>OY757248.1:52205559-52867882 GCA_963583935.1 Diaperis boleti
AACCAACATTAAAAGAGACATTTCCTAAGGGACTGTTGTCAAATCCAAAAGCAGGAGAGACACTTTCTAAACGGGTGTTGTCAAATCCAAAAGTAGGAAAAACACATTCTAAAGGACTGTTGTCAAATCCAAAAGCAGGAGACACACTTTTCAAAGGGGTGTTGTCAAACCAAGTCTAAGAGAAATATTTTCTAAGGGGATGTTGTCAAATCCAAGAGTCGGAGAGACACTTTCTAAACGGGTGTTGTCAAATCCAAAAGTAGGAAAAACACTTTCTAAGGGACTGTTGTCAAATCCAAAAACAGGAGATACACTTTCCAAAGGAGTGTTGACAAACCAAGTCTAAGAGAAATATTTTTTAGAGGGATGTTGTCAAATCCAAGAGTAGGAGAGACACTTTCTAAACAGGTGTTGTCAAATCCAAAAGTATTTGAGACACTTTCTAAGGGACTGTCGTCAAAACCAACATTAAAAGAGACATTTTCTAAGAGACTGTTGTCAAATCCAAAAGCAGGAGAGACACTTTCCAAAGGGGTGTTGTCAAACCAAGTCTAAGAGAAATATTTTCTAAGGGGATGTTGTCAAATTCAAGAGTAGAAGAGACCCTTTCTAAACTGGTGTTGTCAAATCCAAAAGCATGAGAGACACTTTCCAAAGGAGTGTTGTCAAACCAAGTCTAAGTGAAATATTTTTTAGAGGGATGTTGTCAAATCCAAGAGTAGGAGAGACACTTTCTAAATAGGTGTTGTCAAATCCAAAAGTATTTGAGACACTTTCTAAGGGACTATCGTCAAAACCAACATTAAAAGAGACATTTTCTAAGGGACTGTTGTCGAATCCAAAAGCAGGAGAGACACTTTCCAAAGGGGTGTTGTCAAACCAAGTCTACGAGAAATATTTTCTAAGGGGATGTTGTCAAATTCAAGAGTAGAAGAGACACTTTCTAAACTGGTGTTGTCAAATCCAAAAGCATGAGAGACACTTTCTAAGGGACGTCGTCAAAACCAACAGCAAGAGAGACACTTTCTAAGAGACTATTGTCAAATCCAAAAGTAGGAGCGACTCTTTAAAAGTGTTGTTGTCAAACCAAGTCTAAGAGAAATAGCTTCTAAAGTTATGTTCTTCAATCCAAGAGTAGGAAGGATACATTCTAAAGGGGTCTTGTCAAATCTAAAAGTAGGAAGAACATTTTCTAAGGGACAATTGTCAAATCCAAAAGCAGGAGAGACACTTTTCAAAGGGGTGTTGTCAAACCAAGTCTAAGAGAAATATTTTCTAAGGGGATGTTGTCAAATCCAAGAGTCGGAGAGACACTTTCTAAACGGGTGTTGTCAAATCCAAAAGTATTAAAGACACTTTTTATGGGACGTTGTCAAAACCTACATCAAGAGAGACAGTTTCTAAGGGACTGTTGTCAAATCCAAAAGCAGCAGAGACCCTTTCCAAAGGGGTGTTGTCAAACCAAGTCTAAGAGAAATATTTTCTAATAGGATGTTGTCAAATCTAAGAGTCGGAGAGACACTTTCTAAACTGGTGTTGTCAAGTTAAAAAGCATGAGAGACACTTTCTAAGGGACTATCGTCAAAACCAACATTAAAAGAGACATTTTCTAAGGGACTGTTGTCAAATCCAAAAGCAGGAGAGACACTTTCCAAAGGGGTGTTGTCAAATCCAAAAGTAGGAAAAACACATTCTAAAGGACTGTTGTCAAATACAAAAGCAGGAGAGACACTTTTCAAAGGGGTGTTGTCAAACCAAGTCTAAGAGAAATACTTTCTAAAGGGATGTTGTTCAATCCAAGAGTAGGAAGGACACTTTCTAAAGGGGTCTTGTCAAATCCAAAAGTAGGAAGAACATTTTCTAAGGGACTGTTGTCAAATACAAAAACAGGAGATACACTTTCCAAAGGGGTGTTGACAAACCAAGTCTAAGAGAAATATTTTCTAAGGGGATGTTGTCAAATTCAAGAGTAGAAGAGACCCTTTCTAAACTGGTGTTGTCAAATCCAAAAGCATGAGAGACGCTTTCCAAAGGAGTGTTGTCAAACCAAGTCTAAGTGAAATATTTTTTAGAGGGATGTTGTCAAATCCAAGAGTAGGAGAGACACTTTCTAAATAGGTGTTGTCAAATCCAAAAGTATTTGAGACACTTTCTAAGGGACTATCGTCAAAACCAACATTAAAAGAGACATTTTCTAAGGGACTGTTGTCGAATCCAAAAGCAGGAGAGACACTTTCCAAAGGGGTGTTGTCAAACCAAGTCTACGAGAAATATTTTCTAAGGGGATGTTGTCAAATTCAAGAGTAGAAGAGACACTTTCTAAACTGGTGTTGTCAAATCCAAAAGCATGAGAGACACTTTCTAAGGGACGTCGTCAAAACCAACAGCAAGAGAGACACTTTCTAAGAGACTATTGTCAAATCCAAAAGTAGGAGCGACTCTTTAAAAGTGTTGTTGTCAAACCAAGTCTAAGAGAAATAGTTTCTAAAGTTATGTTCTTCAATCCAAGAGTAGGAAGGATACATTCTAAAGGGGTCTTGTCAAATCTAAAAGTAGGAAGAACATTTTCTAAGGGACAATTGTCAAATCCAAAAGCAGGAGAGACACTTTTCAAAGGGGTGTTGTCAAACCAAGTCTAAGAGAAATATTTTCTAAGGGGATGTTGTCAAATCCAAGAGTCGGAGAGACACTTTCTAAACGGGTGTTGTCAAATCCAAAAGTATTAAAGACACTTTTTATGGGACGTTGTCAAAACCTACATCAAGAGAGACAGTTTCTAAGGGACTGTTGTCAAATCCAAAAGCAGCAGAGACCCTTTCCAAAGGGGTGTTGTCAAACCAAGTCTAAGAGAAATATTTTCTAATAGGATGTTGTCAAATCTAAGAGTCGGAGAGACACTTTCTAAACTGGTGTTGTCAAGTTAAAAAGCATGAGAGACACTTTCTAAGGGACTATCGTCAAAACCAACATTAAAAGAGACATTTTCTAAGGGACTGTTGTCAAATCCAAAAGCAGGAGAGACACTTTCCAAAGGGGTGTTGTCAAATCCAAAAGTAGGAAAAACACATTCTAAAGGACTGTTGTCAAATACAAAAGCAGGAGAGACACTTTTCAAAGGGGTGTTGTCAAACCAAGTCTAAGAGAAATACTTTCTAAAGGGATGTTGTTCAATCCAAGAGTAGGAAGGACACTTTCTAAAGGGGTCTTGTCAAATCCAAAAGTAGGAAGAACATTTTCTAAGGGACTGTTGTCAAATACAAAAACAGGAGATACACTTTCCAAAGGGGTGTTGACAAACCAAGTCTAAGAGAAATATTTTTAGAGGGATGTTGTCAAATCCAAGAGTAGGAGAGACACTTTCTAAACAGGTGTTGTCAAATCCAAAAGTATTTGAGACACTTTCTAAGGGACTGTCGTCAAAACCAACATTAAAAGAGACATTTTCTAAGGGACTGTTGTCAAATCCGAAAGCAGGAGAGACACTTTCCAAAGGGGTGTTGTCAAACCAAGTCTAAGAGAAATATTTTCTAAGGGGATGTTGTAAAATCCAAGAGTAGAAGAGACACTTTCTAAACTGGTGTTGTCAAATCCAAAAGCATGAGAGACACTTTCTAAGGGACGTCGTCAAAACCAACAGCAAGAGAGACACTTTCTAAGAGACTATTGTCAAATCCAAAAGTAGGAGCGACTCTTTAAAAGGGTTGTTGTCAAACCAAGTCTAAGAGAAATACTTTCTAAAGGGATGTTGTTCAATCCAAGAGTAGGAAGGACACTTTCTAAAGGGGTCTTGTCAAATCCAAAAGTAGGAAGAACATTTTCTAAGGGACAATTGTCAAATCCAAAAGCAGGAGAGACACTTTCCAAAGGGGTGTTGTCAAACCAAGTCTAAGAGAAATATTTTCTAATAGGATGTTGTCAAATCTAAGAGTCGGAGAGACACTTTCTAAACTGGTGTTGTCAAATTAAAAAGCATGAGAGACACTTTCTAAGGGACTGTTGTCAAATCCAAAAGCAGGAGAGACACTTTCCAAAGGGGTGTTGTCAAACCAAGTCTAAGAGAAATACTTTTTAAAGGGATGTCGTCAAATCCAAAAGTAGGAGATACACTTTCTAAACGGGTGTTGTCAAATGCAAAAGTAGGAAAGACACTTTTTAAGGGACGTTGTCAAAACCAACATCAAGAGAGACACTTTCTAAGGGACTGTTGTCAAATCCAAAAGCAGGAGAGACACTTTCTAAAGGGGTGTTGTCAAACCAAGTCTAAGAGAAAATTTTTCTAATAGGATGTTGTCAAATCTAAGAGAGACACTTTCAAATGAACTGTTCAACAGTGAGAGAGATTTCCTAATCGGCGGTTGTCAAACTAAACACCAAAGAGACATTTTCTAAAGACGTTTTGTCAAAGCAAACAAAAAGAAAGACACTTTTTTAGGGCGTGTTGTCAAACTCAACTGTAAGAGATAGACTTTCTAAGAGGACGTTGTCAAACTAAACACTAAAAATACTTTTATCTAAAGGGATGTTGTCAATGCGATTAGAAATAAATACACTTTCAATACGGTGTTATCAAATCCAAAAGTAGTAGATATGGTTTTTAAGGGACGTTGTCAAACCCAACTGTAAGAGAGACACTTTCTAAGAGGACGTTGTCAGATTACAGAGTAAAAAAAATCTAAAATGGTGTTGTCAAACATTTTCTAAGCAGGTGTTGTCAAATCCAACAGTAAGAGAGACACTTTCTAATAGGTTGTTGTCAAACTATACAGTTAAAAATATACTTTCTAAGAGGGTGATATCAAAACCAACTCTAAGAGGGACACTTTCTGAAGGGACGTTGTCAAACTGAACAGTAAAAAGGACATTCTAAAGGGGTGTTGTCAAAGCGAGCAGAAAGAAAAACACTTTCTAAGACGGTGTTGTCAAACACAAATCGAAGAGAAACACTTTCTAAAGAGACTTTGTCAAATTAAATACAGGGTGCTCATTTTATCTGTTCACGCCTGAAGATTCAGATATAGGCAACATATTAAACATTTTACAAATCACTTTGCGTAAACTATTTATTTTTAAAATAAAGAATCATAGTGGGTTTAAAATTAAACTCGAAACGTTAATTCAAAACAATATTTTAATCCAATATGAAATGTAAATACTCGGTGAAATGTTTAATATGTTGCCTACTTCTGAATCTTTAGGCCTGTTCACTGTAGTAGAATAAAGAGTTTACAAAGGGGTGTTGTCAAACCCAACTCTATGAGAAATACTTTCTAAAGGGAGGTTGCCAAAATAAGCAGTAAAAGACACACTTTTTAATAGGCCGTTGTCAAACTATACTGTTAAAAAGATACTTTCTAAGGGGGTGTTATCAAAACCAACTTTAAGAGGGACACTTTCTAAAGGGACGTTGTCAAAATAGGCAGATAAAAAGCACCTTCTAAAGAGGTGTTATCAAACCCAACTCTAAAAAAGGCACTTTCTAAGGAGACTTTGTCAAACTAAACAGTAAAAAGGACATTATCTAAATGGGTGTTGTCAATCCCAAGTCTAAGATTAATACTTTCTAAAGGGATACTTTCTAAAAAAGTGTTGTTAAAGCAGATAGGAAGAAAGACACTTTCTATGGCGATGTTGTCAAACCCAATGGTATCAAATTCAATTTCAAGACAGCGGAAAAGAAAAAGTATGGTGGAAACACATATCGGGATTAGCTCAGAATGTATGTAGCTCACCGCCACAAAACTTACCTGCCGCCCCACGTGAACTCTTAATCCACCACATCTCACCCTTTTTAACAACACAGTGTCACTAATAATTCCGCCTCGGACAAAGCGAACTGGAAAATTTCGAGGACGAAATCGGTGAAGTGTCCCCGGAGAGTCGCGATTATAAATAATCCTATTTTCCATATAACATCATGATCCAGTTCAATTAGCATGATTAATTTAGCATAAGCCGGTTGACAGGGTACAGGCGACCGACCGTACCTGCCTACATACATGTGCCCCGATCGATATATATGTATGCAGACAGAGGCATCCATCCGGATATATCTCTTCTCTTCAGCTTCGTAATCAGCGTCGTCCTCAAAAACGTTATTTCCCTCCATCCGAAAGGGTGTACGAGGGACTGTCACGAAATAATGGTGCTAATTAAAATGTGGCGTAACAAATAGGGTGGTTGGGTTTTTGAAGGGTTGTGAAAAACTTTTAGATTGTTAATTTCTTGCTATTTTAGATTTAAAAATGGTGGATGCGCCGGGTCAAATTTAACCATTTTTATTTACGCTCGCCCATGCAAATATAGATTTTCCGCGTGCAGGCCGACAGCGTATGAAATATCTCCTCGTTTCAATGCCATTTCATCACTCATCCCGCCCCGTGTACGTACAATAATAAATGAATATATCCTCCCAGTCACACAATTCCGAAAACGGGGCATGATAAACGACGCGCGGTCGCATCTACGCAATTGTTCGAAGCTCTTGTAAATTCCAACAGGCACGCAAAAAGTCGAAGCACATGCACGTAAGAAAGCTCGTATTTCATCCGGAACAACAACGACGGAATTTATGTATGTATGTACGTTCGCTTCAATTAGGTGCCGTCGGAGCGAGTTTCCGAGATGAAGAAAGAGTTTTTTGGCGGATCGAATTGTGGAGTTGTTTTTAATCGAGCGGTTTCTGTTCAACATTGCTGTTTTCGAGTAATTGCGTTGACTTTGTGGATGTGCTTTGATCTCGATGTGAGTGTTGTGGTTACAAATTGATGGTTGTTGACACTCCTTTGACGTCAAGTGGGGGATTTTGATGGTTCGCACGACCTGAGGATCCGAAATTTGAATACATCAGAACCCTACAGAAAACTAAAGACAAAGAATTTGACAATTTCACGTCAACAAAAATTAATTCCTGGGGCTGAAAATTTTTTCTCGGTTGTTTGTAGTATAGATGTCTGTTTACAGTTTTTGTTGAAACAAATGCCCCGAGGGCAATCTCTGGCAGTTTCAATTGGGAAAAGAGTCCGCAAATAATGGAATAGAAGGAAAATAAATCTTGCCGACTCGAATTGATTAATTCTGCTCTTTCTCGGCCTCGGGGAGGGCCACTTGCCATTCTATTGCCGTTAATCTCGGTTCATAAATTTATTTTCATTATGCGGAACTCAAGTGACTTTACTCGCTTTTTATGTCATTTCTGCATTTGTTGGTGCCCTAGTAGCCAAGTTCATTTATTTCATATATTATAAATATTTAGAAAATATTTAATATTTTTTGAATATTAGTTATATTGAAAGAATGTGAATGAAATATGTTGTGGAAAATATTCGTATAAATTTTAGTAATGTGTATGTTATAATATAGCCTTACCTATATTTTATTGGATATTATTATATATTCTCTGTAGATAAATCTTTATTTGCCCTACGGGCTTTCTGATTCCTATACATATACAAGTAAACTTAACAATTATAATAATAAAAAAAACTAAATAAAATTCTCTATTTCTTCTCCCCTCCCCTTTCCTCTTCTCCCTTCTCCCTCCTCTTCCATACCTCTTTCATCCATTTAATTTCCCTTCCATCTACATTCAGTATTTCCTCTCTTTCTTTCCTCTCTCTTTGTTTCATCTCACTGCACTCGTTCCACATATGCTCAATCGTCTCTCTTTCCTCATAGCACATTCTACACATTCTTCCTCCATCTTCTGCCCAATACCTATTTTCCCCCTCTTCATTTCCGCACCTAAACCTCGCCATCATCTTTCTTTCTTTCTCGCTCTCCCTCCCCAAATACTTCGGTACTTCCTCGATCATGCATCTTCCGTACTTCCCGTTGTATCTGGATTCTCTAATTCTTTCTCTCCTTTCTTGTCTATCCGTATTCTTATCTCTTTCACTTAGTTCTACATTCATCCACACGCCTCTTTCTCTCAGTCTCTGTATTTCTTTGCTTGCATACCCGTTCCTCCTGTAGTAATTCTCCCTATCAAACTCCTCTGAATTCTTCTTTTTTTTTTCTCTCCAGCACTCCTTTAGTATCCTACATTCTTTCCTCCCTTCCATCCTGTCTTCGAACTTGACTGCTCTTTTTCCCGCTTTCACTCTCAACCTATTCCTCTTGCATTCTTCTCTCACTATGTTCTCTCCTCTTGTTCTCTCCATCCCAGACCTCTGCTCCGTACAACAACACGCTTTCAATAAGACTTTCAAACATCATCATTCTCCTCTTAAAATCGCCTCCCCACCTTCTCTCTCCTATTCCCCATACACCTCCTATCACCTTGTTCGCTTTTTTTGCCAGTTCTCTAATATGTGCCTTATCGGTGGCTCTTTCATTGAACACATATCCCAAGTATTTGAATTCTTTCACTTGTTCTATTACTTCTCCCTCCCACCTCCAATCACTCTCTTCGTTCTTCCTCTTTCTCTTATTGAACACCAGCATTTTTGTTTTCTCTACATACACTTCTAGTCTTTTCTTCTTCACATATTTTCCTAAACTCTTTATCATTTCCTTCATTTCTCTTTCACTCTTTGCCACCATAACCACATCATCCGCAAACGCCACGCTCCACACTTTTTTCTACCTACCACACACCCCCCCGCTTGTGCTCTCTCTAACATTCCGTCCATATCTGCCATATACATCGTGAACAACAAGGGGCTGAGTGGGCAACCTTGCCTCACTCCCTTTGTTGTCACAAACCATTCTCTTTCCCTCTCCCCTACCTTCACTTTACTTTTTGTCTTCTCAGATATCTCCTCCACCTTTCTTACCAGCCATTCATTTACCCCTTTCTCCCTGAGGCACTCAAACATCCTCTCTCTGTCCACCTTGTCAAAAGCCGCCTTGAAGTCTACGAATAATGCATACACCCTCCCCCCTTTCTTCTTTAACTCACTCTTCGTCAAATGGTCCAGGATGTATACATTATCCATAGTTCCCCTCCCCTCTCTAAATCCTGCTTGGCTGTCTGGTAATGCTCCCTTTTCCTCTATCTATCTGCTCATCCTTTCATTCAGAATTGATGCATACAACTTGTACCCTGTGTTTAGGAGAGTTATCCCTCGGTAATTTTCTACTTTCTTTTTCTCCCCTTTTTTGTAAATGGGGTAAATTACCCCCTCTCTCCACCCTACCGGGAATCCTTTTCCTCTCCACACCGCATTCATTACCTCCACCAGCCTCTCTAGCACTCTTCTCGTCCCATACATCCACGACTCATTCTGTATTCTATCCCTCCCTGGTGCCTTCCCCTTCCTCAGTTTCTTCACATGCCTCTCCACCTCTTCCATTGTAATTTCTTCTCCTTCAGGTTCTACTCGGTTTCTCTTCGTCTCTATTTCCGTTTTCATTTTTTGCTTTTCTCCCTCCAGCAGCCTCATGAAGTACTCCTCCCACTCATTCATCGTTATCTCCTCGCTCCCATTTTCTTTTTTCTTTCTATCTCTATTAATGTAGTTCCATACCTCCTTCTCTGTTCTTATTGCTTTTATCTCTTCCTCCTCTCTCTCCTTCTTCTGCCTCTTCTTCTCCCTGCATGTCTCTCTGTATCTTCTTTTCGCTTCTAAAAAGCCACTTCTGTTCCCTTTAGTCTTTCTCCACTTTCTTAGTTCTTTTATTGCTTCCTTTTTACGTTGCTCACATTCTTTGCCCTACCATTTATTCTTTCTTTTTGCTCCTCCACCTTTTACTGTTATTTCTCTTTTTGTCGCTGCTCTTTCCAATATTTCTACTAATTCTTTCTCCATTTTCCCTACTTCTTGTTCTTTAAATCTTGCTTTTTCCAGGCTTCTCTTATACTCTTCCACCCCTTGCTCGTCCCATACTTTAATTATCACCTTCCGCATTTCCTCTATTTTTTCTTCTGCTCCTCTCTTTTCTCTCTCCCTTCCTATACTTATCTCTATAGGCAGATGGTCTGACTCTACTCTTTTCCCTATTCCGAATTCTTCGACTTCTTCCCATGCTTCTTCGTTTACTATTCCGTAGTCTATCACTGTCTCTCCTCTACCGCCTATGTAGGTCCATTCTCCTTCTTCGTCCCCTTGTTTATTTCCATTCAGCACTTCCCATCCTTTCTCTTCTATCCATTCCATCAACTTCTTCCCTTCCGCGTTTTCTTTCTTGTCTTTGGATTTTCCTTTTCCCTCTCCTCTCTCTTCTTCCCAATCCCTGTCTCTTCTTTCCCCAATTCTCCCGTTAAAATCCCCTCCCAGAAGCAGACATTCTTCCCTGTTGTCTTTTAATGTTTCTTCTATCTTGCTTATTGTTTCTTTCATCTCTTTGCTGTACACTGTCACTATTTTCCACCATTTACTGTCTATTTTAACGTTTCTCACCATGTGACCTTCCTCTTCTCCCTTTTTTTTAGTATTCTCTTTTATTCCTTTTTTTACCCCTGTTATTATTCCCCCTGCTGCTCTTCCTTTTTTCTTTCCCCTTCTCGCCCCTTGCCATTCCCACTTGAACTCCTTTGGTAACAGTTTTTCTATTTTTTCCCAGCTTTCTGACCATGTTTCTGTTAATCCAACAATATCGAACTCCTTCACATAGTCCCAAAAATCTTCTTCTTTTTTTCCTAGTCCCGCTACATTCCAAAATAGTGCCCTCACCCCTGTTTTTCTCGTTACCTTCTTTGATTTCCCCCTTCCTTCCTTAGTTTCCCTCCTACTTCCTTGTTTGTTTCTTTTTCCTGGTTCATTGTCCTTTTTACTTTGCCGTTGTCCCCCTTTTTCCCTCCTCCCCTTCTTCTTCTTATTGAAAAACCTCTAGTCTCTCTCTCTTTTCATTCCATCTCCATTGCTCCCCGTCCACTATTAATTTCCTGTATCCCACTCTTACTTCTTTCCCTTCTTCCCTTTTTTCCTTCGCCATACTTCTTAGTGTCTTCTGTAAATCTCTTTCTTTCTTTGTGAGGTCGTTGTCTATGTATATCCCCCTTGTTTCCCTCTTCTCCCTCAATTTTCCTTTGTGCTTCATTATTCTTTCCTTCTCACCCCATCCCTCCATCTCCACCAATACTTGATCCTTGTTAATCCTGTAACAATCTTTTACTTTACTATCCTCTACATTTTCCTTCAAAAACTTCTCTACATCCTTTTTTTTTTACATGACTTTTTCTTTCCCCGTCCCATCCTGTTATCACGATGTTGTTCTTCCTCTTTCTTCTCTCTTCGATTTCTATTCTCTCTTCCAGCTTTTCCACTCTCTCCTTCCACTAGTCTCTCTCTCCTTCCCATCTCTTCTCCTTCTCTTTAAATTCTTCTCTCTGCCTCTCTATCTCTCTCTTGAGTTCCTTGTTTTCTCGTCTTATTTCTTTCATCTCCATCTCTGTGTCCGTTTCCTTCTCTTTCTCTGATGTCTTCTGTGTCTTCTTTACTCCAAGAGACCTCGCCGTCTTTTTACTTTTTTGAAAAAATTTCTCTTCCTCCTCTTCTTGTTTTTCTGTTCTACCCTCCCCTTTTCTCTTTCTTTTCCCTTCCTCCAGGTAAGAGTCCAGGCTTCCCCGACTAAGCGAGCGGTTTCGTCTTTGTTCATCCGCTTCCTGTGGCGCCTCCTAGATGTCGTGATCTTCCGGATTCGCCGATTTATTCTTTTTCCTGACTATATCTCCTCTTCCCTGCCCAATTTTTTCTTCCTACCTTTCTCTAATACCTCTTCTCGCTTTTCTCAATATCTTCTCTATTTTTTTCTTTATATCACCTTCTATTTCTCTATTTTTCGCTACTTAATCTCTCTACCACTTGTTTACCGTTAGCTCGGTAATACGGGAATCCCATATATTCTCTGTATATTGCATATTATATGTGTTTGAGATAACAAAAAAACTTTTTTTCATAAATTTAGTGCTGTAAACGGTTAAAACGAAAAAATTAATTTCCCGAGACTTGCATAAAATGAGCTGGGTATAACATCAGGTACATAATTATAAATACAGTGTAAACTCTATATAGCAAACTGCTATATAACGAAAAACTCCTTAAAACAGAAATTGCTAAGGTGTATTTGGTTTATATTGTTATTATATTGTTTTCTTTTGCTCTCTGTATAACGAAAACTCTTTATGACGTAAAAAAATACCCGGTCCTTTTAATTTCGCTATATAGAGTCTACACTGTGTTATATCTTTTATTTTTTAATATGGCTTGGTATCTTTTAGGGAATTTTAAAGGTGGTGGTGGTGACTTAACTGCCTTAACGTAGGGATTTTGTGTTAGTAAAGTTGCTTGACTCATTTTGTCAATGGTAGTATTGTGGTAGATTCAATATAATAAGAGTGCATTAATCTGCCAAGTATACTAATGTGTATAGTTGGTTGCCAGCACATTTTATGTGCTGGCAGGTTTTTCTTGAAGATAACGATTAGGTGTAAACATATTCTTTTTTATATTATTATTCTTTAATTTAATAATATCTTTTTATTTATAGAGCACTCCAATTACAGATATTTATCATTTATTTGTTATCCTTTCTTCAGTTTATATCTCAATAGATTGTTTTTCATTTTCGATCATAGTTTTATGTTAGACATTCTTTTTATTTCATCTAGGCAAATTGAATTCGTCTGAATGACCATATAGTACTTTTTGTTAAAGAGAAAAGATTTCAAATGTATATTTTTTTATATCTGAATAAAATATAAACATTAAAAAATTTAACTATATCTAAGTCGAACTCCACAAACTTTAATCAGCGTAAAATTATAAATGGTACATGTTTCGGCAGAACACTTCTGCCATCATCAGCCCTTAAAGAATATAAAAAATTATGACATTGACGTAATTTAAAAAAACAAAAAAAAAATTACGTCAATGTCATAATTTTTTATATTCTTTAAGGGCTGATGATGGCAGTAGTGTTCTGCCGAAACATGTACCATTTATAATTTTACGCTGATTAAAGTTTGTGGAGTTCGACTTAGATATATTTAAATTTTTTAATTTAAATTTACTCCACTTGGATTTAAGAACATTCTTCTTGTTTTTAAAAATATAAACAGTATATTCAAAAATCTATCAAATATATTTTAAAAAATATAGAACCAATATAAATTATTAATATTGAGTGAATATTTCATATGTATATTTTACCTACATTTGGATAAAATATAAACAATATATTATTCAAAAACCTTTCACTAAAAATATTTATACCATATATTTAAAATATTTGTCCACTAGTTTTTCAGTCCACTCTCTAAAAAGATTTCCAGTCATTGTTTTGCGATAGTCGCGGTCGTAATTTTTACTGGCTAGTATTTTCATCCAAATAAATAAAGTTAATCTGTTTACTAGAATTTATATATTGTCAATACCGTCTTAGAAATTCAATTTTGGCCGCAATCACGTATTTTCGTCCACAAATTGTTTTGCCATTATTGACATTTTTTTTCAACCGGCCTGGGAATGGTCGGCAGTGAGTGGAGAATTTACAAATCTCGATCTGCTTATTTTTAAAGACGATAGGCTCGATATAAAATGTTGCGAAATTAGGGAGCATTTGCCGGGTTAACCAACATCGTTACTGGCAGTTCATTAAACGAAATTACGAATTGATTTTCGCTCGGAGCCGCAATTTCTATTTTGAATTAATTTCCATGTTCTGTACACAAACATTTTCGTTGCTTTGTTCGGTATTATGATCAGTGGGCGGTGCGATTTCATAAATAATTTATTCCGCTGGTTTACCAACCTTACCTGGCTTGGATAATTGGGTAAAATTTTCCAGAGTTGAGCGCTGCCGTAATACTTTGTTCTGAGATCGTTATGAAACCGAGGATCCAGGAAATCATGTTGGGGTCATGATAAGACGACGACGAAACTGTTTTTAAATCCCGAAACCAAGACAAAATTATGATGACACCATAATAATATGAGTATGAAATTGTAAACGTTCATGAATAATTGATATATTAAAGTATGTTGGTAATGAAAAACAAACAGCAGTAGAGCCCAGCAGTGGCGCTCGTGTTCAGTTAGTTCAGATTTCGAAACTTTACTCCATTAATGAATGAAATGAGTCAACGAGCGTATTAATAAATTTTGCAGAAATGGTGGATGCTACCACGGATAGGGTAGCCACAAATATTTTAAATAATTGGATAAATATTTTTAGTGAGGAGTTTTTGAATATATTGTTTATATTTTATTCAAATGTAGATATATACATCTGTCTTCTGCGGCTGAGCGGAGCTTCTTTTATGTACACCCTGGAGGGGAGGGGATGACGTTAGCAGACGCGATCGGCCTATTGTAATGTAGTAGGGAGAACGTCTTACCACAGCATTCTCTTCCGAACGAAACAGCAGTGGCTCCGGGCAAGGTAGCGATTCCGGAGCGGTGAGGTCCGGAGCGCGCTTCCCTGCTGATCAAAATGTTGTAACTCTGGAAAGTTTTCCGGTTACAACGGTGAAAGTTTCATCCCGATCGGGGGGTCAAGAAGTATTTTTAAAAGGCTGTTAAAGGTGCCGATTTGGGCGTAGCGAGCTTGACCTTGTCGAACAGTGGGACAGCGGCCCGCTAGACTGTGGAGAATTTTGGCTTCAGGGCGTCGAGCATCATTTCCTCATTTTTAAGTAACTTTTCGATCACATTACGATCCGCATTGGAACTTGGTAGTTGAGAACGATTACGAAGCCAGATCCGGCGCTTTTACCAGAAATCACTTGACCTGAGCGATGCGACGAGCTTCGAAAAATAGACGAGCGCTCGTAATAAAGGGAACGGATTACCGCGACAGCAACCATACTCGCTCAACTAGAGCAGCAAATCCATTCGAAGAAATATCTTTCCCGTTCGCATTTCATCCCCGTAACGCAATTCGTCGTCTCCCGACCGAAAAGCCAGCTCCGAAGTGCTCCGCGATGTAATTCATATTCGGACGGAAGGGAGTACGCACCTGGAAAACGGCATTTAATTTCGACGAAAATAAGCGCTTTCCGCGTCCTCATTGTCCTCTGCGTATTCACCTAAGTGCTAATGTATGTACATGCGGTGCGGCTGGCGTGTAATAAACGCCTGAATGTTGCACGAGACGCGGACCTGCCGCAGCGATATAATCTCACCTATTTATTAAATTATTTACAACCTCATTTTGTCAGATTATTACGGCCGTCCCTTTCGGCGCGGTTACGCCGCGTTGATGGGAATTTGACTTTTAAACAGTGACCGAAACCGAGACGACGACAGCAATCAGTACTACCGCTTTAGCTCATTACCTTGAACGTCGAACAATGCGCAAAGTGACGGAACTCCGAGGAGAAGTTGACGTACCGTCAACGCAATTAAAGCTGATGTCTTTTGATGTCCTAAAAGCCTCGCTATCAGAAATTCAATAAATCGCTCCCCCGCCATTCATAACTCCTCTTTTCACTGGAATCGCATCAGTTTGCTCTTCAGTAATAATGATAGTAGTGGCCATTGTGCAAAACAATTCGAGCTAAAAATAGCGGACTTTATTTATTAAAAAAATCTGTCCGACATGAAATATTCAATGGGCAAGTTAATACCGGGCTCTAACGCGCCATTCACTTCAATTATATCCAATAATTCCCTCCGAACATGTCGGCAGCATTTGATAATACCAACTATAAATACTGGGAATACCTGGCGGTGGCCATTTGCCTGAATTTACCTTGCTATTGGTCGATGATGCGGAATACTGAGGGGTGGTGAGGGCGGACGGAAGGTTCCAGCCAAGATTACAGCGATGTGCATTGTTGATTGCTGATAATAATATGATAACATGTTCGAGCGTTGTTTGTTTAATGGTATTTTAGGTCTACATCCTCTCTGTATTATTTTCGCTGTCTGAACTTTTAGGCACTAATTACGACACGCTTCAATTAATGTGAGATATGCGTACATCCCCCAAGTAAACAGTGACTGGCCTATAATTCTTTTAAAATTAAATTTTATTGATTCGATGCCTGATTCCCAAATACCGCCCACATGTGCGGAACGACGGGGTATAAAATGCCAATTAACATTGTTCTCAGCACAATCAGCAATAACATTTTCAGAGTGTATTACATTAAGCCAGATTCTATTAGGAGACCTTAGACCTTAGTAAAAACGACTCGAATGAGTCCCAGGTAACTATTGAATCTGTTGGGAGTTTAAAATCGCTCAGCGCCTCCACCATTTTCATCATATTTTGAAGTAGCGTAAAATCCAAAATATCCAAGAAATTTCACATAATTTCTCTGTTATGTAGTCTTCGGTTTCATATATTTGTTTCTATAACTGTCAATGTTCTGATACGAAATTCAATTGAGAGCCGCTATCTAGAACTGTTTTTCACCTAAATGATCGTAAACTTGGACCTGTGCTGTGGGAAGTATAATATATTCCTGAAATAGACTTTATTTTAAAAACGGTTGCAGATTGTTGATTAAATTGTAAAAAATCGGAAGAAGGGTGGAAGTGCCATTTGTAAATAAGTAACGATTAACAAATAAAGAAACGAATTAACCAAATGAATGAACTGAAAAAATAAATAAATAAATTTATCAGTCAATCGAATCATATAGCAATAAATAAAGAAAGGTTTATTTTATTGGTAGTAATTTGTTGTTGCGTCAGAAAGCTATAAAATCTTTATCAGAATATTAGGTGTGATCAGTGTATTAGTTACAAAGTTATAATAATAACGGTGCCAAAACCATTTTAGTCACAAAGAAACCTTATACCAGTAATGAGAATAAATCCAAATTGAGATTTACACCAAAATATAATATACTCAAATTTACATTTTTGACTAAATGGTTGACATGCTGGTTCGGACGAATGACAACCATTTTCATATTGTATCCAAATATCGATTGATTGATATTTATTGTATATTGACTAAGAGTATTGGAATGACAACCATTTTTTGACTTAAGAATTTTGAAATTGTATTGAACACGAGAGTGAGATCTATTTAAAAAAAAAAAAACAATAAATGGTTGTTATTTCACATTCACTTAGTCAGTCGATGGGTATAGCGGACAGGGCGGAACACCCGCCCGCCGCACTCATAAACTATGCCGAAACCATACGATTTTTAGTTACAAAGAAACCTTATACCAGTAATAAGAATAAATCCAAATTGAGATTTACACCAAAATATATTATACTCAAATTTACATTTTTGACTAAATGGTTGACAAACTGGTTCGGAATGACAACCATTTTCATATTGTATCCAAATTTCGCTTATTGTATTTCACAGTTGTCTTCGTGACTAAAGACCATATGGTTCATGGCACCACACGTGAATGCGGTGGGTGGGTGGGCCGCCGTATCCACAACTGACTGATTGACTAAGAGTATTGGAATGACAACCATTTTTTGACTTAAGAATTTTGAAATTGGATTGAACACGAGAGTGAGATCTATTTAAAAAAAAAAACAATAAATGGTTGTTATTTCACATTCACTTAGTCAGTCGATGGGTATAGCGGACAGGGCGGAACACCCGCCCGCCGCACTCATAAACTATGCCAAAACCATACGATTTTTAGTTACAAAGAAACCTTATACCAGTAATAAGAATAAATCCAAATTGAGATTTACACCAAAATATATTATACTCAAATTTACATTTTTGACTAAATGGTTGACAAACTGGTTCGGAATGACAACCATTTTCATATTGTATCCAAATTTCGCTTATTGTATTTCACAGTTGTCTTCGTGACTAAAGACCATATGGTTCATGGCACCACACGTGAATGCGGTGGGTGGGTGGGCCGCCGTATCCACAACTGACTGATTGACTAAGAGTATTGGAATGACAACCATTTTTTGACTTAAGAATTTTGAAATTGGATTGAACACGAGAGTGAGATCTATTTAAAAAAAAAAAACAATAAATGGTTGTTATTTCACATTCACTTAGTCAGTCGATGGGTATAGTGGACAGGGCGGCCCACCCGCCCGCCGCACTCATAAACTATGCCGAAACCATACGATTTTTAGTTACAAAGAAACCTTATACCAGTAATGAGAATAAATCCAAATTGAGATTTACACCAAAATATATTATACTCAAATTTACATTATTGACTAAATGGTTGACAAACTGGTTCGGAATGACAACCATTTTCATATTGTATCCAAATTTCGCTTATTGTATTTCACAGTTGTCTTCGTGACTAAAGACCATATGGTTCATGGCACCACACGTGAATGCGGTGGGTGGGTGGGCCGCCGTATCCACAACTGACTGATTGACTAAGAGTATTGGAATGACAACCATTTTTTGACTTAAGAATTTTGAAATTGGATTGAACACGAGAGTGAGATCTATTTAAAAAAAAAACAATAAATGGTTGTTATTTCACATTCACTTAGTCAGTCGATGGGTATAGTGGACAGGGCGGCCCACCCGCCCGCCGCACTCATAAACTATGCCGAAACCATACGATTTTTAGTTACAAAGAAACCTTATACCAGTAATGAGAATAAATCCAAATTGAGATTTACACCAAAATATATTATACTCAAATTTACATTATTGACTAAATGGTTGACAAACTGGTTCGGAATGACAACCATTTTCATATTGTATCCAAATTTCGCTTATTGTATTTCACAGTTGTCTTCGTGACTAAAGACCATATGGTTCATGGCACCACACGTGAATGCGGTGGGTGGGTGGGCCGCCGTATCCACAACTGACTGATTGACTAAGAGTATTGGAATGACAACCATTTTTTGACTTAAGAATTTTGAAATTGGATTGAACACGAGAGTGAGATCTATTTAAAAAAAAAACAATAAATGGTTGTTATTTCACATTCACTTAGTCAGTCGATGGGTATAGGGGACAGGGCGGCCCACCCGCCCGCCGCACTCATAAACTATGCCGAAACCATACGATTTTTAGTTACAAAGAAACCTTATACCAGTAATGAGAATAAATCCAAATTGAGATTTACACCAAAATATATTATACTCAAATTTACATTATTGACTAAATGGTTGACAAACTGGTTCGGAATGACAACCATTTTCATATTGTATCCAAATTTCGCTTATTGTATTTCACAGTTGTCTTCGTGACTAAAGACCATATGGTTCATGGCACCACACGTGAATGCGGTGGGTGGGTGGGCCGCCGTATCCACAACTGACTGATTGACTAACAGTATTGGAATGACAACCAACTGACTAACTATGTAAATTACAGACATGTTTATCAAGGAATACTGAAAAGAAAAAAATGCTGCCGGTACAGTGGCATGTTTTCTTCTGTTCTTTTTCCTTCTGTGTAAACCAGCTGAAGTGAAAAAAGTTTTAGAACTTTTTCATTTTTCAAATCCTCGCTTAGAGTTCTGATGCCACTTTCGGTTTCTCAACTGTGGGTATTTTAAAATTAGACTCTAAAAGTGTTTGATATCGGTGCAATCTATCACGTTAGGAAAACTTGAGTGGTTATAATGTGACTCATAACCAGATCGTTTATTGGCCATCGACCTTTAACCTGATTAGACCAGTCCGATCAAAAGTACATACATGACAGATAAAAAAAATGTATAAATAGTTCTAACACTACAACAAACCACAGTTTGAAAACAGCAACAAAATGGCACCGATCGCTGGAAAGTACCAATACGTGAGCAACGAAAACTTCGTCGAGTACCTCAAAGCTATTGGTACGTTCTTGTAAATTTTTACCCTATTGTATTTTACGGAAATGTTCAGGTACTCCTGATGAGAGAGCCGAAAAAGCCCTAGCACTCGCACAGACTGCCAACGTCTCCGTGGATGGCAACAAAATCACACTAGGTGGTGAAGGAAGAGAAATCGTGCTGGTGGTGGGCGAAGAAGTGGAAGATAAATTGCCCAACGGGGTTGTCGCCAAAGTGAGTGTTGTTCATTCATCGTTATCACTTTTAGTGTTGTCTTTTCAGTCAACAGCTCAGCTCGATGGAGACACCCTGACCGTGATCACAAGGGGCTCAAGTGGAAAAACCGGAAAGAGAGTGCATCAATTTTCTGACAGTGGATTCGTTGTGGTAAGGGACTTATTGAGACACTGTTGGGTTTTGAACTGAAAGTGTGATTTCTAGACGCTGACGGGGGACTACCATCCGGTTGTGGCGAAACTTACTTACAAAAGGGTTTGAATTTAAATGTGCCCAAATAAATATCTTCTTTCTATAAATTACTTTTAAAAAACACCCCTCTAAATCCATCGGTCATTCCGTGCACCGGTGTCCCATAAATGCGCTGTCAAAAATTCATTAAACAACTGATGTCTTCCTAAAACGTGACACCGTAATAAATCTCGGCAAGCAGGCAATTTCCCGGAAAATTGCTTTATGTGGAAGCTGGAAATGCAGCAGGAAAAACTTGTAAAAGCTCGGTGTATTTAATACCCGTATAAATTAAACTGATTTGTTTTACATTCCGACAAGTACGACGTTATAGGGTAAACGTAAAACGCTCCCACCTGCTCTCCATGAACCCCAGATTCTCGAAGATGATTTATGTGGCGGTAAATTGAATAAAACGCCGAAAACCACCTAAAGGTTCAATCGAACTGTTGTACATCATCCGATAATGAAAGGACGAGATTCTCCTCTCGGGCGATGATTGAGAGTTGTGCCAATTCACCAATTTTTACTTAAGTAATATTAAAATAGAAATAAATTTACACAAGCTAAGTCCGGTCATATTAAATAACTTTACTGCACCATTGTAATCACGAAGATGTTAATCCACATCAAACAACTCCAATGAGACAGCAGCTTGTCAGCACGTATAAAACACTCTAACTAATATAGTCCGTCGAGAACAGCACCGAAATGGCACCCATCAACGGCAAGTACCAACAGGTCCGCGACGAGAACTACGTCGAATTCTTAACAGCCTCCGGTATTTACCGCCTACTTTTCTGGGTTCGTAGCTAAAATGCAAAATCCTAGGTGTCCCCGAAGACCAAGCCAAGCAAGCCGCGGCGGCTCCGAGCGTTCTGGAATTTGCGGTCGACGGGAGCAAAGTGGTCCTGACCAGGAACAATGGGAAAGACACGTTTACCAGCGATCTGGTAATCGGACAGGAGTCTCAGGAGAACATCGGTACCAACGTCGTGGCTCAGGTACGCTCAGACACTGTTAATGGATAATTAATTCAGATTTTTTTACGTCCGAAGAGTACTGCTGCTGTTAGTGGGGATACTGTGACCATCACCTCGAAGTACGGCAACGGAAGCGTGGGGACAAGAGTGTACACCTTTTTCGATTCTGAACTCGTTTTGGTGAGTAGGAGTTCTTGAGATTTTTTCGATGAATTTGTATTTTTAGACGACAACCAGCGGCACACATTCAGTCACTGCTAAACGGTACTACAAGAGGGTCTAGTGAATCGTCTCTTGTAAATACGATTATTCGAATTTCAATAAAAGATTTGACTTATCTTGTAGTTTTCTTATATAACTAGAAAGGCTTCAAACTAGAAATTTATTTTTCAGTTTGAATTTTTACTTCCTAAACTATTCCTAAACGCACGTTCTAACTCTCAGTAGAAGTCCAAATTTGGACTTATTATACATATTTTGAAAAGTGGGTATTTTTTGTAGTTGTGCAGAATTAAAAATTAAAATCTCCTATTATTAGCTTTCTCAAATGTCCAAAATCCCTCAGTTCTCAACAGCTTCCTTAAGTTTCTCAATTTTATCCTCTTATTTTAATTCTTTGTTTTCTTAAATTTCAATTTTACTTGTTTTCCCACGTTTTCAGGTTTCTGGACTTTCTCAATTTCTTTGTTGTTCCGAATTATTTGACTCGCTTGATTCTTTTGATTTCTTTGATTCCTATAATTTTTTTTTGGTCTTTATGATTTGCATGATTCCTTTTATTCTGTTGATGCCACTAATAATTACTTTTGCTGATTTTGATCTATTTTTAAGTTAATTAAATTAAAAATTTCTGAAAAATTCTTTACTCGTGGCAGATTCTCCCAACTTTGAGTTTGTAATCTCACTTGTCTCTCAATTTCTGAAGTACTTAATTTTCTCATTGATTTTAAAAACCCAACAGATTGAAAAGTTACGTAGGAGTTATTTGAGCCGTTTTTGACATTATTGAATGAGATTCAAATCCACAAAGACTACTGAGACTCTATTTAGGCTATTTCAAAATACGATAAAAATGGTGGAAGCGCCGAGCGAATTTTAAAACCCGGCAGACTCAAAAGCTACCTGGGAGTTTTTAAAGCCGTTTTTAACTTTATTGAATGAGATTCAAATCCACAGAGACTCTAAGGACTATCTTTCCAGTATTTCAAATTTTTCATCAGAAATGGTGGAGGCGCCGGGCGATTTTAAAAACGGTACAGATTGAAAAGTTACGTGGGACATATCGGCGCCGTCTTTGACATTATTTAATGAGATTCAAATACACAGAGACTCCTAGGACTCTCTTTCCTATATTTTCAAATATCATCAAAAATGGTGGAGGCGCCGAGCGATTTTAAAAACCCAACAAATTGCAAAGTTACGTAGGAGTTATTTGAGCCGTTTTTGACATTATTGATGGAATTCAAATCCACAGAGACTACTAAGGCTCTATTTAGGCTATTTCAAAATACGATAAAAATGGTGGAGGCGCCGAGCGAATTTTAAAACCCGGCAGACTCAAAAGCTACCTGGGACTTTTTCAAGCCGTTTTTAACATTGTTGAATGAGATTCAAATCCACAGAGACTCCAAGGACTACCTTACCAGTATTTAAAATTTTCCATCACAAATGGTGGAGGCGCCGGGCGATTTTAAAAACGGTATAGATTGAAAAGTTACGTGGAACATATCGGCGCCGTTTTTGACATTATTTAATGAGATTCAAATACACACAGACTCCTAGGACTCTCTTTCCTTTATTTTCAAATATCATCAAAAATGGTGGAAGCGCCGAGCGATTTAAAAAACCCAACAGATTGCAAAGTTACGTAGGAGTTATTTGAGCCGTTTTTGATATTATTGAATGAGATTCAAATCCACAGAGACTACTAAGACTCTATTTAGGCTATTTCAAAATACGATAAAAATGGTGGAGGCGCCGAGCGAATCTTAAAACCCGGCAGACTCAAAAGCTATCTGGGACTTTTTCAAGCCGTTTTTAACATTGTTGAATGAGATTCAAATCCACAGAGACTTCAAGGACTATTTTTCCAGTATTTAATTTTTTTATCACAAATGGTGGAGGCGCCGGGATATTTTAAAAACGGTACAGATTGAAAAGTTACGTGGGACATATCGGAGCCGTTTTTGACATTATTGAATGAGATTCAAATACACAGAGACACCTAGGAGTCTCTTTCCTTTATTTTCAAATATCATTAAAAATGGTGGAGGCGCCGAGCGATTTTAAAAACCCAACAGATTGAAAAGTTACGTAAGACTTATTTGAGCCATTTTTGACATTTTTGAATGAGATTTAAATCCTCAGAGACTCCTAAGACTCTATTTAGGCTATTTCAAAATACGATAAAAATGGTGGAGGCGCCGAGCAAATCTTAAAACCCGGCAGACTCAAAAGCTATCTGGGACTTTTTCAAGCCGTTTTTAACATTGTTGAATGAGATTCAAATCCACAGAGACTTCAAGGACTATTTTTCCAGTATTTAATTTTTTTATCACAAATGGTGGAGGCGCCGGGATATTTTAAAAACGGTACAGATTGAAAAGTTACGTGGGACATATCGGAGCCGTTTTTGACATTATTGAATGAGATTCAAATACACAGAGACACCTAGGAGTCTCTTTCCTTTATTTTCAAATATCATTAAAAATGGTGGAGGCGCCGAGCGATTTAAAAAACCCAACAGATTGAAAAGTTACGTAGGAGTTATTTGAGCCGTTTTTGATATTATTGAATGAGATTCAAATCCACAGAGACTACTAAGATTCTATTTAGGCTATTTCAAAATACGATAAAAATGGTGGAGGCGCCGAGCGAATCTTAAAACCCGGCAGACTCAAAAGCTACCTGGGAGTTTTTAAAGCCGTTTTTAACTTTGTTGAATGAGATTCAAATCCACAGAGACTCTAAGGACTATCTTTCCAGTATTTCAAATTTTTCATGAGAAATGGTGGAGGCGCCGGGCGATTTTAAAAACGGTACAGATTGAAAAGTTACGTGGGACATATCGGAGCCGTTTTTGACATTATTTAATGAGATTCAAATACACAGAGACACCTAGGAGTCTCTTTCCTTTATTTTCAAATATCATTAAAAATGGTGGAGGCGCCGAGCGATTTTAAAAACCCAACAGATTGAAAAGTTACGTAAGACTTATTTGAGCCATTTTTGACATTTTTGAATGAGATTTAAATCCTCAGAGACTCCTAAGACTCTATTTAGGCTATTTCAAAATACGATAAAAATGGTGGAGGCGCCGAGCAAATTTTAAAACCCGGCAGACTCAAAAGCTACCTGGGACTTTTTCAAGCCGTTTTTAACATTGTTGAATGAAATTCAAATCCACAGAGACTCCAAGGACTATCTTTCCAGTACTGAAATTTTTCCATCACAAATGGTGGAGGCGCCGGGCGATTTTAAAAACGGTACAGATTGAAAAGTTACGTGGGACATATCGGAGCCGTTTTTGACATTATTTAATGAGATTCAAATACACAGAGACTCCTAGGACTCTCTTTCCTTTATTTTCAAATATCATCAAAAATGGTGGAGGCGACGAGCGATTTTAAAAACCCAACAGATTGAAAAGTTACGTAGGACTTATTTGAGCCGTTTTTGACATTATTGAATGGGATTCAAATCCACAGAGACTACTAAGGCTCTATTTAGGCTATTTCAAAATACGATAAAAATGGTGGAGGCGCCGAGCGAATCTTAAAACCCGGCAGACTCAAAAGCTATCTGGGACTTTTTCAAGCCGTTTTTAACATTGTTGAATGAGATTCAAATCTACAGAGACTTCAAGGACTATTTTTCCAGTATTTAATTTTTTTATCACAAATGGTGGAGGCGCCGGGATATTTTAAAAACGGTACAGATTGAAAAGTTACGTGGGACATATCGGAGCCGTTTTTGACATTATTGAATGAGATTCAAATACACAGAGAATCCTAGGACTCTCTTTCCTTTATTTTCAAATATCATCAAAAATGGTGGAAGCGCCGAGCGATTTAAAAAACCCAACAGATTGAAAAGTTACGTAGGAGTTATTTGAGCCGTTTTTGATATTATCGAATGAGATTCAAATCCACAGAGACTACTAAGACTCTATTTAGGCTATTTCAAAATACGATAAAGATGGTGGAGGCGCCGAGCGAATTTTAAAACCCGGCAGACTCAAAAGCTACCTGGGACTTTTTCAAGCCGTTTTTAACATTGTTGAATGAGATTAAAATCCACAGAGACTCCAAGGACTACCTTACCAGTATTTAAAATTTTCCATCACAAATGGTGGAGGCGCCGGGCTATTTTAAAAACGGTACAGATTGAAAAGTTACGTGGGACATATCGGCGCCGTTTTTGACATTATTTAATGAGATTCAAATACACACAGACTCCTAGGACTATCTTTCCTTTATTTTCAAATATCATCAAAAATGGTGGAAGCGCCGAGCGATTTAAAAAACCCAACAGATTGAAAAGTTACGTAGGAGTTATTTGAGCCGTTTTTGATATTATTGAATGAGATTCAAATCCACAGAGACTACTAAGATTCTATTTAGGCTATTTCAAAATACGATAAAAATGGTGGAGGCGCCGAGCGAATCTTAAAACCCGGCAGACTCAAAAGCTACCTGGGAGTTTTTAAAGCCGTTTTTAACTTTGTTGAATGAGATTCAAATCCACAGAGACTCTAAGGACTATCTTTCCAGTATTTCAAATTTTTCATGAGAAATGGTGGAGGCGCCGGGCGATTTTAAAAACGGTACAGATTGAAAAGTTACGTGGGACATATCGGAGCCGTTTTTGACATTATTTAATGAGATTCAAATACACAGAGACACCTAGGAGTCTCTTTCCTTTATTTTCAAATATCATTAAAAATGGTGGAGGCGCCGAGCGATTTTAAAAACCCAACAGATTGAAAAGTTACGTAAGACTTATTTGAGCCATTTTTGACATTTTTGAATGAGATTTAAATCCTCAGAGACTCCTAAGACTCTATTTAGGCTATTTCAAAATACGATAAAAATGGTGGAGGCGCCGAGCAAATTTTAAAACCCGGCAGACTCAAAAGCTACCTGGGACTTTTTCAAGCCGTTTTTAACATTGTTGAATGAGATTAAAATCCACAGAGACTCCAAGGACTACCTTACCAGTATTTAAAATTTTCCATCACAAATGGTGGAGGCGCCGGGCTATTTTAAAAACGGTACAGATTGAAAAGTTACGTGGGACATATCGGCGCCGTTTTTGACATTATTTAATGAGATTAAAATCCACAGAGACTCCAAGGACTACCTTACCAGTATTTAAAATTTTCCATCACAAATGGTGGAGGCGCCGAGCGATTTAAAAAACCCAACAGATTGAAAAGTTACGTAGGAGTTATTTGAGCCGTTTTTGATATTATTGAATGAGATTCAAATCCACAGAGACTACTAAGATTCTATTTAGGCTATTTCAAAATACGATAAAAATGGTGGAGGCGCCGAGCGAATCTTAAAACCCGGCAGACTCAAAAGCTACCTGGGAGTTTTTAAAGCCGTTTTTAACTTTGTTGAATGAGATTCAAATCCACAGAGACTCTAAGGACTATCTTTCCAGTATTTCAAATTTTTCATGAGAAATGGTGGAGGCGCCGGGCGATTTTAAAAACGGTACAGATTGAAAAGTTACGTGGGACATATCGGAGCCGTTTTTGACATTATTTAATGAGATTCAAATACACAGAGACACCTAGGAGTCTCTTTCCTTTATTTTCAAATATCATTAAAAATGGTGGAGGCGCCGAGCGATTTTAAAAACCCAACAGATTGAAAAGTTACGTAAGACTTATTTGAGCCATTTTTGACATTTTTGAATGAGATTTAAATCCTCAGAGACTCCTAAGACTCTATTTAGGCTATTTCAAAATACGATAAAAATGGTGGAGGCGCCGAGCAAATTTTAAAACCCGGCAGACTCAAAAGCTACCTGGGACTTTTTCAAGCCGTTTTTAACATTGTTGAATGAAATTCAAATCCACAGAGACTCCAAGGACTATCTTTCCAGTACTGAAATTTTTCCATCACAAATGGTGGAGGCGCCGGGCGATTTTAAAAACGGTACAGATTGAAAAGTTACGTGGGACATATCGGAGCCGTTTTTGACATTATTTAATGAGATTCAAATACACAGAGACTCCTAGGACTCTCTTTCCTTTATTTTCAAATATCATCAAAAATGGTGGAGGCGACGAGCGATTTTAAAAACCCAACAGATTGAAAAGTTACGTAGGACTTATTTGAGCCGTTTTTGACATTATTGAATGGGATTCAAATCCACAGAGACTACTAAGGCTCTATTTAGGCTATTTCAAAATACGATAAAAATGGTGGAGGCGCCGAGCAAATTTTAATACCCGGCAGACTCAAAAGCTACCTGGGACTTTTTCAAGCCGTTTTTAACATTGTTGAATGAGATTCAAATCCACAGAGACTTCAAGGACTACCTTACCAGTATTTAAAATTTTCCATCACAAATGGTGCAGGCGCCGGGCGATTTTAAAAACGGTATAGATTGAAAAGTTACGTGGGACATATCGGCGCCGTTTTTGACATTATTTAATGAGATTCAAATACACACAGACTCCTAGGACTCTCTTTCCTTTATTTTCAAATATCATCAAAAATGGTGGAAGCGCCGAGCGATTTAAAAAACCCAACAGATTGAAAAGTTACGTAGGAGTTATTTGAGCCGTTTTTGATATTATTGAATGAGATTCAAATCCACAGAGACTACTAAGACTCTATTTAGGCAATTTCAAAATACGATAAAAATGGTGGAGGCGCCGAGGGAATTTTAAAACCCGGCAGACTCAAAAGCTATCTGGGACTTTTTCAAGCCGTTTTTAACATTGTTGAATGAGATTCAAATCCACAGAGACTTCAAGGACTATCTTTCCAGTATTTAATTTTTATATCACAAATGGTGGAGGCGCCGGGCGATTTTAAAAACGGTACAGATTGAAAAGTTACGTGGGACATATAGGAGCCGTTTTTGACATTATTGAATGAGATTCAAATCCACATGGACTACTAAGATTCTATTTAAGCTGTTTCAAAATACGATAAAAATGGTGGAGGCGCCGAGCGAATTTTAAAACCCGGCAGACTCAAAAGCTACCTGGGACTTTTTCAAGCCGTTTTTAACATTGTTGAATGAGATTCAAATCTACAGAGACTCCAAGGACTATTTTTCCTTTATTTTCAAATATCACCAAAAATGGTGGAGGCGCCGAACGATTTTCAAAAACCTAACATATTCAAAAGCTACGTGGACTTATTTGAGCCGTTTTTGACATACTTAATTAGATTCAACTTCAGAGAGGCTCGTAAGGCCCTCTTTCCACGATTTCACAATATCGCCAAAAATGGTGGAGGCGCCGAGCGATTTGAAAATCCCAACAGATTCCAAACCCCCTTGGTAATGCTTCCTTTTCTTATTCGAGTTGTTTTTACATTATCTCAAGAGATTCCAACTCCATTGAGACTCCTGAGAGTCTTTCAGCTACTTCAAAATATCATCAAAAATGGTGGAGGCGCTAAGCAATGTATTTATTTATTTCTTTATTTGAGCCAGTTTTGACATTATTTGAGATTAAAATCTGTAGAGGCTTTGTACATTTTAACTTTTTCAGAGACTCTTCGTGATAATGATTTGGATTTGGTCGCAGAATTTTTTTTTGGAATGAGTCCAAATCTGTACTGCTTGCCACGAGGTAATGGCATATTTTTACGTTTTCGTCGTACAAAATACGCATTTATTTCATACTTGTATCTAAAGTGACATTTTTCGGATTATTTTTGATACCAAAAGTGGAACATTAACGTCCTAGTACTTTAAAGAAAAATTTTAAAGTCCTAGTACTTTAAAATTATACGTCAATCATTTCTTACATTGTTCCCGACATTTTTGTGGCATCAAATTGTTCTTCACGTGATCTGCTTCATCTACAATGTCTTGAGGCACCTCAATTTTCTCCATTTTAAACGGAATAATCGCATAAAATATCCAAAACCATTCACCGTGACCCAGTTTTTTCGTTGTCATTTTTGACAAACGTTTGTTACTATGGGAATGTTGGTTCCCGCATATTTAATTCTTACGAATAATTTGTGCGAGATAAACACACAACATTTCATTTATTTTGACTTAGTTCATTAAACTTGCAGTATGAAATAAAACGTTGTATTTACCTCGAACGAAGAAGTGTTTTTAAAGGTACTCACAAGTAATTCCAGCCTCGGCTAGGCGCCTCGGCCGTAAACAACTTGCTCGTACTTTAAACTTCACTTCTCGTTCTAGATAAATAATATACTATTATAATATAGATTATTTTATATGATTTAATTTTTCGATTTGAATTTGGACTTTCAAACCGAAAGTCACAGAAAGACATTCTTTAGAGACGTATCTCTTCGAGTAAGCAACAAATCGAGTAAAAAACGCACCACAGCCGAGCAAATTTCCAATATTCGAGATGTCATTTTCTAAAGATCCCGGCCGAAGAGCCGTCTCGTGGCAGAATAGAAGCGCACATAAACGAAGTAGTGGCATAAATAGAGCAGGCGAACACGACAACCGATCTGATTGTATTGTAACGTTTCGCGGCTGTTCAGCGCCACGTAGAAAACACAGGAAACATGTTGCGGTATATCAGCGGCGTTCCCCAGATTCGGGTTCCCGGGGGGACTCTCGGTCCCGGGGGTCGGCGGGATAGAAAACGTGCTCCCATAAGTTTTAATTAACCTCTGCGCGAAGGGAGTAAATTTGCGATGGTGGAGGTTTTGTCACGAGTCGAAGACGAGTGTACTAATACATATATTTATTGCGACATAACTACACCCTCTTGTAAGTCAGTTTTGCCACCACGGGATGATGATCACTAGTCAAGGTCTGCAATTCCACATTTACAACCAGCAGGATTATTTCTACCGACTACTTACGAGAACGAATCCACTGTCGGTAAAATGATGGACCCTAGTTCCAGTCTTACCGCCATTCTTCGTCACCAATGTCAAAGTGTCCCCATTGAGTTCGGTTGAAGTCTTAAAAAAATTGTTAGTTGAGAGTTGCTTAAACGTGGGACTTACTTTAGCAACTTGTTCGTCGGGCAGTGATTCGTCCACTTCTTGGCCGACTATCAGAACGTTACCTTTGGCTCTACCGTCGATGGTGATGTTGTCACCATCCTGGGTGATGTTGACGGTCTTCACGTGCTGGAGGGCTTGGGCGGCAGCGTCAGCTGGAGTTCCTACAATAAAAAAATAAAACGGACGAAGTACCGGCCGAAGAAACGTACCAACCGCTATAAGATATTCCACAAAGTTTTCATTGCTGACGTACTCGTATTTACCAGCGATCGGTGCCATTTTCTTGGTTGATTTCACACTAAATTGACGCCCGAACGACCGAGGGTTTTATACCCATCGTTTATGGTCCCAATAAAATCAATTGTTTTCATAGAAACAGCTGTCGTTTGCAGGTGAGTACTTGTTATAATCCCTTGTTGTTTGTATCAGACAATAAAGAAATTAAATTGTCAACTAAGATTAGAAAAATAAATCCAAAACGTAAAAATGTCTGCAGCTACGCCTTGGAAACAACGCTTGAAGAGAGCTGAAAATCTAAAAATTAAATATGTGGTAAGAACTGAAGTAGATATTTATATATTTATCTTATCATAAAGGCTAGTGATTTGTGGTACGACAAGGTTGATGATAAACAGTTTAGAATACCAACAATAAAATAGAGCTTGTCTTGTTTGCAGTAATTATCACATGATTGACATCCTGAAGAGTGGGCGACCTTTGGATGTCCACGACGCCCGGGGAGTAGGGACGAATTCCACGTGCCACTTGCACATGGGTTCTCCAGGCTCCTACAGATTTCTTCAGATGAAGAGCCGGATGCACACACTTGATCTCAATTAGATAAGAAACGCGAAGGCAATCACGTAATTCGATTGAAATTTAGTGTAAAAGCAAACACAGTGCAAGATGGCTCCAATCGCTGGAAAGTACGAATACGTCAGCAACGACAACTTCGTCGGCTATCTGGTAGCAGCAGGTGAGCGTATGCAGCTGGCGAAACTACAGTACGTAACCGATGCATAACTGACTCAGGCGTTCCTGCGGACCAAGCCGAACAAGCCATAGCCTATGTGAAGACTGTCACCATTAGCGTGGATGGCAACAAAGTGGCGATGAGTGGTGTCAATAAAGGTAACTTTCTTGCGGTGGACGAAGAGGTGGATGAACCCACGCTGGACGGCGGCGTTGCTAAAGTGAGTGTTGTCTAATCGTGGCTCTTGTAATTTAAATATTTCCAAGACTACAACACTGGTCAGTGGGGACACGGTGACACTGGTTACCAAAACACCAGATGGTAGAGTTACAAGTAGAGTCAACCAGTTTTCCGACGATGGCATGGTAGTGGTCAGTGGTGTGATACACAAATAATTTTGATAAAGACTGTTGGTTTTCAGACGATGACCGCTGCCGATCATTCAGTTGTTGGGAAGCTGATTTACAAACGAGTGTAAATAAAGTGTTTTTTTTTACTGAGCTGAATTAAAAATTCGGAGATCCCCCAAATCCGCCACCCCTCTCTAGATTTAATCCCCCGGAATAATTTATTCATTATAACGTAAAAGCTGTTTAATTTCAACTCTTCATTTCGGTTTGTAAACGCGGAATTGATTCGAACGCACTAAAATAATCTGAAGTTTGCTCAACGGAGAACCGCTATTGACATTCGGTTCATTATAAATTTTGCCCATTGTATCATCCGAAGAGACAGGAGACTGGCGAAAGAGCGGCTGGTGTGGCTTACATACAGTGTTATCTCACTAGCTTTATACAATGAACTGTCATTAAGGGAAACAGAAATTAAATCTGTTTGTACGAATATCGTATTCAGTTTGAATAGGATGATCTAAAAATATGCATAACAAGGCTTTGCTGCAGACCGAAATTTTAAATACAATGAAATATCAAAATAGCAAATTAAGATTGATCTGAAAATACCAGACTGACTAGTAAAATTAAGCAAATAAAATTTGCAGCAAAATGGTAAAACGTAAAATTAGCTTAACAACAATTTATCAAATTAACGATCTATCAAATTTAGAATCTCAAAAACTAAGAACCTGGCAATATAATATAAGAGCTGAGAAAATTAATATCAGAAACTACGAAAGTCTAAAATATGGAAACTGATAAATTCGAAACCTGAGAATACAGGAGCTCAGAAATTGAATCTCAGAAACTACGAGAATCTAAAACTCATGAGTTGATAAATTGAGAACCTAAGAATTTGAGACCTGAGAAATTAAATCAGAAATAATATGACGAAATCAAAAAATTAGACGCCGAAGTACGAGTTAAGAAATTGAATCTCAAAATTTAAAAAAACAGAAATTGATATATTAAGAACCTGAGAATATTAAGAGCTCAGAAATTTCATCTCAAAACTTAAAAACCGAGAATCTCATAAATTAGGAACCTGAGAATACGAGATCTCAGATAGTGATCTCAAAAAATAAAAACTGACGGTCTGATAAATTAAGAACCTGAAAAAATACACGTTCAGGAATTGAATCTCAGAAACTGCGCGAAAGTCCAAAACTGAGGAGTTGATAAATTAAGAATCTAAGAATTTGAGACCTGAGAAATTGAATCTGAAATAATATGACGAAATTAAAAATTGAGATTTCGATAAAATAAGACCCTGAGAAAGTACGAGCTAAGAAATTGGATCTCAAAACTCAAAAACACAGAAATCGATATATTAAGAACCTGAGAATATTGAGCTCAGAAATTTCATCTCAAAACTTAAAAACCGAGAAACTCATAAATTAAGAACCTGAGAATACGAGATCTCAGATAGTGATCTCAAAAAATAAAAACTGATAAATTAAGAACCTGAAAAAATACACGTTCAGAAATTGAATCTCAGAAACTGCGCGAAAGTCCAAAACTGAGGAGTTGATAAATTAAGAATCTAAGAATTTGAGACCTGAGAAATTGAATCTGAAATAATATGACGAAATCAAAAATTGAGACTCCGAGAAAATAAGAAACTGAGAAAGTACGCGCTAAAAAATTGAATCTCAAAATTTAAAAACACAGAAATCGATATATTAAGAACCTGAGAATATTAAGAGCTCAGAAATTTCATCTCAAAACTTAAATACCGAGAATCTCATAAATTAGGAACCTGAGAATACGAGATCTCAGATAGTGATCTCAAGAAATAAAAACTGACGGTCTGATAAATTAAGAACCTGAAAAAATACACGTTCAGGAATTGAATCTCAGAAACTGCGCGAAAGTCCAAAACTGAGGAGTTGATAAATTAAGAATCTAAGAATTTGAGACCTGAGAAATTGAATCTGAAATAATATGACGAAATCAAAAATTGAGACTCCGAGAAAATAAGAAACTGAGAAAGTACGCGCTAAAAAATTGAATCTCAAAACTCAAAAACACAGAAATTGATATATTAAGAACCTGAGAATATTAAGAGCTCAGAAATTTCATCTCAAAACTTAAAAACCGAGACTCTCATAAATTAGGAACCTGAGAATACGAGATCTCAGATAGTGATCTCAAAAAATAAAAACTGACGGTCTGATAAATTAAGAACCTGAAAAAATACACGTTCAGAAATTGAATCTCAGAGACTGCGCGAAAGTCCAAAACTGAGGAGTTGATAAATTAAGAATCTAAGAATTTGAGACCAGAGAAATTGAATCTGAAATAATACGACGAAATCAAAAATTGAGACTCCGAGAAAATAAGAAACTGAGAAAGTACGCGCTAAAAAATTGAATCTTAAAACTCAAAAAGACAGAAATTGATATATTAAGAACCTGAGAATATTAAGAGCTCAGAAATTTCATCTCAAAACTTAAAAACCGAGAATCTCATAAATTAGGAACCTGAGAATACGAGATCTCAGATAGTGATCTCAAAAAATAAAAACTGACGGTCTGATAAATTAAGAACCTGAAAAAATACACGTTCAGAAATTGAATCTCAGAAACTGCGCGAAAGTCAAAACTGAGGAGTTGATAAATTAAGAATCTAAGAATTTGAGACCTGAGAAATTGAATCTGAAATAATATGACGAAATTAAAAATTGAGACTCCGATAAAATAAGACCCTGAGAAAGTACGAGCTAAGAAATTGGATCTCAAAACTCAAAAACACAGAAATTGATATATTAAGAACCTGAGAATATTAAGAGCTCAGAAATTTCATCTCAAAACTTAAAAACCGAGACTCTCATAAATTAGGAACCTGAGAATACGAGATCTCAGATAGTGATCTCAAAAAATAAAAACTGACGGTCTGATAAATTAAGAACCTGAAAAAATACACGTTCAGAAATTGAATCTCAGAGACTGCGCGAAAGTCCAAAACTGAGGAGTTGATAAATTAAGAATCTAAGAATTTGAGACCAGAGAAATTGAATCTGAAATAATACGACGAAATCAAAAATTGAGACTCCGAGAAAATAAGAAACTGAGAAAGTACGCGCTAAAAAATTGAATCTTAAAACTCAAAAAGACAGAAATTGATATATTAAGAACCTGAGAATATTAAGAGCTCAGAAATTTCATCTCAAAACTTAAAAACCGAGAATCTCATAGATTAAGAACCTGAGAATACGAGATTTCAGATAGTGATCTCAAAAAATAAAAACTGACGGTCTGATAAATTAAGAACCTGAAAAAATACACGTTCAGAAATTGAATCTCAGAAACTGCGCGAAAGTCTAAAACTGAGGAGTTGATAAATTAAGAATCTAAGAATTTGAGACCTGAGAAATTGAATCTGAAATAATATGACGAAATCAAAAATTGAGACTTCGATAAAATAAGACCCTGAGAAAGTACGAGCTGAGAAATTGGATCTCAAAACTCAAAAACACAGAAATTGATATATTAAGAACCTGAGAATATTAAGAGCTCAGAAATTTCATCTCAAAACTTAAAAACCGAGAATCTCATAAATTAGGAACCTGAGAATACGAGATCTCAGATAGTGATCTCAAAAAATAAAAACTGACGGTCTGATAAATTAAGAACCTGAAAAAATACACGTTCAGGAATTGAATCTCAGAAACTGCGCGAAAGTCCAAAACTGAGGAGTTGATAAATTAAGAATCTAAGAATTTGAGACCTGAGAAATTGAATCTGAAATAATATGACGAAATTAAAAATTGAGATTTCGATAAAATAAGACCCTGAGAAAGTACGAGCTAAGAAATTGGACCTCAAAACTCAAAAACACAGAAATCGATATATTAAGAACCTGAGAATATTGAGCTCAGAAATTTCATCTCAAAACTTAAACACCGAGAATCTCATAAATTAAGAACCTGAGAATACGAGATCTCAGATAGTGATCTCAAAAAATAAAAACTGACGGTCTGATAAATTAAGAACCTGAAAAAATACACGTTCAGAAATTGAATCTCAGAAACTGCGCGAAAGTCCAAAACTGAGGAGTTGATAAATTAAGAATCTAAGAATTTGAGACCTGAGAAATTGAATCTGAAATAATATGACGAAATCAAAAATTGAGACTCCGAGAAAATAAGAAACTGAGAAAGTACGCGCTAAAAAATTGAATCTCAAAATTTAAAAACACAGAAATTGATATATTAAGAACCTGAGAATATTAAGAGCTCAGAAATTTCATCTCAAAACTTAAAAACCGAGAATCTCATAAATTAGGAACCTGAGAATACGAGATCTCAGATAATGATCTCAAAAAATAAAAACTGACGGTCTGATAAATTAAGAACCTGAAAAAATACACGTTGAGGAATTGAATCTCAGAAACTGCGCGAAAGTCCAAAACTGAGGAGTTGATAAATTAAGAATCTAAGAATTTGAGACCTGAGAAATTGAATCTGAAATAATATGACGAAATCAAAAATTGAGACTCCGAGAAAATAAGAAACTGAGAAAGTACGCGCTAAAAAATTGAATCTCAAAATTTAAAAACACAGAAATTGATATATTAAGAACCTGAGAATATTAAGAGCTCAGAAATTTCATCTCAAAACTTAAAAACCGAGAATCTCATAAATTAGGAACCTGAGAATACGAGATCTCAGATAGTGATCTCAAAAAATAAAAACTGACGGTCTGATAAATTAAGAACCTGAAAAAATACACGTTCAGAAATTGAATCTCAGAAACTGCGCGAAAGTCCAAAACTGAGGAGTTGATAAATTAAGAATCTAAGAATTTGAGACCTGAGAAATTGAATCTGAAATAATATGACGAAATCAAAAATTGAGACTCCGAGAAAATAAGAAACTGAGAAAGTACGCGCTAAGAAATTGAATCTCAAAACTCAAAAACACAGAAATTGATATATTAAGAACCTGAGAATATTAAGAGCTCAGAAATTTCATCTCAAAACTTAAAAACCGAGAATCTCATAAATTAGGAACCTGAGAATACGAGATCTCAGATAATGATCTCAAAAAATAAAAACTGACGGTCTGATAAATTAAGAACCTGAAAAAATACACGTTGAGGAATTGAATCTCAGAAACTGCGCGAAAGTCCAAAACTGAGGAGTTGATAAATTAAGAATCTAAGAATTTGAGACCTGAGAAATTGAATCTGAAATAATATGACGAAATTAAAAATTGAGACTTCTATAAAATAAGACCCTGAGAAAGTACGAGCTGAGAAATTGGATCTCAAAACTCAAAAACACAGAAATTGATATATTAAGAACCTGAGAATATTAAGAGCTCAGAAATTTCATCTCAAAACTTAAAAACCGAGAATCTCATAAATTAGGAACCTGAGAATACGAGATCTCAGATAGTGATCTCAAAAAATAAAAACTGACGGTCTGATAAATTAAGAACCTGAAAAAATACACGTTCAGGAATTGAATCTCAGAAACTGCGCGAAAGTCCAAAACTGAGGAGTTGATAAATTAAGAATCTAAGAATTTGAGACCTGAGAAATTGAATCTGAAATAATATGACGAAATTAAAAATTGAGATTTCGATAAAATAAGACCCTGAGAAAGTACGAGCTAAGAAATTGGACCTCAAAACTCAAAAACACAGAAATCGATATATTAAGAACCTGAGAATATTGAGCTCAGAAATTTCATCTCAAAACTTAAACACCGAGAATCTCATAAATTAAGAACCTGAGAATACGAGATCTCAGATAGTGATCTCAAAAAATAAAAACTGACGGTCTGATAAATTAAGAACCTGAAAAAATACACGTTGAGGAATTGAATCTCAGAAACTGCGCGAAAGTCCAAAACTGAGGAGTTGATAAATTAAGAATCTAAGAATTTGAGACCTGAGAAATTGAATCTGAAATAATATGACGAAATTAAAAATTGAGATTTCGATAAAATAAGACCCTGAGAAAGTACGAGCTAAGAAATTGGACCTCAAAACTCAAAAACACAGAAATCGATATATTAAGAACCTGAGAATATTGAGCTCAGAAATTTCATCTCAAAACTTAAACACCGAGAATCTCATAAATTAAGAACCTGAGAATACGAGATCTCAGATAGTGATCTCAAAAAATAAAAACTGACGGTCTGATAAATTAAGAACCTGAAAAAATACACGTTCAGAAATTGAATCTCAGAAACTGCGCGAAAGTCCAAAACTGAGGAGTTGATAAATTAAGAATCTAAGAATTTGAGACCTGAGAAATTGAATCTGAAATAATATGACGAAATCAAAAATTGAGACTCCGAGAAAATAAGAAACTGAGAAAGTACGCGCTAAAAAATTGAATCTCAAAATTTAAAAACACAGAAATTGATATATTAAGAACCTGAGAATATTAAGAGCTCAGAAATTTCATCTCAAAACTTAAAAACCGAGAATCTCATAAATTAGGAACCTGAGAATACGAGATCTCAGATAATGATCTCAAAAAATAAAAACTGACGGTCTGATAAATTAAGAACCTGAAAAAATACACGTTGAGGAATTGAATCTCAGAAACTGCGCGAAAGTCCAAAACTGAGGAGTTGATAAATTAAGAATCTAAGAATTTGAGACCTGAGAAATTGAATCTGAAATAATATGACGAAATCAAAAATTGAGACTCCGAGAAAATAAGAAACTGAGAAAGTACGCGCTAAAAAATTGAATCTCAAAATTTAAAAACACAGAAATTGATATATTAAGAACCTGAGAATATTAAGAGCTCAGAAATTTCATCTCAAAACTTAAAAACCGAGAATCTCATAAATTAGGAACCTGAGAATACGAGATCTCAGATAGTGATCTCAAAAAATAAAAACTGACGGTCTGATAAATTAAGAACCTGAAAAAATACACGTTCAGAAATTGAATCTCAGAAACTGCGCGAAAGTCCAAAACTGAGGAGTTGATAAATTAAGAATCTAAGAATTTGAGACCTGAGAAATTGAATCTGAAATAATATGACGAAATCAAAAATTGAGACTCCGAGAAAATAAGAAACTGAGAAAGTACGCGCTAAGAAATTGAATCTCAAAACTCAAAAACACAGAAATTGATATATTAAGAACCTGAGAATATTAAGAGCTCAGAAATTTCATCTCAAAACTTAAAAACCGAGAATCTCATAAATTAGGAACCTGAGAATACGAGATCCCAGATAGTGATCTCAAAAAATAAAAACTGACAGTCTGATAAATTAAGAAACTGAGAAAATACACGATTTGAAATTGAATCTCAGAAACTGCAAAAGTCCAAAGCTGAGAAGTTGATAAATTTAGGTCCTAAGAATTTGAGACCCGAGAAAATAAATCTGAGACAAAATGACGAAATCAAAAATTGGGAAGCACATAAAATAAGAACCTGAGAAAGTACGAGCTAGAAAATAGAATCTCAAAACTCAAAAACTCAGAAATTGATCAATTAAGAACCTGAGAAATTACGAGCCCAGAAATTGAATCTCAAAACTGACAATCTGATAAATTAAGAGCCTAAGACAATATACGCTCAGAAATTGAATCTCAGAAAAACTGCTTAAGTCCAAAACTGAGGAATTGATAAATTAAGGACCTAAGAATTTTAGACCTGAGAAATTGAATCTGAGATAATATGACAAAATCAAAAATCGAGAAGCCTATAAAATAAGCCTGAGAAAGTACAGGCTAAGAAATTGGACCTCAAAACTCAAAAACTCAGAAATTGATAATTTAAGAACCTGAGAAAATACGAGCTCAGAAATTGAATGTCAGAAACTGCGAAAGTCAAAAACTGAGAAGTTGATAAATAAATTAAGAACCCAAGAAAATAAAGAGCTCAGAAATTGAATCTCAAAACTCAAAAACCGAGAATCTCAGAAATTAGGAACCTGAGAATACGAGATCTCAGACAGTAATCTCAAAAAACAAAAACTGACCTTCTGATATATTAATAACATGAGAAAATACACGCTCAGCAATGGAATCTCAGAAACTGCGAAAGTCCAAAACTGAAGAGTTGATAAATTAAGAACCTAAGAATTTGAGATTTGAGAAATTGAATTTGACATAATATGATGAAATCAAAAATCGAGAATACGATAAAATAAGAACCTGAGAAAGTACGAGGTAAGAAATTGAATCTCAAAAGTCAAAAATTGGGAAACCGATAAATTAAAACTTGAGAATACAAGAGCTCAGAAATTAAGAACCCTAGGAGGCATGAGCTCAGTAATTGAATCAAAAATCAAAAACTTAGAAATCGATAAATTAAGATCATGAGAAAATACGAGCTCTGAAATTGAATCTCAGAATCTGCCCAAAACTGAGAAGCTGATAAATTAAGAACCTGAAATAATAAGAGCTCAGAAATTGAATCTCAAAGCTTAAAAACTGAAAATCTGATAAATTAGGAACCTGAGAATATAAGAGCTCAGAAATGGAACTTCAGAAACTACGAAAGCTCAAAATTGAGAACTTGATAAATTAAAAACCTGAGAAAGTACGAGGTAAGAAATTGAATTTCGAAAGTCAAAAATTGGGAAACTGATAAATTAAAACTTGAGAATACAAGAGCTCAGAAATTAAGAACCCTAGAAAGCATGAGCTCAGTAATTGAATCAAAAGTCAAAAACTTAGAAATCGATAAATTAAGATCATGAGAAAATACGAGCTCAAAAATTAAATCTCAGAATCTGCCCAAAACTGAGAAGCTGATAAATTAAGAACCTGAGATAATAAGAGCTCAGAAATTGAATCTCAAAGCTTAAAAACTGAGAATCTGATAAATTCAGAACCTGAGAATATAAGAGCTGAGAAAATTAATCTCAGAAACTGCAATTGTCTAAAATTTAGAAATTGGTAAATTCTCAACCTTAGCATGTAAGGACTCAGATAAGAATCTCAGAATCTGCAAAAGTCCAAAACTGTGAAGCTAAAAAATTAGGAACCTGAGAATATTAGAGCTCAAAAATGGAACCTCAGAAACTATGAAAGCTTAAAATTGAGAACTTGATAAATTAAGAACCTGAGGAAATATCAGCTAAGTTATTTAATCTCAAAAGTCAAAAAATGAGAAGCTGATAAATTAAAACTTGAGAGAACAAGAGCTCCAAAAATAAGAACCCGAAAAAACATGAGCTCAGTAATTGAATCAAAAGTCAAAAACTTAGAAATCGATAAATTAAGATCATGAGAAAATACAAGCTCAGAAATTGAATCTCAGAATCTGCCCAAAACTGAGAAGCTGATAAATTAAGAACCTGAGATAATAAGAGCTCAGAAAATGAATCTCAAAGCTTAAAAACTGAAAATCTGATAAATTAGGAACCTGAGAATATAAGAGCTCAGAAATGGAAAATCAGAAACCACGAAACTCAAAAAATGATAAGCTCAGATATTAAAAACCTAAGAATATAAGAGGTCAAAAATTTAAAAAGTGAGAATGAAACTACGAAAGTCTAAAATTGAGAAGTGAATAAATAAGAACCGGACGATATGAGTAAACTAACGTACATTACATTATCTTATCAGGAATTGTGTGATATCGCAAACCAACGTGCTCGCCCAATCATTTATTTATCAATGATAAGAACATAGATTACTTGTTTTATTCAAATTATCATTAATGAAAAGTCCTTTAAACTACATCGCAATGATATAACACTTTTAACGTCATTTCCTGCCTCATAAATAATTATTTTAAAAAGTCACATTTCTTCACACTCTCTTGTAATATAATTTTCCAACGACCGAATGATAATCTCCCGTCATTGTCTGTAAACAAAAAATTAAAACAAAATCCCCACGTGAAAATTACAATCATACCACCACTAATCCATCGTCTGAAAACTCGTACCTCCTCGTTCCAGTTTTACCATTCGGACTCCTCACCGTTAACGTTAAAGTGCTTCCACTAAGCTCCGTTCTGGTCTGCAACACAAAGTTATCCCCAGAAATTCCAACCGAAATACGTAATTACCTTTCCAATAACGCCTGTAGGTAGAGGCTCGTCGATCTCTTCGCCTATGACTAGAACGCTGCCCTTTCTGTCCCCATCGATGGTCACTTTGTTGCCGTCGAGATTGACGTCGAGTTCTTTTAGTCGGGATTTGGCTTGTTCGGCTCGGTCGGCAGGAGCTCCTAGAAAATAGTTGCAAAAGAGAAATCGCAGCGAAATTTGGTTACCTATGGCGATCAAGTATTCCACGAGGTTCTCATTGCTGACGTATTCGTATTTTCCCGAGATTGGTGCCATTGTGTGGACTGTGGAGGTACTATGAATTGTACGTTTCTATCGGAGTATTTATATCGATAATATAAGTAGATAAAATTTTTGACTCACTCCATGACTACTATTTTACGAAACAGTAATCATAATTTTGGTTTTCGTTTAATTTTAGTTAGAAATGACATTCCGAGGATGTGTTACATTGTATTTTACGGCCTTCACAAAGTCCGCCCATGTGGGGAGAACCAGGTGGTATGTTGTGCCACTTTATGCCACCGGCGATTTGGCGAATAATAACCGAAATTAGAAGCGTTTCGAATTACGATGGGTCCTAGGAGCCCTAACGGATCGAAAATCTGCGATGTGGTTGACAAAATGTTCCCATTTGTAATTTTGGATTCGACCTTTGTCTCTATCCGTCTCGTCACCCTGCAGACAAATTGTTTTAGCTAGATAACGGTTTTATGGCTATCGCGAGATCAATATAGGAGACTCCACTTCAAAGAAAAGATTACAGTGCTCTAATTATGATAGATAATAGTAATTTTCTGGGAATATGCGCGATGATTGTGCAGGCAGGTTGGGGGCTGGGCGATGACGATGTGAAAATGCGAGTGATTCGGCCATTTCATGCGTGAATGGATTAAGTATTTTGAGAGTCATTGATGTTATGCAATTTCGTGTTATTATTAGCTTCGGTCGCTTATCTATAGTGTCACTAAATTTAATTCCGGTAGTCACCTGTACCTTCTTTTGCATTTAAGCATATCAGGTGATCAAATAAAGTTTACACTGGCATTTATTTTATTTTATTATTTATTTTGTAAGTCAGTACAGTAAAAATAATTGTATTTATAGGGTTTTCTAATTTTTGCTTAATTGAACAACTCTGCAGTTTTATATCTTTTTTTTTTGTTACTCACAGGTAACTAATTTGCTTATCATGGATATTAACACGAATTACCTTATCTAACTCGGTGACAAACCAAAAAAAAGATATATAAACAACGATAACTGCAGCTGCACCAGTCAGTTTGAAACCAGCTTCAACATGGCACACATCCCCGGAAAGTACGAATACGTCAACAACGAAAACTTGGTCGAATACCTAAAAGTCATCGGTGAGTTCTAACACCCAGTTCTAACTAGAATTCCGATTAAAATCTACAGGGGCCCCCGCTGATAAAGCCGAGCAGGCCGCGGCAAACCTGAAGAAGCTCACCGTCAGTGTTGATGGCAACAAGGTGACCCTGGACGGTGGTCACAACCCGTCCGTTTTGGTAATCGGTGAAGAGGTCGATGAGACTCTGGCCACAGGCACTGTTGTGAAAGTAAGTTCTTTTTGATTTTTAAACCGATACTGAATTTTTTTTTAAGTCCACGACACAGATTAACGGCAACACTTTGACTGTGACCACCAAAACCGCGAGTGGTAAGACTGGGAGTAGGCTGTATGAATTCGGAGAGAGGGGAGCACGTGTGGTAAGAAATTTCTTCGAGATGTATCGTGAAGATGTTAATTATCGTTTTACAGACTTTGAGTGGCGACTCTCATTCCGTGGTGGCCAAGGTGACCTACAAGAGAGCCTAGATTGTTGCTTTGAAAATAAATATGTTTTTCTTAAGTGGAGTTTTAATTCTTTTGTGAAGTCAGTCTCAGTTCAAAGTTGAAGAGACTTTTGTCTATTTTGACGCAGCCACTTTATTGTCTTTATTTTCCTGAGCTTTAGGTTTATTAGTAGTATTCTATCTATTTTTCTCTTAGCTTATCCCATTATCTTACCTAAAATATTCTTTCACGATGGACTCTTTCTCAGTTATCGCACTACAATAAAAAATTGAAAAACTTATTCTCAGAATTGGGGGAATCTGAAATGGCGAAACTATTTCTGAGTATTGGACCAATCGGAACTCAAAGAGCCTCAAATCTGGAGAAATCTGTGAACTCTGGAACCACAGACTGAAGGAACCTATGAGAAATTGGAAGAAAGAGATAATAACCTATGGAACCTAAAATCTTCAAAAACCTGACTACTCAGGAACAATGCGAACATGAGAAGTAGAGAAATCTGAGAAATTGAGTAAAGGATTTGAAGAATCTGAAAAATTGGAAGAAACTGAGACAACGAGAGTCCATAAGGACTTCAGATATTGCAGAACCTGAAATCTTGGAAAACCTGAGATTTCAGGAACCATGTGAACATGAAAACCTGAGAACTTTAGGAAATCGAATCTGAGAACCACAGAAATCTGAGACATTGAGGAACCTATGGACTTAAGGCACATTCGGAATTGAAGAACCTGAGAAATTGGAAGAAGCTGAGATAATGACGACCATGAGGAACCTATGGAACTTGGAGTATTGGACCCATGCGAAGTTGTCTAACCGGAGAAATTTGATGACGAAAAAAAATTGATTGACCTGGGAAATTGAAGAACGTAAAATCTACAAAAACCAGACAACTCAGGAACAATGCGAACATGAGAAGTAGAGAAATCTGAGAGAATGGGGAACCCAGAGACTTAAGGAACCGAAGGATTTGAAGAATCTGAGAAATTGGAAGGAACTGATACAACGAGAGTCCATAAGGATTCTGTGGAACTCGGAAGGACTTGAGAAACTTATTCTGAGAAGTTGGTTGACCGGAGGAATTTTGTAAGCCTCAGATATTGCAGAACCTAAAATCTTGGAAAACCTGAGATCTCAGGAACCATGTGAACATGAAAACCTGAGAACTTTAGGAAATCGAATCTGAGAACCACAGAAATCTGAGACATTGAGGAACCTATGGACTTAAGGCACATTCGGAATTGAAGAACCTGAGAAATTGGCAGAAGCTGAGATAATGACGACCATGAGGAACCTATGGAACTTGGAGTATTGGACCCATGCGAAGTTGTCTGACCGGAGAAATTTGATGACGAAAAAAAATTGATAGACCTGGGAAATTGAAGAACCTAAAATCTACAAAAACCTGACAACTCAGGAACAATGCGAACAGGAAAAGTAGAGAAATCTGAGAAAATGAGGAAGCCAGAGATTTAAGGAACCGAAGGATTTGAAGAATCTGAGAAATTGGAAGGAACTGATACAACGAGAGTCCGTAAGGATTCTGTGGAACTTGGAAGGACTTGAGAAACTTATTCTGAGAAGTTGGTTGACCGGAGGAATTTTGTAAGCTTCAGATATTGCATAACCCGAAATCTTGGAAAACCTGAGATCTCAGGAACCATGTGAACATGAGAACCTGAGACCTTTAGGAAATCGAATCTGAGAACCACAGAAATCTGAGACATTGAGGAACCTATGGACTTAAGGCACATTCGGAATTGAAGAACCTGAGAAATTGGAAGAAGCTGAGATAATGACGACCATGAGGAACCTATGGAACTTGGAGTATTGGACCCATGCGAAGTTGTCTGACCGGAGAAATTTGATGACGAAAAAAAATTGATTGACCTGGGAAATTGAAGAACGTAAAATCTACAAAAACCAGACAACTCAGGAACAATGCGAACATGATAAGTAGAGAAATCTGAGAGAATGGGGAACCCAGAGACTTAAGGAACCGAAGGATTTGAAGAATCTGAGAAATTGGAAGGAACTGATACAACGAGAGTCCATAAGGATTCTGTGGAACTCGGAAGGACTTGAGAAACTTATTCTGAGAAGTTGGTTGACCGGAGGAGTTTGGTAAGCTTCAGATATTGCAGAACCTGAAATCTTGGAAAACCTGAGATCTCAGGAACCATGGGAACATGAAAACCTGAGAACTTTAGGAAATCGAGTCTGAGAACTACAGAAATCTGAGACATTGAGGAACCTATGGACTTAAGGCACATTCGGAATTGAAGAACCTGAGAAATTGGAAGAAGCTGAGATAATGACGACCATGAGGAACCTATGGAACTTGGAGTATTGGACCCATCCGAAGTTGTCTAACCGGAGAAATTTGATGACGAAAAAAAATTGATTGACCTGGGAAATTGAAGAACGTAAAATCTACAAAAACCAGACAACTCAGGAACAATGCGAACATGAGAAGTAGAGAAATCTGAGAGAATGGGGAACCCAGAGACTTAAGGAACCGAAGGATTTGAAGAATCTGAGAAATTGGAAGGAACTGATACAACGAGAGTCCATAAGGATTCTGTGGAACTCGGAAGGACTTGAGAAACTTATTCTGAGAAGTTGGTTGACCGGAGGAATTTTGTAAGCCTCAGATATTGCAGAACCTAAAATCTTGGAAAACCTGAGATCTCAGGAACCATGTGAACATGAAAACCTGAGAACTTTAGGAAATCGAATCTGAGAACCACAGAAATCTGAGACATTGAGGAACCTATGGACTTAAGGCACATTCGGAATTGAAGAACCTGAGAAATTGGAAGAAGCTGAGATAATGACGACCATGAGGAACCTATGGAACTTGGAGTATTGGACCCATGCGAAGTTGTCTGACCGGAGAAATTTGATGACGAAAAAAAATTGATAGACCTGGGAAATTGAAGAACCTAAAATCTACAAAAACCTGACAACTCAGGAACAATGCGAACAGGAAAAGTAGAGAAATCTGAGAAAATGAGGAATCCAGAGATTTAAGGAACCGAAGGATTTGAAGAATCTGAGAAATTGGAAGGAACTGATACAACGAGAGTCCGTAAGGATTCTGTGGAACTTGGAAGGACTTGAGAAACTTATTCTGAGAAGTTGGTTGACCGGAGGAATTTTGTAAGCTTCAGATATTGCATAACCCGAAATCTTGGAAAACCTGAGATCTCAGGAACCATGTGAACATGAGAACCTGAGACCTTTAGGAAATCGAATCTGAGAACCACAGAAATCTGAGACATTGAGGAACCTATGGACTTAAGGCACATTCGGAATTGAAGAACCTGAGAAATTGGAAGAAGCTGAGATAATGACGACCATGAGGAACCTATGGAACTTGGAGTATTGGACCCATCCGAAGTTGTCTAACCGGAGAAATTTGATGACGAAAAAAAATTGATTGACCTGGGAAATTGAAGAACGTAAAATCTACAAAAACCAGACAACTCAGGAACAATGCGAACATGAGAAGTAGAGAAATCTGAGAGAATGGGGAACCCAGAGACTTAAGGAACCGAAGGATTTGAAGAATCTGAGAAATTGGAAGGAACTGATACAACGAGAGTCCATAAGGATTCTGTGGAACTCGGAAGGACTTGAGAAACTTATTCTGAGAAGTTGGTTGACCGGAGGAGTTTGGTAAGCTTCAGATATTGCAGAACCTGAAATCTTGGAAAACCTGAGATCTCAGGAACCATGGGAACATGAAAACCTGAGAACTTTAGGAAATCGAGTCTGAGAACTACAGAAATCTGAGACATTGAGGAACCTATGGACTTAAGGCACATTCGGAATTGAAGAACCTGAGAAATTGGAAGAAGCTGAGATAATGACGACCATGAGGAACCTATGGAACTTGGAGTATTGGACCCATGCGAAGTTGTCTGACCGGAGAAATTTGATGACGAAAAAAAATTGATAGACCTGGGAAATTGAAGAACCTAAAATCTACAAAAACCTGACAACTCAGGAACAATGCGAACAGGAAAAGTAGAGAAATCTGAGAAAATGAGGAATCCAGAGATTTAAGGAACCGAAGGATTTGAAGAATCTGAGAAATTGGAAGGAACTGATACAACGAGAGTCCGTAAGGATTCTGTGGAACTTGGAAGGACTTGAGAAACTTATTCTGAGAAGTTGGTTGACCGGAGGAATTTTGTAAGCTTCAGATATTGCATAACCCGAAATCTTGGAAAACCTGAGATCTCAGGAACCATGTGAACATGAGAACCTGAGACCTTTAGGAAATCGAATCTGAGAACCACAGAAATCTGAGACATTGAGGAACCTATGGACTTAAGGCACATTCGGAATTGAAGAACCTGAGAAATTGGAAGAAGCTGAGATAATGACGACCATGAGGAACCTATGGAACTTGGAGTATTGGACCCATCCGAAGTTGTCTAACCGGAGAAATTTGATGACGAAAAAAAATTGATTGACCTGGGAAATTGAAGAACGTAAAATCTACAAAAACCAGACAACTCAGGAACAATGCGAACATGAGAAGTAGAGAAATCTGAGAGAATGGGGAACCCAGAGACTTAAGGAACCGAAGGATTTGAAGAATCTGAGAAATTGGAAGGAACTGATACAACGAGAGTCCATAAGGATTCTGTGGAACTCGGAAGGACTTGAGAAACTTATTCTGAGAAGTTGGTTGACCGGAGGAGTTTGGTAAGCTTCAGATATTGCAGAACCTGAAATCTTGGAAAACCTGAGATCTCAGGAACCATGGGAACATGAAAACCTGAGAACTTTAGGAAATCGAGTCTGAGAACTACAGAAATCTGAGACATTGAGGAACCTATGGACTTAAGGCACATTCGGAATTGAAGAACCTGAGAAATTGGAAGAAGCTGAGATAATGACGACCATGAGGAACCTATGGAACTTGGAGTATTGGACCCATCCGAAGTTGTCTAACCGGAGAAATTTGATGACGAAAAAAAATTGATTGACCTGGGAAATTGAAGAACGTAAAATCTACAAAAACCAGACAACTCAGGAACAATGCGAACATGAGAAGTAGAGAAATCTGAGAGAATGGGGAACCCAGAGACTTAAGGAACCGAAGGATTTGAAGAATCTGAGAAATTGGAAGGAACTGATACAACGAGAGTCCATAAGGATTCTGTGGAACTCGGAAGGACTTGAGAAACTTATTCTGAGAAGTTGGTTGACCGGAGGAATTTTGTAAGCCTCAGATATTGCAGAACCTAAAATCTTGGAAAACCTGAGATCTCAGGAACCATGTGAACATGAAAACCTGAGAACTTTAGGAAATCGAATCTGAGAACCACAGAAATCTGAGACATTGAGGAACCTATGGACTTAAGGCACATTCGGAATTGAAGAACCTGAGAAATTGGAAGAAGCTGAGATAATGACGACCATGAGGAACCTATGGAACTTGGAGTATTGGACCCATGCGAAGTTGTCTGACCGGAGAAATTTGATGACGAAAAAAAATTGATAGACCTGGGAAATTGAAGAACCTAAAATCTACAAAAACCTGACAACTCAGGAACAATGCGAACAGGAAAAGTAGAGAAATCTGAGAAAATGAGGAATCCAGAGATTTAAGGAACCGAAGGATTTGAAGAATCTGAGAAATTGGAAGGAACTGATACAACGAGAGTCCGTAAGGATTCTGTGGAACTTGGAAGGACTTGAGAAACTTATTCTGAGAAGTTGGTTGACCGGAGGAATTTTGTAAGCTTCAGATATTGCATAACCCGAAATCTTGGAAAACCTGAGATCTCAGGAACCATGTGAACATGAGAACCTGAGACCTTTAGGAAATCGAATCTGAGAACCACAGAAATCTGAGACATTGAGGAACCTATGGACTTAAGGCACATTCGGAATTGAAGAACCTGAGAAATTGGAAGAAGCTGAGATAATGACGACCATGAGGAACCTATGGAACTTGGAGTATTGGACCCATGCGAAGTTGTCTGACCGGAGAAATTTGATGACGAAAAAAAATTGATAGACCTGGGAAATTGAAGAACCTAAAATCTACAAAAACCTGACAACTCAGGAACAATGCGAACAGGAAAAGTAGAGAAATCTGAGAAAATGAGGAATCCAGAGATTTAAGGAACCGAAGGATTTGAAGAATCTGAGAAATTGGAAGGAACTGATACAACGAGAGTCCGTAAGGATTCTGTGGAACTTGGAAGGACTTGAGAAACTTATTCTGAGAAGTTGGTTGACCGGAGGAATTTTGTAAGCTTTAGATATTGCATAACCCGAAATCTTGGAAAACCTGAGATCTCAGGAACCATGTGAACATGAGAACCTGAGACCTTTAGGAAATCGAATCTGAGAACCACAGAAATCTGAGACATTGAGGAACCTATGGACTTAAGGCACATTCGGAATTGAAGAACCTGAGAAATTGGAAGAAGCTGAGATAATGACGACCATGAGGAACCTATGGAACTTGGAGTATTGGACCCATCCGAAGTTGTCTAACCGGAGAAATTTGATGACGAAAAAAAATTGATTGACCTGGGAAATTGAAGAACGTAAAATCTACAAAAACCAGACAACTCAGGAACAATGCGAACATGAGAAGTAGAGAAATCTGAGAGAATGGGGAACCCAGAGACTTAAGGAACCGAAGGATTTGAAGAATCTGAGAAATTGGAAGGAACTGATACAACGAGAGTCCATAAGGATTCTGTGGAACTCGGAAGGACTTGAGAAACTTATTCTGAGAAGTTGGTTGACCGGAGGAGTTTGGTAAGCTTCAGATATTGCAGAACCTGAAATCTTGGAAAACCTGAGATCTCAGGAACCATGGGAACATGAAAACCTGAGAACTTTAGGAAATCGAGTCTGAGAACTACAGAAATCTGAGACATTGAGGAACCTATGGACTTAAGGCACATTCGGAATTGAAGAACCTGAGAAATTGGAAGAAGCTGAGATAATGACGACCATGAGGAACCTATGGAACTTGGAGTATTGGACCCATGCGAAGTTGTCTGACCGGAGAAATTTGATGACGAAAAAAAATTGATAGACCTGGGAAATTGAAGAACCTAAAATCTACAAAAACCTGACAACTCAGGAACAATGCGAACAGGAAAAGTAGAGAAATCTGAGAAAATGAGGAATCCAGAGATTTAAGGAACCGAAGGATTTGAAGAATCTGAGAAATTGGAAGGAACTGATACAACGAGAGTCCGTAAGGATTCTGTGGAACTTGGAAGGACTTGAGAAACTTATTCTGAGAAGTTGGTTGACCGGAGGAATTTTGTAAGCTTCAGATATTGCATAACCCGAAATCTTGGAAAACCTGAGATCTCAGGAACCATGTGAACATGAGAACCTGAGACCTTTAGGAAATCGAATCTGAGAACCACAGAAATCTGAGACATTGAGGAACCTATGGACTTAAGGCACATTCGGAATTGAAGAACCTGAGAAATTGGAAGAAGCTGAGATAATGACGACCATGAGGAACCTATGGAACTTGGAGTATTGGACCCATCCGAAGTTGTCTAACCGGAGAAATTTGATGACGAAAAAAAATTGATTGACCTGGGAAATTGAAGAACGTAAAATCTACAAAAACCAGACAACTCAGGAACAATGCGAACATGAGAAGTAGAGAAATCTGAGAGAATGGGGAACCCAGAGACTTAAGGAACCGAAGGATTTGAAGAATCTGAGAAATTGGAAGGAACTGATACAACGAGAGTCCATAAGGATTCTGTGGAACTCGGAAGGACTTGAGAAACTTATTCTGAGAAGTTGGTTGACCGGAGGAGTTTGGTAAGCTTCAGATATTGCAGAACCTGAAATCTTGGAAAACCTGAGATCTCAGGAACCATGGGAACATGAAAACCTGAGAACTTTAGGAAATCGAGTCTGAGAACTACAGAAATCTGAGACATTGAGGAACCTATGGACTTAAGGCACATTCGGAATTGAAGAACCTGAGAAATTGGAAGAAGCTGAGATAATGACGACCATGAGGAACCTATGGAACTTGGAGTATTGGACCCATGCGAAGTTGTCTGACCGGAGAAATTTGATGACGAAAAAAAATTGATTGACCTGGGAAATTGAAGAACCTAAAATCTACAAAAACCTGACAACTCAGGAACAATCCGAACAGGAAAAGTAGAGAAATCTGAGAAAATGAGGAACCCAGAGACTTAAGGAACCGAAGGATTTGAAGAATCTGAGAAATTGGAAGGAACTGATACAACGAGAGTCCGTAAGGATTCTGTGGAACTTGGATGGACTTAAGGAACTTATTCTGAGAAGTTGGTTGACCGGAGGAATTTTGTAAGCTTCAGATATTGCATAACCCGAAATCTTGGAAAACCTGAGATCTCAGGAACCATGTGAACATGAGAACCTGAGACCTTTAGGAAATCGAATCTGAGAACCACAGAAATCTGAGACATTGAGGAACCTATGGACTTAAGGCACATTCGGAATTGAAGAACCTGAGAAATTGGAAGAAGCTGAGATAATGACGACCATGAGGAACCTATGGAACTTGGAGTATTGGACCCATCCGAAGTTGTCTAACCGGAGAAATTTGATGACGAAAAAAAATTGATTGACCTGGGAAATTGAAGAACGTAAAATCTACAAAAACCAGACAACTCAGGAACAATGCGAACATGAGAAGTAGAGAAATCTGAGAGAATGGGGAACCCAGAGACTTAAGGAACCGAAGGATTTGAAGAATCTGAGAAATTGGAAGGAACTGATACAACGAGAGTCCATAAGGATTTTGTGGAACTCGGAAGGACTTGAGAAACTTATTCTGAGAAGTTGGTTGACCGGAGGAATTTTGTAAGCCTCAGATATTGCAGAACCTAAAATCTTGGAAAACCTGAGATCTCAGGAACCATGTGAACATGAAAACCTGAGAACTTTAGGAAATCGAATCTGAGAACCACAGAAATCTGAGACATTGAGGAACCTATGGACTTAAGGCACATTCGGAATTGAAGAACCTGAGAAATTGGAAGAAGCTGAGATAATGACGACCATGAGGAACCTATGGAACTTGGAGTATTGGACCCATCCGAAGTTGTCTGACCGGAGAAATTTGATGACGAAAAAAAATTGATTGACCTGGGAAATTGAAGAACCTAAAATCTACAAAAACCAGACAACTTAGGAACAATGCGAACATGAGAAGTAGAGAAATCTGAGAGAATGGGGAACCCAGAGACTTAAGGAACCGAAGGATTTGAAGAATCTGAAAAATTGGAAGGAACTGATACAACGAGAGTCCGTAAGGATTCTGTGGAACTCGGAAGGACTTGAGAAACTTATTCTGAGAAGTTGGTTGACCGGAGGAATTTTGTAAGCCTCAGATATTGCAGAACCTAAAATCTTGGAAAACCTGAGATCTCAGGAACCATGTGAACATGAAAACCTGAGAACTTTAGGAAATCGAATCTGAGAACCACAGAAATCTGAGACATTGAGGAACCTATGGACTTAAGACACATTCGGAATTGAAGAACCTGAGAAATTGGAAGAAGCTGAGATAATGACGACCATGAGGAACCTATGGAACTTGGAGTATTGGACCCATGCGAAGTTGTCTGACCGGAGAAATTTGATGACGAAAAAAAATTGATAGACCTGGGAAATTGAAGAACCTAAAATCTACAAAAACCTGACAACTCAGGAACAATGCGAACAGGAAAAGTAGAGAAATCTGAGAAAATTAGGAATCCAGAGATTTAAGGAACCGAAGGATTTGAAGAATCTGAGAAATTGGAAGGAACTGATACAACGAGAGTCCGTAAGGATTCTGTGGAACTTGGAAGGACTTGAGAAACTTATTCTGAGAAGTTGGTTGACCGGAGGAATTTTGTAAGCTTCAGATATTGCATAACCCGAAATCTTGGAAAACCTGAGATCTCAGGAACCATGTGAACATGAGAACCTGAGACCTTTAGGAAATCGAATCTGAGAACCACAGAAATCTGAGACATTGAGGAACCTATGGACTTAAGGCACATTCGGAATTGAAGAACCTGAGAAATTGGAAGAAGCTGAGATAATGACGACCATGAGGAACCTATGGAACTTGGAGTATTGGACCCATCCGAAGTTGTCTGACCGGAGAAATTTGATGACGAAAAAAAATTGATTGACCTGGGAAATTGAAGAACCTAAAATCTACAAAAACCAGACAACTCAGGAACAATGCGAACATGAGAAGTAGAGAAATCTGAGAGAATGGGGAACCCAGAGACTTAAGGAACCGAGGAATTTGAAGAATCTGAGAAATTGGAAGGAACTGATACAACGAGAGTCCATAAGGATTCTGTGGAACTCGGAAGGACTTGAGAAACTTATTCTGAGAAGTTGGTTGACCGGAGGAATTTTGTAAGCTTCAGATATTGCATAACCCGAAATCTTGGAAAACCTGAGATCTCAGGAACCATGTGAACATGAGAACCTGAGACCTTTAGGAAATCGAATCTGAGAACCACAGAAATCTGAGACATTGAGGAACCTATGGACTTAAGGCACATTCGGAATTGAAGAACCTGAGAAATTGGAAGAAGCTGAGATAATGACGACCATGAGGAACCTATGGAACTTGGAGTATTGGACCCATCCGATGTTGTCTGACCGGAGAAATTTGATGACGAAAAAAAATTGATAGACCTGGGAAATTGAAGAACCTAAAATCTACAAAAACCTAGAGCTACATTTGCATTTCGGTATTGCGCAGAATAGTCAACTTCATCCTCATATAACTCCTTCTCTCGACATTGTATTTGTCCCGTCGGGCACTTTCTAATAAGATGTTCATAAAACGAACACACTTTCTGAAAGAAGGTTGTCAAAATTGAAAGAAAAAATTTAATATTACTAATAAAAATTTACTAAGTCAGCATTACAAATAAAAATTTAAACAGAGGTGTCAACTCATCACGACTAATGAGTTGGGCTATCTGTGTGATAACTGCATAACAAACAAAAGGTAGTACAACACAAAAATTATTTCATAAACTATAGTCTTTTGATGAGTAATGATAGCGGATATTGAACAGCTATAATGTCTGTGGCTTTTATCTGTGTGTAAGCTTTCGAAAAAGCATGACATGTGGTTTGGGTGTAAAAACAGCAATACAATTAGGGAAAGTTTAATTGCTCAATAAAACACTCAATCAGATTTAGTTAGTACTATTCGACGCATCCACCATTTATAGAGTCGTATACTTGTTGTTCTCTTGGGTTAGACAACAGCATGTCATGAAAAATATATAGTAAACTGTTATATAACGTTTGTTTTTTGCGAAACAATATAATTCAGTAAACAAAGCGGTAACGTTTAGTGACTCATAAATTATGCTTTATCACTTAATACTGATTAGGACTGCAGTACTTGTAGAGACAAAGTTCAAGTGGTTGGGAAAACTCCTCACTTTTATTATATTTTGTGACCGTATTAAAGCAACGGAAACATTTATTTCAAATCAAAAAAATACTACAGCAAAATATCTAAGCCCTCTTGTAAGTCACCTTAGCCACCACGGAATGAGAGTCGCCACTCAAAGTCTGCAAAACAGCAATTAACATTTTGACGATCCTTCTCTGAGAATTTCTTACCACACGTGCCCCTCCCTCTCCGAATTCGTACAGCCTGGTTCCGGTCTTACCACTCGAGGTCTTGGTGGTTACAGTCAAAGTGTTCCCATTAAGTTGCGTGGTGGACTTGAAAACAAAATTAGTTTTGGTCAAAAAAAAATCAAAAGGACTTACTTTTACGGCACCACCTGTGGGCAGCTGCTCCTCCACTTCTTCGCCGAGGACCAAAACGGTCGGCTTGGAGTGGTGACCGCCATCGATCGTCACCTTGTTGCCATCAACGGCTACCGTGAGGGTCTTCACATGCGAAGCGGCCTGCTCTGCTTTGTCGGCAGGGACGCCTGTGGATTTTAGTCACAATTACAGAATTACTGGGTTGTATAGTTGGACTTACCGATGACTTTGAGGTATTCCGCGAAGTTTTCTTGGTTGACGAAGTTGTAGTTTCCGGGGATGTGTGCCATTTTGAAGCTGTTTTCAGACTGACTGGAGAAGCTGGAATTATCGCAGTTTTATACCGTTTCTACAATATTCGCCGACCGGTATGGCGTTGCAGTTTTTATGACTGTTTTTTCATTAGTCACTCGGTTCGATAACGATTTTGTATTCATCACTCCTGATCGATTATGCCAACAGCGATTCCCGAAAACGTGGGGGTATTAGCTGTATTATCAATAATAACGATTAGTGGAAAGAAACTTCCATTTGAAGATGTAGCATTCAGAGGTGTGTGGACCATTATTTACACCCTTATTTTGAAAGATATTAAAACGGGACTTTCGGGGGACGATACGTTTACAATTTAAAATTATTAAAAATCATGTACAGAGGGTAATAATAGTAGTAATATACCAAAGTAATGTTGTTTTTAATGGAATGCCCTGTATATTAGTTGGTGAACTGAAAGAGTAATTAATGCTGAGCAAAAGGATGTAAGGTACTATAGGTTTATTATGGATGGTCCTTGAGTTATGAAGAATTTTAGGTCAACATTAGTTCTTTTTAAAAAAATTGCGGAAACCATTTCAACTGATTATTTTTTAGTCAATATTTTTTTATAGATACAAACCTTAATACAAAGTTATCTAAAATTGATATTTCTATACAGGATGTACGGTTTCGAAACATGTATAACTTTTTTTTTTGGAACAGCCTATATTCCATTGTACCACCAAATAGCACTTTTAATAAGCTTTTTTTTAATGTATGGTTTGCTTTTGCAAATGTTAGTACTTTAAATAATTTAAAAAAAAACTAGAAAGCTTTCCGAAATTGCTAAAATCGCGTATTAAGGTCAGATCGCTTTGGACTATGTCCTTTACATAACCTCAAACAAAAAAATCTGGAGACGTTAAATAGGGTGATCTTGCTGGCCATATGACAGGACCGTCCCTAACCATTGTTGAGGGAATTTGCTTCCCTCACCGACAGTTAGATCACACCACGGCTCCATTGTGTCACACCCCCGTGTTTCTCATTCCTGTCTCTCATCCATTGTCGAAAAAAGCTAGGATGGTTCCAGGCGAGGTACACCTCAAATTGGCCTAGATGGGCCAGTATGGACTTTCTGGTCGAGGCGAGAGGCGGACATTCTCGTAGGATATGTTCGACAGTCTCGTCCTCCTCTAAACACCCCCTGCACGTTGGGTCGTTTACCACCCCCATCACGTGGTGGTGTTTATTTAGCCTACAGTATCCGGTACAGATGCCCACCAAAAGGCGGAGCCTGTCCCTTGACAAATGCAGACAGGACTTGGCTCTTTTAAAGCAAGGATTTTTGATAAAAATTTTGCTTTGTCCGCAGCCTTTTGTCGTTTCCCATCTAGCACAGTGTCTAAAATGAGTGTCAGTTTTGATCAGGTTTGGCCGGTCGGATGGGCGGTTTGGTACTATCCGGTGTTCCCGTCGCGCCCTGTCGAGCCAGCTCGTCGGCCCTCTCATTTCCGTTATTTCCAGGAACCCACCTTAGCTCAACGACATTATTTAGAGGTATTCTCGACAGTGCCAGATGGCAGTCGTGTACCACTTGGGAGGTAATCCTGCCACTGGCCAGAGCCCGCAGAGCTGCTCGACTGTCGCTGAAGAAGCACATCGTCTTTTCGGCCGCGATCTCAGATTGCAGTTCATTTCGGGGATGTGAATTTCCGCTCCAAAGCCTGATTTCGTTTTTGATCCATCCGTGAACATTGAAATGTCAAAGTTCGAATGTTCTTCTGAATAAGATTTGTCGAAAGAATATTGAGGACCCCGCACCCAAGAGAGGTACTCGGTAGAGTCCCTTGCTCAGGGTGCGGGCGTGCTTTCAAAGGTTACCATCCCGCAGCCTGCGAGCAGACCGCCCCTATGGATTCCTGTATTACCGAGCTGAAGGTAAACATGTGGTAGAGAGGTTAAGTAGCGAAAAATAGAGAAATAGAAGGTAATATAAAGAAAAAATTAGAGAAGATATTGAGAAAAGCGAGAAGAGGTATTAGAAAAAGGTAGGAAGAAAGAATTGGACAGGGAAGAGGAGATATAGTCAGGAAGAAGAATAAATCGGCGAAGCCGGAACATAACGACATCTAGGAGGCGCCACAGGAAGCGGATGAACAAAGACGATAGAAACCGCTCGCTCAGTCAGGGAAGCCTGGACTCTTACCTGGAGGAAAGTAAAAGAAAGAGAAAAGGGGAGGGTAGAACAGAAAAACAAAAAGAGGAGGAAGAGAATTTTTTTCAAAAAAGTAAAAAGACGGCGAGGTCTCCTGGAGTAAAGAAAACACAGAAGACATCAGAGAAAAAGAAGGAAACGGACACAGAGATGGAGAAAAAAATATTGGAGATGTTGCAAGAGTTGAAGGAGGAGATGAAAGAAATAAGACGAGAAAACAAGGAACTCAAGAGAAAGATAGAGAGGCAGAGAGAAGAATTTAAAGAGAAGGAGAAAAGATGGGAAGGAGAGAGAGACTGGTGGAAGGAGAGAGTGGAAAAGCTGGACGAGAGAATGGAAATCGAAGAGAGAAGAAAGAGGAAGAACAACATCGTGATAACAGGATGGGACGGGGAAAGAAAAAGTCATGTAAAAAAAGAGGATGTAAAGAAGTTTTTGAAGGAAAATGTAGAGGATAGTAAAGTAAAAGATTGTTACAGGATCAACAAGGATCAAGTATTGGTGGAGATGGAGGGATGGGGTGAGAAGGAAAGAATAATGAAGCACAAAGGAAAATTGAGGGAAAAGAGGGAAACAAGGGGGATATACATAGACAACGACCTCACAAAGAAAGAAAGAGATTTACAGAAGAAACTAAGAAGTATGGCGAAGGAAAAAAGGGAAGACGGAAAAGAAGTAAGAGTGGGATACAGGAAATTAATAGTGGACGGGGAGCAATGGAGATGGAATGAAAAGAGAGAGAGACTAGAGGTTTTCCAATAAGAAGAAGAAGGGGAGGAGGAAAAAAGGGGGACAACGGCAAAGTAAAAAAGACAATGAAACGGGAAAAAAGAAACAAAGAAGGAAGTAGGAGGGAAACTAAGGAAGGAAGGGGGAAATCAAAGAAGGTAACGAGAAAAACAGGGGTGAGGGCACTATTTTGGAATGTAGCGGGACTAGGGAAAAAAGAAGAAGATTTTTGGGACTATGTGAAGGAGTTCGATATTGTTGGATTAACAGAAACATGGTCAGAAAGCTGGGAAAAAATAGAAAAACTGTTACCAAAGGAGTTCCAGTGGGAATGGCAAGGGGCGAAAAGGGGAAAGAAAAAAGGAAGAGCAGCAGGGGAATAATAACAGGGGTAAAAAGAGGAATAAAAGAGAATACTAAAAAGAAGGGAGAAGAGGAAGGTCACATGGTGAGAAACGTTAAAATAGACAGTAAATGGTGGAAAATAGTGACAGTGTACAGCAAAGAGATGAAAGAAACAATAAGCAAGATAGAAGAAACATTAAAAGACAACAGGGAAGAATGTCTGCTTCTGGGAGGGGATTTTAACGGGAGAATTGGGGAAAGAGGAGCCAGGGATTGGGAAGAAGAGAGAGGAGAGGAAAAAAGAAAATCCAAAGACAAGAAAGAAAACGCGGAAGGGAAGAAGTTGATGGAATGGATAGAAGAAAAAGGGTGGGAAGTGCTGAATGGAAATAAACAAGGGGACGAAGAAGGAGAATGGACGGTAGAGGAGAGACGGTGATAGACTACGGAATAGTAAAAGAAGAAGCATGGGCAGAAGTCGAAGAATTCAGAATAGGGGAAAGAGTAGAGTCAGACCATCTGCCTATAGAGATAAGTATGGGAAGGGGGAGAGAGAAGAGAGGAGGAGAAGAAAAAATAGAGGAAATGCTGAAGGTGATAATTAAAGTATGGGACGAGCAAGGGGTGGAAGAGTATAAGAAAAGAAATATTGGATAAAGCAGCAACAAAAAGAGAAATAACAGTAAGAGGTGGAGGAACAAAAAGAAAGAATAAATGGTGGGACAAAGAATGTGAGCAACGTAAAAAGGAAGCAATAAAAGAACTAAGAAAGTGGAGAAAAACTAAAGGGAACAGAAGTGGCTTTTTAGAAGCGAAAAGAAGATACAGAGAGACATGCAGGGAGAAGAAGAGGCAAAAGAAGGAGAGAGAGGAGGAAGAGATAAAAGCAATAAGAACAGAGAAGGAGGTATGGACATATATTAATAGAGAGAGAAAGAAAAAAGAAAATGGGAGCGAGGAGATAACGATGAATGAGTGGGAGGAGTACTTCATGAGGCTGCTGGAGGGAGAAAAGGAAAAAAAAACGGAAATAGAGACGAAGAGAAACCGAGTAGAACCTGAAGGAGAAGAAATCACAATGGAAGAGGTGGAGAGGCATGTGAAGAAACTGAGGAAAGGGAAGGCACCAGAGAGGGATAGAATACAGAATGAGTCGTGGATGTATGGGACGAGAAGAGTGCTAGAGAGGCTGGTGGAGGTAATGAATGGGATGTGGACAGGAGAAGGATTCCCGGTAGGGTGGAGAGAGGGGGTAATTTACCCCATTTACAAAAAAAGGGAAGAAAAATAAAGTAGAAAATTACCGAGGGATAACTCTCCTAAACACAGGGTACAAGTTGTATGCATCAATTCTGAATGAAAGGATGAGCAGAGAGATAGAGGAAAAGGGAGCATTACCAGACAGCCAAGCAGGATTTAGAGAGGGGAGGGGAACTATGGATAATGTATACATCCTGGACCACTTGACGAAGAGTGAGTTAAAGAAGAAAGGGGGGAGGGTGTATGCATTATTCGTAGACTTCAAGGCGGCTTTTGACAAGGTGGACAGAGAGAGGATGTTTGAGTGCCTGAGGGAGAAAGGGATAAATAAATGGCTGATAAGAAAGATGGAGGAGATATATGAAAAGACAAAAAGTAAAGTGAAGGTAGGGGAGAAGGAAGGTGAATGGTTTGTGACAACAAAGGGAGTGAGGCAAGGCTGCCCGCTCAGCCCCTTGTTGTTCACGATGTATGTGGCAGATATGGACGGAATGTTAGAGAGAGCACAAGCGGGGGGGTGTGTGGTAGGCAGAAAAAAAGTATGGAGCCTGGCGTTTGCGGATGATGTGGTAATGGTGGCAAAAAGTGAAAGAGAAATGAAGGAAATGATAAAGAGTTTAGGAAAATATGTGAAGAAGAAAAGACTAGAAGTGAATGTAGAGAAAACAAAAATGCTGGTGTTCAATAAGAGAAAGAGGAAGAACGAAGAGAGTGATTGGAGGTGGGAGGAAGAAGTAATAGAACAAGTAAAAGAATTCAAATACTTGGGGTATGTGTTCAATGAAAGAGCCACAGATAAGGCACATATTAAAGAACTGGCAAGAAAAGCGAACAAGGTGATAGGATGTGTATGGGGAATAGGAGAGAGAAGGTGGGGAGGCGATTTTAAGAGGAGAATGATGATGTTTGACAGTCTCATTGAAAGCGTGTTGTTGTACGAAGCAGAGGTCTGGGGATGGAAAGAACAAGATGAGATAGAGAGGGTGCAAGAGAAATATCTGAGGTGGGTGCTAGGGGTGGAGAGAGAAACGCCAGGGTACATAGTGAGAGAAGAATGCAAGAGGAATAGGTTGAGGGTGAAAGCGGGAAAAAGAGGGGTCAAGTTCGAAGACAGGATGGAAGGGAGGAAAGAATGTAGGATACTAAAGGAGTGCTGGAGAGAAAAAAAGAAGAATTCAGAGGAGAATGATAGAGAGAATTACTACAGGAGGAATGGGTATGCAAGCAAAGAAATAGAGAGACTGAGAGAAAGAGGCGTGTGGATGAATGTAGAACTAAGTGAAAGAGATAAGGATGCGGATAGACAAGAAAGGAGAGAAAGAATTAGAGAATCCAGATACAACGGGAAGTACGGAAGATGCATGATCGAGGAAGTACCGAAGTATTTGGGGAGCGAGAGCGAGAAAGAAAGAAAGATGATGGCAAGGTTTAGGTGCGGAAATGAAGAGAGGGAAAATAGGTATTGGGCAGAAGATGGAATAAGAATGTGTAGAATGTGCTATGAGAAAAGAGAGACGATTGAGCATATGTGGAACGAGTGCAGTGAGATGAAACAAAGAGAGAGGAAAGAAAGAGAGGAAATACTGAATATAGATGGAAGGGAAATTAAATGGATAAAAGAGGTATGGAAGAGGAGGGAGAAGAAATAGAGAATTTTATTTAGTTTTTTTTTATTATTATAATTGTTAAGTTTACTTGTATATGTATAGGAAGCAGAAAGCCCGTAGGGCAAATAAAAATTTATTATTATTATTGAGGACCCCGCACCCAAGAGAGGTACTCGGTAGAGTCCCTTGCTCAGAGTGCGGGCGTGCTTTCAAAGGTTACCATCCCGCAGCCTGCGAGCAGACCGCCCCTACCAATCCAACGTCTCGGCAACCAGTCATTTAAATATCTTCTTACATTCCTGTAGAAATGTACAGATCTAATGAGGATTTATAACTTTTTGGGTTTCATATGTTAAAGGTTTGACAGGTTTTATAAATCCTGAGACCAAACAGATTCTGAGGATTTATAGTTTCTCAGGTCTTAGATTCTGCAATTTTATGGTTTCTCTAATCTACAGGGCATTCCATTTTTCCCGGTTTGATGTCTTTCATAATAAGGGTGTAAATAATGGTCCACACACCACTGGCACACCTCTGAATGCTATATCTTCAAATGGAAGTTTTTTCCACTAATCGTTATTATTGATAATACAGCTAATACCCCCACGTTTGCGGGAATCGCTGTTGGCATAATCGATCGCGGGTGATCAATACAAAATCGTTATCTAATCGAGTGACTAATGAGAAAACAGTCATGAAAACTGCAACGCCATCCCGGTCGGCGAAAATTGAAAAAACGGTATAAAACTGCGATAATTCCAGCTTCTCCAGTCAGTCTGAAAGCAGCTTCAAAATGGCACACATCCCCGGAAACTACAACTTCGTCAACCAAGAAAACTTCGCAGAATACCTCAAAGTCATCGGTAAGTCCAACTATAATACAACCCAGTAATTCTGTAATTGTGACTAAAATCCACAGGCGTCCCTGCCGACAAAGCTGAACAGGCCGTTTCGCATGTGAAGACCCTCACGGTAGCCGTTGATGGCAACAAGGTGACGATCGATGGCGGTCACCACTCCAAGCCGACCGTTTTGGTCATCGGCGAAGAAGTCGAGGAGCAGCTGCCCACAGGTGGTGCCGTAAAAGTAAGTCCTATTGAATTTTTTTTTTGACCAAAACTAATTTTGTTTTCAAGTCCACGACGCAACTTACTGGGAACACTTTGACGGTGGTCACCAAGAGTGCGAGTGGTAAGACGGGAACCAGGCTGTACGAATTCGGGGAGGGAGGAGCACGTGTGGTAAGAAATTCTCAGAGAAGGATAGTCAAAATGTTAATTGTTGTTTTGCAGACTTTGAGTGGCGACTCTCATTCCGTGGTGGCTAAGGTAACTTACAAGAGAGCTTAGATATTTTGCTGTATTAATTTTTTGATTTGGACTAAATGTCTCCATTGCTTGAATATAATTATTACAAAATATAATAAAAGTGAGGAGTTTTCCCAACCACTTGAACTTTGTCTTTACAAGTACCGCAGTCCTAAACAGTATTAAGTGATAAAGCATAATTTATGAGTCACTAAACGTTACCGCTTTGTTTACTGAATTATATTGTTTCGCAAAAGCAAACGTTAGATAACTGGTGTTAACTATTATATATTTTCATGACATGCTCAACCAAACTTCATCATAATTATAGAATTTTTCAGTTGTCTAAAGACCAACAAGTGTACGACTCTAAAAATGATGTATGCGCCGAATAGTACTAGTAGTACTAGTACTCTTTGTCGAGTCTTTTATTATCTACGAACTGTTTTTACACCCAAACCACATGTTATGCTTCTTGAAAGCTTACACATAGATAAAAGCCACAGACTTTAATAGCTGTTCGATATCCGCTATCATTCCTCATCAAGAGAGTGTAGTTTATATTTTTTTTGTTATGCAGTTATCACACAGATAACCCAACTCATTGGTCGTGATGAGTTGACACCTCTGTTCAAATTTTTACGAGTAATGCTGATTGGGTAAATTCAAGTAGGAATCTTATACTGATGAATTTTCAAACTACGACTTCTGAAACCAATTGTGATGTAAAATTCTTAGGCATCACTTTAGACCCAAGTTTAAATTGGACAACACATATTAACTTGCTGTGTGGAAAATTATCGTGTGCAGTTTATGCCATTAGGAAGGTTAGGTTGTTTATTGGCGAAATGGCTGCTCTTACCACTTACTTTGGGCTCTTCCATTCTCATCTCACATACTGCACAACTTCATGGGGAGATGCAGCCGGTTATAACTTGCAAAAAGTTTTTATACTACAAAAATCAGCAATAAGAGCCATTTCTAAGTCCGATTCTCGCACAAGTTGCAGACAACTCTTTGCAAAGTATAACATCTTGACATTATATGGGGTCATTATTTTTCAAAACCTTTTACTTGTCAAAGAAAATATACAAAACTATGCGTCCCACTCTACCGTACATAATTGGAATACGCGGAATAAAAATAACCTAATAAAACCTTACGTCAAACTAAAGAAAAACTGTGATATAGGTGTTAGTTACTATAATGTTTTACCGACTGAGTTTAAAAATATGGATTTCAATATTTTCAAGAAAAAAATAAAAACCTTATTGACAAAATTATGTCTTTATAATACAATGGACTTCTTTGAATGCATGACTAGACTCAAATAAGGATTTTACTTCCTTTTATTTTGTGTATATGTAAAATTTTAAATCTTTATTCTGTGATTTCTTATTATAAATTGTGACACGTCCCTTACATGTATTTGTATTTTAAGGACTTAATAAAGACTTATTATTACTTATTATTATTATTACTGTTTGTTTAGCAATTATATGTTTTTTCCTTTCTATTCTGACAACCTTCTACCAGAAAGTGTGTCCGTTTTAGGAATATCTTACTAGAAAGTGCCCGAGAGGACTAATACAATCTCGAGAGAAGGAGTTATATGACGATGAAGTTGACTATTTGTTGACCTGGGTTCAATGTACTTTCATTTAAGAAGTTTTGAAAACTAGGTCAATATATGAACTAGGTGGACCCCAGTGAACTGCCTAGTTCCTTTTAAGGTGGGGAGAGCACAAAGGATATGAAGGTCCCAATTACGTGAAGTTACAGTACAGCTTTGCTATATTGATAAGATAGCAATTTCATTGACTGCTCTTTGTAGTCTTGTCGTGGCTTCAATTGTCGTGTCTCCTGTTGCCAGTAGCACAGGAGCATTTTTTTCTTAAGACCATTATAGATTTGTTTAAGCTTATTGATTATAAAAATATCTTCATAACAATCGGAGGAGATTTCAATGTTTATTTCAATTCTGGTGACAAAAATGCTGAATTAGTAAGTGATCTATTGCTTAGTTATGGCCGCTCGTCCATCTTCCTACCAGGAAAGATGCCTTTCTTGATAATGTGTTTTGAATTTTTTTCCGTCAAAGTCGTCCGATCAGCCGACTTCAGATGGGTCCAATCATCAGAATTAGTTTCTCAAGGATTCTCATTGTCTCAGTTTCTTCCAATTTCTCAGATTCTTCAAATCCTTCGGTTCCTTAAGTCTATGGGTTCCTCAATTTCTCAGATTTGAAAAATTATAAATCCTCATTAGATCTGAGGAATTATAAAACTTGTACAAGCATGAAATTATGAAACCAAAGAAATCCTGACGCATAAAAATTATGAAACAACCTTAGACACTATAAAACTAGGGAAACTGTAAAACGTAAGAACTATTAAGTCTCAAGATTTATAAAACCTGAACAACCTTGAAATTATGAAACCTGAGAAACCATAAAATTAAAGAATCTAAGACCTGAGAAACTATAAATCCTGAGAATCTGTTAGGTCTCAGGATTTATATAACCTGACAAACCTTAAACCTATGAGACCCAAAAAAGTATAAAATTTAAGATATTATTGACCCTGAAAAATTATAAATCCTCATTAGATCTGAGGAATTATAAAACTTGTACAAGCATGAAATTATGAAACCAAAGAAACCATGATTCATAAAAATTATGAAACAAACCTATAAAAAAAAAACTATAAAACTTCGAAAACTGTAAAACGTAAGACTATTAAGTCTCAGGATTTATAAAACCTGACAAAACTTAAACCTATGAGACCCGAAAAATTATGAAATTTGAGAAATTATTGAACCTGAAAAATTATAAATCCTCATTAGATCTGAGGAATTATAAAACTTGTACAAGCATAAAGTTATGAAACCAAAAAAATCATGAGGCATAAAAATTAAGAAACAAACCTGAGAAACTATAAAACATCGGAAACTGTAAAACGTAAAAGAATATTAAGTCTCAGGATTTATAAAACCTGAACAACCTTGAAATTATGAAACCTGAGAAACCATAAAATTGGAGAATCTAAGACTTGAGAAACTATAAATCCTGAGAATCTGTTAGGTCTCAGGATTTATAAAACCTGACAAACCTTAAACCTATGAGACCCGAAAAATTATGAAATTTGAGAAATTATTGACCCTGAAAAATTATAAATCCTCATTGGATCTGAGGAATTATAAAACTTGTACAAGCATAAGATTATGAAATCAAAGAAATCATGAGGCATAAAAATTATGAAACAAAACTGAGAAACTATAAAACTTCGAAAACTGTAAAACGTAAAAGACTATTAAGTCTCAGGATTTATAAAACCTGAACAACTTTGAAATTATGAAACCTGAAAAACTATAAATCCTGAGAATCTGTTAGGTTTCAGGATTTATAAAACCTGACAACCCTTAAACCTTTGAAACCCGAAAAATTATCAAATTTGAGAAATTATTGACCCTGAAAAATTATAAATCCTCATTAGATCTGAGAAATTATAAAGCTTGTACAAGCATAAGATTATGAAACCAAAAAAAAATCATGAGGCATAAAAATTATGAAACAAACCTGAGAAACTATAAAATTTTGAAAATTGTAAAACGTAAAAGACTATTAAGTCTCAGGATTTATAAAACCTGAACAACTTTGAAATTATGAAACCCGAGAAACCATAAAATTGGAGAATCTAAGACTTGAAAAACTATAAATCCTGAGAATCTGTTAGGTGTCAGGATGTATAAAACCTGACAAACCTTAAACCTATGAGACCCGAAAAATTATGAAATTTAAGAAATTATTGAACCCGAAAAATTATAAATCCTCATTAGATCTGAGGAATTATAAAACATGTACAAGCATGAAATTATGAAACCAAAAAAATCATGAGGCATAAAAATTATGAAACAAACCTGAGAAACTATAAAACTTCGAAAACTGTAAAACGTAAACGACTATTAAGTCTCAGGATTTATAAAACCTGAACAACCTTGAAATTATGAAACCTGAGAAACTATAAATCCTGAGAATCTGTTAGGTCTCAAAATTTATAAAACCTGACAAACCTTAAACCTATGAGACCCGAAAAATTATGAAATTAGAAAAATTATTGAACCTGAAAAATTATAAATCCTCATTAGATCTGAGGAATTATAAAACTTGTACAAGCATGAAATTATGAAACCAAAAAAGAAATCATGACTCATAAAAATTATGAAACAAACCTGATAATCTATAAAACTAGATAAAGTATTAATCCTGAGAATCTGTTAGGTCTCAGGACTTAAAAAACCTCTGAAACCCTAAACCTATGAGACCCAAAAAATTATGAAATTTAACAAATTATTGAACCTGAAAAATTATAAATCCTTATTAGATCTGATTAATTATAAAACTTGTAAAAGCATAAAATTATGAAACCAAAAAAAAATCATGAGGCATAGAAATTATGAAACAAACCTGAGAAACTATAAAACTTTGGAAACTGTAAAACGTAAAAGACTATTAAGTCTCAGGATATATAAAACCTGAACAACCTTGAAATTATGAAACCTGAGAAACCTTAAAATTGGAGATTCCAAGACCTGAGAAACTATAAATCCTGAGAATCTGTTAGGTCTCAGGATTTATAAAACCTGTCAAACCTTAAACCTATAAGACCCGAAAAATTATGAAATTTGAGAAATTATTGACCCTGAAAAATTATAAATGCTCATTGGATCTGAGGAAATATAAAACTTGTACAAGCATGAAATTATGAAACCAAAAAAAAATCATGAGGCATAAAAATTATGAAACAAACCTGAGAAACTATAAAACTTCGAAAACTGTAAAACGTAAAAGACTATTAAGTCTCAGGATATATAAAACCTGAACAACCTTGAAATTATGAAACCTGAAAAACCATAAAATTGGAGAATCTAAGACCTGAGGAACTATAAATCCTGAGAATCTGTTAGGTCCCAAGATTTATAAAATCTGTCAAACCGTAAACATATGAGACCCAAAAAATTAGGAAATTTAAGAAATTATTGAACCTGAAAAATTATAAATCCTCATTAGATCTGAGGAATTATAAAACTTGTACAAGCATGAAATTATGAAACCAAAGAGAAACCATGATTCATAAAAATTATAAAACAAACCTATAAAAAAAAACTATAAAACTTCGAAAACTGTAAAACGTAAAAGACTATTAAGTCTCAGGATTTATAAAACCTGAACAACCTTGAAATTATGAAACCTGACAAACCATAAAATTGGAGAATCTAAGACCTGAGAAACTATAAATCCTGAGAATCTGTTAGGTCTCAAGATTTATAAAATCTGTCAAACCGTAAACTTATGAGACCCAATAAATTAGGAAATTTAAGAAATTATTGAACCTGAAAAATTATAAATCCTCATTAGATCTGAGAAATTATAAAACTTGTACAAGCATGAAATTATGAAACCAAAAAAAAAATTATGAGGCATAAAAATTAAGAAACAAACCTGAGAAACTATAAAACATCGGAAACTGTAAATCGTAAAAGACTATTAAATCTCAGGATTTATAAAACCTGAACAACCTTGAAATTATGAAACCTGACAAACCATAAAATTGAAGAATCTAAGACCTGAGAAACTATAAATCCTGAGAATCTGTTAGGTCTCAGGATTTATAAAACCTGACAAACCTTAAACCTATGAGACCCGAAAAATTATGAAATTTGAGAAATTATTGAACCTGAAAAATTATAAATCCTCATTAGATCTGAGGAATTATAAAACTTGTACAAGCATAAAATTATGAAACCAAAAAATCATGAGGCATAAAAATTAAGAAACAAACCTGAGAAACTATAAAACATCGGAAACTGTAAAACGTAAAAGAATATTAAGTCTCAGGATTTATAAAACCTGACAAACCTTAAACCTATGAGACCCGAAAAATTATGAAATTTGAGAAATTATTGAACCTGAAAAATTATAAATCCTCATTAGATCTGAGGAATTATAAAACTTGTACAAGCATAAAGTTATGAAACCAAAAAAATCATGAGGCATAAAAATTAAGAAACAAACCTGAGAAACTATAAAACATCGGAAACTGTAAAACGTAAAAGAATATTAAGTCTCAGGATTTATAAAACCTGAACAACTTTGAAATTATGAAACCCGAGAAACCATAAAATTGGAGAATCTAAGACTTGAGAAACTATAAATCCTGAGAATCTGTTAGGTGTCAGGATGTATAAAACCTGACAAACCTTAAACCTATGAGACCCAAAAAATTATGAAATTTAAGAAATTATTGAACCCGAAAAATTATAAATCCTCATTAGATCTGAGGAATTATAAAACATGTACAAGCATGAAATTATGAAACCAAAACAAAATCATGAGGCATAAAAATTATGAAACAAACCTGAGAAACTATAAAACTTCGAAAACTGTAAAACGTAAAAGACTATTAAGTCTCAGGATTTATAAAACCTGAACAACCTTGAAATTATCAAACCTGACAAACCATAAAATTGGAGAATCTAAGACCTGAGAATCTATAAATCCTGAGAATGTGTTAGGTCTCAGGATTTATATAACCTGACAAACCTTAAACCTATGAGACCCAAAAAAGTATGAAATTTAAGATATTATTGACCCTGAAAAATTATAAATCCTCATTAGATCTGAGGAATTATAAAACTTGTACAAGCATGAAATTATGAAACCAAAGAAACCATGATTCATAAAAATTACGAAACAAACCTATAAAAAAAACTATAAAACTTCGAAAACTGTAAAACGTAAAAGACTATTAAGTCTCAGGATTTATAAAACCTGAACAACCTTGAAATTATGAAACCTGACAAACCATAAAATTGGAGAATCTAAGACCTGAGAAACTATAAATCCTGAGAATCTGTTAGGTCTCAAGATTTATAAAATCTGTCAAACCGTAAACTTATGAGACTCAATAAATTAGGAAATTTAAGAAATTATTGAACCTGAAAAATTATAAATCCTCATTAGATCTGAGAAATTATAAAACTTGTACAAGCATGAAATTATGAAACCAAAAAAAAATTATGAGACATAAAAATTAAGAAACAAACCTGAGAAACTATAAAACATCGGAAACTGTAAAACGTAAAAGACTATTAAGTCTCAGGATTTATAAAACCTGAACAACCTTGAAATTATGAAACCTGACAAACCATAAAATTGAAGAATCTAAGACCTGAGAAACTATAAATCCTGAGAATCTGTTAGGTCTCAGGATTTATAAAACCTGACAAACCTTAAACCTATGAGACCCGAAAAATTATGAAATTTGAGAAATTATTGAACCTGAAAAATTATAAATCCTCATTAGATCTGAGGAATTATAAAACTTGTACAAGCATAAAATTATGAAACCAAAAAAATCATGAGGCATAAAAATTAAGAAACAAACCTGAGAAACTATAAAACATCGGAAACTGTAAAACGTAAAAGAATATTAAGTCTCAGGATTTATAAAACCTGAACAACCTTGAAATTATGAAACCTGAGAAACCATAAAATTAGAGAATCTAAGACCTGAGAAACAATAAATCCTGAGATTCTGTTAGGTCTCAGTATTTATAAAACCTGACAAACCTTAAGCCTATGAGACCCGAAAAATTATGAAATTTGAGAAATTATTGACCCTGAAAAATTATAAATCCTCATTAGATCTGAGGAATTATAAAACTTGTACAAGCATAAAATTATGAAACCAAAGAAAAATCATGAGGCATAAAAATTATGAAACAAACCTGAGAAACTATAAAACTTCGAAAACTGTAAAACGTAAAAGACTATTAAGTCTCAGGATTTATAAAACCTGAACAACCTTGAAATTATGAAACCTGAGAAACCATAAAGTTGGAGAATCTAAGACCTGAGAAACTATAAATCCTGAGAATCTGTTAGGTCTCAAAATTTATAAAACCTGACAAACCTTAAACCTATGAGACCCGAGAAATTATGAAATTAGAGAAATTATTGAACCTGAAAAATTATAAATCCTCATTGGATCTGAGGAATTATAAAACTTGTACGAGCATGAAATCAAAGAAATCATGAGGCATAAAAATTATGAAACAAACCTGAGAAACTATAAAGCTTCGGAAACTGTAAAACGTACAAGACTATTAAGTCTCAGGATTTATAAAACCTGAACAACCCTGAAATTATGAAACCTGAGAAGCCATAAAATTGGAGAATGTAAGACCTAAGAAACTATAAATCCTGAGAATCTGTTAGGTCTCAAGATTTATAAAATCTGTCAAACCCTAAACTTATGAGACCCGAAAAATTATAAAATTTAAGAAACTATTGAACCTGAAAAATTATGGATTCTCATTAGATCTGAGGATTTATAAAACTTGTACAAGCATAAAATGATGAAACCAACAAAAAAAATTTATGAGGCTTAAAAATTAAGAAACAAACCCGAGAAACTATAAAACATCGCAAACTGTAAAACGTAAAAGACTATTAAGTCTCAGGATTTATAAAACCTGAACAACCTTGAAATTATGAAACCTGAGAAACCATAAAATTGGAGAATCTAAGACCTGAGAAACTATAAATCCTGAGAATCTGTTAGGTCTCGGGATTTATAAAACCTGTCAAACCCTAAACCTATGAGACCCGAAAAATTATGAAATTTGAGAAATTATTGACCCTGAAAAATTATAAATCCTCATTAGATCTGAGGAATTATAAAACTTGTACAAGCATGAAATTATGAAACCAAAAAAAAAATCAAGAGGCATAAAAATTATGAAACAAACCTGAGAAACTATAAAACTTTCGAAAACTCTAAAACGTAAAAGACTATTAAGTCTCAAGATTTATAAAACCTGAACAACCTTGAAATTATGAAACCTGAAAAACCATAAAATTGGAGAATCTAAGACCTGAGAAACTATAAATCCTGAGAATCTGTTAGGTCTCAAGATTTATAAAATCTGTCAAACCGTAAACTTATGAGACCCAAAAAATTTAAGAAATTATTGAACTTGAAAAATTATAAATCCTCATTAGTTCTGAGGAATTATAAAACTTGTACAAGCATAAAATTATGAAACCAAAGAAATCATGAGGCATAAAAATTATGAAACAACAAGAAATGTTTAATCCTGGGAAACTATAAATATCTATAAAAACTAGATCTCCGGAGGGTAAAACTGGAACCTGAGTGTACCAGTTCGGCGAGAGAGGTCTTCTTGTGGCACTTGCATCAACACTGGTGGTATTACTTTTAAAATCTTGCTTTCAGCTACGCGGATCCGATAACACTAACGCTGACAAAAATAAAAAATTATAAAAACGAAATGTGTGAACAACTAATACACAGATTAGAACAAGGAGTGACTCTGCATTTTGAAGAACTTAAAATTATTTTGTGGTCTCATTTACCAGGTACTCGAAAACCATTATCTCTTTCATCACCGATGAATCGTGATTATTGAAAAAAAAAAAAATTGTTATCTCCTGCATGTGAAATTATGGTATAAAACACCGGGAACTTCGGCTCCACCAGCCAGTCCGAAAGCAGCTTCAAAATGGCACACATCCCCGGAAAGTACGAATTCGCCAGCGAAGAAAACTTCGTGGAATACCTCAAGGCCATCGGTAAGTAAGCCTACCACACTAACAATAAGTAAGACACCAAACTGTTATTTTCAGGCAGTCCCGCTGATAAGGCCGAACAAGCCCTCCCAACCTTAAAAGGCCTTTCCGTCAGTGTCGATGGCAACAAAGTCACGATCGACGGTGGAATCAAGACTACCGTTTTGGTGATCGGCGAAGAAGTCGACGAGACGTTGCCCACAGGAGCAGTCGTTAAGGTGAGTGTCAATTAATTCTTACATTTTTGGATGGAATTATTCATTTTTAGTCGACGACGAAAGCCAACGATAACACTTTGACTGTGACGACCAAGACTGGGAGTGGTAAGACCGGAACCAGGCTTTATGAATTCGGGGAAAAAGGAGCTCGTGTGGTAATTTTAGAAAGTGGGATGTGGCGAAGAAATTTGAATTTTTTTTTTCAGACAATGAGTGGCGACTACCATTCAGTTGTGGCCAAGCTTCTCTACAAGAGAGTCTAGATATTTATTTTGAACGCATTCATGTACAGTAAAGATTTTATAAGACCAAAGTTTAATTTTTGAATCCTACAAATCAATCAAATCCTTTAGATCTCCTCGAGATTCAAACGTCTAGAAAGTGTGGTTGACGGTGACGACATCCAGTTAACTGACATGGTTCCAAGTGGTACCAAAATAATATCTGTTTTAAAATGTAGGTGAATCAGACTGAAATTAATTGAATGGTACCACATATTATCACGATAAGTCATTCAAAACATACTGTGATCAATGGCTTGAGAAGTAAATTTTAGTATGATTTAATGGAACTATTAATATATATGAGGATTATAATTCCAGGTGGTACCAAAATAATATTCTCTTTAATATGTAAGTGTGCACATGATTTCAGGCTGAAATTGACCGAAGAGGTTACAAATAGCATTTAAATGTAACAGCGACATCTTTGAAGATTACTGAAATGGTATTTTCGGAAGAGTACCACAAATTTTCATAATAACTCACTCAATATTGTGATTAATGGCTTGAGAAGTTAATTTTAGTCTAATTTAATGGGTCACCCGTCGGGTTTGAAATCAAAAATATATACTAGGGTTCCAAGTGGTACTAAAATAATATTTACTTTAAAATGGAAGTGTTACCCTTGATTTCAGACTGAAATTATCTCAAAAATTAAAATGCAATCTCGATATTTTTGAGCAGCATTAAAATTGTATTTTTGGGAATGGTACCACATATTATAACGATAAGTCATTCGAAACTGTAATTAATGGGTTGAGAAGTAAATCTTAGTATGATTTCATGGGTCATATTTTGGGTCGGAACTATTAATATATATATAATTCCAGGTGGTACCAAAATAATATTCCCTTTATAATATGTAGGTGTGCACATGATTTCAGACTGAAATTGACCGAAGGGGTTAAAAATAGCATTTAAATGTAACAGCGACATCTTTGAAGATTACGAGAATTATATTTTTGGGGGAAAGTACCACAAATTTTCACAGTAAGTCACTCAATATTGTGATTAATGACGTTAGAAGTAAATTTTAGGGTAATTTAATGGACCACACTTTTGGTTGGAATCAGGAATATACCAGGGTTCCAAGTGGTACCAAAGTCATATTTTGTTTAAAATGAAAGTGTTACGCATGATTTTAGACTGAAATTGTCTCAAAAATTGAAATGTGTTATTAAAATGTAATATCGGTATTTTTGGGCATTATTAAAATTGTATTTTGGGGAGCGTACCACATATTATCATGATAAGCCATTCAAAACTATGAATAATGCTTTCAGACGTAAATCTTACCCTAATTTGATATTTCATACTTCGAATTGGAACCAACTACTATAGTTCCAGGTAGTACCAAAATGTGACTGCAGAAGTTTTGACATGAAAGATTACGTAAGACCTTTTCGAGTGCTAGTAAAATTATGTTTTTACATTAATTCCAATTTAGAAGTCTCCACTCATTGTCTACCAGGATTTTCATCTCATTAATTGCTCTAATTTCGTAACAGTTTCCACTTACAACGCAATGACTAATACAAGTACCATATAAATCTTATCTTCGTCGCACCTGCCTAGTCATATAAAAGCGGAACGACAACAGATTCTGTCCAGTCGTATTCCAGACCATCGGCCATCAAAATGATACCGACTCGTGGCAAGTACCCACACGTGACGAATCTAGCAGCTCGTAAACATAAGAACTACCACATCATCACTGGTGATCACGCGTAGAATAATCCTTATCACTGCTGTCATTACGATGATCAGCACATTGTCGCAGCAATCAGCTGATGGGATCTTATCTGTCCCGGTATAAAAGCAAACTGTAAATCTCCGCACTCCTCCAGTTTATTTAAATCGTGACGCAAAATGGACCTGATCCCCGGAATCTACGAGTACGACGCGGAAGAAAACTTCTACGATTTCTTAGTGGCGTCAGGTTAGCCGAGCTTTGCGCACGAGGCACATACGCTATTTTTTCTTGCAGGAGCGCCGGCGGAAAAGGCCAGGCAGTCGGTGAATCGGAAGTCCGCCATCGAAGTCACGGTGAACGGTGCCAAGATTGCCTTCAAGAGCGACAGCGGACACGTTTCGATCTTAGTGGTGGGCGAAGAGGTGGAGGAAAAGTTACCCACCCTCACCTTCAAAGTAGATCTTGTACTGTCGTATCATTTGGTATAGGTGTTGTTTTAGAGCACGACGCAAGTGGAAGGTAACACTCTGACTGTGAGGAGCATAAAGACTTTCGGTACGAACGAGTACGTCGGGCTGAGGCTGTACAAGTTCTCGAAGTCAGGACTAGTGCTGGTAACAAAGAAGACAGTCGTTTCTGGCATTTTTGACAATTATTTTTAGACACTCAAGAGTACTCTGCACGAAAAAGTTGCGATAATAACGTATAAGCGGCTCTAGAGGCGTAAGTTAAGTTTTGTACATACAACATATTTAATGAATCTAGTATTAATAAAGTCTGATTTTACAACACCGAAAGTAGTATTGTTTAACAGATTAAGAATATTTTTTCGTCGATGACAGCAATTAACTTATCACTCTATGTTACAACAATATCTTTTATCGTAATCTCGCTGATACCACTAAGCTGTCAGGGAATGTTATGTGAGATTTATTTTTCAAAAGTCATCTGTACTAAATTGTCATTGTGATTAGTAGGCTGCATTTACAAGAACCCAAACGTTTATTTATAAATCAGGACAGTGGGAGATAGTTAACACAAAATTTATTGAGACTGAGATTGCAGTTTTAGAAATCTAAGAGATCAAAGAAACTTAAAGACCCAAGAGATCCGCAAATAATGTAAAGCAAAAAACGAGAAACAAAGAATGAAATAATAAAAACAGAAATATGATGAACAACATAACAAATTAACGATTCCTGTATTACCGAGCTGAAGGTGGTAGAGAGGTTACGTAGCGAAAAATAGAGAAATAGAAGGTGATATAAAGAAAAAATTAGAGAAGATACTGAGAAAAGCGATAAGAGGTATTAGAGAAAGGTAGGAAGAAAGAATTGGACAGGGAAGAGGAGATATAGTCAGGAAAAAGAATAAATCGGCGAAGCCGGAAGATAACGACATCTAGGAGGCGCCACAGGAAGCGGATGAACAAAGACGATAGAAACCGCTCGCTCAGTCAAGGAAGTCTGGACTCTTATCTGGAGGAAAGGAAAAGAAAGAGAAAAGGGGAGGGTAGAACAAAAAAAAAACAAGAAGAGGAGGAAGAGAAATTTTTAAGTAAAAAGACGGCGAGGTCCCCTGTAGTAAAGAAAACACAGAAGACATCAGAGAAAGAGAAGAAAACGGACACAGAGATGGAGAAAAAAATCTTGGAGCTCTTGTAAGAGTTGAAGGAGGAGATGAAAGAAATAAGACGAGAAAACAAGGAACTCAAGAGAGAGATAGAGAGGCAGAGAGAAGAATTTAAAGAGAAGGAGAAGAGATGGGAAGGAGAGAGAGACTGGTGGAAGGAGAGAGTGGAAAAGCTGGAAGAGAGAATGGAAATCGAAGAGAGAAGAAAGAAAGAGGAGGAACAACATCGTGATAACAGGATGGGACGGTGAAAGAAAAAGTCGTGTAAAAAAAGAGGATGTAGAGAAGTTTTTGAAGGAAAATGTAGAGGATAGTAATGTAAAAGATTGTTACAGGATTAACAAGGATCAAGTATTGGTGGAGATGGAGGGATGGGGTGAGAAGGAAAGAATAATGAAGCACAAAGGAAAATTGAGGGAGAAGAGGGAAACAAGGGGGATATACATAGACAACGACCTCACAAAGAAAGAAAGAGATTTACAGAAGAAACTAAGAAGTATGGCGAAGGAAAAAAGGGAAGAAAGGAAAGAAGTAAGAGTGGGACACAGGAAATTAATAGTGGACGGGGCGCAATGGAGATGGAATGAAAAGGGAGAGAGACTAGAGGTTATCCAATAAGAAGAAGAAGGGGAGGAGGGAAAAAAGGGGGACAACGGCAAAGTAAAAAGGACAATGAAACGGGAAAAAAGAAACAAAGAAGGAAGTAGGAGGGAAACTAAGGAAGGAAGGGGGAAATCAAAGAAGGTAACGAGAAAAACAGGGGTGAGGGCACTATTTTGGAATGTAGCGGGACTAGGAAAAAAGAAGAAGATTTTTGGGACTATGTGAAGGAGTTCGATATTGTTGGATTAACAGAAACATGGTGAGAAAGCTGGGAAAAAATAAAAAAACTGTTATCAAAGGAGTTCAAGTGGGAATGGCAAGGGGCGAGAAGGGGAAAGAAAAATGGAAGAGCAGCAGGGGGAATAATAACAGGGGTAAAAAAAGAAATAAAAGAGATTACTAAAAAGAAGGGAGAAGAGGAAGGTCACATGGTGAGAAACGTTAAAATATACAGTAAATGGTGGAAAATAGTGACAGTGTACAGCAAAGAGATGAAAGAAACAATAAGCAAGATAGAAGAAACATTAAAAGACAACAGAGAAGAATGTCTGCTTCTGGAAGGGGATTTTAACGGGAGAATTGGGGAAAGAGGAGCCAGGGACTGGGAAGAAGAGAAAGGAGAGGGAAAAAAATCCAAAGACAAGAAAGAAAACGCGGAAGGGAAGAAGTTGATGGAATGGATAGAAGAAAAAGGATGGGAAGTGCAGAATGGAAATAAACAAGGGGACGAAGAAGGAGAATGGACTTACATAGGCGGTAGAGGAGAGACGGTGATAGACTACGGAATAGTAAACGAAGAAGCATGGGAAGAAGTCGAAGAATTCAGAATAGGAGAGAGAAGAGAGGAGGAGAAGAAAAAATAGAGGAAATGCGGAAGGTGATAATTAAAGTATGGGACGAGCAAGGGGTGGAAGAGTATAAGAGAAGACTGGAAAAAGCAAGATTCAAAGAACAAGAAGTAGGGAAAATGGAGAAAGAATTGGTAGAAATATTGGAAAAAGCAGCGACAAAATGAGAAATAACAGTAAGAGGTGGAGGAACAAAAAGAAAGAATGAATGGTGGGACAAAGAATGTGAGAACGTAAAAAGGAAGCAATAAAAGAACTAAGAAAGTGGAGAAAGACTAAAGGGAACAGAAGTGGCTTTTTAGAAGCGAAAAGAAGATACAGAGAGACATGCAGGGAGAAGAAGAGGCAGAAGAAGGAGAGAGAGGAGGAAGAGATAAAAGCAATAAGAACAGAGAAGGAGGTATGGAACTATATTAATAGAGAGAGAAAAAAAAAGAAAATGTGAGCGAGGAGATAACGATGAATGAGTGCGAGGAGTACTTGATGAGGCTGCTGGAGGGAGAAAAGGAAAAAAAGAAAACGAAAATAGACGAAGAGAAACCGAGTGGAACCTGAAGGAGATGAAATTACAATGGAAGAGGTGCAGAGGCATGTGAAGTAACTGAGGAAGGGGAAGGCACCAGGGAGAGATAGAATACAGAATGAGTCGTGGATGTATGGGACGAGAAGAGTGTTAGAGAGGCTGGTGGAGGTAATGAATGGGGTGTGGAGAGGAGAAGGATTCCAGGTAGGGTGGAGAGAGGGGGTAATTCACCCCATTTACAAAAAAGGGGAGAAAATAAAGTAGAAAATTACCGAGGGATAACTCTCCTAAACACAGGGTACAAGTTGTATGCATCAATTCTGAATGAAAGGATGAGCAGAGAGATAGAGGAAAAGGGAGCATTACCAGACAGCCAAGAAGGATTTAGAGAGGGGAGGGGAACTATGGATAATGTATACATCCTGGACCATTTGACGAAGAGTGAGTTAAAGAAGAAAGGGGGGAGGGTGTATGCATTATTCGTAGACTTCAAGGCGGCTTTTGACAAGTTGGACAGAGAGAGGATGTTTGAGTGCCTGAGGGAGAAAGGAGTAAATAAAGGGCTGGTAAGAAAGGTGGAGGAGATATATGAGAAGACAAAAAGTAAAGTGAAGGTAGGGGAGAGGGAAAGTGAATGGTTTGTGACAACAAAGGGAGTGAGGCAAGGTTGCCCGCTCAGCCCCTTGTTGTTCACGATGTATGTGGCAGATATGGACGGAATGTTAGAGAGAGCACAAGCGGGGGGGTGTGTGGTAGGTAGAAAAAAAGTGTGGAGCCTGGCGTTTGCGGATGATGTGGTAATGGTGGCAAAGAGTGAAATGAAGGAAATCATAAAGAGTTTAGGAAAATATGTGAAGAAGAAAAGACTAGAAGTGAATGTAGAGAAAACAAAAATGCTGGTGTTCAATAAGAGAAAGAGGAAGAACGAAGAGAGTGATTGGAGGTGGGAGGGAGAAGTAATAGAACAAGTAAAAGAATTCAAATTCTTGGGGTATGTGTTCAATGAAAGAGCCACAGATAAGGCACATATTAAAGATCTGGCAAGAAAAGCGAACAAGGTGATAGGATGTGTATGGGGAATAGGAGAGAGAAGGTGGGGAGGCGATTTTAGGAGGAGAATGATGATGTTTGAAAGTCTTATTGAAAGAGTGTTGTGGTACGGAGCAGAGGTATGGGGATGGAAAGAACAAGAGGAGATAGAGAAATATCTGAGGTGGGTGCTAGGGGTGGAGAGAGAAACGCCAGGGTACATAGTGTGAGAAGAATGCAAGAGGAATAGGTTGAGAGTGAAAGCGGGAAAAAGAGCGGTCAAGTTCGAAGACAGGATGGAAGGGAGGAAAGAATGTAGGGTACTAAAGGAGTGCTGGAGAGAAAAAAAGAAGAATTCAGAGGAGAATGATAGGGAGAATTACTACAGGAGGAATGGGTATGCAAGCAAAGAAATAGAGAGACTGAGAAAAAGAGACGTGTGGATGAATGTAGAACTAAGTGAAAGAGATAAGGATACGGATAGACAAGAGAGGAGAGAAAGAATTAGAGAATCCAGATACAACGGGAAATACGGAAGATGCATGATCGAGGAAGTTCCGAAGTATTTGGGGAGGGAGAGCGAGAAAGAAAGAAAGATGATGGCGAGGTTTAGGTGCGGAAATGAAGAGAGGGAAAATAGGTATTGGGCAGAAGATGGAGGAAGAGTATGGAAGAGGAGGGAGAAGGGAGAAGAAATAGAGAATTTTATTTAGTTTTTTTTATTATTATAATTGTTAAGTTTACTTGTATATGTATAGGAATCAGAAAGCCCGTAGGGCAAATAAAGATTTATACATAACAAATTAACAAAAGCGGTTCAAAGTACAGGGAACGAAGAAGACGGAAATCAGAGTTCTCAGATTCCTGAAGTTTCCAAAGTTGCAGGTTCAATTCTTGAGATAGTTTTCTCAGGTTCCTTGGGATCTCAGGTTTTCCAAGATCGCAGAATTCCTAAATTTTCAGATTTTTGAATTCTCAGGTTCCCCACGTTCTCAGGTTCTCCAAGATTTCAAATTTCATAGCATTTTAAAAATCCTCAGGTTCTTCAAGTCATCGGGTTTCTTAAGTTCAGATTTATCTAGCTCCTTCTTTGCTTCTTAATTTCTTCAAATTCTCAGGTTTTCTAAGATTTCTCCAGTTCCCAAGTTATGTTTTCCCAAAATCTCAGGTTTTCAGCACGTTCTTAAGTGCTAAGGATGCCAGGTTTTCCAAACAGTTTAAAAGTTACGTTTCCCACGGTCGAAGGTTCCAAAATCGCAAGTTCTTGAAATTCTTTGGTTCCTCCAAATCTCAAGTTAGGTTCCCCGATGTCTCAGATTCCTCAATTTCTTAGGTTTTCCAGAATCTCAGATTTTTTCAGAATTCCCAGGTTCCTTAAGTTCTCAAGTAATCAGGTTCTTACAGTCCTGAAGAAAGTTTTCTGAGGTTCTGATGACTTGAGGAACCTGAAATCTTGGAGAACCTGAGAACTCTAGAACGTGAGGAACTTGAGATTCTGGAAGACCTAAGAGTTTAGGAAATCTGAATTTTTGAGGAACCTAACTTGTAAACAGGAGAATCTTGAACATTTTAACATAGAAGATAGAAGAAGATCATGGAAAACATGAGAGCTTGAGTCAGGTACCGCCACATCTCAATCGCGTATCCTCATGGTCCCAGATTGACTAAATTCTTATCTATTCTATAATCACAGGTTCTTCACGTTCTCAAGTTCTTAGGATCCTTCACTCCTGAAGTCAAGTTCTCAGTGCTTTTAAGATATCAGGATTTCCAAGATTCAAGTTCTCGGCTTTTCAGCACTGTCTCGAGTGCTAAGGATCTCAGGTTTTCAAGTTACGTTTCTCACGGTCAAGGTTCCAAAATCCCAGGTTTTTCAAATTCTCAGGTTTGGTTCTTCGAGGTCTCAGATTCCTTAACGTCTTAGGTTTTCCAGAATCTCAGATTTTTCAAATTCTCAGGTTTCTCATGTTCTCAAGTTATCAGGTTAGAAAGTTTCTTAGACGAAGCAAATGGATGTCATTTATTTATTGGTAGTTCGGAGCTTGGAAATGCTAAATTTTGAGAAAAATACATTCAGCATCCATACGAAATTAGCAATGTCGTAGATGGCATTTCTGTAAAAGTTGTAAATATACCAGCGGGTAAAAAAAGATTTTAGAATTAATTATATATTCATAGACACATCAGAAACTCTCAAAACCGATGTAGAAGTTCAAGAGTCTCCTTTGTTGTTGTATATCACTTTTCCTTATTTTTATATTCTATTAATTGCTGTTCTAGTAGTTTCCTTCTTTTTTTCTCGATTTTCTTGCATTTCTTTTATCATCAAACAAAGTCCAGGTCTTATCAAATTGCGAATTTGTTGCTTAATTCGTCGCATAAGAGGTTCCACTCTCTGGACCTTCACAAACATCGATTAAATCTTATCTATCAGATATTGAACCAACAAGTGTTATATAAATGCAGCGTAAAATGAGCCTCTTCAGTTGACTCTCAAACTACCCACCAACCAAAATGGCACCAATCCCTGGCAAATACCAACTCGTCAAGAACGACAACTTCGCCGAATATCTCATCTCGATCGGTAAGTGCATCCCTCTGCAATCACAGAAATCTAAATTTGATACTGAAATGTTATTTAGGAACTCCCGAAGACAAAGCCAGAAAAGTTGACTCCACCAAACCAACGGTCTAAGTCACTGTAGACGGAAACATCACCTTCAACATCGACACCGGTTCCGAAAAGCTCACCCACGCTTACATCGTCGGACAAGAAGTCGATGACAGAATAACCCCCAACGTTGTGCTTAAGGTAGGTGTAAAGTTTATTGTGTAACGGTGTTGTGTATCGGTGTTTTCCAACGACAGAGCACTGCTCAACTCAACGGGGACACGTTGACCATCACCTCGAAGACCCAAGACGGCAAGGCTGGTACCAGAGTCTTCCGGTTCTCTGATTCGGAACTTGTTTTAGTAAGTGTTGCAGTAATTTTGTCGGTGAGGTCTAAACTGTTTTTATTTTACAGACATTGAACAGAGCTGTGGGTTCTGTGGTCGGAAAGAGGGTTTAAATGCCGCAAATGCAGCTGATTTTTATAAAATGTATGTTACAATAAAAACTAAAAAAAGCACTTGTTTCTAATAAAATTATTTGTCTGATTTTTTATTTATTTATACGGTCGCCCTGGAAATTGTATTGGGTCGAATGATCGTGGCGGATGAGTGATCATTCCGGAATGGTCTAGAACAGGGTCCATAGAAATCGAGGCTGTTTCCTCAAGTTGTTAAGTTGAGAACTGTAAGAACCTGAAATTCGATTCAGGTGTGTCCTAGGTTTTCGAGTTCTTGGTTAATTCAGGTTTATCCATGTTTTCGTTTCCTAGGTTTATCCATGTTTTCGTTACCTTGGTTTATCCAGGTTTTCGGGTTCTAGGTTGATCAGATGTATCCCAAGTTTTCAGGTTCTAGTTTGATACTTGTTTATCCCAGACTATCGATTTCTAGGTTGATTCAGGTTCATCTCAGGTCTTCGGGTTCTAAGTGCATTCAAGTTTTTCCACTTTTCCAGAATCCACTTGGTACAAGTTTTTCAGGTTCTCGTTCGATTCAGCTTAATTCAGGTTTTCGGGTTCTATGTTGATTCAGGTGTATCTCAGGTTTTCGGGTTCTGGGTCGATTCGGGTTTATCTCAGGTTTTATTCCACTTTCCAAAATCCACTTGGAACTTCTTCATGTTTTATAGGTTGTTCTGGTTCTACGTCGATTCATGTGTATTCTAGTTTTTCGCGTTCTTGCTTAATTTAGGTTGATCCAGGTTTTCAGGTTCCAGGTTGATTCTAGGTTTTTGGGTTTAATGTTTTTTCAGGTTGCTTATTTTCCAAGATAAACTTCATACTGAATTTTTTTAATTTTTTTTTATTGTCAGATATTTTCTGAGATCCATTTTCGTTTGTTCGGGTTCTGGTGGTTTCTTTAGGTTATCAATACGTCTGAGTATATTAAAGAAAAACTTGACAAAGTTGCAAACCTGATCGAATTCATCCAATTCAATTCAATATTTCTAGCAATTTTTACGTTTTCAGGTCCATGTAGAACCCAACAATTTTGTTGTCAAAGTCTGTATAACAAACTTGGAATCTCAGAATGTTGGCAACTGTAACCACAACTTATTTGTATCCCAAATTTTCGGGTTCTAGGTTGATTCAGGTTGTTCCATTTTTCCAGAATCCACGTAAAGCATTTTAATGTTTTTTTTACAGGTTTTCCAAGTGCTAGGTTGATTCAAGTGTATCCTAGGTCTTCGGGTTCTAAGTTGATTTAAGTGTATCCCAAGTTTCGGCAGAATCTAAAAATTTGAAGAACCTGCGATTTTGGAAACTTGACCGTGAGAGACGTAACTAGTAAACTGTTTGGAAGACCTGACAACTTAGGAAACCTGAGATCCTTAGCACTCGAGACAGTGCTGAAAACCTGAGAAATTACAAGATTTTGAAAAACCTAAGAACTTTGAAGACTTGTAAAACCTGCGATCCAGAGGAACCTGATACCTTAAGCAACCTAAGAACCTGAGAAAACTATCTTGAGAATTGAACTTGCGATTTCGGAAACCTGGGAACTTAAGGAACTTTGGAACCTGAGACATTGAGAAATCTGAATTGAGAACTATAGGAACCTGAAATCCTAAGATCTTAGGAATCTTAGAACTCCAGCAACTTTAATTTTAAGGAGTGAAGGATCCTGAGAACTTGAGAACGTCAGGAATCTGAGATTATAGAATACATAAGAATTTAGTCAATCTGGGACCACGAGGATGCGCAGTTGAGATGTGGTGGTACCTGACTCAAGCTTTCATAGTTTCCATGATCTTAGATTTTTTAAATGATCAAGATCTTCCTATTCCCAAGTTAGGTTCCTCAAAAATTAAGATTTCCTAAATTCTTAGGTCTTCCAGAATCTTAAGTTCCTCACGAACCTGATTACTTGAGAACTTAAGGAACCTGAGAATTCTGAGAAAATCTGTGATTTTGGAAAACCTACGAAATTGAGAACTCTGAGACATCGCGGAAACTAATTTAAGATTTGGGGGAACCAAAGAATTTGAAGAACTTGCGATTTTGGAACTTTCGACCGTGAGAAACTTAAACTGTTTGGAAGCTTTGGCATCCTTAGCACTTGAGAACGTGCTAAAAACCTGAGATTTTAAAAAACATAACTTGTGACCTGACCTGACCTGACCTGAAGCTGAAGGAACTTTGGAACCGAAAAAAATCTCAAATTTTTTAAATCCTCATTTTCCATGTTATCAGGTTCTTACAGTTGGCAAGAAAGTTTTCTGAGGTTCTGATAACCTGAGAAATCTTGAAAAACCTGAGAACTCAAAAACTTGAGGAACTTGAGATTCTGAAAAACCTAAGAATTTAGGAAATCTGAATTTTTGATTAACCTAACTTGAGAACAGGAGGATCCTGAATATTTGAAAAATCTTGGATCATGGAAAAAATAAGAGCTTGAGTTAGATACCGCCACATCTCAATTTCCGTTTCCTCATGGTCTCAGATTGACTAAATTTTTATGTCCTCGATAATCTCAGGGTCATTCACTCCTAAAGTTAAAGTTTCTCGAGTTCTGAGATTCGTTAAGTTCTCAGGGTTTCTAAGATTTCAAGTTTTTCCAGATCTCAAATCAGATTTTTTAAGTTTCAAAATTCCTTAAGTTTTCTCAGGTTCTTAGGTTGCTGGAGGTCTCAGGTTCCTTAGGATCCATATCTCAGAATCCTTAAATTTTCAGATTTTAATTCCCAGTTTCCTCACCTTCTCAAGTTCTCAGGTTTTCCAAAATTTCAAATTTCCAAAGTTCGTAGGTGTTTTCAAAATCCTCAGGTTCCTCTAGTTTTGAAAATAGTTTTTTCAGGTTTCTCATATTCTTATATTTCTTAGTTTCACCAATTTCCTCAAATTTCCAGGCTTCTTAGAAGTCAGAACTAATTCTCAATTCTCAAAATACTCCTCAGGTCTGTCGAGTTTCTGAGATTCTGCAAGCTCATACCTCTTCGTGGTCTCAGATTCGTTAAGTTTTCAAGTTTCCATATTTAAAATTCTTAAAATTAATCGAATTGTAAGACTCCTCTGGTTTTTGTGTTTCTTTTTAAGATTTCAAGTTTCTCCAGTTGACAAGTTATGTTTTTCAAAATCTCAGGTTTTTAGCACGTTCTTAAGAGATTTCAGGTTTTCCAAGATTTCAGGTTCTTCAAGTTATCAGAACCTCAGAAAACTTTCTTGAGAACTGTAAGAACTTGATAACATGAAAAATAAGAATTTGAAAATTTTTAGATTTTTTAGGTTCCAAAGTTCCTTCAGTTTTCTCAAGTTCTTAGGTTGGTCGAGGTCTCAGGTTTTCCAAAATTTCAAGTTTTCAAAGTTCTCAAGATCCTATATTTTAAATTCTCCTAATTGATCGAATTGTAACTTCTCTAGTTTTTGAACTTCCTAGTTTCTGTTAGTTTCTCATATCCGGGCTTCTTAACTTCATAAGTTTCTCACGGTCGAAAGTTCCAAAATTGCAAGTCCTTGAAATTCTTTGCTTCAGCCAAATCTCGAGTTAGGTTCCTCGATGTCTCAGATTTCTCAATTTCGTAGGTTTTCCAAAATCACAGATTTTCCTCAGAATTCTCAAGTTTCTTAAGTTCTCAAGTAATCAGGTTCGTGAGGAACTTAAGATTCTGGAAGACCTAAGAATTTAAGAAATCTTAATTTTTGAGGAACCTAACTTGAGAATAGGAAGATCTTGATCATTTAAAAAATCTAAGATCATGGAAACTATGAAAGCTTGAGTCAGGTACCACCACATCTCAACTGCGCATCCTCGTGGTCCCAGATTGACTAAATTCTTATGTATTCTATAATCTCAGATTCCTGACGTTCTCAAGTTCTCAGGATCCTTCACTCCTTAAAATTAAAGTTGCTGGAGTTCTAAGATTCCTAAGATCTTAGGATTTCAGGTTCCTATAGTTCTCAATTCAGATTTCTCAATGTCTCAGGTTCCAAAGTTCCTTAAGTTCCCAGGTTTCCGAAATCGCAAGTTCAATTCTCAAGATAGTTTTCTCAGGTTCTTAGGTTGCTTAAGGTATCAGGTTCCTCTGGATCGCAGGTTTTACAAGTCTTCAAAGTTCTTAGGTTTTTCAAAATCTTGTAATTTCTCAGCTTTTCAGCACTGTCTCAAGTGCTAAGGATCTCAGGTTTCCTAAGTTGTCAGGTTTTCCAAACAGTTTACTAGTTACGTCTCTCACGGTCAAGGTTCCAAAATCGCAGGTTCTTCAAATTTTTAGATTCTGCCGAAACTTGGGATACACTTAAATCAACTTAGAACCCGAAGACCTAGGATACACTTGAATCAACCTAGCACTTGGAAAACCTGTAAAAAGAAACATTAAAATTCTTTACGTGGATTCTGGAAAAATGGAACAACCTGAATCAACCTAGAACCCGAAAATTTGGGATACAAATAAGTTGTGGTTACAGTTGCCAACATTCTGAGATTCCAAGTTTGTTATACAGACTTTGACAACAAAATTGTTGGGTTCTACATGGACCTGAAAACGTAAAAATTGCTAGAAATATTGAATTGAATTGGATGAATTCCATCAGGTTTGCAACTTTGTCAAGTTTTTCTTTAATATAATCGACGTATTGATAACCTAAAGAAACCACCAGAACCCGAATAAACGAAAATGGATCTCAAAAAATATCTCAGACAATAATAAAGTTTATCTTGGAAAATAAGCAACCTGAAAAAACATTAAACCCAAAAACCTAGAATAAACCTGAATCAACCTGGAACCTGAAAACCTGGACCAACCTAAATTAAGCAAGAACGCGAAAAACTAGGATACACATGAATCGACGTAGAACCAGAAAAACCTATAAAACATGAAGAAGTCCCAAGTGGATTTTGGAAAGTGGAATAAAGCTTGAGATAAACCCGAATCGACCCAGAACCCGAAAACCTTGTATCAAAATGGAACCCGAAAACCTGAGATACGCCTGAATCAACATAGAACCCGAAAACCTGAATTAAGCTGAATCGAACGAGAACCTGAAAAACTTGTACCAAGTGGATTCTGGAAAAGTGGAAAAACTTGAACGCACTTTGAACCCGAAGACCTGAGATGAACCTGAATCAACCTAGAAATCGATAGCCTGGGATAAACAAGTATCAAACTAGAACCTGAAAACTTGGGATACATCTGATCAACCTAGAACCCAAAAACCTGGATAAACTTGAACTAACCAAGAACTCGAAAACCTAGGACACACCTGAATCAAATTTCAGGTTCTTACAGTTCTCAACTTAACAACTTGAGGAAACAGCCTCGATTTCGATGGACCCCGTTCTAGACCATTCCGGAATGATCACTCATCCGCCACGATCATTCGACCCAATACAATTTCCAGGGCGACCGTATAAATAAAATAAAAATTCAGACAAATAATTTTATTAGAAACAAGTGCTTTCTTCAGTTTTTATTGTAAGATACATTTTATGGAAATCAGCTGCATTTCCAGCATTTAAACCCTTTTGTAAAACCTCTTTCCGACTACAGAACCCACCGCGCTGTTCAATGTCTGCAAAAGACAATTCAGACCTCACCGACAAAATTACTGCAACACTTACCAAAACAAGTTCCGAATCAGAGAACCGGTAGACTCTGGTACCAGCCTTGCCGTCTTGGGTCTTCGAGGTGATGGTCAACGTGTCCCCGTTGAGTTGAGCAGTGCTCTGTCGTTGGAAAACACCGATACACAACACCGTTACACAATAAACTTTACACCTACCTTAAGCACAACGTTGGGGGTTATTCTGTCATCGACTTCTTGTCCGACGATGTAAGCGTGGGTGAGCTTTTCGGAACCGGTGTCGATGTTGAAGGTGATGTTGTTTCCGTCTACAGTGACTTCGACGGTTGGTTTGGTGGAGTCAACTTTTCTGGCTTTGTCTTCGGGAGTTCCTAAATAACATTTCGGTTTCAAATTTAGATTTCTGTGATTGTAGAGAGGTGCACTTACCGATCGAGATGAGATATTCGGCGAAGTTCTCGTTCTTGACGAGTTGGTATTTGCCAGCGATTGGTGCCATTTTGGTTGGTGGGTAGTTTGAGAGTCAACTGAAGAGGCTCATTTTACGCTGCATTTATATAGCACTTGCTGGTTCAAGGTCTGATAGATAAGATTTAATCGTTATTTGTGAAGGTCCAGAGAGTGGAACCTCTTATGCGACGAATTGAGCAACAAATTCGCAAGTTACAATTTGATAAGGCCTGGACTTTGTTTGATGATTCAAGCAATGCTAGAAAATCGGCAAAGCACAAAACACCAATGAATAGAATATGAAAATAATGAAAAGTGATATACAACAACAAAGGAGACTCTTGAACTTCTACATCGGTTTTGAGAGTTTCTGATGTGTCTATGAATATATAATTAATTCTAAAATCTTTTTTCACCCCTTGGTATATTTACAACTTTTACAAAAATGCCATCAACGACATTAAGATCCACTAATGGTCATACACTTATTGCAACGTTTTTTTCCAAAAAAAAAAAAAAAAAAATTTAAAGCTTCAAAAAAACGACATTACACTTTGGATCTTGATAGCAGAATTTTTTTTCGTCCCTTGTTTTCTTAATGGCTAGGTAGATAATATAAAAATCTCTCCTCGTAAATGATATCCATTAGCTTCATCTAAAAAACTTCCTATTCATGGTGTTAAGTAACATGTACAGATAAAAATTATCCGTAATTGCAGTATAATAACTGTCCTCATGTTCAGATAACGCATGAATCACAGGTGTTTAAACACACCTTACCAAAGATCGAGTGCATCCAAATGTAGATAGCACGTATCAAATAAAAAATTCCATTAATTTCGCTCGTCATTTTTCCCGGCCAGGAGAAAGATCTCTGTGTACTGGTCTAATTAAACACCTCCCCGTATCCCAATATTTACGAATTTGTGTATGCAGATCCGTGGGAGCAGCAGTGTATTTGTGCAAACTCATTAAAATTTTGTGTTTGTTTTATATCGAATTAATTACCGATATAAACGGGTCGGTTCAAAATCAACACCGTTTCCGCCGTTATCACTCAAGGCAAACATGGGACGAGATGAATATGTTCCTGCAAGCCACTGACTTGCTTGATAAAGTTGCTAATTGATCAACACTTGCGGCAAAAAATTCAAAACTCAATCTGCGATGGACATCAATAACTAACGACCCAACTTGGCGCTCATTTTTCAGTTTCGACTTTAAAATTTAAAGCGAAACTTTTACCTGGCATCGATCGCGCGTTAACACCGAAATTCAAAGAGTAGCAACTTCGTCCCCTAATGGAAATTTTATGTAACCATTGATTTGTTTAATAATTTCCGGAGCGCGAATTAATCACCGTCCTAACCTCCTTCTCTGTATCTCTTTGGGTGTAACCAATTAGCTTATCCCAACAATGTATTGATTAAACGGAATTTTGATTGATTGGTGTTTTATTGAGTTGAAAATAATGACACTCTGTGGGATACTTGAAACCCCCTGCGGGTTGAGTTTAATTTTTAAGCGACGAAGATAAATAATGGCAGAATAATTGGTAATTAAATTTAGGGTGATTGAGGGATTGTGTTTACAAATTTGTAAAACCTACTAAAGTCTCCTGTAGCATCTCTTGGCAAACACAGATGTTGCCTCGAAAACTCTCAAGCCGATCTGAACGATCTATAGACACAATCTGAGAACTAGTACAAAATTCTCCCACACTAACCCTCTTGAGTTTTCGATTTAATAGTCACGGCTTCCCTACTGACTTCAATATTTTATCAAAAATCAAAAATTCGTAAGTCGCTCGAAGTCACACTGTAAAATTTTTAACACGACCGAGTTTGCAGCAAATTTGGTATTAGCTAAAATTGAGTATAAAGAAATTACTAAAAGTTATTGGAAACGGCTCTCAAAAATAAGAATTAATTAATTTTTTTGAGAAACTGAAATAAAGATTTCGGTCTCAAGATACAAAATTGGAAAGAGTCACTCAGAAATTCGTAATTAATTCAGATTCTCAAAACCAACTGTATAGAAGTAATTTTTCGATTCTACATAAAATATAATACCTGAAAATTGTCCAGTAATTCATTAGAGCTTTGTTGTTAATTTTTGACGATTTTTGAAACATCAAGGATTTCGGCCCCAAGAGAGAAAATTACAAAGAATCACTTAGAAATTCGTAATTAATTCAGATTCCCAAAACGAACTGTATAGAAGTAATTTCTCGACTCTATATACACTAGTACACTTGAAAATTGGCAAGTAATTCATTAGAAATCCGTTGTTAATTTTTGCCAATTTTTAAAACGTCAAGGATTTCAGCCTCAAGAGAGAAAATTGTAAAGAGATACTTAGAAATTCGTAATTAATTCAGATTCTCAAAACGAACTGTATAGAAGTAATTTTTCGATTCTATATACAGTAGTACACTTGAAAATTGTCAAGTAATTCATTAGAAATCCTTTGTTAATTCTTGACAATTTTTAAAACATGAAGAATTTCGACCTCAAGAGAGAAAATTGGAAAGAGTCACTCAGAATTTCGTAATTAATTCAGATTTCCATAATGAACTGTATAGAAGTAATTTTTCGATTCTATATACACTAGTACACTTGAAAATTGTCAAGTAATTCTTCAGAAATCCGTTGTTCATTTTTGACGATTTTTGAAACATCAAGAATTTCGGCCTCAAGACAGAAAATTAAAAAGAGTCACTTAAAAATTCGTAATTAATTCAGATTTCCAAAAAGAACTGCAAAGAAGTAATTTTTCGATTCTATATACACTAATACACTTGAAAATTGTCAAGCAATTCATCAGAAATCCGTTGTTCATTTTTGACGATTTTTGAAACATCAAGGATTTCGGCCTCAAGACAGAAAATTAAAAAGAGTCACTTAGAAATTCGTAATTAATTCAGATTCAAAATGCGAACTGTATAGAAGTAATTTTTCGATTCTTTATACACTAGTAAACTTGAAAATTGTCAAGTAATTCCTTAAAAATCCTTTGTTAATTCTTGACAATTTTTAAAACATGAAGAATTTCGACCTCAAGAGAGAAAATTGGAAAGAGTCACTCAGAATTTCGTAATTAATTCAGATTGCCATAATGAACTGTATAGAAGTAATTTTTCGATTCTATATACACTAGTACACTTGAAAGTTGTCAAGTAATTCATCAGAAATCCGTTGTTCATTTTTGACGATTTTTGAAACATCAAGGATTGCGGCCTCAAGAGAGAAAATTAAAAACAGTCACTTAGAAATTCGTAATTAATTCAGATTCCCAAACCGAGCTGTATAGAAGTAATTTTTCGATTCTATATACACTAGTACACTTGAAAATTGTCGACTAATACATTAGAAATCCGTTGTTAATTTTTGACAATTTTTAAAACGTCAAGGATTTCGGCCTCAAGAGAGAAAATCGGAAAGAGATACTTAGAAATTCGTAATTAATTCAGATTTCCAAAACGAACTGTATAGAAGTAATTTTTCGATTCTATATACACTAGTACACTTGAAAATTGTCAAGTAATTCATCCGAAATCGATTGTTAATTTTTGACAATTTTTAAAACATCAAGGATTTCGACCTCAAGAAAGAAGATTGAAAAGAGATACTCAGAAATTCGTAATTAATTTATATTCCCAGAACCAACTGTATAGAAGTAATTTTTCGATTCTTTATACAATAGAATACTTGAAAATTAACCAGTAATTCATCAGAAATCCGTTGTTAATTTTTCGCGATTTTTTAAACATCAAGGATTGCGGCCTCAAGAGAGAAAATTGGAAAGAGATACTTAGAAATTCGTAATTAATTCAGATTCCCAAAACGAACTGTATAGAAGTAATTTTTCGATTCTATATACACTAGTACACTTGAAAATTGTCAAGTAATACATTAGAAATCCGTTGTTAATTTTTGACAATTTTTAAAACGTCAAGGATTTCGGCCTCAAGAGAGAAAATTGGAAAGAGATACTTAGAAATTGGTAATTAATTCAGATTCCCAAAACAAACTGTATAGAAGTAATTTTTCGATTCTATATACACTAGTACACTTGAAAATTGTAAAGTAATTCATCCGAAATCGATTGTTAATTTTTGAAAATTTTTAAAACATCAAGGATTTCGACCTCAAGAAAGAAGATTGAAAAAAGATACTCAGAAATTCGTAATTAATTTAGATTCCCAGAACCAACTGTATAGAAGTAATTTTTCGGTTCTTTATACAATAGAATACTTGAAAATTAACCAGTAATTCATCAGAAATCCGTTGTTAATTTTTGGCGATTTTTTAAACATCAAGGATTGCGGCCTCAAGAGAGAAAATTGGAAAGAGATACTTAGAAATTCGTAATTAATTCAGATTTCCAAAGAGAACTGTATAGTAGTAATTTTTCGATTCTATATACACTAGTACACTTGAAAATTGTCAAGTAATTCATCAGAAATCCGTTGTTCATGTTTGACGATTTTTGAAACATCAAGGATTGCGGCCTCAAGAGAGAAAATTAAAAAGAGTCACTTAGAAATTCGTAATTAATTCAGATTAAAAAAATGAACTGTATACAAGTAATTCTTCGATTCTTTATACACCAGTACACTTGAAAATTGTCAAGTAATTCATCAGAAATCCGTTGTTCATTTTTGACGATTTTTGAAACATCAAGGATTGCGGCCTCAAGAGAGAAAATTAGAAAGAGATACTTAGAAATTCGTAATTAATTCAGGTTCCCCAAACCGAACTGTATAGAAGTAATTTTTCGATTCCATATACACTAGTACACTTGAAAATTGTCAAGTAATTCATCAGAAATCCGTTGTTCATTTTTGACGATTTTTGAAACATCAAGGATTGCGGCCTCAAGAGAGAAAATTAAAAAGAGTCACTTAGAAATTCGTAATTAATTCAGATTCGAAAAACTAACTGTATAGAAGTAATTTTTCGATTCTTTATACACCAGTACACTTGAAAATTGTCAAGTAATTCATCAGAAAACCGTTGTTCATTTTTGACGATTTTTGAAACATCAAGGATTGCGGCCTCAAGAGAGAAAATTAAAAAGAGTCACTTAGAAATTCGTAATTAATTCAGATTCAAAAAACGAACTGCATAGAAGTAATTTTTTGATTCTACATACACTAGTACACTTGCAAATTGTCAAGTAATTCTTCAGAAATCCGTTGTTAATATTTGACAATTTTAGAAACATCAAGGATTTCGGTCTCAAGAGACAAAATTAGAAAGAGTCATTCAGAAATTCGTAATTAATTCCGGTTCGCAAACCGAACTGTATAGAAGTAATTTTTCGATTCTTTATATACCAGTACACTTGAAAATTGTCAAGTAATTCATCAGAAATCCGTTGTTCATTTTTGACAATTTTTGAAACATCAAGGATTGCGGCCTCAAGAGAGAAAATTAAAAAGTGTCACTTAGAAATTCGTAATTAATTTAGATCCAAAAAACGAACTGTATAGAAGTAATCTTTCGATTCTTTATACACTAGTACACTTGAAAATTGTCAAGTAATTCTTCAGAAATCCGTTGTTAATATTTGACAATTTTTGAAACATCAAGGATTTCGGTCTTAAGATACAAAATTAGAAAGAGTCATTCAGAAATTCGTAATTAATTCCGATTCGCAAAACGAACTGTATAGAAGAAATTTTTTGATTCTATATACACTAGTACACTTGAAAATTGTCCAGTAATTTTTTGATTCTTTATACACTAGTACACTTGAAAATTGTCAAGTAATTCCTTAAAAATCCTTTGTTAATTCTTGACAATTTTTAAAACATGAAGAATTTCGACCTCAAGAGAGAAAATTGGAAAGAGTCACTCAGAAATTCGTAATTAATTCAGATTTCCAAAAAGAACTGTATAGAAGTAATTTTTCGATTCTATATACACTAGTACACTTGAAAATTGTCAAGTGATTCATCAGAAATCCGTTGTTCATTTTTGACGATTTTTGAAACATCAAGGATTGCGGCCTCAAGAGAGAAAATTAGAAAGAGATACTTAGAAATTCGTAATTAATTCAGGTTCCCCAAACCGAACTGTATAGAAGTAATTTTTCGATTCCATATACACTAGTACACTTGAAAATTGTCAAGTAATTCATCAGAAATCCGTTGTTCATTTCTGACGATTTTTTAAACATCAAGGATTGCGGCCTCAAGAGAGAAAATTAAAAAGAGTCACTTAGAAATTCGTAATTAATTCAGATTCGAAAAACTAACTGTATAGAAGTAATTTTTCGATTCTTTATACACCAGTACACTTGAAAATTGTCAAGTAATTCATCAGAAAACCGTTATTCATTTTTGACGATTTTTGAAACATCAAGGATTGCGGCCTCAAGAGAGAAAATTAAAAGAGTCACTTAGAAATTCGTAATTAATTCAGATTCAAAAAACGAACTGCATAGAAGTAATTTTTTGATTCTACATACACTAATACACTTGAAAATTGTCAAGTAATTCTTCAGAAATCCGTTGTTAATATTTGACAATTTTAGAAACATCAAGGATTTCGGTCTCAAGAGACAAAATTAGAAAGAGTCATTCAGAAATTCGTAATTAATTCCGGTTCGCAAAACGAACTGTATAGAAGTAATTTTTTGATTCTATATACACTAGTACACTTGAAAATTGTCAAGTATTTCATCAGAAATCCGTTGTTCATTTTTGACGATTTTTGAAACATCGAGGATTGCGGCCTCAAGAGAGAAAATTAAAAGAGTCACTTAGAAATTCGTAATTAATTCAGATTCAAAAAACGAACTGCATAGAAGTAATTTTTTGATTCTACATACACTAGTACACTTGAAAATTGTCAAGTAATTCTTCAGAAATCCGTTGTTAATATTTGACAATTTTAGAAACATCAAGGATGTCGGTCTCAAGAGACAAAATTAGAAAGAGTCATTCAGAAATTCGTAATTAATTCCGGTTCGCAAAACGAACTGTATAGAAGTAATTTTTGATTCTATATACACTAGTACACTTGAAAATTGTGAAGTAATTCATCAGAAGTCCGTTGTTCATTTTTGACGATTTTTGAAACATCAAGGATTGCGGCCTCAAGAGAGAAAATTAAAAAGAGTCACTTAGAAATTCGTAATTAATTCAGATTCCCAAAACGAACTGTATAGCAATAATTTTTCGATTCTATATACACTAGTACACTTGAAAATTGTCAAGCAATTCATCAGAAATCCGTTGTTCATTTTTGACGATTTTTGAAACATCAAGGATTTCGGCCTCCAGACAGAAAATTAAAAAGAGTCACTTAGAAATTCGTAATTAATTCAGATTCAAAAAGCGAACTGTATAGAAGTAATTTTTCGATTCTTTATACACTAGTAAACTTGAAAATTGTCAAGTAATTCCTTAAAAATCCTTTGTTAATTCTTGACAATTTTTAAAACATGAAGAATTTCGACCTCAAGAGAGAAAATTGGAAAGAGTCACTCAGAATTTCGTAATTAATTCAGATTGCCATAATGAACTGTATAGAAGTAATTTTTCGATTCTTTATACACTAGTACACTTGAAAATTGTCAAGTAATTCCTTAAAAATCCTTTGTTAATTCTTGACAATTTTTAAAACATGAAGAATTTCGACCTCAAGATAGAATTGGAAAGAGTCACTCAGAAATTCGTAATTAATTCAGATTTCCAAAAAGAACTGTATAGAACTGTATACAAGTAATTTTTCGATTCTTTATACACTAGTACACTTGAAAATTGTCAAGTAATTCCTTAAAAATCCTTTGTTAATTCTTGACAATTTTTAAAACATGAAGAATTTCGACCTCAAGATAGAATTGGAAAGAGTCACTCAGAAATTCGTAATTAATTCAGATTTCCAAAAAGAACTGTATAGAACTGTATACAAGTAATTTTTCGATTCTTTATACACTAGTACACTTGAAAATTGTCAAGTAATTTATTAGAAATCCGTTGTTGATTTTTGACAATTTTTAAAACGTCAAGGATTTCGGCCTCAAGAAAGAAAACTGAAAAGAACCACTTAGAAATTCGTAATTAATTCAGATTCGAAAAACGAACTGTTTAGAAGTAATTTTTCGATTCTTTATACACTAGTGCACTTGAAAATTGTCAAGTAATTTATCCGAAATCCGTTGTTAATTTTTGACCATTTATGAAACATCAAGAATTTCGACCTCAAAAGAGAAAATTCGAAAAAGTCATTCAGAAATTCGTAATTAATTCAGATTCCCAGAACGAATTGTATAGAAGTAATTTTTCGATTCCATATACACTAGTACACTTGAAAATTGTCAAGTAATTCATCAGAAATCCGTTGTTCATTTTTGACGATTTTTGAAACATCAAGGATTGCGGCCTCAAGAGAGAAAATTAAAAAGAGTCACTTAGAAATTCGTAATTAATTCAGATTCGAAAAACTAACTGTATAGAAGTAATTTTTCGATTCTATATACACTAGTACACTTGAAAATTGTCAAGTAATTCTTCAGAAATCCGTTGTTGATTTTTGACAATTTTTAAAACGTCAAGGATTTCAGCCTCAAGAGAGAAAATTGGAAAGAGATACTTAGAAATTCGTAATTAATTCAGATTCCCAAAACGAACTGTATAGAAGTAATTTTTCGATTCTATATACACTAGTACACTTGAAAATTGTCAAGTAATTCCTTAAAAATCTTTTGATAATTCTTGACAATTTTTAAAACATGAAGAATTTCGACCTCAAGAGAGAAAATTGGAAAGAGTCGCTCAGAAATTCGTAATTAATTCAGATTTTCAAAAAGAACTGTATAGAAGTAATTTTTTGATTCTTTATACACTAGTACACTTGAAAATTGTCAAGTAATTCCTTAAAAATCTTTTGATATTTCTTGACAATTTTTAAAACATGAAGAATTTCGACCTCAAGAGAGAAAATTGGAAAGAGTCACTCAGAAATTCGTAATTAATTCAGATTTCCAAAAGAACAGTATAGAAGTAATTTTTCGATTCTATATACACTAGTACACTTGAAAATTCTCAAGTAATTCATCAGAACTCCGTTGTTCATTTTTGACGATTTTTGAAACATCAAGGATTGCGGCCTCAAGAGAGAAAATTAAAAAGAGTCACTTAGAAATTCGTAATTAATTCAGATTCAAAAAACGAACTGCATAGAAGTAATTTTTTGATTCTACATACACTAGTACACTTGCAAATTGTCAAGTAATTCTTCAGAAATCCGTTGTTAATATTTGACAATTTTAGAAACATCAAGGATTTCGGTCTCAAGAGACAAAATTAGAAAGAGTCATTCAGAAATTCGTAATTAATTCCGGTTCGCAAACCGAACTGTATAGAAGTAATTTTTCGATTCTTTATATACCAGTACACTTGAAAATTGTCAAGTAATTCATCAGAAATCCGTTGTTCATTTTTGACAATTTTTGAAACATCAAGGATTGCGGCCTCAAGAGAGAAAATTAAAAAGTGTCACTTAGAAATTCGTAATTAATTTAGATCCAAAAAACGAACTGTATAGAAGTAATCTTTCGATTCTTTATACACTAGTACACTTGAAAATTGTCAAGTAATTCTTCAGAAATCCGTTGTTAATATTTGACAATTTTTGAAACATCAAGGATTTCGGTCTTAAGATACAAAATTAGAAAGAGTCATTCAGAAATTCGTAATTAATTCCGATTCGCAAAACGAACTGTATAGAAGAAATTTTTTGATTCTATATACACTAGTACACTTGAAAATTGTCCAGTAATTTTTTGATTCTTTATACACTAGTACACTTGAAAATTGTCAAGTAATTCCTTAAAAATCCTTTGATAATTCTTGACAATTTTCAAAACATGAAGAATTTCGACCTCAAGAGAGAAAATTGGAAAGAGTCACTCAGAAATTCGTAATTAATTCAGATTCGAAAAAAGAACAGTATAGAAGTAATTTTTCGATTCTATATACACTAGTACACTTGAAAATTGACCAGTAATTCATCAGAAATCCGTTGTTGATTTTTGGCGATTTTTGAGACATCAAGGATTTTGGCCTCAAGAGAGAAAATTAGAAAGAGATACTTAGAAATTCGTAATTAATTCAGGTTCCCAAACCGAACTCTATAGAAGTAATTTTTCGATTCTATATACACTAGTACACTTGAAAATTGTCAAGTAATTCTTCAGAAATCCGTTGTTGATTTTTGACAATTTTTAAAACGTCAAGGATTTCAGCCTCAAGAGAGAAAATTGGAAAGAGATACTTAGAAATTCGTAATTAATTCAGATTCCCAAAACGAACTGTATAGAAGTAATTTTTCGATTCTATATACACTAGTACACTTGAAAATTGTCAAGTAATTCATCCGAAATCGATTGTTAATTTTTGAAAATTTTTAAAACATCAAGGATTTCGACCTCAAGAAAGAAGATTGAAAAAAGATACTCAGAAATTCGTAATTAATTTAGATTCCCAGAACCAACTGTATAGAAGTAATTTTTCGGTTCTTTATACAATAGAATACTTGAAAATTAACCAGTAATTCATCAGAAATCCGTTGTTAATTTTTGGCGATTTTTTAAACATCAAGGATTGCGGCCTCAAGAGAGAAAATTGGAAAGAGATACTTAGAAATTCGTAATTAATTCAGATTTCCAAAGAGAACTGTATAGTAGTAATTTTTCGATTCTATATACACTAGTACACTTGAAAATTGTCAAGTAATTCATCAGAAATCCGTTGTTCATGTTTGACGATTTTTGAAACATCAAGGATTGCGGCCTCAAGAGAGAAAATTAAAAAGAGTCACTTAGAAATTCGTAATTAATTCAGATTAAAAAAATGAACTGTATACAAGTAATTCTTCGATTCTTTATACACCAGTACACTTGAAAATTGTCAAGTAATTCATCAGAAATCCGTTGTTCATTTTTGACGATTTTTGAAACATCAAGGATTGCGGCCTCAAGAGAGAAAATTAAAAAGAGTCACTTAGAAATTCGTAATTAATTCAGATTCGAAAAACTAACTGTATAGAAGTAATTTTTCGATTCTTTATACACCAGTACACTTGAAAATTGTCAAGTAATTCATCAGAAAACCGTTATTCATTTTTGACGATTTTTGAAACATCAAGGATTGCGGCCTCAAGAGAGAAAATTAAAAGAGTCACTTAGAAATTCGTAATTAATTCAGATTCAAAAAACGAACTGCATAGAAGTAATTTTTTGATTCTACATACACTAATACACTTGAAAATTGTCAAGTAATTCTTCAGAAATCCGTTGTTAATATTTGACAATTTTAGAAACATCAAGGATGTCGGTCTCAAGAGACAAAATTAGAAAGAGTCATTCAGAAATTCGTAATTAATTCCGGTTCGCAAAACGAACTGTATAGAAGTAATTTTTGATTCTATATACACTAGTACACTTGAAAATTGTGAAGTAATTCATCAGAAGTCCGTTGTTCATTTTTGACGATTTTTGAAACATCAAGGATTTCGGCCTCAAGACAGAAAATTAAAAAGAGTCACTTAGAAATTCGTAATTAATTCAGATTCAAAAAGCGAACTGTATAGAAGTAATTTTTCGATTCTTTATACACTAGTAAACTTGAAAATTGTCAAGTAATTCCTTAAAAATCCTTTGTTAATTCTTGACAATTTTTAAAACATGAAGAATTTCGACCTCAAGAGAGAAAATTGGAAAGAGTCACTCAGAATTTCGTAATTAATTCAGATTGCCATAATGAACTGTATAGAAGTAATTTTTCGATTCTTTATACACTAGTACACTTGAAAATTGTCAAGTAATTCCTTAGAAATCCTTTGTTCATTTTTGGCGATTTTTGAAACATCAAGGATTTCGGCCTCAAGAGAGAAAATTAGAAAGAGATACTTAGAAATTCGTAATTAATTCAGGTTCCACAAACCGAACTGTATAGAAGTAATTTTTCGATTCTATATACACTAGTACACTTGAAAATTGTCAAGTAATTCATCAGAAATCCGTTGTTTATTTTTGACGATTTTTGAAACATCAAGGATTGCGGCCTCAAGACAGAAAATTAAAAAGAATCACTTAGAAAATCGTAATTAATTCAGATTCGAAAAAAGAACAGTATAGAAGTAATTTTTCGATTCTTTATACACTAGTACACTTGAAAATTGTCAAGTAATTTCCTAGAAATCCTTTGTTAATTCTTGACAATTTTTAAAACATGAAGAATTTCGACCTCAAGAGAGAAAATTGGAAAGAGTCACTCAGAAATTCGTAATTAATTCAGATTTTCAAAAAGAACTGTATAGAAGTAATTTTTTGATTCTTTATACACTAGTACACTTGAAAATTGTCAAGTAATTCCTTAAAAATCTTTTGATAATTCTTGACAATTTTTAAAACATGAAGAATTTCGACCTCAAGAGAGAAAATTGGAAAGAGTCACTCAGAAATTCGTAATTAATTCAGATTTCCAAAAAGAACAGTATAGAAGTAATTTTTCGATTCTATATACACTAGTACACTTGAAAATTCTCAAGTAATTCATCAGAACTCCGTTGTTCATTTTTGACGATTTTTGAAACATCAAGGATTTTGGCATCAAGACAGAAAATTAAAAAGAGTCACTTAAAAATTCGTAATTAATTCAGATTCGAAAAACGAACTGTATAGAAGTAATTTTTCGATTCTTTATTCACTAGTACACTTGAAAATTGTCAAGTAATTCATCAGAAATCCGTTGTTCATGTTTGACGATTTTTGAAACATCAAGGATTTTGGCATCAAGACAGAAAATTAAAAAGAGTCACTTAAAAATTCGTAATTAATTCAGATTCGAAAAACGAACTGTATAGAAGTAATTTTTCGATTCTTTATACACTAGTACACTTGAAAATTGTCAAGTAATTTCCTAGAAATCCTTTGTTAATTCTTGACAATTTTTAAATCATGAAAAATTTCGACCTCAAGAGAGAAAATTGGAAAGAGTCACTCAGGAATTCGTAATTAATTCAGATTCGAAAAACGAACTGTATAGAAGTAATTTTTCGATTCTTTATACACTAGTACACTTGAAAATTGTCAAGTAATTCCTTAAAAATCCTTTGTTAATTCTTGACAATTTTTAAAACATGAAGAATTTCGACCTCAAGATAGAATTGGAAAGAGTCACTCAGAAATTCGTAATTAATTCAGATTTCCAAAAAGAACTGTATAGAACTGTATACAAGTAATTTTTCGATTCTTTATACACTAGTACACTTGAAAATTGTCAAGTAATTTATTAGAAATCCGTTGTTGATTTTTGACAATTTTTAAAACGTCAAGGATTTCGGCCTCAAGAAAGAAAACTGAAAAGAACCACTTAGAAATTCGTAATTAATTCAGATTCGAAAAACGAACTGTTTAGAAGTAATTTTTCGATTCTTTATACACTAGTGCACTTGAAAATTGTCAAGTAATTTATCCGAAATCCGTTGTTAATTTTTGACCATTTATGAAACATCAAGAATTTCGACCTCAAAAGAGAAAATTCGAAAAAGTCATTCAGAAATTCGTAATTAATTCAGATTCCCAGAACGAATTGTATAGAAGTAATTTTTCGATTCCATATACACTAGTACACTTGAAAATTGTCAAGTAATTCATCAGAAATCCGTTGTTCATTTTTGACGATTTTTGAAACATCAAGGATTGCGGCCTCAAGAGAGAAAATTAAAAAGAGTCACTTAGAAATTCGTAATTAATTCAGATTCGAAAAACTAACTGTATAGAAGTAATTTTTCGATTCTATATACACTAGTACACTTGAAAATTGTCCAGTAATTCATCAGAAATCCGTTGTTGATTGTTGGCGATTTTTGAGACATCAAGGATTTCGGCCTCAAGAGAGAAAATTAGAAAGAGATACTTAGAAATTCGTAACTAATTCAGGTTCCCAAACCGAACTCTATAGAAGTAATTTTTCGATTCTATATACACTAGTACACTTGAAAATTGTCAAGTAATTCTTCAGAAATCCGTTGTTGATTTTTGACAATTTTTAAAACGTCAAGGATTTCAGCCTCAAGAGAGAAAATTGGAAAGAGATACTTAGAAATTCGTAATTAATTCAGATTCCCAAAACGAACTGTATAGAAGTAATTTTTCGATTCTATATACACTAGTACACTTGAAAATTGTCAAGTAATTCCTTAAAAATCTTTTGATAATTCTTGACAATTTTTAAAACATGAAGAATTTCGACCTCAAGAGAGAAAATTGGAAAGAGTCGCTCAGAAATTCGTAATTAATTCAGATTTTCAAAAAGAACTGTATAGAAGTAATTTTTTGATTCTTTATACACTAGTACACTTGAAAATTGTCAAGTAATTCCTTAAAAATCTTTTGATAATTCTTGACAATTTTTAAAACATGAAGAATTTCGACCTCAAGAGAGAAAATTGGAAAGAGTCACTCAGAAATTCGTAATTAATTCAGATTTCCAAAAAGAACAGTATAGAAGTAATTTTTCGATTCTATATACACTAGTACACTTGAAAATTCTCAAGTAATTCATCAGAACTCCGTTGTTCATTTTTGACGATTTTTGAAACATCAAGGATTTTGGCATCAAGACAGAAAATTAAAAAGAGTCACTTAAAAATTCGTAATTAATTCAGATTCGAAAAACGAACTGTATAGAAGTAATTTTTCGATTCTTTATACACTAGTACACTTGAAAATTGTCAAGTAATTTCCTAGAAATCCTTTGTTAATTCTTGACAATTTTTAAATCATGAAAAATTTCGACCTCAAGAGAGAAAATTGGAAAGAGTCACTCAGGAATTCGTAATTAATTCAGATTCGAAAATCGAACTGTATAGAAGTAATTTTTCGATTCTTTATACACTAGTACACTTGAAAATTGTCAAGTAATTCCTTAAAAATCCTTTGTTAATTCTTGACAATTTTTAAAACATGAAGAATTTCGACCTCAAGATAGAATTGGAAAGAGTCACTCAGAAATTCGTAATTAATTCAGATTTCCAAAAAGAACTGTATAGAAGTAATTTTTCGATTCTATATACACTAGTACACTTGAAAATTGTCAAGTAATTCATCAGAAATCCGTTGTTCATTTTTGACGATTTTTGAAACATCAAGGATTGCGGCCTCAAGAGAGAAAATTAAAAAGAGTCACTTAGAAATTCGTAATTAATTCAGATTCAAAAAACGAACTGTATACAAGTAATTTTTCGATTCTTTATACACTAGTACACTTGAAAATTGTCAAGTAATTTATTAGAAATCCGTTGTTGATTTTTGACAATTTTTAAAACGTCAAGGATTTTGGCCTCAAGAAAGAAAACTGAAAAGAACCACTTAGAAATTCGTAATTAATTCAGATTCGAAAAACGAACTGTTTAGAAGTAATTTTTCGATTCTTTATATACTAGTGCACTTGAAAATTGTCAAGTAATTTATCCGAAATCCGTTGTTAATTTTTGACCATTTATGAAACATCAAGAATTTCGACCTCAAAAGAGAAAATTCGAAAAAGTCATTCAGAAATTCGTAATTAATTCAGATTCCCAGAACGAATTGTATAGAAGTAATTTTTCGATTCTTTATACAATAGAATACTTGAAAATTGGCCAGTAATTCATCAGAAATCCGTTGTTAATTTTTGGCGATTTTTGAAACATCAAGGATTTCGGCCTGAAGATACAAAATTAGAAAGAGTAATTCAGAAATTCGTAATTAATTCCGATTTGCAAAACGAACTGTATAGAAGTAATTTTTCGATTCTATATACACTAGTACACTTGAAAATTGACCAGTAATTCATCAGAAATCCGTTGTTGATTTTTGGCGATTTTTGAGACATCAAGGATTTTGGCCTCAAGAGAGAAAATTAGAAAGAGATACTTAGAAATTCGTAATTAATTCAGGTTCCCAAACCGAACTCTATAGAAGTAATTTTTCGATTCTATATACACTAGTACACTTGAAAATTGTCAAGTAATTCTTCAGAAATCCGTTGTTGATTTTTGACAATTTTTAAAACGTCAAGGATTTCAGCCTCAAGAGAGAAAATTGGAAAGAGATACTTAGAAATTCGTAATTAATTCAGATTCCCAAAACGAACTGTATAGAAGTAATTTTTCGATTCTATATACACTAGTACACTTGAAAATTGTCAAGTAATTCATCCGAAATCGATTGTTAATTTCTGACAATTTTTAAAACGTCAAGGATTTCGGCCTCAAGAAAGAAGATTGAAAAGAGATACTCGGAAATTCGTAATTAATTCAGATTCCCAAACCGAACTGTATAGAAGTAATTTTTCGATTCTATATACATTAGTACACTTGAAAATTGTCAAGTAATACATTAGAAATCCGTTGTTAATTTTTGACAATTTTTAAAACGTCAAGGATTTCGACCTCAAGAGAGAAAATTGGAAAGAGATACTTAGAAATTCGTAATTAATTCAGATTCTCAAAACGAACTGTATAGAAGTAATTTTTCGATTCTATATACACTAGTACACTTGAAAATTGTCAAGTAATTTCCTAGAAATCCTTTGTTAATTCTTGACAATTTTTAAATCATGAAAAATTTCGACCTCAAGAGAGAAAATTGGAAAGAGTCACTCAGAAATTCGTAATTAATTCAGATTTCCAAAAAGAACAGTATAGAAGTAATTTTTCGATTCTATATACACTAGTACACTTGAAAATTCTCAAGTAATTCATCAGAACTCCGTTGTTCATTTTTGACGATTTTTGAAACATCAAGGATTTTGGCATCAAGACAGAAAATTAAAAAGAGTCACTTAAAAATTCGTAATTAATTCAGATTCGAAAAACGAACTGTATAGAAGTAATTTTTCGATTCTTTATACACTAGTACACTTGAAAATTGTCAAGTAATTTCCTAGAAATCCTTTGTTAATTCTTGACAATTTTTAAATCATGAAAAATTTCGACCTCAAGAGAGAAAATTGGAAAGAGTCACTCAGGAATTCGTAATTAATTCAGATTCGAAAATCGAACTGTATAGAAGTAATTTTTCGATTCTTTATACACTAGTACACTTGAAAATTGTCAAGTAATTCCTTAAAAATCCTTTGTTAATTCTTGACAATTTTTAAAACATGAAGAATTTCGACCTCAAGATAGAATTGGAAAGAGTCACTCAGAAATTCGTAATTAATTCAGATTTCCAAAAAGAACTGTATAGAAGTAATTTTTCGATTCTATATACACTAGTACACTTGAAAATTGTCAAGTAATTCATCAGAAATCCGTTGTTCATTTTTGACGATTTTTGAAACATCAAGGATTGCGGCCTCAAGAGAGAAAATTAAAAAGAGTCACTTAGAAATTCGTAATTAATTCAGATTCAAAAAACGAACTGTATACAAGTAATTTTTCGATTCTTTATACACTAGTACACTTGAAAATTGTCAAGTAATTTATTAGAAATCCGTTGTTGATTTTTGACAATTTTTAAAACGTCAAGGATTTTGGCCTCAAGAAAGAAAACTGAAAAGAACCACTTAGAAATTCGTAATTAATTCAGATTCGAAAAACGAACTGTTTAGAAGTAATTTTTCGATTCTTTATATACTAGTGCACTTGAAAATTGTCAAGTAATTTATCCGAAATCCGTTGTTAATTTTTGACCATTTATGAAACATCAAGAATTTCGACCTCAAAAGAGAAAATTCGAAAAAGTCATTCAGAAATTCGTAATTAATTCAGATTCCCAGAACGAATTGTATAGAAGTAATTTTTCGATTCTTTATACAATAGAATACTTGAAAATTGGCCAGTAATTCATCAGAAATCCGTTGTTAATTTTTGGCGATTTTTGAAACATCAAGGATTTCGGCCTGAAGATACAAAATTAGAAACAGTAATTCAGAAATTCGTAATTAATTCCGATTTGCAAAACGAACTGTATAGAAGTAATTTTTCGATTCTATATACACTAGTACACTTGAAAATTGACCAGTAATTCATCAGAAATCCGTTGTTGATTTTTGGCGATTTTTGAGACATCAAGGATTTTGGCCTCAAGAGAGAAAATTAGAAAGAGATACTTAGAAATTCGTAATTAATTCAGGTTCCCAAACCGAACTCTATAGAAGTAATTTTTCGATTCTATATACACTAGTACACTTGAAAATTGTCAAGTAATTCTTCAGAAATCCGTTGTTGATTTTTGACAATTTTTAAAACGTCAAGGATTTCAGCCTCAAGAGAGAAAATTGGAAAGAGATACTTAGAAATTCGTAATTAATTCAGATTCCCAAAACGAACTGTATAGAAGTAATTTTTCGATTCTATATACACTAGTACACTTGAAAATTGTCAAGTAATTCATCCGAAATCGATTGTTAATTTCTGACAATTTTTAAAACGTCAAGGATTTCGGCCTCAAGAAAGAAGATTGAAAAGAGATACTCGGAAATTCGTAATTAATTCAGATTCCCAAACCGAACTGTATAGAAGTAATTTTTCGATTCTATATACATTAGTACACTTGAAAATTGTCAAGTAATACATTAGAAATCCGTTGTTAATTTTTGACAATTTTTAAAACGTCAAGGATTTCGACCTCAAGAGAGAAAATTGGAAAGAGATACTTAGAAATTCGTAATTAATTCAGATTCTCAAAACGAACTGTATAGAAGTAATTTTTCGATTCTATATACACTAGTACACTTGAAAATTGTCAAGTAATTCCTTAAAAATCTTTTGATAATTCTTGACAATTTTTAAAACATGAAGAATTTCGACCTCAAGAGAGAAAATTGGAAAGAGTCGCTCAGAAATTCGTAATTAATTCAGATTTTCAAAAAGAACTGTATAGAAGTAATTTTTTGATTCTTTATACACTAGTACACTTGAAAATTGTCAAGTAATTCCTTAAAAATCTTTTGATAATTCTTGACAATTTTTAAAACATGAAGAATTTCGACCTCAAGAGAGATAATTGGAAAGAGTCACTCAGAAATTCGTAATTAATTCAGATTTCCAAAAAGAACAGTATAGAAGTAATTTTTCGATTCTATATACACTAGTACACTTGAAAATTCTCAAGTAATTCATCAGAACTCCGTTGTTCATTTTTGACGATTTTTGAAACATCAAGGATTTTGGCATCAAGACAGAAAATTAAAAAGAGTCACTTAAAAATTCGTAATTAATTCAGATTCGAAAAACGAACTGTATAGAAGTAATTTTTCGATTCTTTATACACTAGTACACTTGAAAATTGTCAAGTAATTTCCTAGAAATCCTTTGTTAATTCTTGACAATTTTTAAATCATGAAAAATTTCGACCTCAAGAGAGAAAATTGGAAAGAGTCACTCAGGAATTCGTAATTAATTCAGATTCGAAAAACGAACTGTATAGAAGTAATTTTTCGATTCTTTATACACTAGTACACTTTAGTACACTTGAAAATTGTCAAGTAATTCCTTAAAAATCCTTTGTTAATTCTTGACAATTTTTAAAACAGGAAGAATTTCGACCTCAAGATAGAATTGGAAAGAGTCACTCAGAAATTCGTAATTAATTCAGATTTCCAAAAAGAACTGTATAGAACTGTATACAAGTAATTTTTCGATTCTTTATACACTAGTACACTTGAAAATTGTCAAGTAATTTATTAGAAATCCGTTGTTGATTTTTGACAATTTTTAAAACGTCAAGGATTTCGGCCTCAAGAAAGAAAACTGAAAAGAACCACTTAGAAATTCGTAATTAATTCAGATTCGAAAAACGAACTGTTTAGAAGTAATTTTTCGATTCTTTATACACTAGTGCACTTGAAAATTGTCAAGTAATTTATCCGAAATCCGTTGTTAATTTTTGACCATTTATGAAACATCAAGAATTTCGACCTCAAAAGAGAAAATTCGAAAAAGTCATTCAGAAATTCGTAATTAATTCAGATTCCCAGAACGAATTGTATAGAAGTAATTTTTCGATTCCATATACACTAGTACACTTGAAAATTGTCAAGTAATTCATCAGAAATCCGTTGTTCATTTTTGACGATTTTTGAAACATCAAGGATTGCGGCCTCAAGAGAGAAAATTAAAAAGAGTCACTTAGAAATTCGTAATTAATTCAGATTCGAAAAACTAACTGTATAGAAGTAATTTTTCGATTCTATATACACTAGTACACTTGAAAATTGTCCAGTAATTCATCAGAAATCCGTTGTTGATTGTTGGCGATTTTTGAGACATCAAGGATTTCGGCCTCAAGAGAGAAAATTAGAAAGAGATACTTAGAAATTCGTAACTAATTCAGGTTCCCAAACCGAACTCTATAGAAGTAATTTTTCGATTCTATATACACTAGTACACTTGAAAATTGTCAAGTAATTCCTTAAAAATCTTTTGATAATTCTTGACAATTTTTAAAACATGAAGAATTTCGACCTCAAGAGAGAAAATTGGAAAGAGTCGCTCAGAAATTCGTAATTAATTCAGATTTTCAAAAAGAACTGTATAGAAGTAATTTTTTGATTCTTTATACACTAGTACACTTGAAAATTGTCAAGTAATTCCTTAAAAATCTTTTGATAATTCTTGACAATTTTTAAAACATGAAGAATTTCGACCTCAAGAGAGAAAATTGGAAAGAGTCACTCAGAAATTCGTAATTAATTCAGATTTCCAAAAAGAACAGTATAGAAGTAATTTTTCGATTCTATATACACTAGTACACTTGAAAATTCTCAAGTAATTCATCAGAACTCCGTTGTTCATTTTTGACGATTTTTGAAACATCAAGGATTTTGGCATCAAGACAGAAAATTAAAAAGAGTCACTTAAAAGTTCGTAATTAATTCAGATTCGAAAAACGAACTGTATAGAAGTAATTTTTCGATTCTTTATACACTAGTACACTTGAAAATTGTCAAGTAATTTATTAGAAATCCGTTGTTGATTTTTGACAATTTTTAAAACGTCAAGGATTTCGGCCTCAAGAAAGAAAACTGAAAAGAACCACTTAGAAATTCGTAATTAATTCAGATTCGAAAAACGAACTGTTTAGAAGTAATTTTTCGATTCTTTATACACTAGTGCACTTGAAAATTGTCAAGTAATTTATCCGAAATCCGTTGTTAATTTTTGACCATTTATGAAACATCAAGAATTTCGACCTCAAAAGAGAAAATTCGAAAAAGTCATTCAGAAATTCGTAATTAATTCAGATTCCCAGAACGAATTGTATAGAAGTAATTTTTCGATTCTTTATACAATAGAATACTTGAAAATTGGCCAGTAATTCATCAGAAATCCGTTGTTAATTTTTGGCGATTTTTGAAACATCAAGGATTTCGGCCTGAAGATACAAAATTAGAAAGAGTAATTCAGAAATTCGTAATTAATTCCGATTTGCAAAACGAACTGTATAGAAGTAATTTTTCGATTCTATATACACTAGTACACTTGAAAATTGTCCAGTAATTCATCAGAAATCCGTTGTTGATTTTTGGCGATTTTTGAGACATCAAGGATTTCGGCCTCAAGAGAGAAAATTAGAAAGAGATACTTAGAAATTCGTAACTAATTCAGGTTCCCAAACCGAACTCTATAGAAGTAATTTTTCGATTCTATATACACTAGTACACTTGAAAATTGTCAAGTAATTCTTCAGAAATCCGTTGTTGATTTTTGACAATTTTTAAAACGTCAAGGATTTCAGCCTCAAGAGAGAAAATTGGAAAGAGATACTTAGAAATTCGTAATTAATTCAGATTCCCAAAACGAACTGTATAGAAGTAATTTTTCGATTCTATGTACACTAGTACACTTGAAAATTGTCAAGTAATTCCTTAAAAATCTTTTGATAATTCTTGACAATTTTTAAAACATGAAGAATTTCGACCTCAAGAGAGAAAATTGGAAAGAGTCGCTCAGAAATTCGTAATTAATTCAGATTTTCAAAAAGAACTGTATAGAAGTAATTTTTTGATTCTTTATACACTAGTACACTTGAAAATTGTCAAGTAATTCCTTAAAAATCTTTTGATAATTCTTGACAATTTTTAAAACATGAAGAATTTCGACCTCAAGAGAGAAAATTGTAAAGAGTCACTCAGAAATTCGTAATTAATTCAGATTTCCAAAAAGAACAGTATAGAAGTAATTTTTCGATTCTATATACACTAGTACACTTGAAAATTCTCAAGTAATTCATCAGAACTCCGTTGTTCATTTTTGACGATTTTTGAAACATCAAGGATTTTGGCATCAAGACAGAAAATTAAAAAGAGTCACTTAAAAATTCGTAATTAATTCAGATTCGAAAAACGAACTGTATAGAAGTAATTTTTCGATTCTTTATACACTAGTACACTTGAAAATTGTCAAGTAATTTCCTAGAAATCCTTTGTTAATTCTTGACAATTTTTAAATCATGAAAAATTTCGACCTCAAGAGAGAAAATTGGAAAGAGTCACTCAGGAATTCGTAATTAATTCAGATTCGAAAAACGAACTGTATAGAAGTAATTTTTCGATTCTTTATACACTAGTACACTTGAAAATTGTCAAGTAATTCCTTAAAAATCCTTTGTTAATTCTTGACAATTTTTAAAACATGAAGAATTTCGACCTCAAGATAGAATTGGAAAGAGTCACTCAGAAATTCGTAATTAATTTAGATTTCCAAAAAGAACTGTATAGAAGTAATTTTTCGATTCTATATACACTAGTACACTTGAAAATTGTCAAGTAATTCATCAGAAATCCGTTGTTCATTTTTGACGATTTTTGAAACATCAAGGATTGCGGCCTCAAGAGAGAAAATTAAAAAGAGTCACTTAGAAATTCGTAATTAATTCAGATTCAAAAAACGAACTGTATACAAGTAATTTTTCGATTCTTTATACACTAGTACACTTGAAAATTGTCAAGTAATTTATTAGAAATCCGTTGTTGATTTTTGACAATTTTTAAAACGTCAAGGGTTTTGGCCTCAAGAAAGAAAACTGAAAAGAACCACTTAGAAATTCGTAATTAATTCAGATTCGAAAAACGAACTGTTTAGAAGTAATTTTTCGATTCTTTATACACTAGTGCACTTGAAAATTGTCAAGTAATTTATCCGAAATCCGTTGTTAATTTTTGACCATTTATGAAACATCAAGAATTTCGACCTCAAAAGAGAAAATTCGAAAAAGTCATTCAGAAATTCGTTATTAATTCAGATTCCCAGAACGAATTGTATAGAAGTAATTTTTCGATTCTTTATACAATAGAATACTTGAAAATTGGCCAGTAATTCATCAGAAATCCGTTGTTAATTTTTGGCGATTTTTGAAACATCAAGGATTTCGGCCTGAAGATACAAAATTAGAAAGAGTAATTCAGAAATTCGTAATTAATTCCGATTTGCAAAACGAACTGTATAGAAGTAATTTTTCGATTCTATATACACTAGTACACTTGAAAATTGTCCAGTAATTCATCAGAAATCCGTTGTTGATTTTTGGCGATTTTTGAGACATCAAGGATTTCGGCCTCAAGAGAGAAAATTAGAAAGAGATACTTAGAAATTCGTAATTAATTCAGGTTCCCAAACCGAACTCTATAGAAGTAATTTTTCGATTCTATATACACTAGTACACTTGAAAATTGTCAAGTAATTCTTCAGAAATCCGTTGTTGATTTTTGACAATTTTTAAAACGTCAAGGATTTCAGCCTCAAGAGAGAAAATTGGAAAGAGATACTTAGAAATTCGTAATTAATTCAGATTCCCAAAACGAACTGTATAGAAGTAATTTTTCGATTCTATATACACTAGTACACTTGAAAATTGTCAAGTAATTCATCCGAAATCGATTGTTAATTTCTGACAATTTTTAAAACGTCAAGGATTTCGGCCTCAAGAAAGAAGATTGAAAAGAGATACTCGGAAATTCGTAATTAATTCAGATTCCCAAACCGAACTGTATAGAAGTAATTTTTCGATTCTATATACATTAGTACACTTGAAAATTGTCAAGTAATACATTAGAAATCCGTTGTTAATTTTTGACAATTTTTAAAACGTCAAGGATTTCGACCTCAAGAGAGAAAATTGGAAAGAGATACTTAGAAATTCGTAATTAATTCAGATTCTCAAAACGAACTGTATAGAAGTAATTTTTCGATTCTATATACACTAGTACACTTGAAAATTGTCAAGTAATTTATTAGAAATCTGTTGTTAATTTTTGACAATTTTTAAAACGTCAAGTATTTCTGCCTCAAGAGAGAAAACTAGAAAGAGATACTTAGAAATTCGTAATTAATTCAGATTCCCAAAACGAACTGTATAGAAGTAATTTTTCGATTCTATATACACTAGTACACTTGAAAATTGTCAAGTAATTCATCCGAAATCGATTGTTAATTTCTGACAATTTTTAAAACGTCAAGGATTTCGGCCTCAAGAAAGAAGATTGAAAAGAGATACTCGGAAATTCGTAATTAATTCAGATTCCCAAACCGAACTGTATAGAAGTAATTTTTCGATTCTATATACATTAGTACACTTGAAAATTGTCAAGTAATACATTAGAAATCCGTTGTTAATTTTTGACAATTTTTAAAACGTCAAGGATTTCGGCCTCAAGAGAGAAAATTGGAAAGAGATACTTAGAAATTCGTAATTAATTCAGATTCCCAAAACGAACTGTATAGAAGTAATTTTTCGATTCTATATACACTAGTACACTTGAAAATTGTCAAGTAATTCTTCAGAAATGAGTTATTAATATTTGACAATTTTTGAAATATCAAGGATTTCGTCCTCAAGAGAGAAAATTGGAAAGAGACACTCAGAAATTCGTAATTAATTCAGATTCCCAAAACGAACTGTATAGAAGTAATTTTTCGATTCTATATACACTAGTACACTTGAAAATTGTCAAGTAATTCTTCAGAAATGAGTTATTAATATTTGACAATTTTTGAAATATCAAGGATTTCGTCCTCAAGAGAGAAAATTGGAAAGAGACACTCAGAAATTCGTAATTAATTCAGATTCCCAAAACGAACTGTATAGAAGTAATTTTTCGATTCTATATACACTAGTACACTTGAAAATTGTCAAGTAATTCTTCAGAAATGAGTTATTAATATTTGACAATTTTTGAAATATCAAGGATTTCGTCCTCAAGAGAGAAAATTGGAAAGAGACACTCAGAAATTCGTAATTAGTTCAGATTCCCAAAACGAACTGTATAGAAGTAATTTTTCGAGTGTACGTACACTAGTACACCTGAAAATTGTCAAGTAGTTTATCAGAAATTCGTTGTTAATTTTTGACAAATTTTGAAACATAAATGAATTTCCGAAGCGAACTGTACAGAAGTAATTTTTGGTTTCTACATGCACGAGTATACTTGAAAATTGTCAATCCAAAAAATTTGCTTGATCGCCATGAGATTAAAAATAATGGCTAAATCGGATGCCAAACATCAAATTGAGACATAAGCTTGTATAAATAACAATATGTGAATTAAAATTCAATATAAACTATACAAGTTTTTATTAGACATGTTAAGTAACTAAATTAGCGCGATAATAGTAGGTATAAAAATTCTATCAAATCTATAAGAATTAAATTTACTCCTACAGACTATGTACTTACAAACTGTGGACTATTTAGTTTAAAAATAAAGTAATTTACCTATATTATATTGTGGTTACAGATGAAATACGTTTTATTATTCAATCTTTCTGTATATCCTTTTGGCAATGGTGGGGTGGATGTCGCTGCTCATACACTGAAATCAAGTAAATTTTTACACTTATTTTTTCATCTCTTCTAATTTATCTACCACAACGAGACCCCCGTTTGTAAACTGGTATATTCTTGTTCCAGCTTTTCCCATTGGTGTTTTGGAGCTGATGATCAGACAATTTCCGTCGAGTGTAGTTTTGGTCTAGAAATCAAAACATGATTAGGTTGATCAATGCTGATGCAATCAAGAAGAAAAAAAGTCCAACAGGTGTTCATTATTGTCTTGCTTATTATTTTTTGAGCGACGAATTGAAAAACCCATCATGTGATTTATTGCTTCATGTTTTGTTATTCTACAAGTTGAAAGTCCGCAACCAGCATTACATTCGTTAAAATGTAATGTCGAATTCAGACGACTTGATGACTTTTTTAAATGAACACATATTTTTTAGATTACATTACATTTCGATTTTAATCTTTATTTATTACCTATGTTTTATAATGCATCGGTTGTAGTTTTCCTCTTGGTTATCACTCATATATCTTATTCTATAGGCTTAGACGACTTAAGTCATTTAACTTGCACTTTGACAACCTTAAAGCCTATTATATAACATTGGCAGGAACCTACTTGTAGTTGAAACGTTATAATTATTATATCTACATGTTTTTGTAATGTTCGTTATCTCAATAATATTTTATCATTCGTTACGCACTTCTTGCCAACTGACTCGATTTCGCTTAGAGTTAATACTCACCTTAAGGACGATGTTGTTCGGCATCGGCTCATCCACCTCCTCGTCCAGCATCAATACCGAGGCAGCGCTCTCATTTTCGGTCTCGCTGACGAGCAGAATCTTCGTCCCCTCAACGAGCACTCGAAGCCTCGGTCTCTGAGAGTCGACAGCAGTGGCCTGGTCCTCCGGGATGCCTACAAAGCAAAATTCAACACTCGACGAAAGATCTTCACCGCTTTACCGTAAAGCCTCAAATATTCCACGAAGTTTTCGTTGCGCTCCAATTGGTAAGTGCCGGCCATCGGAACCATCTTGTCGTTATCGGCTGATTTTACCGAATGTTTTTACAGCCGCTATAATTTCGGCATTCGCGGAAGCGATAAGAGCAATTTTCTTATCGATGCAAATCGGTGTTATCAGTGTGATTGGGCGGCGATGATAAAATGAGACCGGCTGCGGTACAGAGAGGGATGAAAAAAATGCCTAGGGGTGTAAATTTGTCTTAACAGGGAGAACGACGGATTAGACGGAAGACGGATGTGTATTAGATGTAATTGTAAATTTGAAATATCAGCCATCAGAATGATGGATGATTGCCGTATTTGACAGAGATCCAGAGTAGTGGTGAGAAATTGTGTTATAATGTCATTATAAGTAGCTTCTACACCCGACTTCTTTAGCGAAGATGTAGTGAATAATTGTTACGAGGTTAAGAGTGTTTGTCATTTATGCTAATGTTGAGTGCGTACAGCGTCGTTAGACAAATAGGAAGTCAGTGACGTAGTCCGCGCTCACTATTAATATACAGTAATGCTAAAAGACCTTACTTGACGACAATCTCGACAAAGTCCTAATAAAGAAACTACGGTGCTATGCATTTTTGAATCTTTGTGATCTTTTATCATCTTTTCGTTGTTCTTCCCAACTTGTCTTGTTATTGTTAATTCTCTTCATGTCCCTTATTCTTGTGATTTATTCGAGCGCACAGACTAATTCCTCTTACATTATCAAGTGATGACGTCTTCGTCGCCGTCGCCCTTATTTCGGGATCTCTGTACAAGCAGCATATGTAGTTCAGTCGTACATCCAGCGCGAACAAGGACGGCAGTCCGCCAGCACACCAGAAGGAAGAAGGAAGGAAGGACGAGCGGCATCCGCGCAGCATCCCCACATCCCGCCAGCGTCACAGCAGGAGAGAAGCGTCTCTCAGTCCTCTCTGGGCATTGCTTCTGTGCGGTTCCTGTTCGGTTCGGCACCCACCTGCTCCCTCTCCGTCAGCCCTGTAATCAATCTCAATCTCTCCTTGTTGTACTAACGACTAAGCAAACAACCGAAGCGCGCTTTACACCCGAGTGACTCAACATCCGCGATCCTCTTCGGGGAAGTCCGCCCGCACCAGGTGCTGCTGCTGCTGCTGCCGCTGCGACCGCAACGGATATCCTCCTCGACGGAATAGGTAATTGGGAGTGAGTGAGTTGAGTGTGTTGGTGAAGATGGACAAAAGGGCTGAAGAGTGGCGGTGGATGCACGTGCGATCGAGGAACCACTGGGGAGTGCTTCACGGAGTTATCTGTTTGGTCGTCCGTGGTCTCTGTGATCGTTCTAGTCACAAAGAACGCACAAATTCCACTTGCATTCCGTTTGGGTAACTTTCAAAGGTTTTCAGAAAGGAATGAAAGAAAGGGATCATGTAACATGCGTTTCATGCTCGGACCTAAATTTGATAAACGTCCGACGCGAATGCAGCATACATTCCTTTCGCATCGCATGCATAACTACTAACAATGAAGCAACAACAATAACTTGTAAACATTACCAAGTTCTGTTGAATCCAATAGATTTTTTGGCAACTTTCGAAATCTTCTGACACACTTACAAACTTCTGAAACTTCATTTGAACTGCTCTTGAATACTTCCTAAACAAATTTCAATTCTCTGGATCTCCATTAACCAGTAATCAGTCTTAATCTCATTATTTCTTACAGTGTTCAATAATTAATAATAATAAATTAAGTTAAGTAATGTCTATAATCTGAGATTTTGGGTAATATCCTAGAATACCTGTAATTTTTATCCTTTTAGTGGGATAGAAGCATCATTACAGCAACGAGTGTGAAGGAAGCCTAATCAGGAGTCTTTTTAAACTACTTATTCTGCTAGAGAAAAATACAAAATCTCCTTAAACAGGGTGTTTTTAAAAAGTGTACGATATTTTGGAACCGCCTGAATCCATGAATGATACAATGTCCGACATACGACTTTTCTGTCAGAAGTTGGCATTCCGGTGTTGTGAAAGACCAAAAAATTGCAAATTTTCGATTTTGAAAGCTCATAACTCAGAAACTAAATAAAAGATCTGAATTCCGTTTGGCATATTTGATTTATCCATGTTTTTCCTACATTTGCTCAAAATTACAAAGCTCTGGAGAGACGTATGAATTCTTTACAATTTTTGAAGCGTCCAAGAGTCACTCAGAGAGATAAAGCTCAGAAACCTCAAAAACTATTTTTTTTTCAAAAGCCTTTTCCAAGATTTTTGGACATATCTGAACATTTTGAAATCTCCTGAATACATAAATGCTACAATCTCCGACCTACGACTTTTCTGTCAGAAGTTGGCATTCCGGTGTTGTGAAAGACCAACAAATTGCAAATTTTCGATTTTGAAAGCTCATAACTCAGAAACTAAATAAAACATCTGAATTCCGTTTCGCATATTTGATTTATCCATGTTTTTCCTACATTTGACCAAAATTACAAAGCTCTGAAGAGACGTATGAATTCTCTACAATTTTTGAAGCGTCCAAGAGTCACTGAGAAAGATGAAGCTCAGGAACCTCAAAAACAATTTTTTTTCAAAAGCTTTTTCCGAGATTTTTGGACATATCTGAACATTTTGGAATCTCCTGAATCCATAAATGCTACAATCTCCGACCTACGACTTTTCTATCAGAAGTTGGCATTCCGACGTTGTGAAAGACCAACAAATTGCAAATTTTCGATTTTGAAAGCTCATAACTCAGAAACTAAATAAAAAATCTGAATTTCGTTTAGCACATCTGCTTTATCTATGTTTTTCCTACATTTAACCAAAATTACAAAGCTCTGAAGAAACGTATGAATTCTTTACAATTTTTGAAACGTCCAAGAGTCACTCAAAAAGATAAAGCTCAGAAACCTCAAAAACTAAATTTATTTTTTTCAAAAGCTTTTCCGAGGTTTTTGGACATATCTGAACATTTTGGAGCCTCCTGAATCCATATATGCCACAATCTCCGACCTACGACTTTTCTGTCAGAAGTTGGCATTCCGGTGTTGTGAAAAACCAACAAATTGCAAATTTTCGATTTTGAAAGCTCATAACTCAGAAACTAAATAAAAGATCTGAAATCCGTTTAGCACATCTGATTTATCCATGTTTTTCCTACATTTGACTAAAATTACAAAGCTCTGAAGAGACGTATGAATTCTTTACAATTTTTGAAGCGTCCAAGAGTCACACAGAGAGATAAAGCTCAGAAACCTCAAAAACTATTTTTTTTTTCAAAAGCTTTTTCCGAGATTTTTGGACATATCTGAACATTTTGAAATCTCCTGAATACATAAGTGCTACAATCTCCGACCTACGACTTTTCTGTCAGAAGTTGGCATTCCGATGTTGTGAAAGACCAACAAATTGCAAATTTTCGATTTTGAAAGCTCATAACTCAGAAACTAAATAAAAAATCTGAATTTCGTTTAGCACATCTGCTTTATCTATGTTTTTCCTACATTTGACCAAAATTACAAAGCTCTGAAGAGATGTATGAATTCTTTACAATTTTTGAAGCGTCCAAGAGTCACTCAGAGAGATAAAGCGCAGAAACCTCAAAAACTATTTTTTTTTTCAAAAGCCTTTTCCGAGATTTTTGGACATATCTGAACATTTTGAAATCCCCTGAATACATAAATGCTACAATCTCCGACCTACGACTTTTCTGTCAGAAGTTGGCATTCCGGTGTTGTGAAAGACCAACAAATTGCAAATTTTCGATTTTGAAAGCTCATAACTCAGAAACTAAATAAAAGATCTGAATTCCGTTTCGCATATTTGATTTATCCATGTTTTTCCTACATTTGCCCAAAATTACAAAGCTCTGAAGAGACGTATGAATTCTTTACAATTTTTGAAGCGTCCAAGAGTCACTCAGAGAGATAAAGCTCAGAAACCTCAAAAACTATTTTTTTTTTCAAAAGCTTTTTCCGAGATTTTTGGACATATCTGAACATTTTGGAATCTCCTGAATACATAAATGCTACAATCTCCGACCTACGACTTTTCTGTCAGAAGTTGGCATTCCGGTGTTGTGAAAGACCAACAAATTGCAAATTTTCAATTTTGAAAGCTCATAACTCAGAAACTAAATAAAACATCTGAATTCCGTTTCGCATATTTGATTTATCCATGTTTTTCCTACATTTGACCAAAATTACAAAGCTCTGAAACGACGTATAAATTCTCTACAATTTTTGAAGCGTCCAAGAGTCACTGAGAAAGATAAAGCTCAGGAACCTCAAAAACTATTTTTTTTCAAAAGCTTTTTCCGAGATTTTTGGACATATCTGAACATTTTGGAATCTCCTGAATCCATAAAGGCTACAATCTCCGACCTACGACTTTTCTGTCAGAAGTTGGCATTCCGGTGTTGTGAAAGACCAACAAATTGCAAATTTTCGGTTTTGAAAGCTCATAACTCAGAAACTAAATAAAAGATCTGAATTCCGTTTGGCATATTTGATTTATCCATGTTTTTCCTACATTTGCTCAAAATTACAAAGCTCTGGAGAGACGTATGAATTCTTTACAATTTTTGAAGCGTCCAAGAGTCACTCAGAGAGATAAAGCTCAGAAACCTCAAAAACTATTTTTTTTTCAAAAGCCTTTTCCAAGATTTTTGGACATATCTGAACATTTTGAAATCTCCTGAATACATAAATGCTACAATCTCCGACCTACGACTTTTCTGTCAGAAGTTGGCATTCCGGTGTTGTGAAAGACCAACAAATTGCAAATTTTCGATTTTGAAAGCTCATAACTCAGAAACTAAATAAAACATCTGAATTCCGTTTCGCATATTTGATTTATCCATGTTTTTCCTACATTTGACCAAAATTACAAAGCTCTGAAGAGACGTATGAATTCTCTACAATTTTTGAAGCGTCCAAGAGTCACTGAGAAAGATGAAGCTCAGGAACCTCAAAAACAATTTTTTTTCAAAAGCTTTTTCCGAGATTTTTGGACATATCTGAACATTTTGGAATCTCCTGAATCCATAAATGCTACAATCTCCGACCTACGACTTTTCTATCAGAAGTTGGCATTCCGACGTTGTGAAAGACCAACAAATTGCAAATTTTCGATTTTGAAAGCTCATAACTCAGAAACTAAATAAAAAATCTGAATTTCGTTTAGCACATCTGCTTTATCTATGTTTTTCCTACATTTAACCAAAATTACAAAGCTCTGAAGAAACGTATGAATTCTTTACAATTTTTGAAACGTCCAAGAGTCACTCAAAAAGATAAAGCTCAGAAACCTCAAAAACTAAATTTATTTTTTTCAAAAGCTTTTCCGAGGTTTTTGGACATATCTGAACATTTTGGAGCCTCCTGAATCCATATATGCCACAATCTCCGACCTACGACTTTTCTGTCAGAAGTTGGCATTCCGGTGTTGTGAAAAACCAACAAATTGCAAATTTTCGATTTTGAAAGCTCATAACTCAGAAACTAAATAAAAAATCTGAATTTCGTTTAGCACATCTGCTTTATCTATGTTTTTCCTACATTTGACCAAAATTACAAAGCTCTGAAGAGATGTATGAATTCTTTACAATTTTTGAAGCGTCCAAGAGTCACTCAGAGAGATAAAGCGCAGAAACCTCAAAAACTATTTTTTTTTTCAAAAGCCTTTTCCGAGATTTTTGGACATATCTGAACATTTTGAAATCCCCTGAATACATAAATGCTACAATCTCCGACCTACGACTTTTCTGTCAGAAGTTGGCATTCCGGTGTTGTGAAAGCCCAACAAATTGCAAATTTTCGATTTTGAAAGCTCATAACTCAGAAACTAAATAAAAGATCTGAATTCCGTTTCGCATATTTGATTTATCCATGTTTTTCCTACATTTGCCCAAAATTACAAAGCTCTGAAGAGACGTATGAATTCTTTACAATTTTTGAAGCGTCCAAGAGTCACTCAGAGAGATAAAGCTCAGAAACCTCAAAAACTATTTTTTTTTTCAAAAGCTTTTTCCGAGATTTTTGGACATATCTGAACATTTTGGAATCTCCTGAATACATAAATGCTACAATCTCCGACCTACGACTTTTCTGTCAGAAGTTGGCATTCCGGTGTTGTGAAAGACCAACAAATTGCAAATTTTCAATTTTGAAAGCTCATAACTCAGAAACTAAATAAAACATCTGAATTCCGTTTCGCATATTTGATTTATCCATGTTTTTCCTACATTTGACCAAAATTACAAAGCTCTGAAAAGACGTATAAATTCTCTACAATTTTTGAAGCGTCCAAGAGTCACTGAGAAAGATAAAGCTCAGGAACCTCAAAAACTATTTTTTTTCAAAAGCTTTTTCCGAGATTTTTGGACATATCTGAACATTTTGGAATCTCCTGAATCCATAAAGGCTACAATCTCCGACCTACGACTTTTCTGTCAGAAGTTGGCATTCCGGTGTTGTGAAAGACCAACAAATTGCAAATTTTCGATTTTGAAAGCTCATAACTCAGAAACTAAATAAAAGATCTGAATTCCGTTTGGCATATTTGATTTATCCATGTTTTTCCTACATTTGCTCAAAATTACAAAGCTCTGGAGAGACGTATGAATTCTTTACAATTTTTGAAGCGTCCAAGAGTCACTCAGAGAGATAAAGCTCAGAAACCTCAAAAACAATTTTTTTTTCAAAAGCCTTTTCCAAGATTTTTGGACATATCTGAACATTTTGAAATCTCCTGAATACATAAATGCTACAATCTCCGACCTACGACTTTTCTGTCAGAAGTTGGCATTCCGGTGTTGTGAAAGACCAACAAATTGCAAATTTTCGATTTTGAAAGCTCATAACTCAGAAACTAAATAAAACATCTGAATTCCGTTTCGCATATTTGATTTACCCATGTTTTTCCTACATTTGACCAAAATTACAAAGCTCTGAAGAGACGTATGAATTCTCTACAATTTTTGAAGCGTCCAAGAGTCACTGAGAAAGATGAAGCTCAGGAACCTCAAAAACAATTTTTTTTCAAAAGCTTTTTCCGAGATTTTTGGACATATCTGAACACTTTGGAATCTCCTGAATCCATAAATGCTACAATCTCCGACCTACGACTTTTCTATCAGAAGTTGGCATTCCGACGTTGTGAAAGACCAACAAATTGCAAATTTTCGATTTTGAAAGCTCATAACTCAGAAACTAAATAAAAAATCTGAATTTCGTTTAGCACATCTGCTTTATCTATGTTTTTCCTACATTTAACCAAAATTACAAAGCTCTGAAGAAACGTATGAATTCTTTACAATTTTTGAAACGTCCAAGAGTCACTCAAAAAGATAAAGCTCAGAAACCTCAAAAACTAAATTTATTTTTTTCAAAAGCTTTTCCGAGGTTTTTGGACATATCTGAACATTTTGGAGCCTCCTGAATCCATATATGCCACAATCTCCGACCTACGACTTTTCTGTCAGAAGTTGGCATTCCGGTGTTGTGAAAAACCAACAAATTGCAAATTTTCGATTTTGAAAGCTCATAACTCAGAAACTAAATAAAAGATCTGAAATCCGTTTAGCACATCTGATTTATCCATGTTTTTCCTACATTTGACTAAAATTACAAAGCTCTGAAGAGACGTATGAATTCTTTACGATTTTTGAAGCGTCCAAGAGTCACTCAGAGAGATAAAGCTCAGAAACCTCAAAAACTATTTTTTTTTTCAAAAGCTTTTTCCGAGATTTTTGGACATATCTGAACATTTTGAAATCTCCTGAATACATAAATGCTACAATCTCCGACCTACGACTTTTCTGTCAGAAGTTGGCATTCCGATGTTGTGAAAGACCAACAAATTGCAAATTTTCGATTTTGAAAGCTCATAACTCAGAAACTAAATAAAAAATCTGAATTTCGTTTAGCACATCTGCTTTATCTATGTTTTTCCTACATTTGACCAAAATTACAAAGCTCTGAAGAGATGTATGAATTCTTTACAATTTTTGAAGCGTCCAAGAGTCACTCAGAGAGATAAAGCGCAGAAACCTCAAAAACTATTTTTTTTTTCAAAAGCCTTTTCCGAGATTTTTGGACATATCTGAACATTTTGAAATCCCCTGAATACATAAATGCTACAATCTCCGACCTACGACTTTTCTGTCAGAAGTTGGCATTCCGGTGTTGTGAAAGACCAACAAATTGCAAATTTTCGATTTTGAAAGCTCATAACTCAGAAACTAAATAAAAGATCTGAATTCCGTTTCGCATATTTGATTTATCCATGTTTTTCCTACATTTGCCCAAAATTACAAAGCTCTGAAGAGACGTATGAATTCTTTACAATTTTTGAAGCGTCCAAGAGTCACTCAGAGAGATAAAGCTCAGAAACCTCAAAAACTATTTTTTTTTTCAAAAGCTTTTTCCGAGATTTTTGGACATATCTGAACATTTTGGAATCTCCTGAATACATAAATGCTACAATCTCCGACCTACGACTTTTCTGTCAGAAGTTGGCATTCCGGTGTTGTGAAAGACCAACAAATTGCAAATTTTCAATTTTGAAAGCTCATAACTCAGAAACTAAATAAAACATCTGAATTCCGTTTCGCATATTTGATTTATCCATGTTTTTCCTACATTTGACCAAAATTACAAAGCTCTGAAAAGACGTATAAATTCTCTACAATTTTTGAAGCGTCCAAGAGTCACTGAGAAAGATAAAGCTCAGGAACCTCAAAAACTATTTTTTTTCAAAAGCTTTTTCCGAGATTTTTGGACATATCTGAACATTTTGGAATCTCCTGAATCCATAAAGGCTACAATCTCCGACCTACGACTTTTCTGTCAGAAGTTGGCATTCCGGTGTTGTGAAAGACCAACAAATTGCAAATTTTCGATTTTGAAAGCTCATAACTCAGAAACTAAATAAAAGATCTGAATTCCGTTTGGCATATTTGATTTATCCATGTTTTTCCTACATTTGCTCAAAATTACAAAGCTCTGGAGAGACGTATGAATTCTTTACAATTTTTGAAGCGTCCAAGAGTCACTCAGAGAGATAAAGCTCAGAAACCTCAAAAACTATTTTTTTTTCAAAAGCCTTTTCCAAGATTTTTGGACATATCTGAACATTTTGAAATCTCCTGAATACATAAATGCTACAATCTCCGACCTACGACTTTTCTGTCAGAAGTTGGCATTCCGGTGTTGTGAAAGACCAACAAATTGCAAATTTTCGATTTTGAAAGCTCATAACTCAGAAACTAAATAAAACATCTGAATTCCGTTTCGCATATTTGATTTATCCATGTTTTTCCTACATTTGACCAAAATTACAAAGCTCTGAAAAGACGTATAAATTCTCTACAATTTTTGAAGCGTCCAAGAGTCACTGAGAAAGATAAAGCTCAGGAACCTCAAAAACTATTTTTTTTCAAAAGCTTTTTCCGAGATTTTTGGACATATCTGAACATTTTGGAATCTCCTGAATCCATAAAGGCTACAATCTCCGACCTACGACTTTTCTGTCAGAAGTTGGCATTCCGGTGTTGTGAAAGACCAACAAATTGCAAATTTTCGATTTTGAAAGCTCATAACTCAGAAACTAAATAAAAGATCTGAATTCCGTTTGGCATATTTGATTTATCCATGTTTTTCCTACATTTGCTCAAAATTACAAAGCTCTGGAGAGACGTATGAATTCTTTACAATTTTTGAAGCGTCCAAGAGTCACTCAGAGAGATAAAGCTCAGAAACCTCAAAAACTATTTTTTTTTCAAAAGCCTTTTCCAAGATTTTTGGACATATCTGAACATTTTGAAATCTCCTGAATACATAAATGCTACAATCTCCGACCTACGACTTTTCTGTCAGAAGTTGGCATTCCGGTGTTGTGAAAGACCAACAAATTGCAAATTTTCGATTTTGAAAGCTCATAACTCAGAAACTAAATAAAACATCTGAATTCCGTTTCGCATATTTGATTTATCCATGTTTTTCCTACATTTGACCAAAATTACAAAGCTCTGAAGAGACGTATGAATTCTCTACAATTTTTGAAGCGTCCAAGAGTCACTGAGAAAGATGAAGCTCAGGAACCTCAAAAACAATTTTTTTTCAAAAGCTTTTTCCGAGATTTTTGGACATATCTGAACATTTTGGAATCTCCTGAATCCATAAAGGCTACAATCTCCGACCTACGACTTTTCTGTCAGAAGTTGGCATTCCGGTGTTGTGAAAGACCAACAAATTGCAAATTTTCGATTTTGAAAGCTCATAACTCAGAAACTAAATAAAAGATCTGAATTCCGTTTGGCATATTTGATTTATCCATGTTTTTCCTACATTTGCTCAAAATTACAAAGCTCTGGAGAGACGTATGAATTCTTTACAATTTTTGAAGCGTCCAAGAGTCACTCAGAGAGATAAAGCTCAGAAACCTCAAAAACTATTTTTTTTTCAAAAGCCTTTTCCAAGATTTTTGGACATATCTGAACATTTTGAAATCTCCTGAATACATAAATGCTACAATCTCCGACCTACGACTTTTCTGTCAGAAGTTGGCATTCCGGTGTTGTGAAAGACCAACAAATTGCAAATTTTCGAATTTGAAAGCTCATAACTCAGAAACTAAATAAAACATCTGAATTCCGTTTCGCATATTTGATTTATCCATGTTTTTCCTACATTTGACCAAAATTACAAAGCTCTGAAGAGACGTATGAATTCTCTACAATTTTTGAAGCGTCCAAGAGTCACTGAGAAAGATGAAGCTCAGGAACCTCAAAAACAATTTTTTTTCAAAAGCTTTTTCCGAGATTTTTGGACATATCTGAACATTTTGGAATCTCCTGAATCCATAAATGCTACAATCTCCGACCTACGACTTTTCTATCAGAAGTTGGCATTCCGACGTTGTGAAAGACCAACAAATTGCAAATTTTCGATTTTGAAAGCTCATAACTCAGAAACTAAATAAAAAATCTGAATTTCGTTTAGCACATCTGCTTTATCTATGTTTTTCCTACATTTAACCAAAATTACAAAGCTCTGAAGAAACGTATGAATTCTTTACAATTTTTGAAACGTCCAAGAGTCACTCAAAAAGATAAAGCTCAGAAACCTCAAAAACTAAATTTATTTTTTTCAAAAGCTTTTCCGAGGTTTTTGGACATATCTGAACATTTTGGAGCCTCCTGAATCCATATATGCCACAATCTCCGACCTACGACTTTTCTGTCAGAAGTTGGCATTCCGGTGTTGTGAAAAACCAACAAATTGCAAATTTTCGATTTTGAAAGCTCATAACTCAGAAACTAAATAAAAGATCTGAAATCCGTTTAGCACATCTGATTTATCCATGTTTTTCCTACATTTGACTAAAATTACAAAGCTCTGAAGAGACGTATGAATTCTTTACAATTTTTGAAGCGTCCAAGAGTCACTCAGAGAGATAAAGCTCAGAAACCTCAAAAACTATTTTTTTTTTCAAAAGCTTTTTCCGAGATTTTTGGACATATCTGAACATTTTGAAATCTCCTGAATACATAAATGCTACAATCTCCGACCTACGACTTTTCTGTCAGAAGTTGGCATTCCGATGTTGTGAAAGACCAACAAATTGCAAATTTTCGATTTTGAAAGCTCATAACTCAGAAACTAAATAAAAAATCTGAATTTCGTTTAGCACATCTGCTTTATCTATGTTTTTCCTACATTTGACCAAAATTACAAAGCTCTGAAGAGATGTATGAATTCTTTACAATTTTTGAAGCGTCCAAGAGTCACTCAGAGAGATAAAGCGCAGAAACCTCAAAAACTATTTTTTTTTTCAAAAGCCTTTTCCGAGATTTTTGGACATATCTGAACATTTTGAAATCCCCTGAATACATAAATGCTACAATCTCCGACCTACGACTTTTCTGTCAGAAGTTGGCATTCCGGTGTTGTGAAAGACCAACAAATTGCAAATTTTCGATTTTGAAAGCTCATAACTCAGAAACTAAATAAAAGATCTGAATTCCGTTTCGCATATTTGATTTATCCATGTTTTTCCTACATTTGCCCAAAATTACAAAGCTCTGAAGAGACGTATGAATTCTTTACAATTTTTGAAGCGTCCAAGAGTCACTCAGAGAGATAAAGCTCAGAAACCTCAAAAACTAATTTTTTTTTCAAAAGCTTTTTCCGAGATTTTTGGACATATCTGAACATTTTGGAATCTCCTGAATCCATAAAGGCTACAATCTCCGACCTACGACTTTTCTGTCAGAAGTTGGCATTCCGGTGTTGTGAAAGACCAACAAATTGCAAATTTTCGATTTTGAAAGCTCATAACTCAGAAACTAAATAAAAGATCTGAATTCCGTTTCGCATATTTGATTTATCCATGTTTTTCCTACATTTGCCCAAAATTACAAAGCTCTGAAGAGACGTATGAATTCTTTACAATTTTTGAAGCGTCCAAGAGTCACTCAGAGAGATAAAGCTCAGAAACCTCAAAAACTATTTTTTTTTCAAAAGCCTTTTCCAAGATTTTTGGACATATCTGAACATTTTGAAATCTCCTGAATACATAAATGCTACAATCTCCGACCTACGACTTTTCTGTCAGAAGTTGGCATTCCGGTGTTGTGAAAGACCAACAAATTGCAAATTTTCAATTTTGAAAGCTCATAACTCAGAAACTAAATAAAACATCTGAATTCCGTTTCGCATATTTGATTTATCCATGTTTTTCCTACATTTGACCAAAATTACAAAGCTCTGAAAAGACGTATAAATTCTCTACAATTTTTGAAGCGTCCAAGAGTCACTGAGAAAGATAAAGCTCAGGAACCTCAAAAACTATTTTTTTTCAAAAGCTTTTTCCGAGATTTTTGGACATATCTGAACATTTTGGAATCTCCTGAATCCATAAAGGCTACAATCTCCGACCTACGACTTTTCTGTCAGAAGTTGGCATTCCGGTGTTGTGAAAGACCAACAAATTGCAAATTTTCGATTTTGAAAGCTCATAACTCAGAAACTAAATAAAACATCTGAATTCCGTTTCGCATATTTGATTTATCCATGTTTTTCCTACATTTGACCAAAATTACAAAGCTCTGAAAAGACGTATAAATTCTCTACAATTTTTGAAGCGTCCAAGAGTCACTGAGAAAGATAAAGCTCAGGAACCTCAAAAACTATTTTTTTTTCAAAAGCTTTTTCCGAGATTTTTGGACATATCTGAACATTTTGGAATCTCCTGAATCCATAAATGCTACAATCTCCGACCTACGACTTTTCTGTCAGAAGTTGGCATTCCGGTGTTGTGAAAGACCAACAAATTTTCAATTTTCAATTTTGAAAGCTCATAACTCAGAAACTAAATAAAAGATCTGAATTCCGTTTAGCACATCTGATTTATCCATGTTTTTCCTACATTTGACTAAAATTACAAAGCTCTGAAGAGACGTATGAATTCTCTACAATTTTTGAAGCGTCCAAGAGTCACTGAGAAAGATAAAGCTCAGGAACCTCAAAAACTATTTTTTTTTCAAAAGCTTTTTCCGAGATTTTTGGACATATCTGAACATTTTGGAATCTCCTGAATCCATAAATGCTACAATCTCCGACCTACGAGTTTTCTGTCAGAAGTTGGCATGCCGGTGTTGTGAAAGACCAACAAATTGCAAATTTTCAATTTTGAAAGCTCATAACTCAGAAACTAAATAAAACATCTGAATTCCGTTTCGCATATTTGATTTATCCATGTTTTTCCTACATTTGACCAAAATTACAAAGCTCTGAAGAGACGTATGAATTCTCTACAATTTTTGAAGCGTCCAAGAGTCACTGAGAAAGATAAAGCTCAGGAACTTCAAAAACTATTTTTTTTTCAAAAGCTTTTTCCGAGATTTTTGGACATATCTGAACATTTTGGAATCTCCTGAATCCATAAATGCTACAATCTCCGACCTACGACGTTTCTGTCAGAAGTTGGCATTCCGGTGTTGTGAAAGACCAACAAATTGCAAATTTTCGATTTTGAAAGCTCATAACTCAGAAACTAAATAAAATATCTGAATTCCGTTTTGCATATTTGATTTATCCATGTTTTTCCTACATTTGCCCAAAATTACAAAGCTCTGAAGAGACGTATGAATTCTCTACAATTTTTGAAGCGTCCAAGAGTCACTGAGAAAGATAAAGCTCAGGAACCTCAAAAACTATTTTTTTTCAAAAGCTTTTTCCGAGATTTTTGGACATATCTGAACATTTTGGAATCTCCTGAATCCATAAATGCTACAATCTCCGACCTACGACTTTTCTGTCAGAAGTTGGCATTCCGGTGTTGTGAAAGACCAACAAATTGCAAATTTTCGATTTTGAAAGCTCATAACTCAGAAACTAAATAAAATATCTGAATTCCGTTTCGCATATTTGATTTATCCATGTTTTTCCTACATTTGCCCAAAATTACAAAGCTCTGAAGAGACGTATGAATTCTTTACAATTTTTGAAGCGTCCAAGAGTCACTCAGAGAGATAAAGCTCAGAAACCTCAAAAACTATTTTTTTTTTTTCAAAAGCCTTTTCCGAGATTTTTGGACATATCTGAACATTTTGAAATCTCCTGAATACATAAATGCTACAATCTCCGACCTACGACTTTTCTGTCAGAAGTTGGCATTCCGGTGTTGTGAAAGACCAACAAATTGCAAATTTTCAATTTTGAAAGCTCATAACTCAGAAACTAAATAAAACATCTGAATTCCGTTTCGCATATTTGATTTATCCATGTTTTTCCTACATTTGCCCAAAATTACAAAGCTCTGAAGAGACGTATGAATTCTCTACAATTTTTGAAGCGTCCAAGAGTCACTGAGAAAGATAAAGCTCAGGAACCTCAAAAACTATTTTTTTTTCAAAAGCTTTTTCCGAGATTTTTGGACATATCTGAACATTTTGGAATCTCCTGAATCCATAAATGCTACAATCTCCGACCTACGACTTTTCTGTCAGAAGTTGGCATTCCGGTGTTGTGAAAGACCAACAAATTGCAAATTTTCAATTTTGAAAGCTCATAACTCAGAAACTAAATAAAAGATCTGAATTCCGTTTAGCACATCTGATTTATCCATGTTTTTCCTACATTTGACTAAAATTACAAAGCTCTGAAGAGACGTATGAATTCTCTACAATTTTTGAAGCGTCCAAGAGTCACTGAGAAAGATAAAGCTCAGGAACCTCAAAAACTATTTTTTTTTCAAAAGCTTTTTCCGAGATTTTTGGACATATCTGAACATTTTGGAATCTCCTGAATCCATAAATGCTACAATCTCCGACCTACGACTTTTCTGTCAGAAGTTGGCATGCCGGTGTTGTGAAAGACCAACAAATTGCAAATTTTCAATTTTGAAAGCTCATAACTCAGAAACTAAATAAAACATCTGAATTCCGTTTCGCATATTTGATTTATCCATGTTTTTCCTACATTTGACCAAAATTACAAAGCTCTGAAAAGACGTATGAATTCTTTACAATTTTTGAAGCGTCCAAGAGTCACTCAGAGAGATAAAGCTCAGAAACCTCAAAAACTATTTTTTTTTTCAAAAGCTTTTTCCGAGATTTTTGGACATATCTGAACATTTTGAAATTTCCTGAATACATAAATGCTACAATCTCGGACCTACGACTTTTCTGTCAGAAGTTGGCATTCCGGTGTTGTGAAAGACCAACAAATTGCAAATTTTCAATTTTGAAAGCTCATAACTCAGAAACTAAATAAAACATCTGAATTCCGTTTCGCATATTTGATTTATCCATGTTTTTCCTACATTTGACCAAAATTACAAAGCTCTGAAAAGACGTATGAATTCTTTACAATTTTTGAAGCGTCCAAGAGTCACTCAGAGAGATAAAGCTCAGAAACCTCAAAAACTATTTTTTTTTTCAAAAGCTTTTTCCGAGATTTTTGGACATATCTGAACATTTTGGAATCTCCTGAATCCATAAATGCTACAATCTCCGACCTACGACTTTTCTGTCAGAAGTTGGCATGCCGGTGTTGTGAAAGACCAACAAATTGCAAATTTTCAATTTTGAAAGCTCATAACTCAGAAACTAAATAAAACATCTGAATTCCGTTTTGCATATTTGATTTATCCATGTTTTTCCTACATTTGCCCAAAATTACAAAGCTCTGAAGAGACGTATGAATTCTTTACAATTTTTGAAGCGTCCAAGAGTCACTCAGAGAGATAAAGCTCAGAAACCTCAAAAACTATTTTTTTTTTTCAAAAGCCTTTTCCGAGATTTTTGGACATATCTGAACATTTTGAAATCTCCTGAATACATAAATGCTACAATCTCCGACCTACGACTTTTCTGTCAGAAGTTGGCATTCCGGTGTTGTGAACGACCAACAAATTGCAAATTTTCAATTTTGAAAGCTCATAACTCAGAAACTAAATAAAACATCTGAATTCCGTTTCGCATATTTGATTTATCCATGTTTTTCCTACATTTGCTCAAAATTACAAAGCTCTGGAGAGACGTATGAATTCTTTACAATTTTTGAAGCGTCCAAGAGTCACTCAGAAAGATAAAGCTCAGAAACCTCAAAAACAATTTTTTTCCAAAAGCTTTTTCCGAGATTTTTGGACATATCTGAACATTTTGGAATCTCCTGAATCCATAAATGCTACAATCTCCGACCTACGACTTTTCTGTCAGAAGTTGGCATTCCGGTGTTGTGAAAGACCAACAAATTGCAAATTTTCAATTTTGAAAGCTCATAACTCAGAAACTAAATAAAACATCTGAATTCCGTTTTGCATATTTGATTTATCCATGTTTTTCCTACATTTGCCCAAAATTACAAAGCTCTGAAGAGACGTATGAATTCTTTACAATTTTTGATGCGTCCAAGAGTCACTCAGAGAGATAAAGCTCAGAAACCTAAAAAACTATTTTTTTTTTCAAAAGCTTTTTCCGAGATTTTTGGACATATCTGAACATTTTGGATCCTCCTGAATCCATAAATGCTACAATCTCCGACCTACGACTTTTCTGTCAGAAGTTGGCATTCCGGTGTTGTGAAAGACCAACAAATTGCAAATTTTCGATTTTGAAAGCTCATAACTCAGAAACTAAATAAAAAATCTGAATTTCGTTTAGCACATCTGCTTTATCTATCTTTTCCTACATTTGACCAAAATTACAAGGCTCTGAAGAGACGTATGAATTCTCTACAATTTTTGAAATGTCCAAGAGTCATTCAGAAAGATAAAGTTCAAAAACCTAAAAAATTAATTTATTTTTTCAAAAGCTTTTTCCGAGATTTTTGGACATATCTGAACATTTTGGAGCCTCCTGAATCCATAAATGCCACAATCTACGACCTACGACTTTTCTGTCAGAAGTTGGCATTCCGGTGTTGTGAAAGACCAACAAATTGCAAATTTTCGATTTTGAAAGCTCATAACTCAGAAACTAAATAAAAGATCTGAATTCCGTTTAGCACATCTGATTTATCCATGCTTTTCCTACATTTGACTAAAATTACAAACCTCTGAAGAGACGTAGGAATTCTTTACAATTTTTGAAGCGTCCAAGATTCACTCAGAAAGATAAAGCCCCGAAACTTTAAAAACTATTTTTTTTTTCTCAGACTTTTTCCGAGATTTTTGGACATATCTGAACATTTTGAGCCTCCTGAATCCTTAAATGCTACAATCTCCGACCTTCGTCTTTTTTTCTACATAATATATAATAATAATATTAATTTTTTTGTATGAACTCTACGTAATTCTTTTTTGGTTTTGTTCGTTATTGTTCTGAAAAAGTTTTCAGAAGAATGAAATTCCTCAGAAGTTTGTAAAAATGAAAAGAGAATAGAAGTAACAGAAGAATTAAAAAAAAAACTAAAAGTAGTATCCAAATATTGTGCAGAATAGATATCAAAATGGTATAATAAAATATTAAATTAAATTATGCATAAATTCACGCCAAAAATGCCCGATATGCATAAATCGCTATTCCATGAACGCTAGAAACCCCAATAATAAATTTTATAAACAATTAACACATTTATTACATGCAAAAATATTATATTTCAAACAGACTAACCCTTTGACTATTCCACCCTCCATATCGACATAGAATGTGTTGTCGGCACTGCACTAACACTCACTTTTAATTCAAGCGTTTGTGACCTACAAAATTTAGTATAAACAAAGTCCGCCATGTGCGATAAATTCTTCGTGAACTTCTCCCGACAAACGCCCGGAGATAACTGCCCAAATACAACGGACTAATGAACTGGAAGGACAAAAAAATGTTACATCATAATAATAATTGTGGAAATTCATTAAGGTGTATACAAAAACTTTCCCAAAACGGTTCACATTTGAATATAAACTTGGCGCCGAACAAAGAATTATTCGTGCCGATTATTATAAAAATTACGGATCGATCAAAATAAAAAATTGAGTTGGTAACAGGTTAATAAAAGTGCATTTTTCTAACCTTGATCAGTTCGTAGTATAAATTCGCCTCGACACGAGCAATTCTTTGGCCGGTAATCGCGCGGCATATTTATTTTTAAATTGGAACCGAAGTTTTTGTTTACATCTAAATTAATATTCGCAGTTGTTATGATCCAACACTTTTTGTGACTTTTGTCCTTCCGGTTAGACCGTTGTTATTTCGTCAGTTATCTCTGGGCGTTTGTCCGGAGACGTTCGTTTATTTATTGTAAAATCACCAAAAAATTATTGCACAGTGCGGAGGAAATATTTGAGTGTTTTAGTGATAAATATTATTGTTCACAAACTTGGAGTGTTAGTGCTATAGAGAGTGGATTAATCGAAGGGTTAGTCTATTTGAAATATATTATTGTTAGTTGCATGTAATTGGTACATACATGTCTGAATTGCTTATGAAATTAATTGGGGTTACTAGTACTTGATAAATGTGCATTTACTGTTCTTGTTTTCGAATTTAGAGATCTGTTGTACGCATCGGATATACATGTTAGTATTGCAAAAACTTTTTTTTTATTATCAGAATAATATTGGAAAAATTATATCTTCTTTTTGTATTCGTTTTGTGAAATACATATGGCGGAAAGGGGTATATAAGTAAATATATAAATACATATATCACTATAGGTATTTAATTAAACAACTGTCAAAGCTAACCTAAAAATTTTGATGTTAATTAATTTTTCAAGTAGTATTCTTTTAACTTTGGGTTTTGACAACCTCCTTATACAAATATTTTTTTAATGTTGGATTTGACATATTCTTAGGAATTGCCATTTTTAAACTTAGCTTTAACAACACTCCCTTCGGATGCTTTTGTTTGAATTTTGTATTCACAGCATCCTTTCTGAAAGTGTCTTTTTTAACTTTTGATTTGACAAAATCTTTTTAGAATGTCTTTTTGATGTTGAGTTTGACAACGTCCTTATAGTCAAAGGGTCAGGTAGTCAACTAGATAAATAGTCAAATAGTTAAATAATCAAATAATCAAATAGTCATATAGTCATATAGTCATATAGTCAAATGTTTAAATGGTTAAGCGGTTAAACGGTTAAACAGTTAAATAGTTAAAGACAGTTTCTAATTAAATAATAGTTAAATAGACAGTTCTTAAACCAGACGACAACGAGGGAAACGTAATAGTTAAATACACTCCTCAAACCAGACAACAAAGGGGGAAATGAAATAGTTATAGCTTCAATGTTGTCAATTTGCCTTTGCTGAATTAAAATTTAAATATAAACTCCACAGACTTTAATAAACGTATATTACAATAGGAACATGTTTCGGGAGAAAACTACTCCCATCTTCAGCCCTAATTTTCCAAGAGATTAATGACACAATAAAATGGTGAATTACAGAGGGGTTCTTACCTTAAGAATGTTTAAAATTATGACGTTATTTTGAAAGTCTTTTCTGAATTGTTAACTATGTTTCAATTGTTGACGTTACCATGGAGAATAACAGTTTTTTCTATAACATTATGAACATCATTCTAGTTTGTTTTTATTCCATGAGGACATTGTCATCGAAATGGAACCGAAAAACAGGAAATACAAGAACGTGATCACAAATTTCGACTTTTCTTACAATCTGCCCTTCTTTTGTTGCCGTTTTTTTTTATGTTGAACTCGGCACAGCTGCCGGCAGCGGCTCCGTTTGATGAGCGGCAGGAATAACCAGATTTGAAGACTTGAAGAAATTGTTTTGGTTGTGAAAAACTCAAAATCTTGGAACAAAACAAAATTCATGGACGTGACAAAAACTTCTTGCGTCGATCGATGGATCCAAACCACTGCCGTGAACTCTCAAAGTAAGTTAAACGGCATTAGTGTCAACAACTGCGAACACGAGTATACGTAATTAGGTGCTAAATCAATGTCGAGTCTTCACCGAATTGGTGCAACGAGATGAGCGATAATTGCGGAAATCCGAACCTCATCTTGCATAAGTTTGAACAGTGTCGAAGAAAAGCATAATAAACAGAATATGGTCTCTAAATCATCTGGCTAACAGTAAGCCCTAAATCGGAATGTGCACCAGAGAGGAAAGATGGCGTCCACTCGTGCACTGAATTATGCATCGGATAAACGTCAGGGTTAATTTCCATCAGGCATTTATGGGAAAGAGAAGAGCTGCATTTTTTATACCGACGCTTTTTCAGTTTTAACGCCGCGCATCCGAAATAGAACTGCCTGTCTGTCATCCTCCCGAATTATTCAGGATCGTCATCCGATTTTTCGGGACTTCGGGGTTTCAATGATGTGGGGGGAAGTTGATTAACACACGAGCGTTCAAAGTTTCGAGCGAAACTGAACCAGTGAGGCGGAAATTTTGACTCGTCGCCCTGTATACTGCACACGAAATTTAGCCTTTGTTTGCAGAATCAGAACCCCATTTTGCCAGTGTTTTTCAAATCATCCGGAATTTAGTTTTGCTATTTAATTGTTGTCCTTTGTTGAAGTCGACTCGATGTTTATTTAAAATGCGGAAAAATGGGACAAAAGTTTTATTCTCGTAATAACCGGGAAATTTGAGGACGGAAAAATACATAAAACATCGTTCGCAGTTCGTCAATGGGGCAGTATTTCGTTGTTTTGTTTTGCATTGAGTTCATACATTTATTTAATTTATGATTGCATAAAAGCTGAAATTCCTTGATAGTAACGACGAAAGCATAAATATTTAAAATTCATACAGAATAATCTCAAATATACTAATGAGCGCGGATAGCGTCGTTAGACGTCTAGAAATATAGTTTTTGTAGAAAAAAAAAGAGAGTTCGGTTTGATATTTTATTTATAGACTAATTTCAATTGATTTCTGATATCAGTTCTTTGGGATCAATTTTACATCTGACTGAATCCAGGACTTTTCGAAAATGCAAAAAAAAAGTTTTTTCATTTTTAACAATTCATACTGGCGAAACTGGAGGTCCTACGGCTTTGAGAGTTACACAGCTTGATTCCTTGTAGTTTTTTGGTTCGGGAAGATGGAATCGTAAGCCCAAATTCCAACTAACTGTACCGTTTCTGGGCGTTTGTACGCAACTCTGCATTTTTCTGTAATTTCAGGTGGCCGGAATAAAAAAATCTCCAAATAGGACTCAAAGGATTTTTTGATTTTTTTTTACTAGATTCGTTATCAGGAGGGTCGAAACTGTCTGTCAACCGAAATTTAGCTTATTTAGAGGACTTTGATTTTTCTCAAAATTTCTTCGCACTATCACCACTAGTCTCTAAAAATTTTTGAGGAAAGAAAGTTCTAGATCCGTTCTAAATTTTATTTATAGACTAATTTGACCCTTCCGAATTAACTTTTGCTGTCAGTTCTTTAAAATCAATTTTATATCTGACGGAATCCAGGACTTTTCGAAAATGCAAAAAAAATCTTCTTCATTTTTAACAATTCATACTGGTGAAACTAGAGGACCTACGGCTTTGAGAGTTACACAGCTTTATTTCTTGTAGTTTTTTGGTTCAGGAAGATGAAATCGTAAGCCCAAATTCCAACTACTGTACCGTTTCTGGGCGTTTGTACGCAACTCTGCATTTTTCTGTAATTTCAGGTGTCCGGAATAAAAAAATCTCAAAATAGGACCCAAAAGATTTTTTGAGTTTTTTTTACTAGCTTCGTTATCAGGAGGGTCGAAACTGCCTGTCAACCGAAATTCAGCTTATTCAGACGACTTTGATTTTTCTGAAAATTTCTTCGCACGATCATCACTAGTCACGAAAAATTTTTGAAGAAGAAAAGTTTCAGATCCGTTCGAAATTTTATTTATAAACTAATTTGACCCTTCTGAATTAACTTTTGCTGTCAGTTCTTTAAAATCAATTTTATATCTGACGGAATCCAGGAGTTTTAAAAAATGCAAAAAAAAGCTTTTTTTATTTTTAACAATTCATACTGGCGAAACTAGAGGTCCTACGGCTTTGAGAGTTACGCAGCTTGATTCCTTGTAGTTTTTTTGGTTCAGGAAGATGGAATCGTAAGCCCAAATTCGAACTAACTGTACCGTTTCTGGGAGTTTGTACGCAACTCTGCATTTTTCTGTAATTTCAGGTGGCCGGAATAAAAAAATCTCAAAATAGGACCCAAAAGATTTTTTGAGTTTTTTTTTACTAGATTCGTTGTCAGGAGGGTCGAAACTGCCTGTCAAGCGAAATTTAGCTTATTTAGAGGACTTTGATTTTTCTCAAAATTTCTTCGCACTATCACCACTAGTCTCTAAAAATTTTTGAGGAAAGAAAGTTCTAGATCCGTTCTAAATTTTATTTATAGACTAATTTGACCCTTCCGAATTAACTTTTGCTGTCAGTTCTTTAAAATCAATTTTATATCTGACGGAATCCAGGACTTTTCGAAAATGCAAAAAAAAAATCTTTTTCATTTTTAACAATTCATACTGGTGAAACTAGAGGACCTACGGCTTTGAGAGTTACACAGCTTTATTTCTTGTAGTTATTTGGTTCAGGAAGATGAAATCGTAAGCCCAAGTTCCAACTACTGTACCGTTTCTGGGCGTTTGTACGCAACTCTGCATTTTTCTGTAATTTCAGGTGTCCGGAATAAAAAAATCTCAAAATAAGACCCAAAAGATTTTTTGAGTTTTTTTTACTAGCTTCTTTATCAGGAGGGTCGAAACTGCCTGTCAACCGAAATTCAGCTTATTCAGACGACTTTGATTTTTCTGAAAATTTCTTCGCACGATCATCACTAGTCACGAAAAATTTTTGAAGAAGAAAAGTTTCAGATCCGTTCGAAATTTTAATTATAAACTAATTTGACCCTTCTGAATTAACTTTTGCTGTCAGTTCTTTAAAATCAATTTTATATCTGACGGAATCCAGGAGTTTTAAAAAATACAAAAAAAAGCTTTTTTATTTTTAACAATTCATACTGGTGAAACTAGAGGACCTACGGCTTTGAGAGTTACACAGCTTTATTTCTTGTAGTTTTTTGGTTCAGGAAGATGAAATCGTAAGCCCAAATTCCAACTACTGTACCGTTTCTGGGCGTTTGTACGCAACCCTGCATTTTTCTGTAATTTCAGGTGTCCGGAATAAAAAAATCTCAAAATAGGACCCAAAAGATTTTTTGAGTTTTTTTTACTAGCTTCGTTATCAGGAGGGTCGAAACTGCCTGTCAACCGAAATTCAGCTTATTCAGACGACTTTGATTTTTCTGAAAATTTCTTCGCACGATCATCACTAGTCACGAAAAATTTTTGAAGAAGAAAAGTTTCAGATCCGTTCGAAATTTTATTTATAAACTAATTTGACCCTTCTGAATTAACTTTTGCTGTCAGTTCTTTAAAATCAATTTTATATCTGACGGAATCCAGGAGTTTTAAAAAATGCAAAAAAAAGCTTTTTTTATTTTTAACAATTCATACTGGCGAAACTAGAGGTCCTACGGCTTTGAGAGTTACACAGCTTGATTCCTTGTAGTTTTTTGGTTCAGGAAGATGAAATCGTAAGCCCAAATTCCAACTAACTGTACCGTTTCTGGGAGTTTGTACGCAACTCTGCATTTTTCTGTAATTTCAGGTGGTCGGAATAAAAAAAATCTCAAAATAGGACCCAAAAGATTTTTTGAGTTTTTTTTACTAGATTCGTTGTCAGGAGGGTCGAAACTGCCTGTCAACCGAAATTCAGCTTATTCAGACGACTTTGATTTTTCTGAAAATTTCTTCGCACGATCATCACTAGTCACGAAAAATTTTTGAAGAAGAAAAGTTTCAGATCCGTACGAAATTTTATTTATAAACTAATTTGACCCTTCTGAATTAACTTTTGCTGTCAGTTCTTTAAAATCAATTTTATATCTGACGGAATCCAGGAGTATTTAAAAATGCAAAAAAAAGCTTTTTTATTTTTAACAATTCATACTGGCGAAACTAGAGGTCCTACGGCTTTGAGAGTTACACAGCTTGATTCCTTGTAGTTTTTTGGTTCAGGAAGATGAAATCGTAAGCCCAAATTCCAACTAACTGTACCGTTTCTGGGAGTTTGTACGCAACTCTGCATTTTTTTGTAATTTCAGGTGGTCGGAATAAAAAAAATCTCAAAATAGGACCCAAAAGATTTTTTGAGTTTTTTTTACTAGGTTCGTTGTCAGGAGGGTCTAAACTGTATGTCAACCGAAATTTAGCTTATTTAGAGGACTTTGATTTTTCTCAAAATTTCTTCGCACTATCACCACTAGCTAGTCTCTAAAAATTTTTGAGGAAAGAAAGTTCTAGATCCGTTCTAAATTTTATTTATAGACTAATTTGACCCTTCTGAATTAACTTTTGCTGTCAGTTCTTTAAAATCAATTTTATATCTGACGGAATCCAGGACTTTTCGAAAATGCAAAAAAAATCTTTTTCATTTTTAACAATTCATACTGGTGAAACTAGAGGACCTACGGCTTTGAGAGTTACACAGCTTTATTTCTTGTAGTTTTTTGGTTCAGGAAGATGAAATCGTAAGCCCAAATTCCAACTACTGTACCGTTTCTGGGCGTTTGTACGCAACTCTGCGTTTTTCTGTAATTTCAGGTGTCCGGAATAAAAAAATCTCAAAATAGGACCCAAAAGATTTTTTGAGTTTTTTTTACTAGCTTCGTTATCAGGAGGGTCGAAACTGCCTGTCAACCGAAATTCAGCTTATTCAGACGACTTTGATTTTTCTGAAAATTTCTTCGCACGATCATCACTAGTCACGAAAAAATTTTGAAGAAGAAAAGTTTCAGATCCGTTCGAAATTTTATTTATAAAGTAATTTGACCCTTCTGAATTAACTTTTGCTGTCAGTTCTTTAAAATCAATTTTATATCTGACGGAGTCCAGGAGTTTTAAAAAATGCAAAAAAAAGCTTTTTTATTTTTAACAATTCATACTGGCGAAACTAGAGGTCCTACGGCTTTGAGAGTTACACAGCTTGATTCCTTGTAGTTTTTTGGTTCAGGAAGATGGAATCGTAAGCCCAAATTCCAACTAACTGTACCGTTTCTGGGAGTTTGTACGCAACTCTGCATTTTTCTGTAATTTCAGGTGGTCGGAATAAAAAAAATCTCAAAATAGGACCCAAAAGATTTTTTGAGTTTTTTTTACTAGATTCGTTGTCAGGAGGGTCGAAACTGTATGTCAACCGAAATTTAGCTTATTTAGAGGACTTTGATTTTTCTCAAAATTTCTTCGCACTATCACCACTAGTCTCTAAAAATTTTTGAGGAAAGAAAGTTCTAGATCCGTTCTAAATTTTATTTATAGACTAATTTGACCCTTCTGAATTAACTTTTGCTGTCAGTTCTTTAAAATCAATTTTATATCTGACGGAATCCAGGAGTTTTAAAAAATGCAAAAAAAAGCTTTTTTATTTTTAACAATTCATACTGGCGAAACTAGAGGTCCTACGGCTTTGAGAGTTACACAGCTTGATTCCTTGCAGTTTTTTGGTTGAGGAAGATGGAATCGTAAGCCCAAATTCCAACTAACTGTACCGTTTCTGGGCGTTTGTACGCAACTCTGCATTTTTCTGTAATTTCAGGTGTCCGGAATAAAAAAATCTCAAAATAGGACCCAAAAGATTTTTTGAGTTTTTTTTACTAGCTTCGTTATCAGGAGGGTCGAAACTGCCTGTCAACCGAAATTCAGCTTATTCAGACGACTTTGATTTTTCTCAAAATTTCTTCGCACTATCACCACTAGTCTCTAAAAATTTTTGAGGAAAGAAAGTTCTAGATCCGTTCTAAATTTTATTTATAGACTAATTTGACCCTTCTGAATTAACTTTTGCTGTCAGTTCTTTAAAATCAATTTTATATCTGACGGAATCCAGGAGTTTTAAAAAATGCAAAAAAAAGCTTTTTTATTTTTAACAATTCATACTGGCGAAACTAGAGGTCCTACGGCTTTGAGAGTTACACAGCTTGATTCCTTGTAGTTTTTTTGATTTGGGAACATGGAATCGTAAGCCCAAATTCCAACTGACTGTACCGTTTCTGGGCGTTTGTACGCAACCCTACATTTTTCTGTAATTTCAGGTGGCCGGAATAAAAAAATCTCCAAATAGGACTCAAAGGATTTTTTGAGTTTTTTTTTACTAGATTCGTTATCAGGAGGGTCGAAACTGTCTGTCAACCGAAATTTAGCTTATTTAGAGGACTTTGATTTTTCTCAAAATTTCTTCGCACTATCACCACTAGTCTCTAAAAATTTTTGAGGAAAGAAAGTTCCAGATCCGTTCAAAATTTCATTTATAGACTAATTTGACCCTTTTGAATTGATTTTTGGTGTCAGTTCTTTAAAATCAATTTTATATCTGACCGAATCCAGGACTTTTCGAAAATGCAAAAAAGAGTTTTTTTATTTTTAACAATTCATACTGGCGAAACTAGAGGTCCTACGGTTTTGAGCGTTACACAAGTCGATTCTTTAGAGTTTTTTGGTTGGGGAAAATGGAATCGAGGCTTTTGTACGCAACTCTGCATTTTTCTGTAATTTCAGGTGACCGAAATAGAAAAATCTCAAAATAGTACCAAAAGAATTGTTTATTTAACAAGTTCGTGGTTCCATTGTATTTATAAGTAACATCCTAGCTGTGACATCCTGTATTTGTAACTAGCAGCTGGTCCTGTCGATTTTTTGAATCCAGCCAACGAAACTAATGTGAATACATTGCCGCGTTCGGGTTGTATTTTCACACCCACACGAGGGATAACAACCCCGAGCACAAAATACTCCATTAAAATCGCATTTTTGTTTGCCCATTAGGTGAGCCGTGAATAAAATTTTACAAAATGTTCAAACTCTTGCTACACTGCTGCCGGAACGAGGGAGACCAACCGGTGAATCGGGGCGGTCCGAAGAGCAAAAAGGGTGAAATTACGAGGGCGTCTTTGCAACCCCTATGACACACACATGCCAGCTTGCAGATCCAGATCGATACCGCCGCTGCCAAGAAGCTAATTTTTGGCCGAGTCCTAAACGTTTGTCTAATTGATGAAGAACGCCTGTTAATTAATACAAGAATTTACGGCGTCGTGCCGCAGGAAAAACAAATACTTGGCGGATTTCACGGCGAGTGACTCAATCTGCACGGAAATAGCTCGCAGACATCTCGTTTTGCCATTTCAAGGACGCATCGGAGATGAAGAGGGACTTCGGATATGCATGCATGACGATAACAAAGAGGAGCGGTTGAAATTGATGGAGATGAGGTCTTTGTGGACGCGCGACGATGGAGATTAAGTTTTCCGAGAGCTGCTTTAGAACACTTTTTGACAGCTGACTGAAATAGTGCCTGCTGCTGTTTTAACAACCGGCGAATTAATTGTCTGGACGGTAACATCCGCGGAAGTAAAGAAGGCAGATTAGAAATTTTAATAAAAGGAGCGATAAGAACTCCCGATCGTGGCTGCATTAAAAATTCCCGAACTTGCATAATCCCGAATTTATGTTGAGTCTTTTACGGCGTCTCATAATAGCCAAATTAGCAGTCTCGCATTATATTAATCTTTATTATGCCAGCCAGGCAATTTGGGACTAAACTTTACATCCTTAAGATTTCCACGGGCGTCTGCGTCACTAACTTTGCAGATATGGAAACATCCATTTTCGTTTCGTGTCGAGAACTTGAGGATTACCTCCGAGGCACGACGCAAAGTGAAATATACGTTAATATCTATCATAATTATATCAATTCAAAAACCCTCCACTCACATCTTTGTTATTTGGAACTCGAAGAGTCGGAATCGATCAACTTGATAGGATCGGACAAGAAACTGTCTTCTTGGCTGCCACTCGTGCTTTCATTTCCAACTCTAGCAGATACAAGAATTATTACGCGAATGCACCTGCGCCCCGTCCCACTTCTCGACTGGATGTACATAAATCAAAACGGACAAATTTTGACGCCAAAGACTCAAACGAGCAGAAATGCAGGACAGCTGCGCTCGTGCAACGTCTAATGAAAAAATCAATTTCGCCTTGTGCGAAGCGTCTGGGGCGACGATCGAAATAACTGTCTCCTCTAAGCACTTTAATCTCTCCTGTAAATATAAATCGGGACTATAAATAGACGACGAGAATTCGCATTGTATCGAAAGTCGCTGCTTTCCTGTAATTATGATTGTTTAACGAGCTGGATCGTTCATTAATCAAGGACTCGGATGGAGGTGTCCTTGCGGGACTTTCGAATTAATCTTGCTGAATTGAGACGGTAGTAGGGCATCAAGGGGGCATTATGGGGATTAATGTGCTATATTGTTGTCGGTTGTGTAGTAGCTGTCTAACCAGCTTAAAGTATTAGGCTTGTCGATGGAGTTGTCAGAGGATTCGAAGCTTGTGACGACAAGGACGGTATCCAGGGAATATTTTTACATTTATGGCCCCTGGACTGATATTTTAGTCAGTTAAATTAAAAATTCTCATACAGGAGTTCTTCATTGTAAAATAGGTTATTATGACACTTTTTAGGTCTGTCATGACACGTAGAATTATGAAGAATTGTCACAAAGCTTTCCGATACAGTGGTAAATTATTTACGAATGTTCGATTCAATTCTTTCTTGCGATCAACTCCATAGAATATAAAAATTCTGAAACAGTAGTTCTACACAGTAAAATGGGTTACTATGTCACTTGTTAGGTCTTCTATGACACGTAGAATTATGAAAGTGTCTCACAAAGCTTTTCGATACAATGGTGAATTTTTTACGAATTTTCAACGCAAGTCTTTCTTGCTATCAACTCCATAGAAATTAAAAATTCTCATACAGTAGTTCTTCATTGTAAAATAGGTTATTATGACACTTTTTAGGTCTTTTATGACAGGTAGAATTATGAAGATATGTCATAAAGCTTTTCGATACAGTGGTAAATTATTTACGAATTTTAGATTCAAGTCTTTCTTGCGATCAATTCCATAGAATATAAAAATTCTGAAACAGTAGCTCTACACTGTAAAATGGGTTATTATGTCACTTTTTAGGTCTTCTATGACACGTAGAATTATGAAGGTGTCTCACAAAGCTTTTCGATACAGTGGTAAATTTTTTACGAATTTTCAACGCAAGTCTTTCTTGCTTTCAACTTCATAGAAATTAAGAATTCTCATACAGTGGTTCTTCATCGTAAAATTGGTTATTATGACACTTTTTAGGTCTTTCGAAACACGTAGAATTATGAAGATATGTCATAAAGCTTTTCGATACAGTGGTAAATTATTTACGAATTTTCGATTCAAGTCTTTCTTACGATCAACTCCATAGAATATAAAAATTCTAAAACAGTAGCTCTACACTGTAAAATGGGTTACTATGTCACTTTTTAGGTCTTCTATGACACGTAGAATTATGAAGGCCTCTCACAAAGCTTTTCGATACAATGGTAAATTTGTTACGAATTTTCGACGGAAGTCTTTCTTGCTATCAACTCCATAGAAATTAAAAATTCTCATACAGTGGTTCTTCATTGTAAAATTGGTTATTATGACACTTTTTAGGTCTTTTATGACAGGTATAATTATGAAGAATTGTCATAAAGCTCTTCGGTACAGTGGTAGATTATTTACGAATTTTCGATTCAAGTCTTTCTTGCGATCAACTCCATAGAATATAAAAATTCTGAAACAGTAGTTCTACACTGTAGAATGGGTTATTATGTCACTTTTTAGGTCTTTTATGACACGTAGAATTATAAAAGTGTCTCAGAAAGCTTTTCGATACAATGGTAATTTTTTTAGGAATTTTCAACGAAAGTCTTTCTTGCTATCAACTCCATAGAAATTAAAAATTCTCATACAGTGGTTCTTCATCGTAAAATAGGTTATTATGACACTTTTTAGGTCTTTCATGACACGTAGAATTATGAAGAATTGTCATAAAGCTTTTTGATACAGTGGTAAATTATTTAGGAATTTTCGATTCAAGTCTTTCTTGCGATCAACTCCATAGAATATAAAAATTCTGAAACAGTAGTTCTACACCGTAAAATGGGTTATTATGTCACTTTTTAGGTCTTTTATGACACGTAGAATTATGAAAGTGTCTCAGAAAGCTTTTCGATACAATGGTAATCTTTTTACGAATTTTCAACGCAAGTCTTTCATGCTTTCAACTTCATAGAAATTAAGAATTCTCATACAGTGGTTCTTCATTGTAAAATAGGTCATTATGACACTTTGTAGGTCTTTCATGACACGTAGAATTATGAAGGTGTCTCACAAAACTTTTCGATATAATACTAATTTTTTTACGAATTTTCAACGTAAGTCTTTCTTGCGCACAACTACGTAGAAATTAAAAATTCTCATACAGTGGTTCTTCATTGTAAGATTGGTTATTATGACACTTTTTAGGTCTTCTATGACACGTAGAATTACGAAGGCCTCTCACAAAGCTTTTCGATACAATGGTAAATTTGTTACGAATTTTCGACGTAAGTCTTTCTTGCTATCAACTCCATAGAAATTAAAAATTCTGAAACAGTAGTTCTACACTGTAGAATGGGTTATTATGTCACCTTATAGGTCTTTTATGACACGTAGAATTATAAAAGTGTCTCAGAAAGCTTTTCGATACAATGGTAAATTTTTTAGGAATTTTCAACGAAAGTCTTTCTCGCTATCAACTCCATAGAAATTAAAAATTCTCATACAGTGGTTCTTCATCGTAAAATAGGTTATTATGACACTTTTTAGGTCTCTCATGACACGTAGAATTATGAAGAATTGTCATAAAGCTTTTCGATACAGTGGTAAATTATTTACGAATGTTCGATTCAATTCTTTCTTGCGATCAACTCCATAGAATATAAAAATTCTGAAACAGTAGTTCTACACAGTAAAATGGGTTACTATGTCACTTGTTAGGTCTTCTATGACACGTAGAATTATGAAAGTGTCTCACAAAGCTTTTCGATACAATGGTGAATTTTTTACGAATTTTCAACGCAAGTCTTTCTTGCTATCAACTCCATAGAAATTAAAAATTCTCATACAGTGGTTCTTCATTGTAAAATAGGTTATTATGACACTTTTTAGGTCTTTTATGACAGGTAGAATTATGAAGATATGTCATAAAGCTTTTCGATACAGTGGTAAATTATTTACGAATTTTCGATTCAAGTCTTTCTTGCGATCAATTCCATAGAATATAAAAATTCTGAAACAGTAGCTCTACACTGTAAAATGGGTTATTATGGCACTTTTTAGGTCTTCTATGACACGTAGAATTATGAAGGTGTCTCACAAAGCTTTTCGATGCAGTGGTAAATTTTTTACGAATTTTCAACGCAAGTCTTTCTTGCTTTCAACTTCATAGAAATTAAGAATTCTCATACAGTGGTTCTTCATCGTAAAATTGGTTATTATGACACTTTTTAGGTCTTTCGAAACACGTAGAATTATGAAGATATGTCATAAAGCTTTTCGATACAGTGGTAAATTATTTACGAATTTTCGATTCAAGTCTTTCTTACGATCAACTCCATAGAATATAAAAATTCTAAAACAGTAGCTCTACACTGTAAAATGGGTTACTATGTCACTTTTTAGGTCTTCTATGACACGTAGAATTATGAAGGCCTCTCACAAAGCTTTTCGATACAATGGTAAATTTGTTACGAATTTTCGACGGAAGTCTTTCTTGCTATCAACTCCATAGAAATTAAAAATTCTCATACAGTGGTTCTTCATTGTAAAATTGGTTATTATGACACTTTTTAGGTCTTTTATGACAGGTATAATTATGAAGAATTGTCATAAAGCTCTTCGGTACAGTGGTAGATTATTTACGAATTTTCGATTCAAGTCTTTCTTGCGATCAACTCCATAGAATATAAAAATTCTGAAACAGTAGTTCTACACTGTAGAATGGGTTATTATGTCACTTTTTAGGTCTTTTATGACACGTAGAATTATAAAAGTGTCTCAGAAAGCTTTTCGATACAATGGTAATTTTTTTAGGAATTTTCAACGAAAGTCTTTCTTGCTATCAACTCCATAGAAATTAAAAATTCTCATACAGTGGTTCTTCATCGTAAAATAGGTTATTATGACACTTTTTAGGTCTTTCATGACACGTAGAATTATGAAGAATTGTCATAAAGCTTTTTGATACAGTGGTAAATTATTTAGGAATTTTCGATTCAAGTCTTTCTTGCGATCAACTCCATAGAATATAAAAATTCTGAAACAGTAGTTCTACACCGTAAAATGGGTTATTATGTCACTTTTTAGGTCTTTTATGACACGTAGAATTATGAAAGTGTCTCAGAAAGCTTTTCGATACAATGGTAATCTTTTTACGAATTTTCAACGCAAGTCTTTCATGCTTTCAACTTCATAGAAATTAAGAATTCTCATACAGTGGTTCTTCATTGTAAAATAGGTCATTATGACACTTTGTAGGTCTTTCATGACACGTAGAATTATGAAGGTGTCTCACAAAACTTTTCGATATAATACTAATTTTTTTACGAATTTTCAACGTAAGTCTTTCTTGCGCACAACTACGTAGAAATTAAAAATTCTCATACAGTGGTTCTTCATTGTAAGATTGGTTATTATGACACTTTTTAGGTCTTCTATGACACGTAGAATTACGAAGGCCTCTCACAAAGCTTTTCGATACAATGGTAAATTTGTTACGAATTTTCGACGTAAGTCTTTCTTGCTATCAACTCCATAGAAATTAAAAATTCTGAAACAGTAGTTCTACACTGTAGAATGGGTTATTATGTCACCTTTTAGGTCTTTTATGACACGTAGAATTATAAAAGTGTCTCAGAAAGCTTTTCGATACAATGGTAAATTTTTTAGGAATTTTCAACGAAAGTCTTTCTCGCTATCAACTCCATAGAAATTAAAAATTCTCATACAGTGGTTCTTCATCGTAAAATAGGTTATTATGACACTTTTTAGGTCTCTCATGACACGTAGAATTATGAAGAATTGTCATAAAGCTTTTCGATACAGTGGTAAATTATTTACGAATGTTCGATTCAATTCTTTCTTGCGATCAACTCCATAGAATATAAAAATTCTGAAACAGTAGTTCTACACAGTAAAATGGGTTACTATGTCACTTGTTAGGTCTTCTATGACACGTAGAATTATGAAAGTGTCTCACAAAGCTTTTCGATACAATGGTGAATTTTTTACGAATTTTCAACGCAAGTCTTTCTTGCTATCAACTCCATAGAAATTAAAAATTCTCATACAGTGGTTCTTCATTGTAAAATAGGTTATTATGACACTTTTTAGGTCTTTTATGACAGGTAGAATTATGAAGATATGTCATAAAGCTTTTCGATACAGTGGTAAATTATTTACGAATTTTCGATTCAAGTCTTTCTTGCGATCAATTCCATAGAATATAAAAATTCTGAAACAGTAGCTCTACACTGTAAAATGGGTTATTATGGCACTTTTTAGGTCTTCTATGACACGTAGAATTATGAAGGTGTCTCACAAAGCTTTTCGATGCAGTGGTAAATTTTTTACGAATTTTCAACGCAAGTCTTTCTTGCTTTCAACTTCATAGAAATTAAGAATTCTCATACAGTGGTTCTTCATCGTAAAATTGGTTATTATGACACTTTTTAGGTCTTTCGAAACACGTAGAATTATGAAGATATGTCATAAAGCTTTTCGATACAGTGGTAAATTATTTACGAATTTTCGATTCAAGTCTTTCTTACGATCAACTCCATAGAATATAAAAATTCTAAAACAGTAGCTCTACACTGTAAAATGGGTTATTATGTCACTTTTTAGGTCTTCTATGACACGTAGAATTATGAAGGCCTCTCACAAAGCTTTTCGATACAATGGTAAATTTGTTACGAATTTTTGACGTAAGTCTTTCTTGCTATCAACTCCATAGAAATTAAAAATTCTCATACAGTGGTTCTTCATTGTAAAATTGGTTATTATGACACTTTTTAGGTCTTTTATGACAGGTATAATTATGAAGAATTGTCATAAAGCTCTTCGGTACAGTGGTAGATTATTTACGAATTTTCGATTCAAGTCTTTCTTGCGATCAACTCCATAGAATATAAAAATTCTGAAACAGTAGTTCTACACTGTAAAATGGGTTATTATGTCACTTTTTAGGTTTTTTATGACACGTAGAATTATGAAGGTGTCTCAGAAAGCTTTTCGATACAATGGTAAATTTTTTACGAATTTTCAACGAAAGTCTTTCTTGCTATCAACTCCATAGAAATTAAAAATTCTCATACAGTAGTTCTTCATCGTAAAATAGGTTATTATGACACTTTTTAGGTCTCTCATGACTCGTAGAATTATGAAGAATTGTCATAAAGCTTTTCGATTCAGGGGTAAATTATTTACGAATTTTCGATTCAAGTCTTTCTTGCGATCAACTCCATAGAATATAAAAATTCTGAAACAGTAGTTCTACACTGTAAAATGGGTTATTATGTCACTTTTTAGGTCTTTTATGACACGTAGAATTATGAAAGTGTCTCAGAAAGCTCTTCGATACAATGGTAAATTTTTTACGAATTTTCAACGCAAGTCTTTCTTGCTTTCAACTTCATAGAAATTAAGAATTCTCATACAGTGGTTCTTCATTGTAAAATAGGTCATTATGACACTTTGTAGGTCTTTCATGACACGTAGAATTATGAAGGTGTCTCACAAAACTTTTCGATATAATACTAATTTTTTTACGAATTTTCAACGTAAGTCTTTCTTGCGCACAACTACGTAGAAATTAAAAATTCTCATACAGTGGTTCTTCATTGTAAGATTGGTTATTATGACACTTTTTAGGTCTTCTATGACACGTAGAATTACGAAGGCCTCTCACAAAGCTTTTCGATACAATGGTAAATTTGTTACGAATTTTCGACGTAAGTCTTTCTTGCTATCAACTCCATAGAAATTAAAAATTCTGAAACAGTAGTTCTACACTGTAGAATGGGTTATTATGTCACTTTTTAGGTCTTTTATGACACGTAGAATTATAAAAGTGTCTCAGAAAGCTTTTCGATACAATGGTAAATTTTTTAGGAATTTTCAACGAAAGTCTTTCTCGCTATCAACTCCATAGAAATTAAAAATTCTCATACAGTGGTTCTTCATCGTAAAATAGGTTATTATGACACTTTTTAGGTCTCTCATGACACGTAGAATTATGAAGAATTGTCATAAAGCTTTTCGATACAGTGGTAAATTATTTACGAATGTTCGATTCAATTCTTTCTTGCGATCAACTCCATAGAATATAAAAATTCTGAAACAGTAGTTCTACACAGTAAAATGGGTTACTATGTCACTTGTTAGGTCTTCTATGACACGTAGAATTATGAAAGTGTCTCACAAAGCTTTTCGATACAATGGTGAATTTTTTACGAATTTTCAACGCAAGTCTTTCTCGCTATCAACTCCATAGAAATTAAAAATTCTCATACAGTGGTTCTTCATCGTAAAATAGGTTATTATGACACTTTTTAGGTCTTTTATGACAGGTAGAATTATGAAGAATTGTCATAAAGCTTTTCGATACAGTGGTAAATTATTTACGAATGTTCGATTCAATTCTTTCTTGCGATCAACTCCATAGAATATAAAAATTCTGAAACAGTAGCTCTACACTGTAAAATGGGTTATTATGGCACTTTTTAGGTCTTCTATGACACGTAGAATTATGAAGGTGTCTCACAAAGCTTTTCGATGCAGTGGTAAATTTTTTACGAATTTTCAACGCAAGTCTTTCTTGCTTTCAACTTCATAGAAATTAAGAATTCTCATACAGTGGTTCTTCATCGTAAAATTGGTTATTATGACACTTTTTAGGTCTTTCGAAACACGTAGAATTATGAAGATATGTCATAAAGCTTTTCGATACAGTGGTAAATTATTTACGAATTTTCGATTCAAGTCTTTCTTACGATCAACTCCATAGAATATAAAAATTCTAAAACAGTAGCTCTACACTGTAAAATGGGTTATTATGTCACTTTTTAGGTCTTCTATGACACGTAGAATTATGAAGGCCTCTCACAAAGCTTTTCGATACAATGGTAAATTTGTTACGAATTTTCGACGTAAGTCTTTCTTGCTATCAACTCCATAGAAATTAAAAATTCTCATACAGTGGTTCTTCATTGTAAAATTGGTTATTATGACACTTTTTAGGTCTTTTATGACAGGTATAATTATGAAGAATTGTCATAAAGCTCTTCGGTACAGTGGTAGATTATTTACGAATTTTCGATTCAAGTCTTTCTTGCGATCAACTCCATAGAATATAAAAATTCTGAAACAGTAGTTCTACACTGTAGAATGGGTTATTATGTCACTTTTTAGGTCTTTTATGACACGTAGAATTATAAAAGTGTCTCAGAAAGCTTTTCGATACAATGGTAAATTTTTTAGGAATTTTCAACGAAAGTCTTTCTTGCTATCAACTCCATAGAAATTAAAAATTCTCATACAGTGGTTCTTCATCGTAAAATAGGTTATTATGACACTTTTTAGGTCTTTCATGACACGTAGAATTATGAAGAATTGTCATAAAGCTTTTTGATACAGTGGTAAATTATTTAGGAATTTTCGATTCAAGTCTTTCTTGCGATCAACTCCATAGAATATAAAAATTCTGAAACAGTAGTTCTACACCGTAAAATGGGTTATTATGTCACTTTTTAGGTCTTTTATGACACGTAGAATTATGAAAGTGTCTCAGAAAGCTTTTCGATACAATGGTAATTTTTTTACGAATTTTCAACGCAAGTCTTTCATGGTTTCAACTTCATAGAAATTAAGAATTCTCATACAGTGGTTCTTCATTGTAAAATAGGTTATTATGACACTTTTTAGGTCTTTCATGACACGAAGAATTATGAAGAATTGACATAAAGCTTTTCGATACAGTGGTAAATTATTTACGAATTTTCGATTCAAGTCTTTCATGCGATCAACTCCATAGAATATAAAAATTCTGAAACAGTAGTTCTACAGTGTGAAATGGGTTATTATGTCACTTTTTAGGTCTTTTATGACACGTAGAATTATGAAGGTGTCTCACAAAGCTTTTCGATACATTGGTAAATTTTTTACGAATTTTCAACGCAAGTCTTTCTTGCTTTCAACTTCATAGAAATTAAGAATTCTCATACAGTGGTTCTTCATCGTAAAATTGGTTATTATGACACTTTTTAGGTCTTTCATAACACGTAGAATTATGAAGATATGTCATAAAGCTTTTCGATACAGTGGTAAATTATTTACGAATTTTCGATTCAAGTCTTTCTTAGGATCAACTCCATAGAATATAAAAATTCTAAATCAGTAGCTCTACACTGTAAAATGGGTTATTATGTCACTTTTTAGGTCTCCTATGACACGTAGAATTATGAAAGTGTCTCACAAAGCTTTTCGATACAGTGGTAAATTATTTACGAATTTTCGATTCAAGTCTTTCTTACGATCAACTCCATAGAATATAAAAATTCTAAAACAGTAGCTCTACACTGTAAAATGGGTTATTATGTCACTTTTTAGGTCTTCTATGACACGTAGAATTATGAAGGCCTCTCACAAAGCTTTTCGATACAATGGTAAATTTGTTACGAATTTTCGACTTAAGTCTTTCTTGCTATCAACTCCATAGAAATTAAAAATTCTCATACAGTGGTTCTTCATTGTAAAATTGGTTATTATGACACTTTTTAGGTCTTTCATGACACGAAGAATTATGAAGATATGTCATAAAGCTTTTCGATACAGTGGTAAATTATTTACGAATTTTCGATTCAAGTCTTTCTTACGATCAACTCCATAGAATATAAAAATTCTAAAACAGTAGCTCTACACTGTAAAATGGGTTATTATGTCACTTTTTAGGTCTTCTATGACACGTAGAATTATAAAGGCCTCTCACAAAGCTTTTCGATACAATGGTAAATTTGTTACGAATTTTCGACTTAAGTCTTTCTTGCTATCAACTCCATAGAAATTAAAAATTCTCATACAGTGGTTCTTCATTGTAAAATTGGTTATTATGACACTTTTTAGGTCTTTTATGACAGGTATAATTATGAAGAATTGTCATAAAGCTCTTCGGTACAGTGGTAGATTATTTACGAATTTTCGATTCAAGTCTTTCTTGCGATCAACTCCATAGAATATAAAAATTCTGAAACAGTAGTTCTACACTGTAGAATGGGTTATTATGTCACTTTTTAGGTCTTTTATGACACGTAGAATTATAAAAGTGTCTCAGAAAGCTTTTCGATACAATGGTAAATTTTTTAGGAATTTTCAACGAAAGTCTTTCTTGCTATCAACTCCATAGAATATAAAAATTCTGAAACAGTAGTTCTACACCGTAAAATGGGTTATTATGTCACTTTTTAGGTCTTTTATGACACGTAGAATTATGAAAGTGTCTCAGAAAGCTTTTCGATACAATGGTAATTTTTTTACGAATTTTCAACGCAAGTCTTTCATGCTTTCAACTTCATAGAAATTAAGAATTCTCATACAGTGGTTCTTCATTGTAAAATAGGTTATTATGACACTTTTTAGGTCTTTCATGACACGAAGAATTATGAAGAATTGACATAAAGCTTTTCGATACAGTGGTAAATTATTGACGGGAATTGGGGATAGACGGACCAAAGGAAAACTATTTTATTCAGACCAACACGATACACAACGTATTTTCTTAATTAGACATTCGAATTGCTAGGCGCACACTATGCTAATCTATAGCTCATTTCGATATTCTAACACCCCCTCTATCGAAATGCGCTCTTCTAAATCAGTTTCTAAAATTAACTAAACATAATATCTCTACTCATCGATTGTACACAATTTCTTTATCTTCTACCAATTCGCGAGTAAATTTACGAAATAGATTCTGGATCGGAACTTTTCTCTTTGGTTTGATAAACTTTCTTTGGACGTCCAGGTCTACCCGTTCTCTCAATTCTTGGACGACCCGGTCCTCGTTGTGGCTCATTAAATTGTTTTTCTTCTTCAATTTGCTGATCTTGGTCGTCTTCGAAATGTACAACTTCTTGACCATGTTCGAGATTTCTGTCTTCTTGGTGTTGATTTTGTGGTCTATCAATATCGGGATTTGACAATTCAAAAATTCCTTCCGATAGTTTTTGGGGTTCTTGAATTATTTCAAAAAATTTTACATCTCGAGCTTTAATTACTGTTTTTGTTCCTGGTTTCCATAGTCGATACGCTTTCGATTCATCCGAGTAACCCACCAGCACATATTCATCTCCTTTCGGTTGAAATTTACCTCTTCTTTGTCTTTTATTCAAAGCGATGGTCTTGCTGCCTATTGTTCTGAAGAAACCAACGTAAGGTTTACGTTTTGACCATACTTCATAAGGAGTAATTTCATTTAGACATTTTGTTGCACATCTATTTCTTAAATATGTCGCCGTATTAATTGCTTCGGCCCACAACGAAGCAGGAAGATTTGCTTGTACCATAATACAACGTGCCATTTCCACGAGCGTACGATTGGCTCGTTCTGCCACTCCGTTTTGTTGAGGTGTGTATTCAACAGTCAGCTGTCGCGAAATGCCTTCTTCTCTGATGAAATTGTTGAATTCGATTGACAGATACTCTGTCCCGTTGTCTGTACGTAGTTTTTTTGATTTGTTGACCAGTCTGTTTTTCTACTCTTCGTTTGTAATCTTTGAAAGCCTGAAGAACGTCAGAACGATGTCGTAGCATAACAGTTTCTGTATACCTAGAACAGTCGTCTATAAAGGTTACAAAATATCTTGCACCACCGAGCGATTGGGTGCTCATTGGTCCACAAATGTCCGAATGTACCAACCCTAAAAGTTTGCTTGCACGATTGTCAGATTTTTTAAATGGTTGAACAGTGATTTTACATTTCGCACATATTTCACACTTTATGTCATTGCCATTGTCACAAAACTTCATACCCGACACCATATGTTCTTTCTTCATTTTCTTCAAATCACTTACATTTAAGTGTCCATACCTCTGATGCCATTTTCGTAATTCTTCATCTCCATTTCTACCTGCCAAAGCTGCATATTCTTCTTTTTCGTTGACAACGTACAGCTGATCACCTTTTATCGCTGTGAGAACTACCGTACCGTCTTTCCGATTGATTGTTGCCCGATTTTTGTCAAATGTAACAGTGTAGCCGTTATCAGTAACGCTTGATACAGACAAAAGATTGTTACGAAGATCTGGAACACACAATGTATCTTTTAGTTTTACAGTGTTTACTGCGTGATGTCCATTTAATTTCGCATCTAAATAAATATCACCAACGCCGATTGATCCTACAAAATGTTCTGCTGCCATATACACTTTAGATTGTTCATTTTCATCTAAACTTGCAAAATTACTTTTATTGTTGCACATGTGTCTAGTTGCACCACTGTCAAGGTACCACGTTCTCTTCCCCAAACTTCTTAATTCCGTATTGCATGCAACTACTGTCATGGCGTCGTCGGTTGATTTCTTGAATTCACTACGCTTCGATCTGCAAAATCGACTTTTGTGTCCTGATTTTCCACAATTGTAACATTTTAGTTTCCATTTTTGCGTGTTTGTTTTTGAATTTGCAAATGGTCTTTTCGTCAGTAACGCGTCGTTTGTATCTTCGTTATCTTTGATCATGGCGTTCTTTTCGTTCAGCCGTGCTTCTTCTTCAATTAATTTTAATTTCAAATTTTCGAACGAAGGTATTTCATCACGGGTCTCAATTGCTACGCTGAAATTTTCGAATTCGGCCGGTAAAGAACCTAGCAACATTATTGATAATAAATCTTCAGGAATTACAATTCCAGCTTCTTCAAGTTGTTCCGCTTTCCGTTTAAATTCTATTACATACTGCGCCATGGTAACATTGGACTTCTTCTCCATACGAAGCAACTGTTTGTACAAAACAGCCTTTCTAACCGGACCTTTTGATTCGAAAACTTCTTTGAGTCCGTCCCACGCTTCCTTTGAAGACGATGCTTTCTTTACATGATTCAATTGACTCTGTGTGATGCTTAAATTTATTAACGCCAGTGCTTTAGAGTCCTTCTTGGTCCATTCTTGTCTGTTTTCTTCCGTTTTTACTTCGATACCGTCAACGTATCCCCACAAATCATTGATTATTAATACACTTTTCATCTGAACCTTCCATAATTCAAAATTGTTTTCATTTAATTTCTCAATATTTGCAAAACCGGTAGTTGAAGCCATATTTTGTTTTTCGTTATTCGAATTCTGGGAGTTTTGGGACTTCTGGGCGTTCTGGGACTTCTGGGAGTTCTGGGCCCATAACCTGACGGGAATTGGGGATAGACGGACCAAAGGAAAACTATTTTATTCAGACCAACACGATACACAACGTATTTTCTTAATTAGACATTCGAATTGCTAGGCGCACACTATGCTAATCTATAGCTCATTTCGATATTCTAACAATTATTTACGAATTTTCGATTCAAGTCTTTCATGCGATCAACTCCATAGAATATAAAAATTCTGAAACAGTAGTTCTACAGTGTGAAATGGGTTATTATGTCACTTTTTAGGTCTTTTATGACACGTAGAATTATGAAGGTGTCTCACAAAGCTTTTCGATACATTGGTAAATTTTTTACGAATTTTCAACGCAAGTCTTTCTTGCTTTCAACTTCATAGAAATTAAGAATTCTCATACAGTGGTTCTTCATCGTAAAATTGGTTATTATGACACTTTTTAGGTCTTTCATAACACGTAGAATTATGAAGATATGTCATAAAGCTTTTCGATACAATTATTTACGAATTTTCGATTCAAGTCTTTCTTAGGATCAACTCCATAGAATATAAAAATTCTAAATCAGTAGCTCTACACTGTAAAATGGGTTATTATGTCACTTTTTAGGTCTCCTATGACACGTAGAATTATGAAAGTGTCCCACAAAGCTTTTCGATACAATGGTAAATTTTTTAGGAATTTTCAACGAAAGTCTTTCTCGCTATCAACTCCATAGAAATTAAAAATTCTCATACAGTGGTTCTTCATCGTAAAATAGGTTATTATGACACTTTTTAGGTCTCTCATGACACGTAGAATTATGAAGAATTGTCATAAAGCTTTTCGATACAGTGGTAAATTATTTACGAATGTTCGATTCAATTCTTTCTTGCGATCAACTCCATAGAATAGTAGTTCTACACTGTAGAATGGGTTATTATGTCACTTTTTAGGTCTTTTATGACACGTAGAATTATAAAAGTGTCTCAGAAAGCTTTTCGATACAATGGTAAATTTTTTAGGAATTTTCAACGAAAGTCTTTCTCGCTATCAACTCCATAGAAATTAAAAATTCTCATACAGTGGTTCTTCATCGTAAAATAGGTTATTATGACACTTTTTAGGTCTCTCATGACACGTAGAATTATGAAGAGTTGTCATAAAGCTTTTCGATACAGTGGTAAATTATTTACGAATGTTCGATTCAATTCTTTCTTGCGATCAACTCCATAGAATATAAAAATTCTGAAACAGTAGCTCTACACTGTAAAATGGGTTATTATGGCACTTTTTAGGTCTTCTATGACACGTAGAATTATGAAGGTGTCTCACAAAGCTTTTCGATGCAGTGGTAAATTTTTTACGAATTTTCAACGCAAGTCTTTCTTGCTTTCAACTTCATAGAAATTAAGAATTCTCATACAGTGGTTCTTCATCGTAAAATTGGTTATTATGACACTTTTTAGGTCTTTCGAAACACGTGGAATTATGAAGATATGTCATAAAGCTTTTCGATACAGTGGTAAATTATTTACGAATTTTCGATTCAAGTCTTTCTTACGATCAACTCCATAGAATATAAAAGTTCTAAAACAGTAGCTCTACACTGTAAAATGGGTTATTATGTCACTTTTTAGGTCTTCTATGACACGTAGAATTATGAAGGCCTCTCACAAAGCTTTTCGATACAATGGTTATGGTTAAAATGGGTTATTATGTCACTTTTTAGGTCTCCTATGACACGTAGAATTATGAAAGTGTCCCACAAAGCTTTTCGATACAATGGTAAATTTTTTAGGAATTTTCAACGAAAGTCTTTCTCGCTATCAACTCCATAGAAATTAAAAATTCTCATACAGTGGTTCTTCATTGTAAAATTGGTTATTATGACACTTTTTAGGTCTTTTATGACAGGTATAATTATGAAGAATTGTCATAAAGCTCTTCAGTACAGTGGTAGATTATTTACGAATTTTCGATTCAAGTCTTTCTTGCGATCAACTCCATAGAATATAAAAATTCTGAAACAGTAGTTCTACACTGTAGAATGGGTTATTATGTCACTTTTTAGGTCTTTTATGACACGTAGAATTATAAAAGTGTCTCAGAAAGCTTTTCGATACAATGGTAAATTTTTTAGGAATTTTCAACGAAAGTCTTTCTCGCTATCAACTCCATAGAAATTAAAAATTCTCATACAGTGGTTCTTCATCGTAAAATAGGTTATTATGACACTTTTTAGGTCTCTCATGACACGTAGAATTATGAAGAGTTGTCATAAAGCTTTTCGATACAGTGGTAAATTATTTACGAATGTTCGATTCAATTCTTTCTTGCGATCAACTCCATAGAATATAAAAATTCTGAAACAGTAGTTCTACACAGTAAAATGGGTTACTATGTCACTTGTTAGGTCTTCTATGACACGTAGAATTATGAAAGTGTCTCACAAAGCTTTTCGATACAATGGTGAATTTTTTACGAATTTTCAACGCAAGTCTTTCTTGCTATCAACTCCATAGAAATTAAAAATTCTCATACAGTGGTTCTTCATCGTAAAATTGGTTATTATGACACTTTTTAGGTCTTTTATAACACGTAGAATTATGAAGATATGTCATAAAGCTTTTCGATACAGTGGTAAATTATTTACGAATTTTCGATTCAAGTCTTTCTTGCGATCAACTCCATAGAATATAAAAGTTCTGAAACAGTAGCTCTACACTGTAAAATGGGTTATTATGGCACTTTTTAGGTCTTCTATGACACGTAGAATTATGAAGGTGTCTCACAAGGCTTTTCGATACAGTGGTACATTTTTTACGAATTTTCAACGCAAGTCTTTCTTGCTTTCAACTTCATAGAAATTAAGAATTCTCATACAGTGGTTCTTCATTGTAAAATAGGTCATTATGACACTTTTTAGGTCTTTCAGGACACGTAGAATTATGAAGGTGTCTCACAAAACTTTTCGATATAATACCAATTTTTTTACGAATTTTCAACGCAAGTTTTTCTTGCGCACAACTACGTAGAAATTAAAAATTCTCATACAGTGGTTCTTCATCGTAAAATTGGTTATTATGACACTTTTTAGGTCTTTCACAACACGTAGAATTATGAAGATATGTCATAAAGCTTTTCGATACAGTGGTAAATTATTTACGAATTTTCCATTCAAGTCTTTCTTACGATCAACTCCATAGAAAAAGAAAATTCTAAAACAGTAGCTCTACACTGTAAAATGGGTTATTATGTCACTTTTTAGGTTTTCTATGACAGGCAGAATTATGAAAGTGTCTCACAAAGCTTTTAGATACAATGGTAATTTTTTTACGAATTTTCAACGCAAGTCTTTCTTGCTTTGAACTCCGTAGAAATTAAAAATTCTCATACAGTGGTTCTTCATTGTAAAATAGGTTATTATGACACTTTTGAGCTCTTTCATGACACGTAGAATTAAGAAGAATTGTCATAAAGCTTTTCGATACAGTGGTAAATTATTTACGAATTTTTGATAAAAGTCTTTCTTGCGATCAACTCCATAGAATATAAAAATTCTGAAACCGTAGTTCTACACTGTAAAATGGGTTATTTATGTCACTTTTAGGTCTTTTATGACACGTAGAATTATGAAAGTGTCTCACAAAGCTTTTCGATACAATGGTACATTTTTTACGAATTTTCAACGCAAGTCTTTCTTGCTATCAACTCCATAGAAATAGAAAATTCTCAAACAATAGTTCTACACTGTTAAATGGGCATTAGGTCAGTTATGATACTCGGAATTAAGAAATTGTGTCACCAAGTTCTTTTGTACAATCGTGGATTACTTAGGAAGATTTAATCCAATAATTGTTTCTTGATGATGATTGTCAAAAATTTGTTTTAGGCGGTACAACAACAATTTTTGAAAATATAATTTTTTGTGGATGAGTTATAATATAACTGTCGGATTTAATATTCGTTAGTCAATGTTAGTCCAGTTGAGAAAGCATTCGTCCCACTTTAAACTCACCAGTACGGAAGAGAAACGATCCGAAAAACCTCCCCCATCCACCCGAAATCTGAAATTCAAATCCTCTCTATTATTTCCCCATCTTCCTACACAAACGCGTGTACTACTAAACTTCAAAGGATATGCTTACTTAATAAGCGGGTTTCAATTCTTATCCTCTGGAGAAATGCTAATTAGCAGCTGCGAGATTCGCTTCTCCTCGCTCTAATGGAATAAAATTAATAAGGGTAACCGGGGTCCGATGGCGAGGAGGAAATCGACGCTCGTGTAAGCTCGCTTGCTGAAAAAGCACAAATTGCATCGCTTTCGAGGATTAATTGATTGCGCGACTCGCCTGTGAAAGGACGCGAATTTGGGTCGAGAAGTGGAACGTGACGGATCATCAATTCTTTCGCGATTCGTCTTTAATCAGCGGAAATCTGCAGAGTGCACAAGAGGAGGTCGCAGGATTTTTTTTATGAAGTGTTACATTTTTATTATATAAAATTACTAAATATTATAACGAAAGTTTTTCTCCTGTTTACTCGTCGACACTTAATTTCAGCTCGAACGAAGACAATGAAACAAAACTGCGAATTCCACGTCGCGATGTTAATTAAATTTTATGTAGTTGCATCGTTGGTGTGCACTTCGAAATTCCAATTTGCTGTTAAATTAAGACTGTGCTTGGCTTCTGGAAGGTTTTAAAATTGTATATAATCTGCAGGATATATATCAAAGTATAAGCTCTGCGAAAAAGTCGGTAAACCGCAGGACCTAATTGCTGTTTTAAATTCCAGATCGCCCACCGATTATCTCCACCAATCCGTAATTCGCCAGCGCTATTCACTTAAGGTGAGTTTCAAGGAAAACTTTTCCCACGTAGGTACTGTTCTCCGACAAACTCGCTACATCATAAAAGTTTGATGAACAGGCTAATGTTGCGATCGTCTCCCAACTGTGGTTAAACTCCTAAGCGATCGAGGAGATATAGCCGTAACACCACATGATGCACAAAAAGTTGTTGTTCAAGAGGACCGACGGCAATCAAACGTGTGTCTCTGATTGCGTACGTGTCACACGTTCGAGGTTATGTTACAGCCAGCGCCACCCGCTATTTTCGATCACGGCCCAATCGATTGTTTAATTTAACTAACTGGAGGTACATTGTTCGGCCCAAATTTAATCATCTCGGGTAATGGACTTGATTGAATCTTCAGGCTTTCGTGACAGGTCCCGAATTGCAAGCACAAAAGTGTTAATTGATTCAAGGTAGAGGAGAAGGAGTCGAGAGGGTCGAGATGTTAAGTATTCAGGTCCGGTCGCCGAGTATCAGCTGCGGTAGATAAACTGGAAGTTTGCACATTTCCGAGGGTTTTCTCGAGATGGATGCGGGACAGGGCGTCGAGGTTTGGCCGTGATTTCACATGCAAGAAGTCGAGGGAGAAATTCGGCTTAGATTATGTAGATGTAGGAAATCTATACCGTCGGGTCAGAAATTAAAAAGCGGGCGCTCGACAAACGCGCAACATGCAATGTCAACACGTTCATTTATCGTGCACCGCCGCCCCCCAAACTGCATGATTGACATTTCCTTCCCGGCCCCCACACGCATCCGTCCACCGTTATTTCTCCCATCTGGCGTCGGCGGCGGCGACCCTTCTCACCTGCACGCAGGTAACCAAGCAACACTCAACGCCAAACCGTCCTCATCTGCCCGTTACCGTGACGACGCCGCCGTCTCTCTGTCTATCGCATTGATTGCGCCGCGATGCCGTGACGTCACGCGCCGCCGCCGCCGCCGGGAATCCAGTTTTGATAGTCGGCCGCCCCCGATACGGCATGCGGGACAGGCCCGAGCGCGTTGTTTACGCGATTGGGGGAGGGCGCTTGAAAACATCCACAGTAACTGAAAATAGTTAAGAAGAGATTGACCTTCTTAATTTACAAATTAATTCACAAATTGCTCCATGCAATTACAAATGTTAAACAACTCTTCGCGCACATTTATAAGGGTCAGGTTAACAGTCTGCACTAGTCTTCAATTCTCATTAGAAAAAATAATTACTACATGTTCATTACGTCTTAATGGCAACCTTACTCCACAATCTTGTTAAACCCACTCACGTCTCGGGTTGAGCAGCTCCAGAATAGAAGGGACTGCCGAGATCATTTTACTTCCTGGAAGCGGAGCTTTGAAGAATATTTTCCTAACTATCGGAATTACCTTCGACGCTATTTTCGCTATTGGAAACGCCAACATGTTTATGTGATTGCTATATTAATTAACGGAATAATATTGACCAGTGGCGGAATTAAATTTCCAGGGAAAACGGCCACAGCCATTGTTGTCTTTGATCTGGTTTAACATTCAATTTGCAGTCGGCGGCGGCAGTCGATTCAATTCGCATGTGGGGCCTCGGGCACGCTATGAATAAAATTCCACGAAGTGTTGAAAGACCGGACTGTATATGTGATTTTTGTCTAATTAGTAGCTGCAATTAGAGGCGAATCATACAAATACATGTCAAAGCTATGTGTGGACATTTCTGGTGTTTGCCCAGGAGTATCGATCTCTCCGGTCCACAAGTGGCAACGTTTTTCCGTTTTGCATTTCGCCGGATATTTTCTAATACTCGAATTCCGGGTTGGGGCTTCTGTTAATCGCCCTGCTGTCGAAAAATCGTTTTTTGAGTATGCCAAGGGATTGCTTGTTGTTTAAGCCAAATCCTCTTTTGTCGATACCCGCTCAAACGAATAATTTTAAATTAAATGCAAAAATAACATTTATGTTTGCGTTGGGTCGGATCGGTTACGGTCCATTTGGCTTCTGTTGCCAATTTCATAATTTACTGGTTTTATTACTGGGAAGTCGAATTAGCGGTCGGGGCAATTACAGATGGGTTTGAATTTGAACAGCTGAATGAAAATACATATTTTGTGGGTATATGGATGTACTCAATACTAATTTACGAATAAAATGAGCATCACTGTTGGTGGATCCACCAAAAAGAAAACTTTTCAAAACATTAACCAGAAGTTGAGGTAACAATGCTACAAGATGTGGTGCAATATTTCAATGTCGTGAACTGGGGGCTTTCGGTCATCATAATAACTTTATTTAACTTCAAACAATTATTAGCTTAAGACATCATGTCCGAGCAGCTGAGCGTTTGCTGACCTGACAGGCACTTAAAATCCGTCAAACTGTAATGCGAGCAGCGATTAATTTTAAAAGACCGGGAGGATATTTGTGATGGTCGAAAATATTGATCAAACCATAAGCAAAAACGACACATAAAAAACGACTTAATAATAAAAAGGGTCTGAAATTGTGGTAACTAAACAAATTGAAAAATAGTCAAAACGTATTTACAGTTCAGAGAGATTGTTGTCGTCAGTTAGTGATTCCTGAAAGATCCCTGAATCGAGAATTTGCTCATTCAAAGCTCTGTCTCCACAAAGCTCCAAGTTTCAGGAATTTTTCAGTGTGCCTTTTATATTTCGGTAACTAAAGATCAGTGTTCGAAATTCAAAAATATTCAAAAATTTATTTATAGCTCAGAGAGATTGTTGTCGTCATTTTGTGATTCCTGAAAGATCCCTAAATCGAGAATTTGCTCATTCAAAGCACTGTCCACAAAGCTCCAAGTTTCAGGAATTTTTCAGTGTGCCATTTATATTTCGGTAACTAAATATCAGTGTTCGAAATTCAAAAATATTCAAAAAGGTGTTTATAGCTCAGAGAGATTGTTGTCGTCATTTAGTGATTCCTGAAAGATCCCTAAATCGAGAATTTGCTCATTCAAAGCTCTGTCCACAAAGCTCCAAGTTTCAGGAATTTTTCAGTGTGCCATTTATATTTCGGTAACTAAATATCAGTGTTCGAAATTCAAAAATATTCAAAAAGGTGTTTATAGCTCAGAGAGATTGTTGTCGTCATTTAGTGATTCCTGAAAGATCCCTAAATCGAGAATTTGCTCATTCAAAGCTCTGTCCACAAAGCTCCAAGTTTCAGGAATTTTTCAGTGTGCCTTTTATATTTCGGTGACTAAATATCAGTGTTCGAAATTCAAAAATATTCAAAAAGGTATTTATAGCACAGAGAGATCGTTGTCGTCATTTAGTGATTCCTGAAAGATCCCTAAATCGAGAATTTGCTCATTCAAAGCTCTGTCCACAAAGCTCCAAGTTTCAGGAATTTTTCAGTGTGCCCTTTATATTTCGGTGACTAAATATCAGTGTTCGAAATTCAAAAATATTCAAAAAGGTATTTATAGCTCAGAGAGATCGTTGTCGTCATTTTGTGATTCCTGAAAGATCCCTAAATCGAGAATTTGCTCATTCAAAGCTCTGTCCACAAAGCTCCAAGTTTCAGGAATTTTTTTCAGTGTGCCATTTATATTTCGGTAACTAAATATCAGTATTCGAGATTCAAAAATATTTAAAAAGGTGTTTATAGCTCAGAGAGATTGTTGTCGTCATTTAGTGATTCCTGAAAGATCCCTAAATCGAGAATTTGCTCATTCAAAGCTCTGTCCACAAAGCTCCAAGTTTCAGGAATTTTTCAGTGTGCCCTTTATATTTCGGTGACTAAATATCAGTGTTCGAAATTCAAAAATATTCAAAAAGGTGTTTATAGCTCAGAGAGATTGTTGTCGTCATTTAGTGATTCCTGAAAGATCCCTAAATCGAGAATTTGCTCATTCAAAGCTCTGTCCACAAAGCTCCAAGTTTCAGGAATTTTTCAGTGTGCCTTTTATATTTCGGTGACTAAATATCAGTGTTCGAAATTCAAAAATATTCAAAAAGGTATTTATAGCTCAGAGAGATTGTTGTCGTCATTTAGTGATTCCTGAAAGATCCCTAAATCGAGAATTTGCTTATTCAAAGCTCTGTCCACCAAGCTCCAAGTTTCAGGAATTTTTCAGTGTGCCCTTCATATTTCGGTGACTAAATATCAGTGTTCGAAATTCAAAAATATTCAAAAAGGTATTTATAGCTCAGAGAGATTGTTGTCGTCATTTAGTGATTCCTGAAAAATCCCTGAATCGAGAATTTGCTCATTCAAAGCTCTGTCCACAAAGCTCCAAGTTTCAGGAATTTTTCAGTGTGCCCTTTATATTTCGGTAACTAAATATCAATGTTCGAAATTCATAAATATTCAAAAAGGTATTTATAGCTCAGAGAGATTGTTGTCGTCATTTAGTGATTCCTGAAAAATCCCTGAATCGAGAATTTGCTCATTCAAAGCTCTGTCCACAAAGCTCCAAGTTTCAGGAATTTTTCAGTGTGCCATCTATATTTCGGTAACTAAATATCAGTGTTCGAAATTCAAAAATATTCAAAAAGGTATTTATAGCTCAGAGAGATTGTTGTCGTCATTTAGTGATTCCTAAAAGATCCCTAAATCGAGAATTTGCTCATTCAAAGCTCTGTCCACAAAGCTCCAAGTTTCAGGAATTTTTCAGTGTGCCATCTATATTTCGGTAACTAAATATCAGTGTTCGAAATTCAAAAATATTCAAAAAGGTATTTATAGCTCAGAGAGATTGTTGTCGTCATTTAGTGATTCCTAAAAGATCCCTAAATCGAGAATTTGCTCATTCAAAGCTCTGTCCACAAAGCTCCAAGTTTCAGGAATTTTTCAGTGTGCCATCTATATTTCGGTAACTAAATATCAGTGTTCGAAATTCAAAAATATTCAAAAAGGTATTTATAGCTCAGAGAGATTGTTGTCGTCATTTAGTGATTCCTGAAAGATACCTAAATCGAGAATATGCTCATTCAAAGCTCCAAGATTCAGGAATTTTTCAGTGTGCCTTTTATATTTCGGTGACTAAATATCAGTGTTGGAAATTCAAAAATATTCAAAAAGGTGTTTATAGCTCAGAGAGATTGTTGTCGTCATTTAGTGATTCCTGAAAAATCCCTGAATCGAGAATTTGCTCATTCAAAGCTCTGTCCACAAAGCTCCAAGTTTCAGGAATTTTTCAGTGCGCCTTTAATATTTCGGTAACTAAATATCAGTGTTCGAAATTCAAAAATATTCAAAAAGGTATTTATAGCTCAGAGAGATTGTTGTCGTCATTTAGTGATTCCTAAAAGATCCCTAAATCGAGAATTTGCTCATTCAAAGCTCTGTCCACAAAGCTCCAAGTTTCAGGAATTTTTCAGTGTGCCATCTATATTTCGGTAACTAAATATCAGTGTTCGAAATTCAAAAATATTCAAAAAGGTATTTATAGCTCAGAGAGATTGTTGTCGTCATTTAGTGATTCCTAAAAGATCCCTAAATCGAGAATTTGCTCATTCAAAGCTCTGTCCACAAAGCTCCAAGTTTCAGGAATTTTTCAGTGTGCCATCTATATTTCGGTAACTAAATATCAGTGTTCGAAATTCAAAAATATTCAAAAAGGTATTTATAGCTCAGAGAGATTGTTGTCGTCATTTAGTGATTCCTGAAAGATACCTAAATCGAGAATATGCTCATTCAAAGCTCCAAGATTCAGGAATTTTTCAGTGTGCCTTTTATATTTCGGTGACTAAATATCAGTGTTGGAAATTCAAAAATATTCAAAAAGGTGTTTATAGCTCAGAGAGATTGTTGTCGTCATTTAGTGATTCCTGAAAAATCCCTGAATCGAGAATTTGCTCATTCAAAGCTCTGTCCACAAAGCTCCAAGTTTCAGGAATTTTTCAGTGTGCCCTTTATATTTCGGTAACTAAATATCAATGTTCGAAATTCATAAATATTCAAAAAGGTATTTATAGCTCAGAGAGATTGTTGTCGTCATTTAGTGATTCCTGAAAAATCCCTGAATCGAGAATTTGCTCATTCAAAGCTCTGTCCACAAAGCTCCAAGTTTCAGGAATTTTTCAGTGCGCCTTTTATATTTCGGTAACTAAATATCAGTGTTCGAAATTCAAAAATATTCAAAAAGGTGTTTATAGCTCAGAGAGATTGTTGTCGTCATTTAGTGATTCCTGAAAGATCCCTAAATCGAGAATTTGCTCATTCAAAGCTTTGTCCACAAAGCTCCAAGTTTCAGGAATTTTTCTGTGTGTCCTTTATATTTCGGTAACTAAATATCAGTGTTCTAAATTCAAAAATATTCAAAAAGTTATTTATAGCTCAGAGAGATTGTTGTCGTCATTTTGAGATTCCTGAAAGATCCCTAAATCGAGAATTTGCTCATTCAAAGCTCTGTCCACAAAGCTCCAAGTTTCAGGAATTTTTCAGTGTGCCTTTTATATTTCGGTAACTAAAGATCAGTGTTCGAAATTCATAAATATTCAAAAAGGTATTTATAGCTCAGAGAGATTGTTGTCGTCATTTAGTGATTCCTGAAAGATCCCTGAATCGAGAATTTGCTCATTCAAAGCTCTGTCCACAAAGCTCCAAGTTTCAGGAATTTTTTAGTGCGCCTTTTATATTTCGGTAACTAAATATCAGTGTTCGAAATTCAAAAATATTCAAAAAGGTATTTATAGCTCAGAGAGATTGTTGTCGTCATTTAGTGATTCCTGAAAGATCCCTAATTCGAAAATTTGCTCATTCAAAGCTCTGTCTACAAAGCTCCAAGTTGCAGGAATTTTTCAGTGCGCCTTTTATATTTCGGTGACTAAACATTAGTGTTCGAAATTCAAAAATATTCAAAAAGGTATTTATAGCTCAGAGAGATTGTTGTCGTCATTTAGTGATTCCTGAAAGATCCCTAATTCGAAAATTTGCTCATTCAAAGCTCTGTCTACAAAGCTCCAAGTTGCAGGAATTTTTCAGTGCGCCTTTTATATTTTGGTAACTAAACATCAGTGTTCGAAATTCAAAAATATTCAAAAAGGTATTTATAGCTCAGAGAGATTGTTGTCGTCATTTTGTGATTCCTGAAAGATACCTAAATCGAGAATTTGCTCATTCAAAGCTCTGTCCACAAAGCTCCAAGTTTCAGGAACTCTTCAGTGTGCCCTTTATATTTCGGTAACTAAATATCAGTGTTCGAAATTCAAAAATATTCAAAAAGGTATTTATAGCTCAGAGAGATTGTTATCGTCATTTAGTGATTCCTGAAAGATCCCTAAATCGAGAATTTGCTCATTCAAAGCTCTGTCCACAAAGCTCCAAGTTTCAGGAATTTTTCAGTGCGCCTTTTATATTTTGGTAACTATACATCAGTGTTCGAAATTCAAAAATATTCAAAAAGGTATTTATAGCTCAGAGAGTTTGTTGTCGTCATTTAGTGATTCCTGAAAGATCCCTGAATCAAGAATTTGCTCATTCAAAGCTCTGTCCACAAAGCTCCAAGTTGCAGGAATTTTTCAGTGCGCCTTTTATATTTTGGTAACTAAACATCAGTGTTCGAAATTCAAAAATATTCAAAAAGGTATTTATAGCTCAGAGAGATTGTTGTCGTCATTTTGTGATTCCTGAAAGATACCTAAATCGAGAATTTGCTCATTCAAAGCTCTGTCCACAAAGCTCCAAGTTTCAGGAACTCTTCAGTGTGCCCTTTATATTTCGGTAACTAAATATCAGTGTTCGAAATTCAAAAATATTCAAAAAGGTATTTATAGCTCAGAGAGATTGTTATCGTCATTTAGTGATTCCTGAAAGATCCCTAAATCGAGAATTTGCTCATTCAAAGCTCTGTCCACAAAGCTCCAAGTTTCAGGAATTTTTCAGTGTGCCTTTTATATTTCGGTAACTAAATATCAGTGTTCGAAATTCAAAAATATTCAAAAAGGTATTTATAGCTCAGAGAGATTGTTGTCGTCATTTAGTGATTCCTGAAAAATCCTTGAATCGAGAATTTGCTCATTCAAAGCTCTGTCCACAAAGCTCCAAGTTTCAGGAATTTTTCAGTGTGCCCTTTATATTTCGGTAACTAAATATCAATGTTCGAAATTCATAAATATTCAAAAAGGTATTTATAGCTCAGAGAGATTGTTGTCGTCATTTAGTGATTCCTGAAAGATCCCTAAATCGAGAATTTGCTCATTCAAAGCTTTGTCCACAAAGCTCCAAGTTTCAGGAATTTTTCTGTGTGTCCTTTATATTTCGGTAACTAAATATCAGTGTTCTAAATTCAAAAATATTCAAAAAGTCATTTATAGCTCAGAGAGATTGTTGTCGTCATTTTGAGATTCCTGAAAGATCCCTAAATCGAGAATTTGCTCATTCAAAGCTCTGTCCACAAAGCTCCAAGTTTCAGGAATTTTTTAGTGCGCCTTTTATATTTCGGTAACTAAATATCAGTGTTCGAAATTCAAAAATATTCAAAAAGGTGTTTATAGCTCAGAGAGATTGTTGTCGTCATTTAGTCATTCCTGAAAGATCTCTAAATCGAGAATTTGCTCATTCAAAGCTCTGTCCACAAAGCTCCAAGTTTCAGGAATTTTTCAGTGTGCCATTTATATTTCGGTAACTAAATATCAGTGTTGGAAATTCAAAAATATTCAAAAAGGTGCTTATAGCTCAGAGAGTTTGTTGTCGTCATTTAGTGATTCCTGAAAGATCCCTGAATCAAGAATTTGCTCATTCAAAGCTTTGTCCACAAAGCTCCAAGTTTCAGGAATTTTTCAGTGTGCCTTTTATATTTCGGTAACTAAATATCAGTGTTCGAAATTCAAAAATATTCAAAAAGGTATTTATAGCTCAGAGAGATTGTTGTCGTCATTTATTGATTCCTAAAAGATCCCTAAATCGAGAATTTGCTCAATCAAAGCACTGTCCACAAAGCTCCAAGTTTCAGGAATTTTTTAGTGTGCCCTTTATATTTCGGTAACTAAATATCAGTGTTCGAAATTCATAAATATCAAAAAGGTATTTATAGCTCAGAGAGATTGTTGTCGTCATTTAGTGATTCCTGAAAAATCCCTGAATCGAGAATTTGCTCATTCAAAGCTCTGTCCACAAAGCTCCAAGTTTCAGGAATTTTTCAGTGTGCCCTTTATATTTCGGTAACTAAATATCAATGTTCGAAATTCATAAATATTCAAAAAGGTATTTATAGCTCAGAGAGATTGTTGTCGTCATTTAGTGATTCCTGAAAAATCCCTGAATCGAGAATTTGCTCATTCAAAGCTCTGTCCACAAAGCTCCAAGTTTTAGGAATTTTTCAGTGTGCCATTTATATTTCGGTAACTAAATATCAGTGTTCGAAATTCAAAAATATTCAAAATGTATTTATAGCTCAGAGAGATTGTTGTCGTCAGTTTGTGATTCCTAAAAGATCCCTAAATCGAGAATTTGCTCATTCAAAGCACTGTCCACAAAGCTCCAAGTTTCAGGAATTTTCCAGTGTGCCATTTATATTTCGGTAACTAAATATCAGTGTTCGAAATTCAAAAATATTCAGAAAGGTATTTATAGCTCAGAGAGATTGTTGTCGTCATTTTGTGATTCCTGAAAGATACCTAAATCGAGAATTTGCTCATTCAAAGCTCTGTCCACAAAGCTCCAAGTTTCAGGAACTCTTCAGTGTGCCCTTTATATTTCCGTAACTAAATATCAGTGTTCGAAATTCAAAAATATTCAAAAAGGTATTTATAGCTCAGAGAGATTGTTGTCGTCATTTAGTGATTCCTGAAAGATCCCTGAATCGAGAATTTGCTCATTCAAAGCTCTGTCCACAAAGCTCCAAGTTTCAGGAATTTTTTAGTGCGCCTTTTATATTTCGGTAACTAAATATCAGTGTTCGAAATTCAAAAATATTCAAAAAGGTGTTTATAGCTCAGAGAGATTGTTGTCGTCATTTAGTCATTCCTGAAAGATCTCTAAATCGAGAATTTGCTCATTCAAAGCTCTGTCCACAAAGCTCCAAGTTTCAGGAATTTTTCAGTGTGCCATTTATATTTCCGTAACTAAATATCAGTGTTCGAAATTCAAAAATATTCAAAAAGGTATTTATAGCTCAGAGAGATTGTTGTCGTCATTTAGTGATTCCTGAAAGATCCCTAAATCGAGAATTTGCTCATTCAAAGCACTGTCCACAAAGCTCCAAGTTTCAGGAATTTTTCAGTGCGCCTTTTATATTTCGGTAACTAAATATCAGTGTTCGAAATTCATAAATATGCACAAAGGTATTATAGCTCAGAGAGATTGTTGTCGTCATTTAGTGATTCCTGAAAGATCCCTAAATCGAGAATTTGCTCATTCAAAGCTCTGTCCACAAAGCTCCAAGTTTCAGGAATTTTTCAGTGCGCCTTTTATATTTCGGTAACTAAATATCAGTGTTCGAAATTCAAAAATATTCAAAAAGGTATTTATAGCTCAGAGAGATTGTTGTCGTCATTTAGTGATTCCTGAAAGATCCCTAATTCGAGAATTTGCTCATTCAAAGCTCTGTCCACAAAGCTCCAAGTTTTAGGAATTTTTCAGTGCGCCTTTTATATTTCGGTGACTAAACATTAGTGTTCGAAATTCAAAAATATTCAAAAAGGTATTTATAGCTCAGAGAGATTGTTGTCGTCATTTAGTGATTCCTGAAAGATCCCTAAATCGAGAATTTGCTCATTCAAAGCACTGTCCACAAAGCTCCAAGTTTCAGGAATTTTTCAGTGTGCCATTTATATTTTGGTAACTAAATATCAGTGTTCGAAATTCAAAAATATTCAAAAAGGTATTATAGCTCAGAGAGATTGTTGTCGTCATTTTGTGATTCCTGAAAGATCCCTAAATCGAGAATTTGCTCATTCGAAGCACTGTCCACAAAGCTCCAAGTTTCAGGAATTTTTCAGTGTGCCATTTATATTTCGGTAACTAAATATCAGTGTTCGAAATTCAAAAATATTCAAAATGTATTTATAGCTCAGAGAGATTGTTGTCGTCAGTTTGTGATTCCTAAAAGATCCCTAAATCGAGAATTTGCTCATTCAAAGCACTGTCCACAAAGCTCCAAGTTTCAGGAATTTTCCAGTGTGCCATTTATATTTCGGTAACTAAATATCAGTGTTCGAAATTCAAAAATATTCAGAAAGGTATTTATAGCTCAGAGAGATTGTTGTCGTCATTTTGTGATTCCTGAAAGATACCTAAATCGAGAATTTGCTCATTCAAAGCTCTGTCCACAAAGCTCCAAGTTTCAGGAACTCTTCAGTGTGCCCTTTATATTTCCGTAACTAAATATCAGTGTTCGAAATTCAAAAATATTCAAAAAGGTATTTATAGCTCAGAGAGATTGTTGTCGTCATTTAGTGATTCCTGAAAGATCCCTGAATCGAGAATTTGCTCATTCAAAGCTCTGTCCACAAAGCTCCAAGTTTCAGGAATTTTTTAGTGCGCCTTTTATATTTCGGTAACTAAATATCAGTGTTCGAAATTCAAAAATATTCAAAAAGGTGTTTATAGCTCAGAGAGATTGTTGTCGTCATTTAGTCATTCCTGAAAGATCTCTAAATCGAGAATTTGCTCATTCAAAGCTCTGTCCACAAAGCTCCAAGTTTCAGGAATTTTTCAGTGTGCCATTTATATTTCCGTAACTAAATATCAGTGTTCGAAATTCAAAAATATTCAAAAAGGTATTTATAGCTCAGAGAGATTGTTGTCGTCATTTAGTGATTCCTGAAAGATCCCTAAATCGAGAATTTGCTCATTCAAAGCACTGTCCACAAAGCTCCAAGTTTCAGGAATTTTTCAGTGCGCCTTTTATATTTCGGTAACTAAATATCAGTGTTCGAAATTCATAAATATGCACAAAGGTATTATAGCTCAGAGAGATTGTTGTCGTCATTTAGTGATTCCTGAAAGATCCCTAAATCGAGAATTTGCTCATTCAAAGCTCTGTCCACAAAGCTCCAAGTTTCAGGAATTTTTCAGTGCGCCTTTTATATTTCGGTAACTAAATATCAGTGTTCGAAATTCAAAAATATTCAAAAAGGTATTTATAGCTCAGAGAGATTGTTGTCGTCATTTAGTGATTCCTGAAAGATCCCTAATTCGAGAATTTGCTCATTCAAAGCTCTGTCCACAAAGCTCCAAGTTTTAGGAATTTTTCAGTGCGCCTTTTATATTTCGGTGACTAAACATTAGTGTTCGAAATTCAAAAATATTCAAAAAGGTATTTATAGCTCAGAGAGATTGTTGTCGTCATTTAGTGATTCCTGAAAGATCCCTAAATCGAGAATTTGCTCATTCAAAGCACTGTCCACAAAGCTCCAAGTTTCAGGAATTTTTCAGTGTGCCATTTATATTTTGGTAACTAAATATCAGTGTTCGAAATTCAAAAATATTCAAAAAGGTATTATAGCTCAGAGAGATTGTTGTCGTCATTTTGTGATTCCTGAAAGATCCCTAAATCGAGAATTTGCTCATTCGAAGCACTGTCCACAAAGCTCCAAGTTTCAGGAATTTTTCAGTGTGCCATTTATATTTCGGTAACTAAATATCAGTGTTCGAAATTCAAAAATATTCAAAATGTATTTATAGCTCAGAGAGATTGTTGTCGTCAGTTTGTGATTCCTAAAAGATCCCTAAATCGAGAATTTGCTCATTCAAAGCACTGTCCACAAAGCTCCAAGTTTCAGGAATTTTCCAGTGTGCCATTTATATTTCGGTAACTAAATATCAGTGTTCGAAATTCAAAAATATTCAAAAAGGTATTTATAGCTCAGAGAGATTGTTGTCGTCATTTTGTGATTCCTGAAAGATACCTAAATCGAGAATTTGCTCATTCAAAGCTCTGTCCACAAAGCTCCAAGTTTCAGGAACTCTTCAGTGTGCCCTTTATATTTCGGTAACTAAATATCAGTGTTCGAAATTCAAAAATATTCAAAAAGGTATTTATAGCTCAGAGAGATTGTTATCGTCATTTAGTGATTCCTGAAAGATCCCTAAATCGAGAATTTGCTCATTCAAAGCTCTGTCCACAAAGCTCCAAGTTTCAGGAATTTTTCAGTGTGCCTTTTATATTTCGGTAACTAAATATCAGTGTTCGAAATTCAAAAATATTCAAAAAGGTATTTATAGCTCAGAGAGATTGTTGTCGTCATTTAGTGATTCCTGAAAAATCCTTGAATCGAGAATTTGCTCATTCAAAGCTCTGTCCACAAAGCTCCAAGTTTCAGGAATTTTTCAGTGTGCCCTTTATATTTCGGTAACTAAATATCAATGTTCGAAATTCATAAATATTCAAAAAGGTATTTATAGCTCAGAGAGATTGTTGTCGTCATTTAGTGATTCCTGAAAAATCCCTGAATCGAGAATTTGCTCATTCAAAGCTCTGTCCACAAAGCTCCAAGTTTCAGGAATTTTTCAGTGCGCCTTTAATATTTCGGTAACTAAATATCAGTGTTCGAAATTCAAAAATATTCAAAAAGGTGTTTATAGCTCAGAGAGATTGTTGTCGTCATTTAGTGATTCCTGAAAGATCCCTAAATCGAGAATTTGCTCATTCAAAGCTTTGTCCACAAAGCTCCAAGTTTCAGGAATTTTTCTGTGTGTCCTTTATATTTCGGTAACTAAATATCAGTGTTCTAAATTCAAAAATATTCAAAAAGTCATTTATAGCTCAGAGAGATTGTTGTCGTCATTTTGAGATTCCTGAAAGATCCCTAAATCGAGAATTTGCTCATTCAAAGCTCTGTCCACAAAGCTCCAAGTTTCAGGAATTTTTTAGTGCGCCTTTTATATTTCGGTAACTAAATATCAGTGTTCGAAATTCAAAAATATTCAAAAAGGTGTTTATAGCTCAGAGAGATTGTTGTCGTCATTTAGTCATTCCTGAAAGATCTCTAAATCGAGAATTTGCTCATTCAAAGCTCTGTCCACAAAGCTCCAAGTTTCAGGAATTTTTCAGTGTGCCATTTATATTTCGGTAACTAAATATCAGTGTTGGAAATTCAAAAATATTCAAAAAGGTGCTTATAGCTCAGAGAGTTTGTTGTCGTCATTTAGTGATTCCTGAAAGATCCCTGAATCAAGAATTTGCTCATTCAAAGCTTTGTCCACAAAGCTCCAAGTTTCAGGAATTTTTCAGTGTGCCTTTTATATTTCGGTAACTAAATATCAGTGTTCGAAATTCAAAAATATTCAAAAAGGTATTTATAGCTCAGAGAGATTGTTGTCGTCATTTATTGATTCCTAAAAGATCCCTAAATCGAGAATTTGCTCAATCAAAGCACTGTCCACAAAGCTCCAAGTTTCAGGAATTTTTTAGTGTGCCCTTTATATTTCGGTAACTAAATATCAGTGTTCGAAATTCATAAATATCAAAAAGGTATTTATAGCTCAGAGAGATTGTTGTCGTCATTTAGTGATTCCTGAAAAATCCCTGAATCGAGAATTTGCTCATTCAAAGCTCTGTCCACAAAGCTCCAAGTTTCAGGAATTTTTCAGTGTGCCCTTTATATTTCGGTAACTAAATATCAATGTTCGAAATTCATAAATATTCAAAAAGGTATTTATAGCTCAGAGAGATTGTTGTCGTCATTTAGTGATTCCTGAAAAATCCCTGAATCGAGAATTTGCTCATTCAAAGCTCTGTCCACAAAGCTCCAAGTTTCAGGAATTTTTCAGTGCGCCTTTTATATTTCGGTAACTAAATATCAGTGTTCGAAATTCAAAAATATTCAAAAAGGTGTTTATAGCTCAGAGAGATTGTTGTCGTCATTTAGTGATTCCTGAAAGATCCCTAAATCGAGAATTTGCTCATTCAAAGCTTTGTCCACAAAGCTCCAAGTTTCAGGAATTTTTCTGTGTGTCCTTTATATTTCGGTAACTAAATATCAGTGTTCTAAATTCAAAAATATTCAAAAAGTTATTTATAGCTCAGAGAGATTGTTGTCGTCATTTTGAGATTCCTGAAAGATCCCTAAATCGAGAATTTGCTCATTCAAAGCTCTGTCCACAAAGCTCCAAGTTTCAGGAATTTTTCAGTGTGCCTTTTATATTTCGGTAACTAAAGATCAGTGTTCGAAATTCATAAATATTCAAAAAGGTATTTATAGCTCAGAGAGATTGTTGTCGTCATTTAGTGATTCCTGAAAGATCCCTGAATCGAGAATTTGCTCATTCAAAGCTCTGTCCACAAAGCTCCAAGTTTCAGGAATTTTTTAGTGCGCCTTTTATATTTCGGTAACTAAATATCAGTGTTCGAAATTCAAAAATATTCAAAAAGGTGTTTATAGCTCAGAGAGATTGTTGTCGTCATTTAGTCATTCCTGAAAGATCTCTAAATCGAGAATTTGCTCATTCAAAGCTCTGTCCACAAAGCTCCAAGTTTCAGGAATTTTTCAGTGTGCCATTTATATTTCCGTAACTAAATATCAGTGTTCGAAATTCAAAAATATTCAAAAAGGTATTTATAGCTCAGAGAGATTGTTGTCGTCATTTAGTGATTCCTGAAAGATCCCTAAATCGAGAATTTGCTCATTCAAAGCACTGTCCACAAAGCTCCAAGTTTCAGGAATTTTTCAGTGCGCCTTTTATATTTCGGTAACTAAATATCAGTGTTCGAAATTCATAAATATGCACAAAGGTATTATAGCTCAGAGAGATTGTTGTCGTCATTTAGTGATTCCTGAAAGATCCCTAAATCGAGAATTTGCTCATTCAAAGCTCTGTCCACAAAGCTCCAAGTTTCAGGAATTTTTCAGTGCGCCTTTTATATTTCGGTAACTAAATATCAGTGTTCGAAATTCAAAAATATTCAAAAAGGTATTTATAGCTCAGAGAGATTGTTGTCGTCATTTAGTGATTCCTGAAAGATCCCTAATTCGAGAATTTGCTCATTCAAAGCTCTGTCCACAAAGCTCCAAGTTTTAGGAATTTTTCAGTGCGCCTTTTATATTTCGGTGACTAAACATTAGTGTTCGAAATTCAAAAATATTCAAAAAGGTATTTATAGCTCAGAGAGATTGTTGTCGTCATTTAGTGATTCCTGAAAGATCCCTAAATCGAGAATTTGCTCATTCAAAGCACTGTCCACAAAGCTCCAAGTTTCAGGAATTTTTCAGTGTGCCATTTATATTTTGGTAACTAAATATCAGTGTTCGAAATTCAAAAATATTCAAAAAGGTATTATAGCTCAGAGAGATTGTTGTCGTCATTTTGTGATTCCTGAAAGATCCCTAAATCGAGAATTTGCTCATTCGAAGCACTGTCCACAAAGCTCCAAGTTTCAGGAATTTTTCAGTGTGCCATTTATATTTCGGTAACTAAATATCAGTGTTCGAAATTCAAAAATATTCAAAATGTATTTATAGCTCAGAGAGATTGTTGTCGTCAGTTTGTGATTCCTAAAAGATCCCTAAATCGAGAATTTGCTCATTCAAAGCACTGTCCACAAAGCTCCAAGTTTCAGGAATTTTCCAGTGTGCCATTTATATTTCGGTAACTAAATATCAGTGTTCGAAATTCAAAAATATTCAGAAAGGTATTTATAGCTCAGAGAGATTGTTGTCGTCATTTAGTTATTCCTGAAAGATCCCTAAATCGAGAATTTGCTCATTCAAAGCTCTGTCCACAAAGCTCCAAGTTTCAGGAATTCTTCAGTGTGCCTTTTATATTTCGGTAACTAAATATCAGTGTTCGAAATTCAAAAATATTCAAAAAGGTATTTATAGCTCAGAGAGATCGTTGTCGTCATTTTGTGATTCCTGAAAGATCCCTAAATCGAGAATTTGCTCATTCAAAGCTCTGTTCACAAAGCTCCAAGTTTCAGGAATTTTTCAGTGTGCCCTTCATATTTCGGTGACTAAATATCAGTGTTCGAAATTCAAAAATATTCAAAGAGGTATTTATAGCTCAGAGAGATTGTTGTCGTCATTTAGTGATTCCTGAAAGATCCCTAAATCGAGAATTTGCTCATTCAAAGCTCTGTCCACAAAGCTCCAAGTTTCAGGAATTCTTCAGTGTGCCTTTTATATTTCGGTAACTAAATATCAGTGTTCGAAATTCAAAAATATTCAAAAAGGTATTTATAGCTCAGAGAGATTGTTGTCGTCATTTAGTGATTCCTGAAAGATCCCTAAATCGAGAATTTGCTCATTCAAAGCTCTGTCCACCAAGCTCCAAGTTTCAGGAATTTTTCAGTGTGCCCTTCATATTTCGGTGACTAAATATCAGTGTTCAAAATTCAAAAATATTCAAAAAGGTATTTATAGCTCAGAGAGATTGTTGTCGTCATTTAGTGATTCCTGAAAGATCCCTAAATCGAGAATTTGCTCATTCAAAGCTCTGTCCACAAAGCTCCAAGTTTCAGGAATTCTTCAGTGTGCCTTTTATATTTCGGTAACTAAATATCAGTGTTCGAAATTCAAAAATATTCAAAAAGGTATTTATAGCTCAGAGAGATTGTTGTCGTCATTTAGTGATTCCTGAAAGATCCCTAAATCGAGAATTTGCTCATTCAAAGCTCTGTCCACCAAGCTCCAAGTTTCAGGAATTTTTCAGTGTGCCCTTCATATTTCGGTGACTAAATATCAGTGTTCAAAATTCAAAAATATTCAAAAAGGTATTTATAGCTCAGAGAGATTGTTGTCGTCATTTAGTGATTCCTGAAAGATCCCTAAATCGAGAATTTGCTCATTCAAAGCTCTGTCCACAAAGCTCCAAGTTTCAAGAATTCTTCAGTGTGCCTTTTATATTTCGGTAACTAAATATCAGTGTTCGAAATTCAAAAATATTCAAAAAGGTATTTATAGCTCAGAGAGATTGTTGTCGTCATTTAGTGATTCCTGAAAGATCCCTAAATCGAGAATTTGCTCATTCAAAGCTCTGTCCACCAAGCTCCAAGTTTCAGGAATTTTTCAGTGTGCCCTTCATATTTCGGTGACTAAATATCAGTGTTCAAAATTCAAAAATATTCAAAAAGGTATTTATAGCTCAGAGAGATTGTTGTCGTCATTTAGTGATTCCTGAAAGATCCCTAAATCGAGAATTTGCTCATTCAAAGCTCTGTCCACAAAGCTCCAAGTTTCAGGAATTCTTCAGTGTGCCTTTTATATTTCGGTAACTAAATATCAGTGTTCGAAATTCAAAAATATTCAAAAAGGTATTTATAGCTCAGAGAGATTGTTGTCGTCATTTAGTGATTCCTGAAAGATTCCTAATTCGAGAATTTGCTCATTCAAAGCTCTGTACACAAAGCTCCAAGTTTCAGGAATTTTTCAGTGTGCCCTTTATATTTCGGTAACTAAATATCAATGTTCGAAATTCATAAATATTCAAAAAGGTATTTATAGCTCAGAGAGATTGTTGTCGTCATTTAGTGATTCCTGAAAAATCCCTGAATCGAGAATTTTCTCATTCAAAGCTCTGTCCACAAAGCTCCAAGTTTCAGGAATTTTTCAGTGCGCCTTTTATATTTCGGTAACTAAATATCAGTGTTCGAAATTCAAAAATATTCAAAAAGGTATTTATAGCTCAGAGAGATCGTTGTCGTCATTTTGTGATTCCTGAAAGATCCCTAAATCGAGAATTTGCTCATTCAAACCTCTGTCCACAAAGCTCCAAGTTTCAGGAATTTTTCAGTGTGCCATTTATATTTCGGTAACTAAATATCAGTGTTCGAAATTCAAAAATATTCAAAAAGGTGTTTATAGCTCAGAGAGATTGTTGTCGTCATTTAGTGATTCCTGAAAGATCCCTAAATCGAGAATTTGCTCATTCAAAGCTCTGTCCACAAAGCTCCAAGTTTCAGGAATTTTTCAGTGTGCCTTTTATATTTCGGTGACTAAATATCAGTGTTCGAAATTCAAAAATATTCAAAAAGGTATTTATAGCTCAGAGAGATTGTTGTCGTCGTTTAGTGATTCCTGAAAGATCCCTAATTCGAGAATTTGCTCATTCAAAGCTCTGTCCACAAAGCTCCAAGTTTTAGGAATTTTTCAGTGCGCCTTTTATATTTCGGTGACTAAACATTAGTGTTCGAAATTCAAAAATATTCAAAAAGGTATTTATAGCTCAGAGAGATTGTTGTCGTCATTTAGTGATTCCTGAAAGATCCCTAAATCGAGAATTTGCTCATTCAAAGCTCTGTCCACAAAGCTCCAAGTTTTAGGAATTTTTCAGTGCGCCTTTTATATTTCGGTGACTAAACATTAGTGTTCGAAATTCAAAAATATTCAAAAAGGTATTTATAGCTCAGAGAGATTGTTGTCGTCATTTTGTGATTCCTAAAAGATCCCTAAATCGAGAATTTGCTCAATCAAAGCACTGTCCACAAAGCTCCAAGTTTCAGGAATTTTTCAGTGTGCTCTTCATATTTCAGTAATTAAACACGAGAGTTCGGAATTAAAGAAGATTCAAAAAGGTATTTACAGCTCGGAGAGATCGTTGTCATCATTTAGTGATTCCTGAAAGATCCCTGAATCGAGAATTTGCTAATTCAAACCTCTGTCCACAAAGGTCCAAGTTTCAGCAATTTTTCAGTGTGTTTATATTTCGGTAACTAAACATAATATTTTTTTCTCGTTGCGCATTCACCATTTTTCAATACAAATTAGGGCCTTCCTTGCTAGTAGAGGCAACAACTCACTATTATTACCGCCAAAAAAAACCACTTTCAATAGCTTTTCCCCGTCGGATTTTACAGTTATTCGACTGTTACACAAACATTCGTTCCCTATTGTGACTCTCTAAAACGTACATTCGCATGCATGGAATCGGTTGATGAACATCAATCCTACAAGAACTTACAGAAACCTCGTGCGTTCCAATCATATTCATGTCATGAACTCACTGAACACAATTTCACACCGCTCTTGTGCGCCATTGTAAACATTCCTAACAAGGCAATTGGAGTTTTTACTTCGGAGTCTCGTTCGATTTGTAGGATCGTCCGCCGTTGTTACTCTTGTAGGTCAAAGTTGAATTTGGGGCTCGAAATAAAGACGTCCGGATAGCTAGCAACGTTTTAATGAAATCCCCGGCATTTCTGTGAAAATCGATGCGCGGCTGCTGCTGGAAATATTCACATTTAAAAATGTTTATCTACTGAAAACAGCAAGAAAAATGCGAGCGGTAGCCGTATTTCCGTTTTTTGTATGTTTTAACGGAGCGTTTTTATTGTCTGGAAAAAAGAACAAACAGCATTTAGTAGATACACATTTTGATATTTTCAGTTGGATCGCGGCCAAACAAATATTGTATGGACACTATAGCGTGTGAATTTTTTGCCGGTGTTTAATTGCGAATTTTACGCATTTAAGAACGTCTAGTGGCTGTAGAAATAGCACTTAACACTCCCGATCTAAATAAAGGAGGCATGCGACGAAAGCTGGAAGGTGTGCTATATTTAGACTGCACGCTTCTACATTGTCATCGCGAGCAGCAGCGTTATGGCCAATAATGTTGAATTAACAGAGAGTAATTTTCAGTGTTTCGGAATTCGCAGGGTTGAGTGCCGCTGTAAACTTTTGTAGCGGGGCTTTTAGGACCTGCATTTGTAGACAATTTGCAGTTCTCGCACGTCGATTTGATTTTCTGCTTAGTAAAAAGTATCCATATTTGACCAACTCGCTAAAGCATGGCACACAACCGTCTCCCAGTTTAAGGGTGTACAAGTAATCACATCCTAAAGTCACAAACCCCCATTGTTATTAACACAACAATTTACGTGCGGTGGGTAATTTATAGCCGAAATTAGTTCAGCCAAACGGGAGACGTAGAGCACTATTTCGGCCTATGTGTACACAGTGGCACATTATACAGGTGTTCTCTATTTTCATCATGCAAATTATGTTTGTGCAGTCGTAGAGGAAACTGTTTGTTGCGGGGTTACATTTATTTTTGTCCCTACGGGTACAACATCATGTTTATACCAATAATTCTTGAGACTTTATACTCCCAGGAAACTTAGGGGCTGAGCTAATTAGATTTATTTGGAAAAGTTTTTGTAGAAAAAAATATATATGTCGTTCGATAACATTTATTTTACGGCAACTTCAAACACTGGTTTGCGGGCACAACGCCTTCTAATTAAAAAACAGGACATCACAAGACATCATTTTTACATATTTATGACCCCAGTGACGATTTGAATAAAAACCCTGACGAATATGTACATCTTTGTATGATATTTACGCATATTAATCGCCCCTCCGTAACTCCCTTTTGTGTTTCGAAAACAAAGCCCGCAAAGTTTTTGTATGTGTGACCCGGATATATCCACAGGTCGTTGTTTATGAGCTAACGTGTATCGGTTTTGCTTATGAGGTATATAAGTGCCCGAGGGAGAAAGGTCGGATTCCACGCAAAGAATTCTTTAATATTTCATTTGGGAAGATAACGGAGAGGAGAGAAGCCGTAACGGGCTTTCCAATTAAGTGGTATTTATGTTCGTCTTCTTTAAGTCGGCTTGCCGTAATTCGAGTAATTGGCTTTGACAAATTGTTTTTCAATCCGACACATTTAAGGCTTTTTTGTTGTTCATGATGCGTTTGATGTAGTGAAAGCGGCGGCGGTAGAAGAAACAGCGAAGAATGTGCACAAATGGCGGATGCGCCGGTGTAAATTACGGTTATGTCTAACCACTTTCAGTTAAACTTTATTGTTACCGCTTCCTTATTCTTCTGCCCCAAATTCCCCCGGCCTAATGACGGACGCCGACAGATGCAGCCAGCGGTTTCATCAGTCGGTATTGCAGCGATCACATTTTGCAAATGATATTCCCCAGTAAACATAATCCGACGGTTCACGTTACCGGCTTATTCGCTTCCGTTTCCAGCAGTGCCGCCGCAACCGGAAATAATGACCGCGGCGGCGTTACCGCCGCCAGGTGTCGCCGTCTTCTCTTTTAATTAAGCGATTAAGCGTTCGCGAAATTAAAAATCTCGGACATTTAAAAATGGCGGATGCGTCACTCCAGTTTATAAATAGAAAGCAATTCATTTCACTTTCGACTAACTTAGAACAATTCAATCAGAGTGAAATACCGGGATTATCGGTGCCGCGCAAACCGGATCGGACAAGCCGATCTCAGAAGTGGGAACAACAGAGTAATCTCTCTAAGTGGCGAGATTTGATTGATTGGACGTGGAGGAAGAAAGTTTCCGGAACTCGATCCACGGAATTATTTACGTAAAATTCTCGTCATTGCCGAGGAATTAGGGACGGTGCGTGCGTCTGCCTAATTGGTGTGAACTTAATTCGATTTATGGAATTAATGAGCATCGGTTGAATGAATATTCAAATTGACGTCTTAGCTGCTGCAGCGGAGTGAAGCGGAGCGGCTTCTTGCCGGATTCGAATTGCTTTCGCTAATTAGCGATTAGGGGATTCGGCGTTTGGAAGTTCATCGGGCGGTTATTTTGAGGTTGTTTTGGGATCATTGTGTAAGCGAGCTGAAATTCAGTGTGTTCAGTTTAGGAATTTTTCGCAATATTTTCACTCAGTTCCATAATTTCCCTAAACTCTAAAATGGCATCGCAAAACCACAAACGCAATAACTTTTACCTGTCAGCATGCAGAAAGGTTCAGAAGAGTTGCAGTTCATTTCGATTGAAATATTTTGAAATTTTTTATACGGTTTGTATTTACAGAATTTGGAGCTTTTCCGACGCTTTTCCGACATGAAAGTATTAGATTTCAACATACAGGATGCCTGAAAAGTCTCATTGGTGATATTTATACATATTGCAAAATTGGTGGATGGCGGATTCCAATTTAAATATTCCGAAGAAAAAAAAAGTTTCCAAAGAAGGGCTTTGCAACATTTATGATATTTTGTACGTGAGATTGTTGAAATCAAATATACAGAAACATTGAGGAGTGTAATTCAGGAAATTTACAGATGTTACAAAAATGGTGGATGCGCTATTTCAGTTGAAATATTTTGACCTGTATTTTTTTATACGGTTTGAATTTACATGATTTCGAGCATTTCCGACATTAAACTATTAGACTTTAACATACAGGATGCCTGAAAAGTCTCATTGGTGATATTTATACATATTGCAAAATTGGTGGATGCGCCATTCCAATTTAAATATTCCGAAGAAAAAAAGGTTTCCAAAGAAGGGCTTTGCAACATTTATGATATTTTGGACGTGAGATTGTTGAAATCAAATATACAGAAACATTGAAGAGTGTAATTCAGGAAATTTACAGATGTTACAATAATGGTGGATGCGCTATTTCAGTTGAAATATTTTGACCTGTATTTTTTTAGACGGTTTGAATTTACATGATTTCGAGCATTTCCGACATTAAACTATTAGACTTTAACATACAGGATGCCTGAAAAGTCTCATTGGTGATATTTATACATATTGCAAAATTGGTGGATGCGCCATTCCAATTTAAATATTCCGAAGAAAAAAAGGTTTCCAAAGTAGGACTTTGCAATATTTATGATATTTTGTACGTGAGATTGTTGAAATCAAATATACAGAAACATTGAGGAGTGTAATTCAGGAAATTTACAGATGTTACAAAAATGGTGGATGCGCTAATTCAGTTGAAATATTTTGACCTGTATTTTTTTTATACGGTTTGAATTTACATGATTTCGAGCATTTCCGACATTAAACTATTAGACTTTAACATACAGGATGCCTGAAAAGTCTCATTGGTGATATTTTACATATTGCAAAATTGGTGGATGCGCCATTCTAATTTAAATATTCCGAAGAAAAAAAAAGTTTCCAAAGAAGCACTTTGCAACATTTATGATATTTTGGACTTGAGATTGTTGAAATCAAATATACAGAAACATTGAGGAGTGTAATTCAGGAAATTTACAGATGTTACAAAAATGGTGGATGCGCTATTTCAGTTGAAATATTTTGACCTGTATTTTTTTTATACGGTTTGAATTTACATGATTTCGAGCATTTCCGACATTAAACTATTAGACTTTAACATACACGATGCCTGAAAAGTCTCATTGGTGATATTTATACATATTGCAAAATTGATGGATGCGCCATTCTAATTTAAATATTCCGAAGAAAAAAAGGTTTCCAAAGTAGGACTTTGCAATATTTATGATATTTTGTACCTGAGATTGTTGAAATCAAATATACAGAAACATTGAGGAGTGTAATTCAGGAAATTTACAGATGTTACGAAAATGGTGGATGCGCTATTTCAGTTGAAATATTTTGAACTGTATTTTTTTTATACGGTTTGGATTTACGTGATTTCGAGCATTACCGACATGAAAGTATTTGATTTTAACATACAGGATACCTGAAAAGTCTCATTGGTGATATTTATACATGTTGCAAAATTAGTGGATGGCGGATTCCAATTTAAATATTCCGAAGAAAAAAAAAGTTTCCAAAGAAGGGCTTTGCAACATTTATGATATTTTGGACGTGAGATTGTTGAAATCAAATATACAGAAACATTGAGGAGTGTAATTCAGGAAATTTACAGATGTTACGAGAATGGTGGATGCGCTATTTCAGTTGAAATATTTTGAACTGTATTTTTTTATACGGTTTGAATTTACATGATTTCGAGCATTTCCGACATTAAACTATTAGACTTTAACATACAGGATGCCTGAAAAGTCTCATTGGTGATATTTATACATATTGCAAAATTGGTGGATGCGCCATTCCAATTTAAATATTCCGAAGAAAAAAAGGTTTCCAAAGAAGGGCTTTGCAACATTTATGATATTTTGGACGTGAGATTGTTGAAATCAAATATACAGAAACATTGAGGAGTGTAATTCAGGAAATTTACAGATGTTACGAGAATGGTGGATGCGCTATTTCAGTTGAAATATTTTGAACTGTATTTTTTTTATACGGTTTGGATTTACATGATTTCGAGCATTTCCGACATGAAAGTATTAGACTTCAACCTACAGGCTGCCTAAAAAGTCTCATTGATGATATTTATACATATTGCAAAATTGGTGGATGCGTCATTCTAATTTAAATATTCTGAAGAAAAAAAAAGTTTCCAAAGAAGGACTTTGCAACATTTATGATATTTTGGACGTGAGATTGTTGAAATCAAATATACAGAAACATTGAGGAGTGTAATTCAGGAAATTTACAGATGTTACGAAAATGGTGGATGCGCTATTTCAGTTGAAATATTTTGACCTGTATTTTTTTTATACGGTTTGAATTTACATGATTTCGAGCATTTCCGACATTAAACTATTAGACTTTAACATACAGGATGTTTATAAAGTCTCATTGATGATATTTATACATATTGCTAAATTGGTGGATGCGCCATTCTAATTTAAATATTCCGAAGAAAAAAAAAGTTTCCAAAGAAGCACTTTGCAACATTTATGATATTTTGGACTTGAGATTGTTGAAATCAAATATACAGAAACATTGAGGAGTGTAATTCAGAAAATTTACAGATGTTACAAAAATGGTGGATGCGCTATTTCAGTTGAAATATTTTGACCTGTATTTTTTATACGGTTTGAATTTACATGATTTCGAGCATTTCCGACATTAAACTATTAGACTTTAACATACAGGATGCCTGAAAAGTCTCATTGATGATATTTATACATGTTGCAAAATTAGTGGATGGCGGATTCCAATTTAAATATTCCGAAGAAAAAAAAAGTTTCCAAAGAAGGGCTTTGCAAAATTTATGATATTTTGGACCTGAGATTGTTGAAATCAAATATACAGAAACATTGAGGAGTGTAATTCAGGAAATTTACAGATGTTACAAAAATGGTGGATGCGCTATTTCAGTTGAAATATTTTGACCTGTATTTTTTTTATGCGGTTTGGATTTACATGATTTCGAGCATTTCCGACATGAAAGTATTAGATTTCAACATACAGGATGCCTGAAAAGTCTCATTGATGATATTTATACATATTGCGAAATTGGTGGATGCGCCATTCTAATTTAAATATTCTGAAGAAAAAAAAGTTTTCAAAGAAGGACTTTGCAACATTTATGATATTTTGGACGTGAGATTGTTGAAATCAAATATTCAGAAACATTGAGGAGTGTAATTCAGAACATTTACAGACGTTACAAAAATGGTGAATGCGCTATTTCAAATATTTTAAATATTAAGAACCAAAGGAATTTTAATTTCCTATTTTGAACTTTCGTAACTCAAAACTTACATACTACATCCCAATTCTTTTTGCTAAATTAGATTAAGCCATCAGTTTTCTAGATCTGCACCGAATCTCAAGTCTCCAAAAGCAAACTAATTTTTTTTAATGAATTTTGAAACCCAGAGATGAAGCGCAAAAGATCTCGCAGATTTTTTGGAGCTTCTTGGTATATTTGTACATTTTGGGATCCCCTCAATTCAAATCTGATACAGTTTTCGATGCCTGAGCTTTCGTGTACAAAATATAAATGCTAAATGCTAATTCTCGACTTAGAACAAAGTCCTTCAATCAATAAACGAGCACAAACTTACACTATCGAAATAAAAAAGAAACTTCATGCACCAAAACAAAGACGAAAATTAAGTCGGTACATTGTAACGTTGCAACAAAGCTTGATAGCCATAATGGCGGATGCGCCGGGATATAAGCACTCGCAATGGTGAATGCGCCCGATCACTACTCGTTCCCTCATCTTCGCTAATTAATATTCTGCATGTAGCGCATGTTCATGCACATTCACACCGCTCAATTACGATTTAAGCAGATGCACCGGCCGGACCCAACAGACCTCTAAACCAAAAACGTGATCTGTTTATCGGTCCGAAATTAACCTTCGCCTTCCGGCACTCCCACTAATCCGCCCATTTATCGCGGTTAATTAAACTTGACCCAGAAACAACACGTATCTCCTCTGCAACAATTCCATTTCGAGAGACTCGACGACAATCGATACCTGCACAACTCGACGACGTTATTAAATTTGAACGACGGGAAAATTCTTGATCTCGAAATCTGTTTGTGACGTCTCTGTCTGTGTAACGGTCTATTGAATGCTATCGCCGGATAGGATTGTACGGGCTAAGATCTATCGGGATAATAGAGTGACAACTTCGGGTTTCGTCACAGGCGAATTGAATCTGTCAGCGAGACTAATAACCTCGCGTCTGATCTACGAAAAATATTTACAAGGTTTCAACATGCCTTAACTTCGTACTGTGTTCGTCCCGGCGCATCCACCAATTTAACGAACATTATCCCGGCGCATCCACCATTATTAAAATCATTACTGGCAATAACTCGAAATTTTATTACAAAAGTCACGGCACTATTAACTCTAATTCCACTCGCTAATCCCAGCTTTGTTGGCCGTTCATTAGCAAATTGAAGCTCCATTTTCAGAGCTCGCACTACTCAAATCAGAATAGCTGGCAACGTCGTTATAATTATTAAAATTGTCTACCTGCGAGCCCTCGCAGCCATCCCTCCCTAAATGAAAAATTCCATCCGGAGAATTCCCGGCGTTTTCATAACGGCGGGCCGGGAGTTTTCTTTGTTTCCAGCAATCACAAACTTAACGTGCATTCTCCTTTTACCGGCAGTAATTTTTATATCGGCAATGTTCGATCATTAAACTGGGAATCACGTCTTCGGCAGCTTTAGGTGCGGCTGTAAAATTAAAATTCCTAATGTCGGATAAATAAAAATGCCGTAAACTAAACGAGTTTTATTCATTATTTTAGTGTTAATTCTTAGTCGTTGCGCGACGCGGATGTAACCCGGTTTATTCGAGCGGGGTTTACGGCCTCCAGGAGGTGTCGTTGGGTTTATTGTCTTTTATTGAGCTCTTGAGCGGCGCTCAAGAGGATGGATGGCATTTGGGGCTGATAGGTTTTGATCCCGCCGCCTACAGGTTTTTCCTGCTCTGATTGCAAATTTATTTGTGCCCATAAATCGTGGAACTGTCATTTCTACAACGAGAGCTTCTACAGCAAAAGCAGTTGCTGATCTACATTTAGGGAGTCCAAAAATGACCATAATTTATCAAAAATACCCAAAAAGCTCCGAGATAAAATACCGTTTTTTGCGCTTTTTGGAGTAGGTACTGTTGTGTTTCAAAATTCATAAAAAAATCAATCTTCTTCCTTGAGAGGTGAAATTTGCTATAGTTGTAGAAAACTGAAGGGTTAATACAATTCCGCAAACGAAATTGGGACACAGTACCAAATTTTGGAGTAATGCGGGTTCAAAATAAGAAATTATACTCTTCGACTGACTAAATGGTTGAGAGATGACAACCATTTATTGTATTTTTTTTATTTATTTAAACCAGAACACACTCCGCATTTTTAAACTGCCTTCAGAAGCTTAAAGTCAAAAAATTGTTGTCATTCCAATACCACTAGTCAATCAGCCAGTTGTAGATGCAGTGGCCCACCCGCCCACCGCATTCACATGTGGTGCCAAGAACCATATGGCTTTTAGTCACAAAGAGCAACTGTGCAATACAAGAAACAGAGTGTGGACACAATAGGAAAATGGTTGTCATTCCGAACCAATTTGTCAACCATTCAGTCAAAAATGTAAATTTGAGTATATATTTTGGTGTAATTCTCAATTTGATATTCTTTGCTCGTATATTATATGTTTCTTTGTGACTAAACAGCGTATGGTTTTGGTACCGTTTGTGTGTGCGGTGGGCGGGCGGGCCGCCCTGTCCACTATACTCTTCGACTGACTAAACGATTGAGACATGACAACCATTTATTGAAAAATAATACCGAGAAGTCACTCCTTATGGTCTCTTTGTATGTGGATTTGATAAAATAATGTCAAGGAAACTTGCATAGGGCAAAATAAACACTCCAAAGCGACTTTTCAAAATATTGCGAGTTGATGTTGTAGCAGCGCCTCCGCCATTTTTGACGATATTTTGAAATTACAGAGATACACCTTTGGACGTCCACGGATTTGAATTTTATAAAATAATCTCCAAAATGACACGAAATAGGATAATAAATAGTCGTAGATGAATTTTGAATTATTTAGGAATACCACTGCCACCGGCGCCTCCACCATTTTTGAGAAAATTTTGATATACCGAACAGACAGTCCCTGTAGTCTTTGTTATTTCAAATAAATTTATACAATATACAGAGAAAGTATAAAAATATACGAAGCAAAATATTCTTTCCAGCATAAAATTTGTTTGTTTTAATCAACGCTCGAACTGCTATTTTTAAAGCAACAGCCCGTACGCCGAAAACTTTTGTAGATTTGAATTCAGGGTATCCGAAAATGCATATATTTTATCCGAAATACCCAAAAAGGCTCCGAGATAAAGTACCGTTTTTGCGTTTTTTGGAGCTGTACCTTTTTTAGAGTATTTTTGTGTTTCAAAATTCATAAAAAAATAAACCTTTTTCCTAGAGACTTGAAATTTGTTGCAAATGTAGAAAACTGAAGAGTTACTACAATTTCGCAAACGAAATTGGCATAGAGTACATAATTTTGGAGTACTGCGGGTTCAAAATAAGAAATTATACCCTGTCCACTATACTCTTGGACTGACTAAATGGTTGAGAGATGACAACCATTTATTGTTTTTTTTTATTTATTTAAACCGGAACACACTCCGCATTTTTAAACTGCCTTCAGAAGCTTAAAGTCAAAAAATGGTTGTCATTCCAATACCACTAGTCAATCAGCCAGTTGTAGATGCAGTGGCCCACCCGCCCACCGCATTCACATGTTGTACCAAGAACCATATGGCTTTTAGTCACAAAGAACAACTGTGCAATACAAGAAACGGAATGTGGATACAATAGGAAAATGGTTGTCATTCCGAACCAGTTTGTCAACCATTCAGTCAAAAATGTAAATTTGAGTATATATTTTGGTGTAATTCTCAATTTGATATTCTTTGCTCGTATATTATATGTTTCTTTGTGACTAAACAGCGTATGGTTTTGGTACCGTTTGTGTGTGCGGTGGGTGGGCGGGCCGCCCTGTCCACTATACTCTTCGACTGACTAAACGATTGAGACATGACAACCATTTATTGAAAAATAATACCGAAAAGTCACTCCTTATGGTCTCTTTGTATGTGGATTTGATAAAATAATGTCAAGGAAACTTGAATAGGGCAAAATAAACACTCCAAAGCGACTTTTCAAAATATTGCGAGTTGATGTTGTAGCAGCGCCTCCGCCATTTTTGACGATATTTTGAAATTACAGAGATACACCTTTGGACGTCCACGGATTTGAATTTTATAAAATAATCTCCAAAATGACACGAATTAGGATAATAAATAGTCGTAGATGAATTTTGAATTATTTAGGAATACCACTGCCACCGGCGCCTCCACCATTTTTGAGAAAATTTTGATATACCGAACAGACAGTCCCTGTAGTCTTTGTTATTTCAAATAAATTTATACAATATACAGAGAAAGTATAAAAATATACGAAGCAAAATATTCTTTCCAGCATAAAATTTGTTTGTTTTAATCAACGCTCGAACTGCTATTTTTAAAGCAACAGCCCGTACGCCGAAAACTTTTGTAGATTTGAATTCAGGGTACCCGAAAATGCATATATTTTATCCGAAATACCCAAAAAGGCTCCGAGATAAAGTACCGTTTTTGCGTTTTTTGGAGCTGTACCTTTTTTAGAGTATTTTTGTGTTTCAAAATTCATAAAAAAATAAACCTTTTTCCTAGAGACTTGAAATTTGTTGCAAATGTAGAAAACTGAAGAGTTACTACAATTTCGCAAACGAAATTGGCATAGAGTACATAATTTTGGAGTACTGCGGGTTCAAAATAAGAAATTATACCCTGTCCACTATACTCTTGGACTGACTAAATGGTTGAGAGATGACAACCATTTATTGTTTTTTTTTATTTATTTAAACCGGAACACACTCCGCATTTTTAAACTGCCTTCAGAAGCTTAAAGTCAAAAAATGGTTGTCATTCCAATACCACTAGTCAATCAGCCAGTTGTAGATGCAGTGGCCCACCCGCCCACCGCATTCACATGTTGTACCAAGAACCATATGGCTTTTAGTCACAAAGAACAACTGTGCAATACAAGAAACGGAATGTGGATACAATAGGAAAATGGTTGTCATTCCGAACCAGTTTGTCAACCATTCAGTCAAAAATGTAAATTTGAGTATATATTTTGGTGTAATTCTCAATTTGATATTCTTTGCTCGTATATTATATGTTTCTTTGTGACTAAACAGCGTATGGTTTTGGTACCGTTTGTGTGTGCGGTGGGTGGGCGGGCCGCCCTGTCCACTATACTCTTCGACTGACTAAACGATTGAGACATGACAACCATTTATTGAAAAATAATACCGAAAAGTCACTCCTTATGGTCTCTTTGTATGTGGATTTGATAAAATAATGTCAAGGAAACTTGAATAGGGCAAAATAAACACTCCAAAGCGACTTTTCAAAATATTGCGAGTTGATGTTGTAGCAGCGCCTCCGCCATTTTTGACGATATTTTGAAATTACAGAGATACACCTTTGGACGTCCACGGATTTGAATTTTATAAAATAATCTCCAAAATGACACGAATTAGGATAATAAATAGTCGTAGATGAATTTTGAATTATTTAGGAATACCACTGCCACCGGCGCCTCCACCATTTTTGAGAAAATTTTGATATACCGAACAGACAGTCCCTGTAGTCTCTTTGTTATTTCAAATAAATTTATACAATATACAGAGAAAGTATAAAAATATACGAAGCAAAATATTCTTTCCAGCATAAAATTTGTTTGTTTTAATCAACGCTCGAACTGCTATTTTTAAAGCAACAGCCCGTACGCCGAAAACTTTTGTAGATTTGAATTCAGGGTATCCGAAAATGCATATATTTTATCCGAAATACCCAAAAAGGCTCCGAGATAAAGTACCGTTTTTGCGTTTTTTGGAGCTGTACCTTTTTTAGAGTATTTTTGTGTTTCAAAATTCATAAAAAAATAAACCTTTTTCCTAGAGACTTGAAATTTGTTGCAAATGTAGAAAACTGAAGAGTTACTACAATTTCGCAAACGAAATTGGCATAGAGTACATAATTTTGGAGTACTGCGGGTTCAAAATAAGAAATTATACCCTGTCCACTATACTCTTGGACTGACTAAATGGTTGAGAGATGACAACCATTTATTGTTTTTTTTTATTTATTTAAACCAGAACACACTCCGCATTTTTAAACTGCCTTCAGAAGCTTAAAGTCAAAAAATGGTTGTCATTCCAATACCACTAGTCAATCAGCCAGTTGTAGATGCAGTGGCCCACCCGCCCACCGCATTCACATGTTGTACCAAGAACCATATGGCTTTTAGTCACAAAGAACAACTGTGCAATACAAGAAACGGAATGTGGATACAATAGGAAAATGGTTGTCATTCCGAACCAGTTTGTCAACCATTCAGTCAAAAATGTAAATTTGAGTATATATTTTGGTGTAATTCTCAATTTGATATTCTTTGCTCGTATATTATATGTTTCTTTGTGACTAAACAGCGTATGGTTTTGGTACCGTTTGTGTGTGCGGTGGGTGGGCGGGCCGCCCTGTCCACTATACTCTTCGACTGACTAAACGATTGAGACATGACAACCATTTATTGAAAAATAATACCGAGAAGTCACTCCTTATGGTCTCTTTGTATGTGGATTTGATAAAATAATGTCAAGCAAACTTGCATAGGGCAAAATAAACACTCCAAAGCGACTTTTCAAAATATTGCGAGTTGATGTTGTAGCAGCGCCTCCGCCATTTTTGACGATATTTTGAAATTACAGAGATACACGTTTGGACGTCCACGGATTTGAATTTCATAAAATAATCTCAAAAATGACACGAAATAGGATAATAAATAGTCGTAGATAAATTTTGAATTATTTAGAAATACCACTGCCACCGGCGCCTCCACCATTTTTGAGAAAATTTTGATATACCGAACAGACAGTCCCTGTAGTCTCTTTGTTATTTCAAATAAATTTATACAATATACAGAGAAAGTATAAAAATATACGAAGCAAAATATTCTTTCCAGCATAAAATGTATTTGTTTTAATCAACGCTCGAACTGCTATTTTTAAAGCAACAGCCCGTACGCCGAAAACTTTTGTAGATTTGAATTCAGGGTATCCGAAAATGCATATATTTTATCCGAAATACCCAAAAAGGCTCCGAGATAAAGTACCGTTTTTGCGTTTTTTGGAGCTGTACCTTTTTTAGAGTATTTTTGTGTTTCAAAATTCATAAAAAAATAAACCTTTTTCCTAGAGACTTGAAATTTGTTGCAAATGTAGAAAACTGAAGAGTTACTACAATTTCGCAAACGAAATTGGCATAGAGTACATAATTTTGGAGTACTGCGGGTTCAAAATAAGAAATTATACCCTGTCCACTATACTCTTGGACTGACTAAATGGTTGAGAGATGACAACCATTTATTGTTTTTTTTTATTTATTTAAACCAGAACACACTCCGCATTTTTAAACTGCCTTCAGAAGCTTAAAGTCAAAAAATGGTTGTCATTCCAATACCACTAGTCAATCAGCCAGTTGTAGATGCAGTGGCCCACCCGCCCACCGCATTCACATGTTGTACCAAGAACCATATGGCTTTTAGTCACAAAGAACAACTGTGCAATACAAGAAACGGAATGTGGATACAATAGGAAAATGGTTGTCATTCCGAACCAGTTTGTCAACCATTCAGTCAAAAATGTAAATTTGAGTATATATTTTGGTGTAATTCTCAATTTGATATTCTTTGCTCGTATATTATATGTTTCTTTGTGACTAAACAGCGTATGGTTTTGGTACCGTTTGTGTGTGCGGTGGGTGGGCGGGCCGCCCTGTCCACTATACTCTTCGACTGACTAAACGATTGAGACATGACAACCATTTATTGAAAAATAATACCGAAAAGTCACTCCTTATGGTCTCTTTGTATGTGGATTTGATAAAATAATGTCAAGGAAACTTGAATAGGGCAAAATAAACACTCCAAAGCGACTTTTCAAAATATTGCGAGTTGATGTTGTAGCAGCGCCTCCGCCATTTTTGACGATATTTTGAAATTACAGAGATACACCTTTGGACGTCCACGGATTTGAATTTTATAAAATAATCTCCAAAATGACACGAATTAGGATAATAAATAGTCGTAGATGAATTTTGAATTATTTAGGAATACCACTGCCACCGGCGCCTCCACCATTTTTGAGAAAATTTTGATATACCGAACAGACAGTCCCTGTAGTCTCTTTGTTATTTCAAATAAATTTATACAATATACAGAGAAAGTATAAAAATATACGAAGCAAAATATTCTTTCCAGCATAAAATTTGTTTGTTTTAATCAACGCTCGAACTGCTATTTTTAAAGCAACAGCCCGTACGCCGAAAACTTTTGTAGATTTGAATTCAGGGTACCCGAAAATGCATATATTTTATCCGAAATACCCAAAAAGGCTCCGAGATAAAGTACCGTTTTTGCGTTTTTTGGAGCTGTACCTTTTTTAGAGTATTTTTGTGTTTCAAAATTCATAAAAAAATAAACCTTTTTCCTAGAGACTTGAAATTTGTTGCAAATGTAGAAAACTGAAGAGTTACTACAATTTCGCAAACGAAATTGGCATAGAGTACATAATTTTGGAGTACTGCGGGTTCAAAATAAGAAATTATACCCTGTCCACTATACTCTTGGACTGACTAAATGGTTGAGAGATGACAACCATTTATTGTTTTTTTTTATTTATTTAAACCAGAACACACTCCGCATTTTTAAACTGCCTTCAGAAGCTTAAAGTCAAAAAATGGTTGTCATTCCAATACCACTAGTCAATCAGCCAGTTGTAGATGCAGTGGCCCACCCGCCCACCGCATTCACATGTTGTACCAAGAACCATATGGCTTTTAGTCACAAAGAACAACTGTGCAATACAAGAAACGGAATGTGGATACAATAGGAAAATGGTTGTCATTCCGAACCAGTTTGTCAACCATTCAGTCAAAAATGTAAATTTGAGTATATATTTTGGTGTAATTCTCAATTTGATATTCTTTGCTCGTATATTATATGTTTCTTTGTGACTAAACAGCGTATGGTTTTGGTACCGTTTGTGTGTGCGGTGGGCGGGCGGGCCGCCCTGTCCACTATACTCTTCGACTGACTAAACGATTGAGACATGACAACCATTTATTGAAAAATAATACCGAGAAGTCACTCCTTATGGTCTCTTTGTATGTGGATTTGATAAAATAATGTCAAGCAAACTTGCATAGGGCAAAATAAACACTCCAAAGCGACTTTTCAAAATATTGCGAGTTGATGTTGTAGCAGCGCCTCCGCCATTTTTGACGATATTTTGAAATTACAGAGATACACGTTTGGACGTCCACGGATTTGAATTTCATAAAATAATCTCAAAAATGACACGAAATAGGATAATAAATAGTCGTAGATAAATTTTGAATTATTTAGAAATACCACTGCCACCGGCGCCTCCACCATTTTTGAGAAAATTTTGATATACCGAACAGACAGTCCCTGTAGTCTCTTTGTTATTTCAAATAAATTTATACAATATACAGAGAAAGTATAAAAATATACGAAGCAAAATATTCTTTCCAGCATAAAATGTATTTGTTTTAATCAACGCTCGAACTGCTATTTTTAAAGCAACAGCCCGTACGCCGAAAACTTTTGTAGATTTGAATTCAGGGTATCCGAAAATGCATATATTTTATCCGAAATACCCAAAAAGGCTCCGAGATAAAGTACCGTTTTTGCGTTTTTTGGAGCTGTACCTTTTTTAGAGTATTTTTGTGTTTCAAAATTCATAAAAAAATAAACCTTTTTCCTAGAGACTTGAAATTTGTTGCAAATGTAGAAAACTGAAGAGTTACTACAATTTCGCAAACGAAATTGGCATAGAGTACATAATTTTGGAGTACTGCGGGTTCAAAATAAGAAATTATACCCTGTCCACTATACTCTTGGACTGACTAAATGGTTGAGAGATGACAACCATTTATTGTTTTTTTTTATTTATTTAAACCAGAACACACTCCGCATTTTTAAACTGCCTTCAGAAGCTTAAAGTCAAAAAATGGTTGTCATTCCAATACCACTAGTCAATCAGCCAGTTGTAGATGCAGTGGCCCACCCGCCCACCGCATTCACATGTTGTACCAAGAACCATATGGCTTTTAGTCACAAAGAACAACTGTGCAATACAAGAAACGGAATGTGGATACAATAGGAAAATGGTTGTCATTCCGAACCAGTTTGTCAACCATTCAGTCAAAAATGTAAATTTGAGTATATATTTTGGTGTAATTCTCAATTTGATATTCTTTGCTCGTATATTATATGTTTCTTTGTGACTAAACAGCGTATGGTTTTGGTACCGTTTGTGTGTGCGGTGGGTGGGCGGGCCGCCCTGTCCACTATACTCTTCGACTGACTAAACGATTGAGACATGACAACCATTTATTGAAAAATAATACCGAGAAGTCACTCCTTATGGTCTCTTTGTATGTGGATTTGATAAAATAATGTCAAGCAAACTTGCATAGGGCAAAATAAACACTCCAAAGCGACTTTTCAAAATATTGCGAGTTGATGTTGTAGCAGCGCCTCCGCCATTTTTGACGATATTTTGAAATTACAGAGATACACGTTTGGACGTCCACGGATTTGAATTTCATAAAATAATCTCAAAAATGACACGAAATAGGATAATAAATAGTCGTAGATAAATTTTGAATTATTTAGAAATACCACTGCCACCGGCGCCTCCACCATTTTTGAGAAAATTTTGATATACCGAACAGACAGTCCCTGTAGTCTCTTTGTTATTTCAAATAAATTTATACAATATACAGAGAAAGTATAAAAATATACGAAGCAAAATATTCTTTCCAGCATAAAATGTATTTGTTTTAATCAACGCTCGAACTGCTATTTTTAAAGCAACAGCCCGTACGCCGAAAACTTTTGTAGATTTGAATTCAGGGTATCCGAAAATGCATATAATTTATCCGAAATACCCAAAAAGGCTCCGAGATAAAGTACCGTTTTTGCGTTTTTTGGAGCTGTACCTTTTTTGGAGTATTTTTGTGTTTCAAAATTCATAAAAAAATAAACCTTTTTCCTAGAGACTTGAAATTTGTTGCAGATGTAGAAAACTGAAGAGTTACTACAATTTCGCAAACGAAATTGGCATATAGTACATAATTTTGGAGTACTGCGGGTTCAAAATAAGAAATTATACCCTGTCCACTATACTGTTGGACTGACTAAATGGTTGAGAGATGACAACCATTTATTGTTTTTTTTTATTAATTAAACCAGAACACATTCCGCATTTTTACACTGCCTTCAGAAGCTTAAAGTCAAAAAATGGTTGTCATTCCAATACCACTAGTCAATCAGCCAGTTGTGGATGCAGTGGCCCACCCGCCCACCGCATTCACATGTCGTGCCAAGAACCATATGGCTTTTAGTCACAAAGAACAACTGTGCAATACAAGAAACGGATTGTGGATAGAATAGGAAAATGGTTGTCATTCCGAACCAATTTGTCAACCATTGAGTCAAAAATGTAAATTTGAGTATATATTTTGGTGTAATTGTCAATTTGATATTCTTTGCTCGTATATTATATGTTTCTTTGTGACTAAACAGCGTATGGTTTTGGTACCGTTTGTGTGTGCGGTGGGTGGGCGGGCCGCCCTGTCCACTATACTCTTCGACTGACTAAACGATTGAGACATGACAACCATTTATTGAAAAATAATACCGAGAAGTCACTCCTTATGGTCTCTTTGTATGTGGATTTGATAAAATAATGTCAAGGAAACTTGAATAGGGCAAAATAAACACTCCAAAGCGACTTTTCAAAATATTGCGAGTTGATGTTGTAGCAGCGCCTCCGCCATTTTTGACGATATTTTGAAATTACAGAGATACACCTTTGGACGTCCACGGATTTGAATTTTATAAAATAATCTCCAAAATGACACGAATTAGGATAATAAATAGTCGTAGATGAATTTTGAATTATTTAGGAATACCACTGCCACCGGCGCCTCCACCATTTTTGAGAAAATTTTGATATACCGAACAGACAGTCCCTGTAGTCTCTTTGTTATTTCAAATAAATTTATACAATATACAGAGAAAGTATAAAAATATACGAAGCAAAATATTCTTTCCAGCATAAAATGTATTTGTTTTAATCAACGCTCGAACTGGTATTTTTAAAACGACAGCTCGTACGCCGAAAATGACTATAATTTATCCAAAATACCCAAAATATCCCCGAGATATAAAGTACCGTTTTTGGCGCTTTTTTAGCTTTTTTGCAGTACTTTTTTGTAATTTATAAAAACATAATCCCAACGAAAATATAATCCAGATATTTACGTACGTAATTTGTGATTTACGGTTACCAAGATTGAATCGTTCAGGAGCCTCAAAGCCCTATCACAACTAGCCCAAAAAGCTTGCGTATACTATCTTATCCCCTCGAACACTCGCCTAAACTCATCACGAAACCGCACGATTCAAAACCCGGAATGGAACTCGAAACAAAAGGTCATAATCTATTCGAAATAAAAACTCGAATGTGAGCGAGTGTTGTGTACGTCTGCTGTCTGGTTGGAGTGTAGATGGAGTGTCGCAGCTTAATTTAATTTCAGTCGAGATTTAACACAAAGAGAAGAGCTTTGAAATCATCAGCGACCCGTTCAGAGTCACTAAAGATAACCGCATCGAGCCATTTACATTTTGATGAGTTGGAAGTTTCTTTTGTCTCCTCGGCTCTGTGTTTGCCGGCTGGCTCCTTCCATATTGAAGGCGAGGAGTCGATATTCCCGTTCGAATTGCCTGGAGTTAGTTTGAATTCGGAGAAGTCGCGGGGGGCCTGAAGTTTGGACCGGCAGGAGTGGGATTTTGAAAACAAAAGACGTCGGAAGGAGCAACCGACCGAGAGTACAGTAGATACATATTGCAGTTCTAGACCATCATGAAGCCAGCTGTCTAGTCACATTCCAATCCGGGACTACATTACGAGCAGAAACAGCTCAACTTGCTAATGATTCTATAATGAGCGATCAATCAATGATGTCGGTTTGATAAATGTGAATAATTACCGAGATGCTTCCTGCAATTTCGATCGACTGTACAGACAGACAGGAAACTATACTAATGCCGGAATTACAATTACCATTTAAAGCACACCTCGGGAAAGCAAAAACCGCCGCCACGAAACACTCCCTAAACAAAACGGGGCCATAATTCGAAAACGTGGAAGTCGAACAAATCAGCCGCAGCACAACTCCCAGCAGCGCCGATGAATTAACAATGAAACTGCCTTTTACGCCGTCGATGATCGTCGCAAGCTCTCGGATCCGTAACACGTTCTCTTTCTTCCTCCACGTGCCTTTCGAAAGTTTCTCCTTAAATAAATGAGAGCGTTTGGAAATAATTTACAGCCGGAAGTGTGTTCGTACATAATTTAGGGCGGGAGTTTGGATAAGTCGGAAGGACGGATATCACAATGGATTCTTGGATATTTGAGGAAGATAAACGACCGACAATTCCTCCCACCGACAAATGGATTGCATTAGGAAAGTTTTTCGCAGACACTTCACTTCCAATGTGACGGACAGTTTTCCCACTTTCTTTTGCGGGCGATGTCGAGGTAAGAGTTTAAACTGAGTTATGGCCTCTGTTTTCGGATGTGGTTTTAATACTGTCGATGCCGGGAGGGACACTGGGGAAATTGAGAGTCTAAGAATATTGCAAATAATTCCCAACGTAAAAAATATACAGAAATTGGAAACATTTTTTACAATATTTAAATTAGAATGGCGCATCCACCAATTTTGCTGCATTACAAATATCGTCAATAAGACTTCTCACGTCTTCCGTATGTCTAGATCTAATATTTTCATGTTAGAAATGCTCCAAATTATATTAATCCATACAGTATAAAACATCTTAAATCTTTTATATTTTTAGAACACTTTTTAAGTTTTAAATTTAATTAAAAATTAATCCTTTTCCTAAAGCTTTAAAATTTGGTGCAAATACACAAATACTGAAGGTTTCGAAGACTGTATCAGATCTGAACTCAGGGGTCCCAAAATGTATGATAAATGCTAAGAAGCCCCAAAAAAAGCTCCGAGCTTTTTGGGGAGCTTTTGGGTTTCAAAATGCATTAAAAAAATCACCCTTGCTTCTAAAAGCTTGCAACTACGGTTCCACAATGACAAATTAGTATTCAATCGTGAAAGCTCTAAAACATCTGAAATGAGCTTACAAAACAGCATGATAAATGTCAAATAAAACAAGATGAGTTGTTACAATTGCTGCGATAATTCCGTTTCAGGTACCCATCAGCCCGAGCTCGCAGCGCCGCCCCCACCGACCGGTATGCCGCCCCATAACCGTGGACGATAAAAACTCGCTCAAACAATGTATCGAAAATGGGAATTCCTCGGGGAAAATTGAAAATCTGCGAAGAGTCGTGACCGATAAGAATCTGTCATTTCCCGAGGCGTCGCCGCCTAACAAATAACCGAGCGGACCGTTTCATTTGCGGAGGTATCGATACCCACCTATCTGCGACATTATGGAAAGAAACATGATTATTATTCTGTTAGGCAAGCGCGCATTTAGTTCAGCTATCGGCCGTTCGTCGCTGCGGGTTATTGATTTATGCGAGTCCGATACGAACGACTTGTTCCTGCCGCCCCCGACCGCCCCCGCCAGACGCCACGTTATTCCTTCGGCGGTTATTCCGGGGACGGTTTTTATTTATTCACATTGGGTACAGTCAATGGTACCCACACCGTTGGGCAACTATCGTTCCGCTTTGACCGGCAATTGTGTTAAAGCGGTCATAAAAGAAGCCCTGGCTGAAAATTATTCCGGCCGAAAAGTGTTTTCGAATGCTCGTTAATCGGGCAAAGCAGAGCTTTTATTTGTTTTTAAATTGGATTAAGGGTAATTGCCTGAGCTCGGCCGACAAAGAACTGTAAAATTGCAAGCACTGCTAATAACAAAAAAAGATCTTTTGCTGCTGCACAAAGCGTCCACATGCATGACCCTATAAGCTTATTACCGTAAAAAACAATATACATTTTTAAAGCCCTGTCTCGTTGTTGGGAACAGTTGGGAGGGTATTATTCCCCATTGACAGTTCATCCCAGCTATTGTTTCTGCAATTCGGGCCAATGAGGAAATTCAAATAAAAGTTTAGCCACCAATAGGTTGGGATTATATCCAAAATTTAGGAACGTTTCGACTAAACTTTTATATTAGGTTTTTCACATCATTTTAATTTTTGTTATGGTATATCTCATGTTTTATTGTGTCATGAAGTCAAATTCATGATGTCTCTAAAATAGGAAATTATTTAATCATCATCAATCACAATAATTCGATGCAGTTAAATTTATTCACGTTTTTATACTCACATTGAACCCAGTCAATGGTACCCACTGCGTTGGGAAGCTATCATTTTATTGTGTCATGTGATGCACAGCAATACTTGAACTAGACAGTAAATCAAATTTATGATGTCTCGAAAATCGAAAATTATTTCCTCCAACATGCTCTGAACATGTTCTCTGCTTCAAATGTTGTCATATGTTACCCTTTTCTGTTTCCTTTATCTTTTCTTGTGTTCTAAAGGTAAAAAATTAAAGGAGGCCATTGACCATAAAAAAATATTTACGATGTGTAAAATCTGCAGGATAATTTCTTTGTTATCGACACGTTTAATTGTCTCATGCATTATACAGCAACATTGGAAACCGACAGTAAGTCAAAATTATAATGCCTTTAAAATACCAAATTTTTTTTTTGTTTGAAAATCGACTGACAAATATTGGAGTTTCTCGACACAATGATAATAATTAGATTTAGTTAAATTTATTCACGTTTTTATACTCACATTGGGGCACAGTCAATGGTGGCCACTGTGTTGGGAAACTATCATTTTATTGTGTCATTTGATGAACAGCAAGACTTGAAGCAGACAGTAAATCCAATTTATGATGTCTCTAAAATCGAAAATTATTTCCTCCAACATGTTCTGAACATGTTTTTTGCTTAAAATATTGTCATATTTTATTTTTCTGTTTTTTTTTTATTTTTTCTTGTATTCTAATGTAAAAAATTAGATGACACCATCGACCATAGAAATGCGTTTACGATGTCTAAAATCTGTAGGATACTTTCTTTGTTATGGACACGTTTTATGCAACATTGGAAACCAACAGTAAGTCAAAATTATAATACCTTTAAAATCCCTAATTTTCCATAAAATTGTAGACACTTTTTTGTTTGAAAATCGACTGACAGATATTGCGGTTTCTTAAAACAATCATAATAATTCTCTACTGCAAATTTGCCCGATTCGGCTAAATTTATTCGCGTTTTTTACTCACATTGGGTACAGTCAATGGTGCCCACTGCGTTGGGAAACTATGATTTTATTGTGTCATTTGTCATTTGTTATCATGTGTCATCGACAATAATTCTCCAAAAAATTGTTTCCTCCAACATGTTCTGAACATGTTTTTCGCTTCAAATGTCATATTTTAGGTTTTTTTTTTCGGTTTCTTTTATCTTTCCTTGTGTTCTAAAGTAAAAAATTAGTGGAGGCCATTAACGATAGAAGTCTGTAGGATAATTTCTTTCTTACGGAGACGTTTTATTGTCTCATGCATTGTACAGCAACATTGGAAACCGACAGTAAGTCAAAATTATAATACCTTTAAAATCCCTAATTTTCCATAAAATTGTAGACACTTTTCTGTTTGAACATCAACTGACAGATATTGCGGTTTCTTAATACAATCATAATAATTTTCTACTGCAGATTTGCCCGATTCGGCCAAATTTATTCGCGTTTTTTACTCACATTGGGTACAGTCAATGGTGTCCACTGCGTTGGGAAACTATCATTTTATTGTGTCATTTGTCATTTGTTATCATGTGTCATCGACATTAATTCTTCAAAAAATTGTTTCCTCCAACATGTTCTGAACATGTTTTTCGCTTCAAATGGCATATTTTAGGTTTTTTTCCGTTTCTTTTATCTTTCCTTGTGTTCTAAAGTAAAAAATTAGTGGAGGCCATTAACCATAGAAGCCTGTAGAATCATTTCTTTCTTACGGAGACGTTTTATTTTCTCATTCATTGTACAGCAACATTGGAAACGACAGTAAGTTAAAATTATAATACCTTTAAAATCCACAATTTTACATAAAATTGTAGACACTTTTTTGTTTAAAAATCGACTGACAGATATTGCGGTTTCTTAATACAATCATAATAATTCTCTACTGCAGATTTGCCCGATTCGGCTAAATTTATTCGCGTTTTTTACTCACATTGGGTACAGTCAATGGTGCCCACTGCGTTGGGAAACTATCATTTTATTGTGTCATTTGTCATTTGTTATCATGTGTCATCGACATTAATTCTCCAAAAAAGTATTTCCTCCAACATGTTTTGAACATGTTTTTCGCTTCAAATGGCATATTTTAGGTTTTTTTTCGGTTTCTTTTATCTTTCCTTGTGTTCTAAAGTAAAAAAATAGTGGAGGCCATTAACCATAGAAGTCTGTAGGATAATTTCTTTCTTACGGAGACGTTTTATTTTCTCATTCATTGTACAGCAACATTGGAAACGACAGTAAGTTAAAATTATAATACCTTTAAAATCCATAATTTTACATAAAATTGTAGACACTTTTTTGTTTGAAAATCGACTGACAGATATTGCGGTTTCTTAATACAATCATAATAATTCTCTACTGCAAATTTGCCCGATTCGGCTAAATTTATTCGCGTTTTTTACTCACATTGGGTACAGTCAATGGTGCCCACTGCGTTGGGAAACTATCATTTTATTGTGTCATTTGTCATTTGTTATCATGTGTCATCGACATTCATTCTCCAAAAAATTATTTCCTCCAACATGTTCTGAACATGTTTTTCGCTTCAAATGGCATATTTTAGGTTTTTTTTCGGTTTCTTTTATCTTTCCTTGTGTTCTAAAGTAAAAAATTAGTGGAGGCCATTAACCATAGAAGTCTGTAGGATAATTTCTTTCTTATGGAGACGTTTTATTGTCTCATGCATTGTACAGCAACATTGGAAATGACAGTAAGTTAAAATTATAATACCTTTAAAATCTATGATTTTCCATAAAATTGTAAACACTTTTTTGTTTGAAAATCGACTGACAGATATTGCGGTTTCTTAATACAATCATAATAATTCTCTACTGCAGATTTGCCCGATTCGGCTAAATTTATTCGCGTTTTTATACTCACCTTGGGTACAGTCAATGGTGCCCACTGCGTTGGGAAACTATCATTTTATTGTGTCATTTGTTATCATGTGTCATCGACATTAATTCTCCAAAAAATTATTTCCTCCAACATGTTCTGAACATGTTTTTCGCTTCAAATGGCATATTTTAGTTTTTTTTTTCGGTTTCTTTTATCTTTCCTTGTGTTCTAAAGTAAGAAATTAGTGGAGGCCATTAACCGTAGAAGTCTGTAGGATAATTTCTTTCTTACGGAGACGTTTTATTGTCTCATGCATTGTACAGCAACATTGGAAACCGACAGTAAGTCAAAATTATAATACCTTTAAAATCCCTAATTTTCCATAAAATTGTAGACACTTTTTTGTTTAAAAATCGACTGACAGATATTGCGGTTTCTTAATACAATCATAATAATTCTCTACTGCAGATTTGCCCGATTCGGCTAAATTTATTCGCGTTTTTTACTCACATTGGGTACAGTCAATGGTGCCCACTGCGTTGGGAAACTATCATTTTATTGTGTCATTTGTCATTTGTTATCATGTGTCATCGACATTAATTCTCCAAAAAAGTATTTCCTCCAACATGTTTTGAACATGTTTTTCGCTTCAAATGGCATATTTTAGGTTTTTTTCCGTTTCTTTTATCTTTCCTTGTGTTCTAAAGTAAAAAAATAGTGGAGGCCATTAACCATAGAAGTCTGTAGGATAATTTCTTTCTTACGGAGACGTTTTATTTTCTCATTCATTGTACAGCAACATTGGAAACGACAGTAAGTTAAAATTATAATACCTTTAAAATCCATAATTTTACATAAAATTGTAGACACTTTTTTGTTTGAAAATCGACTGACAGATATTGCGGTTTCTTAATACAATCATAATAATTATCTACTGCAGATTTGCCCGATTCGGCTAAATTTATTCGCGCTTTTATACTCACATTGGGTACAGTCAATGGTGCCCACTGCGTTGGGAAACTATCATTTTATTGTGTCATTTGTTATCATGTGTCATCGACATTAATTCTCCAAAAAATTATTTCCTCCAACATGTTCTGAACATGTTTTTCGCTTTAAATGGCATATTTTAGTTTTTTTTTTCGGTTTCTTTTATCTTTCCTTGTGTTCTAAAGTAAAAAATTAGTGGAGGCCATTAACCATAGAAGTCTGTAGGATAATTTCTTTCTTATGGAGACGTTTTATTGTCTCATGCATTGTACAGCAACATTGGAAATGACAGTAAGTTAAAATTATAATATCTTTAAAATCTATGATTTTCCATAAAATTGTAAACACTTTTTTGTTTGAAAATCGACTGACAGATATTGCGGTTTCTTAATAGAATCATAATAATTCTCTACTGCAGATTTGCCCGATTCGGCTAAATTTATTCGCGTTTTTTACTCACATTGGGTACAGTCAATGGTGCCCACTGCGTTGGAAAACTATCATTTGATTGTGTCAATTGTCATTTGTTATCATGTGTCATCGACATTAATTCTCCAAAAAATTATTTCCTCCAACATGTTCTGAACATGTTTTTCGCTTTAAATGGCATATTTTAGGTTGTTTTTCGGTTTCTTTTATCTTTCCTTGTGTTCTAAAGTAAAAAATTAGTGGAGGCCATTAACCATAGAAGTCTGTAGGATAATTTCTTTCTTATGGAGACGTTTTATTGTCTCATGCATTGTACAGCAACATTGGAAATGACAGTAAGTTAAAATTATAATACCTTTAAAATTCCTAATTTTCCATAAAATTGTAGACACTTTTTTGTTTGAACATCGACTGACAGATATTGCGGTTTCTTAATACAATCATAATAATTATCTACTGCAGATTTGCCCGATTCGGCTAAATTTATTCGCGCTTTTATACTCACATTGGGTACAGTCAATGGTGCCCACTGCGTTGGGAAACTATCATTTTATTGTGTCATTTGTTATCATGTGTCATCGACATTAATTCTCCAAAAAATTATTTCCTCCAACATGTTCTGAACATGTTTTTCGCTTTAAATGGCATATTTTAGGTTTTTTTTCGGTTTCTTTTATCTTTCCTTCTGTTCTAAAGTAAAAAATTAGTGGAGGCCATTAACCATAGAAGTCTGTAGGATAATTTCTTTCTTACGGAGACGTTTTATTGTCTCATGCATTGTACAGCAACATTGGAAATGACAGTAAGTTAAAATTATAATACCTTTAAAATCCATAATTTTCCATAAAATTGTAGACACTTTTTTGTTCGAAAATCGACTGACAAATATTGCAGTTTCTCGACACAATCGTAATAATTCTCCACTGCAGATTCCCCCGATTCGGTGCATTCAATTTGCCGCAAGAACTTATAAATTCAGAGCTACAATCCCGGCGTAATAAATTTCCCTCGCAGCACCTGCCGAAACAGATACAATATAAAATATCGACTTCGTCGAGATAAAATTCCAGAGGCCAATATAATATACTCAAATTGGAAGTTCGCGCCGTGCGAAATTCCTATTAAATTCTTTATTACATTTCCGAAACAGTTTTTAGTTGGCAATTAATCGGAAAGAGTGCTCGAAACTTTGTCCCGAACTTCGTTTATGAATTCATCGAAATCTGTTAAAATCGGGGCACTCTTAATTGGATTCCAGTCGCGCGAAGTTCGGGAAGTAACTCGAATGATCTCGCTAATAATCTTTTGATTGCAACGGGCAATTGTTGTCTTGGGATTTTCGCTGAAATGAGGTAAGACACGGAAAAATACGGGGCTGCGCCCAAAAGCTTATTAAATTCTTCTTTCAAAGAAGTCTTTTCTGAAATTAATATTTGCAGCGATCAAAAAGAAGGAGGTTGGGAGTTCTGGGCCTGGAAAAGCATATTAGTTTATTTGATACGCCGTCTTCGGCACTGTAAAGTCTCACAATACTAACCCGCGGTAAACTGGACTCCTTTCATGACTCGAAACCCCTCCATGGCTGTGTGTATTCCGCCATAATGGAATTAGAATTTCCCGCATTAACTGTCGTTAAATAATGCACGCCCGACTTCTGGGTGCATTTCGCAACAGCATCTTGCTCGGTTCCCAGAGCAATTATGTAATGCGATATAACCTTACTTGCGGCAACATGAAGGCACTAGCTCCTCGGGGAGGTTCCTTAATTAGATCACTGTCACTGCACTGATACACCTAGGGTATTCCCCGAGGCTGGCTCGCTGCACTACCCGGACACACTCTGTTATAAAATTTTCACGACGCAATCGGAAGGACGACGCGGATTTGTCGTTCCGTGTTTTCATCAATTTTCATATTTGGCACAATTTCCATGAGGGTGTCAAATTACGGCGCTACGCTGCGGATGGAGCGCTGTATTTCATGTCGAAAGAGGACAATAATTTAATCGAGATAATTCTTGTTGCGTTCTGGAGTAATTCTACGAGCGAACGTTCGAGAACACGACGCGGAACCGCCGTCTGTATAATAGGAGTAATTCTAATGATGATAGCATAGGTGGTCGGTAAAGAATCAGCTAATATGTATAATAATAAATCATCCAGCTCGCAAAAGTTGTGGCCGCACAAATCAATAGCCGCGTTTTGAGCCTTTTCATCAAACGAATGTTGATCATTTGTTGAGCGTGTTGTTTTACGTTTTGTAAAAACACGCTTAAAACAATATGGTTTTGGCAGCGAGTTTAATGGCCAAATGCGGTCGTAAATTTATTATTGGACGAATGGATGTGGAGTTTGAAGAGTAATTAGCACACATTATAGAAATAGCAAAGTTGCGATATAGAGAAAGTGCAGTTACGATATTGCGGGTTATGGGATTACGAAATTATGGAATCATGAAATTAACAAGAAGTTAAAGGCAAGCCGAATTTTTTACATTTTTATTTTGAGCGGCGCATCCACCATTTTTCACATTTTTTTTAACTTCTCCCGTAGACATCTGGGCGCCTTTATCTGTCAAAATGTGACATTGCAATGATGAAAACAACGCCCAAATTCGTGAACTACACCCTCAAATGCAGGCTGAGTTTTTGATATATATTTTTTTAAACGGCGCATCCACCATTTTTACATTTTCTTTAAAATCCCCCCCATAGACTTCCAGGTGTCTTTATCTGTTGAAATGTAATATTGCAATGATGAAAACAACGCCCAAATTTGATAAATTACACCCCTAACGAAATTGTAAAACTGCAAAATGACGAAATTTTTAAATTACGAAATCACGAAATACTACACAATAGACATAGCGAAGTTGCGATATAGGGAAATAGAGGAACAAGACAATATTAGAAATAGAAATAAAAAACTAAAAAAAAAAACAAAAAACTAAAATAGACTGATTTCGTTATAGATTTCGAACTAACGAAATTCCCAAACTACAATATTGCAGATTATAGGATAACGAAATTAAAAAATCATGAAATTACGAAATGAAGAAACAACAAGATAATGAAATAGTTAAACTGCGAAATAACGAAATTTTCAAATAGCGAAATCACGAAATGCCACATGATAGAAATAGCGAAGTTGCGATATAGGGAAATAGAGAAACAAGGAAATTACGAAATAGAAAACTAAAAAAAAAATAAAATAGTAAAATGATGCAATAGATTGATTTCATTATAGATTTCGCAATGACCAAATAACGAAAGTCTCAAATTATGATATTGCGGATTATGGGATAACGAGATTAAGAAACGACGAAATTACGAAATGCAGAAACAACAAGATAATGAAATGGTAAAACTGCGAAATTACTAAATTTTCAAATAACGAAATCACGAAATGCCACATTATAGAAATAGCGAAGTTGCGATATAGGGAAATAGAGACACAAGGAAATTACGAAATAGAAAACTAAAAAAAAAATTAAAATAGTTGCAATAGATTGATTTAATTATAGATTTCGCAATGACCAAATAACGAAAGTCCCAAATTATGATATTGCGGATTATGGGATAACGAGATTAAGAAATGACGAAATTACGAAATGCAGAAACACAAGATAATGAAATAGTAAAACTGCGAAATAACGAAATTTTCAAATAACGAAATCACGAAATGCCACATTATAGGAATAGCGAAGTTGCGATATAGGGAAATAGAGAAACAAGGAAATTACGAGATAGAAAACTAAAAAAAAAATTAAAATAGTTGCAATAGATTGATTTAATTATAGATTTCGCAATGACCAAATAACGAAAGTCCCAAATTATGATATTGCGGATTATGGGATAACGAGATTAAGAAGCGACGAAATTACGAAATGAAGAAACAACAAGATAATGAAATGGTAAAACTACGAAATCACGAAATTCTCAAATAGCGAAATCACGAAATGCCACATTATAGAAATAGCGAAGTTGCGATATAGGGAAATAGAGACACAAGGAAATTACGAAATAGAAAACTAAAAAAAAATATAAAATAGTTGCAATAGATTGATTTCATTATAGATTTCGCAATGACCAAATAACGAAAGTCCCAATTATGATATGGCGGATTATGGGATAACGAGATTAAGAAACGACGAAATTACGAAATGAAGAAACAACAAGATAATGAAATAGTAAAACTGCGAAATAACGAAATTTTCAAATAACGAAATCACGAAATGCCACATTATAGAAATAGCGAAGTTGCGATATAGGGAAATAGAGACACAAGGAAATTACGAAATAGAAAACTAAAAAAAAAATTAAAATAGTTGCAATAGATTGATTTCATTATAGATTTCGCAATGACCAAATAACGAAAGTCCCAAATTATGATATTGCGGATTATGGGATAACGAGATTAAGAAACGACGAAATTACGAAATGAAGAAACAACAAGATAATGAAATGGTAAAACTGCGAAATAACGAAATTCTCAAATAGCGAAATCACGAAATGCCACATTATAGAAATAGCGAATTTGCGATATAGGGAAATAGAGAAAGAAGAAAATTACGAAATAGAAAACTAAAAAAAAATTAAAATAGTAAAATGATGCAATAGATTGATTTCATTACAGATTTTGCAATGACCAAATAACGAAAGTCCCAAATTATGATATTGCGGATTATGGGATAACGAGATTAAGAAACGACGAAATTACGAAATGAAGAAACAACAAGATAATGAAATAGTAAAACTGCGAAATAACGAAATTTTCAAATAACGAAATCACGAAATGCCACATTATAGAAATAGCGAAGTTGCGATATAGGGAAATAGAGACACAAGGAAATTACGAAATAGAAAACTAAAAAAAAAATTAAAATAGTTGCAATAGATTGATTTCATTATAGATTTCGCAATGACCCAATAACGAAAGTCCCAATTATGATATGGCGGATTATGGGATAACGAGATTAAGAAACGACGAAATTACGAAATGAAGAAACAACAAGATAATGAAATAGTAAAACTGCGAAATAACGAAATTTTCAAATAACGAAATCACGAAATGCCACATTATAGAAATAGCGAAGTTGCGATATAGGGAAATAGAGACACAAGGAAATTACGAAATAGAAAACTAAAAAAAAAATTAAAATAGTTGCAATAGATTGATTTCATTATAGATTTCGCAATGACCAAATAACGAAAGTCCCAAATTATGATATTGCGGATTATGGGTTAACGAGATTAAGAAATGACGAAATTACGAAATGCAGAAACACAAGATAATGAAATAGTAAAACTGCGAAATAACGAAATTTTCAAATAACGAAATCACGAAATGCCACATTATAGGAATAGCGAAGTTGCGATATAGGGAAATAGAGAAACAAGGAAATTACGAGATAGAAAACTAAAAAAAAAATTAAAATAGTTGCAATAGATTGATTTAATTATAGATTTCGCAATGACCAAATAACGAAAGTCCCAAATTATGATATTGCGGATTATGGGATAACGAGATTAAGAAGCGACGAAATTACGAAATGAAGAAACAACAAGATAATGAAATGGTAAAACTACGAAATCACGAAATTCTCAAATAGCGAAATCACGAAATGCCACATTATAGAAATAGCGAAGTTGCGATATAGGGAAATAGAGACACAAGGAAATTACGAAATAGAAAACTAAAAAAAAATATAAAATAGTTGCAATAGATTGATTTCATTATAGATTTCGCAATGACCAAATAACGAAAGTCCCAATTATGATATGGCGGATTATGGGATAACGAGATTAAGAAACGACGAAATTACGAAATGAAGAAACAACAAGATAATGAAATAGTAAAACTGCGAAATAACGAAATTTTCAAATAACGAAATCACGAAATGCCACATTATAGAAATAGCGAAGTTGCGATATAGGGAAATAGAGACACAAGGAAATTACGAAATAGAAAACTAAAAAAAAAATTAAAATAGTTGCAATAGATTGATTTAATTATAGATTTCGCAATGACCAAATAACGAAAGTCCCAAATTATGATATTGCGGATTATGGGATAACGAGATTAAGAAATGACGAAATTACGAAATGCAGAAACACAAGATAATGAAATAGTAAAACTGCGAAATAACGAAATTTTCAAATAACGAAATCACGAAATGCCACATTATAGGAATAGCGAAGTTGCGATATAGGGAAATAGAGAAACAAGGAAATTACGAGATAGAAAACTAAAAAAAAAATTAAAATAGTTGCAATAGATTGATTTAATTATAGATTTCGCAATGACCAAATAACGAAAGTCCCAAATTATGATATTGCGGATTATGGGATAACGAGATTAAGAAATGACGAAATTACGAAATGCAGAAACACAAGATAATGAAATAGTAAAACTGCGAAATAACGAAATTTTCAAATAACGAAATCACGAAATGCCACATTATAGGAATAGCGAAGTTGCGATATAGGGAAATAGAGAAACAAGGAAATTACGAGATAGAAAACTAAAAAAAAAATTAAAATAGTTGCAATAGATTGATTTAATTATAGATTTCGCAATGACCAAATAACGAAAGTCCCAAATTATGATATTGCGGATTATGGGATAACGAGATTAAGAAGCGACGAAATTACGAAATGAAGAAACAACAAGATAATGAAATGGTAAAACTACGAAATCACGAAATTCTCAAATAGCGAAATCACGAAATGCCACATTATAGAAATAGCGAAGTTGCGATATAGGGAAATAGAGACACAAGGAAATTACGAAATAGAAAACTAAAAAAAAATATAAAATAGTTGCAATAGATTGATTTCATTATAGATTTCGCAATGACCAAATAACGAAAGTCCCAATTATGATATTGCGGATTATGGGATAACGAGATTAAGAAACGACGAAATTACGAAATGAAGAAACAACAAGATAATGAAATGGTAAAACTGCGAAATTACTAAATTTTCAAATAACGAAATCACGAAATGCCACATTATAGAAATAGCGAAGTTGCGATATAGGGAAATAGAGACACAAGGAAATTACGAAATAGAAAACTAAAAAAAAAATTAAAATAGTTGCAATAGATTGATTTCATTATAGATTTCGCAATGACCAAATAACGAAAGTCCCAAATTATGATATTGCGGATTATGGGATAACGAGATTAAGAAACGACGAAATTACGAAATGCAGAAACAACAAGATAATGAAATGGTAAAACTGCGAAATTACTAAATTTTCAAATAACGAAATCACGAAATGCCACATTATAGAAATAGCGAAGTTGCGATATAGGGAAATAGAGACACAAGGAAATTACGAAATAGAAAACTAAAAAAAATAAATTAAAATAGTAAAATGATGCAATAGATTGATTTCATTATAGATTTCGCAATGACCAAATAACGAAAGTCCCAAATTATGATATTGCGGATTATGGGATAACGAGATTAAGAAACGACGAAATTACGAATTGAAGAAACAACAAGATAATGAAATAGTAAAACTGCGAAATAACGAAATTTTCAAATAACGAAATCACGAAATGCCACATTATAGAAATAGCGAAGTTGCGATATAGGGAAATAGAGACACAAGGAAATTACGAAATAGAAAACTAAAAAAAAAATTAAAATAGTTGCAATAGATTGATTTCATTATAGATTTCGCAATGACCAAATAACGAAAGTCCCAAATTATGATATTGCGGATTATGGGATAACGAGATTAAGAAACGACGAAATTACGAAATGCAGAAACAACAAGATAATGAAATAGTAAAACTGCGAAATAACGAAATTTTCAAATAACGAAATCACGAAATGCCACATGATAGAAATAGCGAAGTTGCGATATAGGGAAATAGAGAAACAAGGAAATTACGAAATAGAAAACTAAAAAAAAAATTAAATAGTAAAATGATGCAATAGATTGATTTCATTATAGATTTCGCAATGACCAAATAACGAAAGTCCCAAATTATGATATTGCGGATTATGGGATAACGAGATTAAGAAACGACGAAATTACGAAATGCAGAAACAACAAGATAATGAAATGGTAAAACTGCGAAATTACTAAATTTTCAAATAACGAAATCACGAAATGCCACATTATAGAAATAGCAAAGTTGCGATATAGGGAAATAGAGACACAAGGAAATTACGAAATAGAAAACTAAAAAAAAAAAAATTAAAATAGTAAAATGATGCAATAGATTGATTTCATTATAGATTTCGCAATGACCAAATAACGAAAGTCCCAAATTATGATATTGCGGATTATGGGATAACGAGATTAAGAAACGACGAAATTACGAATTGAAGAAACAACAAGATAATGAAATAGTAAAACTGCGAAATAACGAAATTTTCAAATAACGAAATCACGAAATGCCACATTATAGAAATAGCAAAGTTGCGATATAGGGAAATAGAGACACAAGGAAATTACGAAATAGAAAACTAAAAAAAAAAATTAAAATAGTAAAATGATGCTATAGATTGATTTCATTATAGATTTCGCAATGACCAAATAACGAAAGTCCCAAATTATGATATTGCGGAATATGGGATAACGAGATTAAGAAACGACGAAATTACGAAATGAAGAAACAACAAGATAATGAAATAGTAAAACTGCGAAATGACGAAATTTTCAAATAACGAAATCACGAAATGCCACATGATAGAAATAGCGAAGTTGCGATATAGGGAAATAGAGAAACAAGGAGATTACGAAATAGAAAACTAAAAAAAAAAAATTAAAATAGTAAAATGATGCTATAGATTGATTTCATTATAGATTTCGCAATGACCAAATAACGAAAGTCCAAAATTATGATATTGCGGATTATGTCATAACGAGATTAAGAAACGACGAAATTACGAAATGAAGAAACAACAAAATAATGAAATAGTAAAACTGCGAAATAACGAAATTTTCAAATAACGAAATCACGAAATGCCACATTATAGAAATAGCGAAGTTGCGATATAGGGAAATAGAGAAACAAGGAGATTACGAAATAGAAAACTAAAAAAAAAAAATTAAAATAGTAAAATGATGCTATAGATTGATTTCATTATAGATTTCGCAATGACCAAATAACGAAAGTCCAAAATTATGATATTGCGGATTATGGGATAACGAGATTAAGAAACGACGAAATTACGAAATGAAGAAACAACAAGATAATGAAATAGTAAAACTGCGAAATAACGAAATTTTCAAATAACGAAATCACGAAATGCCACATTATAGAAATAGCGAAGTTGCGATATAGGGAAATAGAGAGACAAGAAAATTACGAAACAGAAAACTAAAAAAAAATTAAAATGGTAAAATGATGCAATAGATTGATTTCGTTATAGATTTCAAAATGACGAAATAACGAAATTCCAAAATTCTGACATTAGCGTATTATGGGATTACGAAATTATAAAATCATGAAATTACGAAACGAAGAAACAACAAGCTCAAGGCAAGCTGAATTTTTTAGATTTTTATTTTGAGCGGCGCATCCACCATTTTTCACATATTTTTTTTAACTTCTTCCATAGACATCTGCATGCCTTTATCTGTTAAAATGTGACATTGCAATGATGAAAACATCGCCCAAATTCGTAAATTATACCCTCAAATGCAAGCTGAATTTTTTATAAATATTTCTTTAAGCGGCGCATCCACCATTTTCACATTTTCTTTAAACTTCCCCCCATAGACTTTCAGGTGTCTTTATCTCTTGAAATGTAATATTGCAATGATGAAGACAACGCCCAAATTTGATAAATTACACCCCTAACGAAATAGTAAAACTGCGAAATAACGAAATTTTTATATCACGAAATACTACACAATAGACATAGCGAAGTTGCGATATAGGGAAATAGAGGAACAAGACAATATTAGAAATAGAAAACTAAAAAAAAATCAAAAAGTAAAGTTATGTAATATACAGGGTGATTCACGAAGTGTAGTAGTTATTTAAACCTGTGACAGTCCCTAATATGAGGAGACCTAGAAAAATATTTAAAAAATCACAAGATATATGGTTTTAAAATTTACGCGAAAATCTTTAGTAAATAAACTCCTATCTCTTGGCCTGACCAAAAAAGGATTTTTTTGCTGGAACGAGTGCGGTGAACGGCTGCCAATTAATTACTTTCAGTTTTACTTTGCACACTAAATATTTTAAAATGCCCTTATTTTCAAATAGTGACCGATATGATTATGTCGATTATGTGAAACCCGTGGGAACTCTCTGAGTGTGTAATTTATTAGCGGACGTTCGGAAGATAAGACAACAAATGCTCGAAATTTACACGAAAGGTGGATCAGAATAAGTAATTTTTTCGCCGAAATGCTCAGGGTTGTCGTCATTCCGAACAATGGTACGTTGGCCTAGGTGAGTCAATTGAAAGCAAAAGTGGTTTTTGTCAGTCGGAAAGGGTTCATCAGTAAAGACCGAGATGTTTCCCATTGTTTGTATCGTTAGTAGTAAGTAGTAATATTGATTTCGTTATACATTTCGAAATGACAAAATTACAATATTACGGATTGTGGCATTACGAAATTATAAAATTATGAAATTACGAAATCACGCAATGAACGATCCTGGAAATTTTAACACAGAAGTCCGCAAGCACTAGCTATTTCAGGGACAACCGTTCAAAGTAACGTCCGAATTCAATTTGCCGGCTAAACGAGATCTCCTAAGGATCTGCATTTAATTTCGAACGGAGTTATCCGAATCACCTCCCCGAGGGACTCACGGACGAGCAGTTCCTTACCCCACCTGCCGGACGATTGAACTAATCGCTGTCCGAACCGCGCAAACGAGGGTTAATCCATGTTAATCCCCGACGACAAAACAGGGAAATAATTACGTTAGCGCCCCACACGATCGGAAAAATGTCCTTTGCGAACGATTACGCTAACGCTTTTTGAGAACGTGGATTTTTATTTCTCCCCCGTTTTCGTCCGAGTTGGTGAAAAGCTTTGTAGCGCAGGCGTGAGGTATGAAGCCGAAAGACTAATCTATACTGTCCTACATTCACATTAACATACTAGAATTCAAATACGGCGCGGAATAAGGGAGAAAAGGAGCAAATAAGCGCCTAGCGCCTCCTTTTTTTAAATTACCATCCGGCAACCTCCAGGTGTTATCAGTATAAATATTTAGCGCTCCAGACAGACATCTTTGTTATTGCACGGATGAATAATGTACCCGACACGTTGATTTAAACATCGCATCTTATTAACCTAACCGTTTTACCGACTGCTGGCAAACAAAGCGACGTTGTTTACCGAAATTACCATAATCCCTTTTCATTTCGACTTATTCGTAAATTTAGAAACGTGGAACAATTAAATGTTACTTACCCGCCGTTGAATAATTCATAAATTCAGCCGCGCGGACGGGAGCTTTGCCGGATAGCCGGTATTTCCCACATATTTTCCTCCCTTAATTACCAACTCGGTGCGGAATCTGCACGCGGAACGTTTAAGAACTATGCGGGGAAATTAATCCGTAAGAAGCTCATTATGCGATTTCGGATCAAAGCAGAGGAGACCGAGTGAACACGCGGCAATTTTATCTTCGAGTCTTTTTGTGGGAGCGATTACAGGTCGATGGAGCGCGAACACAGATCCGGAGGAAGAAAGTCGGTTCGGTTATTTTATTACCACTTTAAAATAAACAGCTATCATGACAATTTTTTACAAAATCTGACAGCGTTGTAAGCAGATAACGGAATTACATTTGTGAATTATTATTCCATCGAGATCATGTCTCACTAATTTGCCATCACTCATTACTTATTACTTTCCTTAATTGTGCGCGGAATTGGCATCGCGCTCTGGTGGGTGTCAGTTGCCGCGTCGCTAATTTTGGAGTTGGGGCGACAATAGATCAAATCTCTAAACGACTGTGATTTTGGTCTCCTTCATTAAAATCGTTTCGTGTAAATATTTTAGAAAGTTTCTCCTTTTGGAAAATGTTTTTCTCGCTGTTTCTTTCGATGAAATCTTTTTAGAAATTAGTTCCGTTTCCATCATCAAAATTATTTTTGAATTTTGCTTTATTTCTTTACAAAGTGTTTTTATATCCAGATTCATTCGTCAAAAACCTTTTGGAAAATCTTTTGAGCAAGTGGTACAGTGCCTTCCAGAACGCCTTCCTTCATCAACATCCTTTAAAAAAATATATTTTCATTTTTTTAAATCCTCCAAAGAAATGTCTTTCTCGCTATTTCATTCATTAAAATCTTTTAATTCAATTCATTTTTTTGTCCATATCCTTTCAGAAGATATTTTTATCACATTTTCGTCATCGACACCTTTTTAGAAAGTGTTTAAATGTTTTGTTGTCTTTTAGTATCCTTTTAGGGACTATTTTTCATTCTATTCCCTTCATCCAAATCCTTCCTTATATCCAGCATCTTTTGTCAAAAGCCTTTCAGAAAATCTTTTTCTTGCTGGTCCTATCAATGGATTTTTTTTGCAGAATTTTCTTTTCTCTGTCTTATTTGTCAACATCCTTTCGGAAAGTGTCTTTTTGTTGTTTTCTTCCTGAGACTATTTTAGAAAGTCTTTTTCATTTCCAGTTTCTTTCTTGAAGAGCCTGTTTAGAAATTATTGTATTTTTTGGTCGTTGGTTCGTAATAATCGTTTTCAAAACTGTTTTTCATTCCATTTCCTTCACCAAAATTATTTTTGATTTTTGTTTTTTTTTACCTTTTCTTTTCTCAAATTTCCTTCAAGGACGTGTCTTTCTCGCTGCTTCCTTCGTTAAAATTTTCCCTCTTTCTTATCTTTTTTTTCATTTCGCTCTCCTTTTAGAAACTATTGTTAATTCCATCCCCTTCTTCCAAATCCTTTTAGAAAGTTTCCTTACATCCAGCATCTTTTGTCAAAAGCCTTTCAGAGAGTCTCTTTTTTGCTGGTCCTTTCATTGGATTTTTTTTGCAGAATTCCATTTTCTCTGTCTTATTTGTCAACATCCTTTCGGAAAGTGTCTTTTTGTTGTTTTCTTCCTGAGACTATTTTAGAAAGTTTTTTTCATTTCCAGTTTCTTTCTTGAAGAGCCTGTTTTCCTGGCTGTTTCTTTCGTTGAAATCTTTTTAGAAATTGTATTTTTTGGTCGTTGGTTCGTAATAATCGTTTTCAAAACTGTTTTTCATTCCGTTTCCTTCACCAAAATTATTTTTGATTTTTGTTTTTTTTTACCTTTTCTTTTCTCAAATTTCCTTTAAGGACGTGTCTTTCTCCCTGCTTCCTTCGTTAAAATCTTTCCTCTTTCTTATCTTTTTTTTCTTTTCGCTCTCCTTTTAGAAACTATTGTTAATTCCATCCCCTTCTTCCAAATCCTTTTAGAAAGTTTCCTTACATCCAGCATCTTTTGTCAAAAGCCTTTCAGAGAGTCTCTTTCTTGCTGGTTGTTTTATTGGATTTTTTTTGCAGAATTCCCTTTTCTCTGTCTTATTTGTCAACATCCTTTCGGAAAGTGTCTTTTTGTTGTTTTCTTCCTGAGACTATTTTAGAAAGTTTTTTTCATTTCCAGTTTCTTTCTTGAAGAGCCTGTTTTCCTGGCTGTGTCTTTCGTCGAAGTCTTTCTAGAAATTGTATTTTTTGGTCGTTGGTTCGTAATAATCGTTTTCAAAACTGTTTTTCATTCCGTTTTCTTCACCAAAATTATTTTTGATTTTTGTTTTTTTTTTACTTTTTTTTTCTCACATTTCCTTTAAGGAAGTGTCTTTCTCGCTGCTTCCTTCATTAAAATCTTCCTTCTTTCTTTTCTTTCTTTTCTTCTCGCTCTCCTTTAAGAAACTATTTTTAATTCCATCCCCTTCATCCAAATCCTTTTAGAAAGTTTCCTTATATCCAGCATCTTTTGTCAAAACCTTTCAGAAAGTATTTTTCATGCTGGTCCTTTCATTGAATTTTTTTTTTTTGAGCAATTCCTATTTCTCTGTCTTATTTCTCCTTTCGGAGAGTGTCTTTTTGTTGTTTTCTTCCTGAGACTACTTTAGAAAGTTTTTTCATTTCCAGTGTCTTTCTTGAAGAGCCTGTTTTCCTGGCTGTTTCTTTCGTTGAAATCTTTTTAGAAATTGTATTTTTTGGTCGTTGGTTTGTAATAATCGTTTTCAAAACTGTTTTTCATTCCGTTTCCTTCACCAAAATTATTTTTGATTTTTGTTTTTTTTTTTATCTTTTTTTTATCAAATTTCCTTCAAGGACGTGTCTTTCTCGCTGCTTCCTTCATTAAAATCTTCCTTCTTTCTTTTCTTTTTTCTTCTCGTTCTCCTTTAAGAAACTATTTTTAATTCCATCCCCTTCATCAAAATCCTTTTAGAAAGTCTCCTTATATCCAGCATCTTTTGTCAAAACCTTTGAGAAAGTATTTTTCATGCTGGTCCTTTCATTGAATTTTTTTTTTTGAGCAATTCCTATTTCTCTGTCTTATTTCTCCTTTCGGAGAGTGTCTTTTTGTTGTTTTCTTCCTGAGACTACTTTAGAAAGTTTTTTCATTTCCAGTGTCTTTCTTGAAGAGCCTGTTTTCCTGGCTGTTTCTTTCGTTGAAATCTTTTTAGAAATTGTATTTTTTGGTCGTTGGTTTGTAATAATCGTTTTCAAAACTGTTTTTCATTCCGTTTCCTTCACCAAAATTATTTTTGATTTTTGTTTTTTTTTTCTTTTATTTTTTCTCAAATTTCCTTCAAGGACTTGTCTTTCTCGCTGCTTCCTTCATTAAAATCTTCCTTCTTTCTTTTCTTTCTTTTCTTCTCGCTCTCCTTTAAGAAACTATTTTTAATTCCATCCCCTTCATCCAAATCCTTTTAGAAAGTTTCCTTATATCCAGCATCTTTTGTCAAAACCTTTCAGAAATTATTTTTCATGCTGGTCCTTTCATTGAATTTTTTTTTTTTTTTTTTGAAGAATTCCTATTTCTCTGTCTTATTTCTCCTTTCGGAAAGTGTCTTTTTGTTGTTTTCTTCCTGAGACTACTGTAGAAAGTTTTTTCATTTCCAGTGTTTTTCTTGAGGAGCCTGTTTTCCTGGCTATTTCTTTAGTTGAAATCTTTTTAGAAATTGTATTTCTTGGTCGTTGATTCGTAATAATCGTTTTCAAAACTGTTTTTCATTCCGTTTCCTTCACCAAAATTATTTTTGATTTTTGTTTTTTTTTATCTTCTTTTTTCTCAAATTTCCTTCAAGGACGTGTCTTTCTTGCTGCTTCCTTCATTAAAATCTTCTTTTTTTCTTTTCTTTTTTCTTCTCGTTCTCCTTTTAGAAACTATTTTTAATTCCATCCCCTTCATCCAAATCCTTTTAGAAAGTCTCCTTATATCCAGCATCTTTTGTCAAAACCTTTTAGAGAGTCTCTTTCTTGCTGGTCCTTTCATTAAATATTTTTTTACAGAATTTTCTTTTTTCTGTTTTATTTGACAACATCCTTTTGGAAAGTGTCTTTTTGTTGTTTGCTTCTTGAGACTATTTTAGAAAGTTTTTTCATTTCCAGTTTTTTTCTTGAACCTGTTTTCCTGTTTGCTTCTTTTGTGGAAGTCTTTCTAGAAATTGTATTTTTTGGTCGTTGGTTCGTAATAATCGGTTTCAAAACTGTTTTCCATTCCGTTTCATCATCAAAATTATTTTTGCTTTTAAAAAGTTTTTTCCTCAAATTTCCTTCAAGGGAGTGTCTTTCCCGCTGTTTCCTTCAATAAAATTTTTTAGAACGTGTATTTTCTATTTTTTTTTTTTTTTCATTTTCTGTGTCAATATCCTTTCAGAAAATATTTTTCATCACGTTTTCTTCATCGAGACCCTTTTTAGAAAGTGTTGCTTTCTACAAAATGCTTTCAGAAGGTGTTTTTATTTCCGTTTTCTTTCTCACTATCCTCTTAGAAACTTTTTTTACATACCATTCCTCTTGTCCAAATCCTTTTAGAAAGTTTTCTTATATCCAGCATCTTTTGTCAAAAGTCTTTCAGAAAGTCTCTTTTTTGCTGGTCCTTTCATTGGATATTTTTTTACAGAATTTTCTTTTCTCTGTTTTATTTGACAACATCCTTTTGGAAAGTGTATTTTTGTTGTTTGCTTCTTGAGACTATTTTAAAAAGTTTTTTTTCATTTCCAATTTCTTTCTTGAAGAACCTGGCTGTTTCTTTCGTGACAATATTTTACAAAGTAACTTTGATTCCAGTTTCTTTCTACAGTCTTTTTAAATCTAATAATTTCATTCGGTAAACTTTGGATGATTTATCTGAAAGCTTAACACACACAAACATTTCTTTGTCAGTTTCCACCCCACGACGCCTCAACAGAAACCGGCATCCTCCCGTCGCGAAGAACAACACAATTATTCGTGCGGCAAAAGAGCGAGTGACGCGACAGCCGAAAAGTATAAACAATGCGGGGACGTCGGAAGCAGGTGTCGCGGCTTTATAAAATTAGGCGTTTACATAATCAATCGGCCATAAATCGAATGAATTTTAATGAGAGCGGAGTCAAAGCGCATCACCTGCAGCTGTTGGGTAACTAATTTCGCTAATAACGCCGCGATTAAACCCCGGGATCGAAGCTCGGCCAACGCAGTCTTTTATAATTAACCGGGAAGGTTCGGGGGCGATAACGTCCGGGGATTAATGGGGCTTTCGCGTCGAAATTTCCGTCGAGGCGCTTTGTCTTCGGTGGAAGTTACTTTCAATTTACACTTACTGTTGCGTTTTTTGGATCCGGCCCATTTTTTTACCAGCGCTGTCTGATGACGTTCGAACGAAAATGTTTTGCGTGAGGCGTAAAGGCCAACGTAATATTATAATAATAAATCTTTTTTTGCCCTACGGGTTTTCTGATTCCTGTACATATACAAGTAAACTTAACAATTATAATAATAAAAAAAAAACTAAATAAAATTCTCTATTTCTTCTCCCCTCCCCTTTCCTCTTCTCCCTTCTCCCTCCTCTTCCATACCTCTTTCATCCATTTAATTTCCCTTCCATCTACATTCAGTATTTCCTCTCTTTCTTTCCTCTCTCTTTGTTTCATCTCACTGCACTCGTTCCACATATGCTCAATCCTCTCTCTTTCCTCATAGCACATTCTACACATTCTTCCTCCATCTTCTGCCCAATATCTATTTTCCCTCTCTTCATTTCCGCACCTAAACCTCGCCATCATCTTTCTTTCTTTCTCGCTCTCCCTCCCCAAATACTTCGGTACTTCCTCGATCATGCATCTTCCGTACTTCCCGTTGTATCTGGATTCTCTAATTTTTTCTCTCCTCCCTTGTCTATCCGTATCCTTACCTCTTTCACTTAGTTCTACATTCATCCACACGCCTCTTTCTCTCAGTCTCTCTATTTCTTTGCTTGCATACCCATTCCTCCTGTAGTAATTCTCCCTATCATTCTCCTCTGAATTCTTCTTCTTTTCTCTCCAGCACTCCTTTAGTATCCTACATTATTTCCTCCCTTCCATCCTGTCTTCAAACTTGACCGCTCTTTTTCCCGCTTTCACTCTCAACCTATTCCTCTTGCATTCTTCTCTCACTATGTACCCTGGCGTTTCTCTCTCCACCCCTAGCACCCACCTCAGATATTTCTCTTGCACCCTCTCTATCTCCTCTTGTTCTTTCCATCCCCAGACCTCTGCTCCGTACAACAACACGCTTTCAATAAGACTTTCAAACATCATCATTCTCCTCTTAAAATCGCCTCCCCACCTTCTCTCTCCTATTTCCCATACACATCCTATCACCTTGTTCGCTTTTCTTGCACAGTTCTCTAATATGTGCCTTATCTGTGGCTCTTTCATTGAACACATACCCCAAGTATTTGAATTCTTTTACTTGTTCTATTACTTCTCCCTCCCACCTCCAATCACTCTCTTCGTTCTTCCTCTTTCTCTTATTGAACACCAGCATTTTTGTTTTCTCTACATTCACTTCTAGTCTTTTCTTCTTCACATATTTTCCTAAACTCTTTATCATTTCCGTGATTTCTTTTTCACTCTTTGCCACCATTACCACATCATCCGCAAACGCCAGGCTCCACACTTTTTTTTTACCTACCACACACCCCCCCGCTTGTGCTCTCTCTAACATTCCGTCCATATCTGCCACATACATCGTGAACAACAAGGGGCTGAGCGGGCAACCTTGCCTCACTCCCTTTGTTGTCACAAACCATTCACTTTCCCTCTCCCCTACCTTCACTTTACTTTTTGTCTTCTCATATATCTCCTCCACCTTTCTTACCAGCCATTCATTTACCCTTTTCTCCCTCACACACTCAAACATCCTCTCTCTGTCCACCTTGTCAAAAGCCGCCTTGAAGTCTACGAATAATGCATGCACCCTCCCCCCCTTCTTCTTTAACTCACTCTTCGTCAAGTGGTCCAGGATGTATACATTATCCATAGTTCCCCTCCCCTCTTTAAATCCTGCTTGGCTGTCTGGTAATGCTCCCTTTTCCTCTATCTCTCTGCTCATCCTTTCATTCAGAATTGATGCATACAACTTGTACCCTGTGTTTAGGAGAGTTATCCCTCGGTAATTTTCTACTTTATTTTTCTCCCCTTTTTTGTAAATGGGGTAAATTACCCCCTCTCTCCACCCTGCGAGGGAATTCTTCTCCTCTCCACACCCCATTCATTACCTCCACCAGCCTCTCTAGCACTCTTCTCGTCCCATACATCCACGCCTCATTCTGTATTCTATCCCTCCCTGGTGCCTTCCCTTTCCTCAGTTTCTTCACATGCCTCTCCACCTCTTCAATTGTAATTTCTTCTCCTTCAGATTCTACTCGGTTTCTCTTCGTCTCTATTTCCGTTTTCTTTTTTTCCTTTTTTCCCTCCAGCAGCCTCATGAAGTACTCCTCCCACTCATTCATCGTTATCTCCTCGCTCCCATTTTCTTTTTTCTTTCTCTCTCTATTAATATAGTTCCATACCTCCTTCTCTGTTTTTATTGCTTTTATCTCTTCCTCCTCTCTCTCCTTCTTCTGCCTCTTCTTCTCCCTGCATGTCTCTCTGTATCTTCTTTTCGCTTCTAAAAAGCCACTTCTGTTCCCTTTAGTCTTTCTCCACTTTCTTAGTTCTTTTATTGCTTCCTTTTTACGTTGCTCACATTCTTTGTCCCACCATTTATTCTTTCTTTTTGTTCCTCCACCTCTTACTGTTATTTCTCTTTTTGTCGCTGCTTTTTCCAATATTTCTACCAATTCTTTCTCCATTTTCCCTACTTCTTGTTCTTTAAATCTGGCTTTTCCAGTCTTCTCTTATACTCTTCCACCCCTTGCTCGTCCCATACTTTAATTATCACCTTCCGCATTTCCTCTATTTTTTCTTCTCTTTCTCTCTTCTCTCTCCCCCTTCCTATACTTATCTCTATAGGCAGATGGGCTGACTCTACTCTTTCCCCTATTCTGAATTCTTCGACTTCTTCCCATGCTTGTTCGTTTACTATTCCGTAGTCTATCACCGTCTCTCCTCTACCGCCTATGTAGGTCCATTCTCCTTTTTCGTCTTCTTGTTTATTTCCATTCAGCACTTCCCATCCTTTTCCTTCTATCTATTCCATCAACTTCTTCCCTTCCGCGTTTTCTTTCTTGTCTTTGGATTTTTTTTCCCTCTCCTCTCTCTTCTTCCCAATCCCTGGCTCCTCTTTCCCTAATTCTCCCGTTAAAATCCCCTCCCAGAAGCAGACATTCTTCCCTGTTGTCTTTTAATGTTTCTTCTATCTTGCTTATTGTTTCTTTCATCTCTTTGCTGTACACTGTCACTATTTTCCACCATTTACTGTCTATTTTAACGTTTCTCACCATGTGACCTTCCTCTTCTCCCTTCTTTTTAGTATTCTCTTTTATTCCTTTTTTTACCCCTGTTATTATTCCCCCTGCTGCTCTTCCTTTTTTCTTTCCCCTTCTCGCTCCTTGCCATTCCCACTTGAACTCCTTTGGTAACAGTTTTTCTATTTTTTTCCAGCTTTCTGACCATGTTTCTGTTAATCCAACAATATCGAACTCCTTCACATAGTCTCAAAAATCTTCTTCTTTTTTCCCTAGTCCCGCTACATTCTAAAATAGTGCCCTCACCCCTGTTTTTCTCGTTACCTTCTTTGATTTCCTCCTTCCTTCCTTAGTTTTCCTCCTACTTCCTTCTTTGTTTCTTTTTTCCCGTTTCATTGTCCTTTTTACTATGCCGTTGTCCCCCTTTTTCCCTCCTCCCCTTCTTCTTCTTATTGGAAAACCTCTATTCTTTCTCTCTTTTCATTCCATCTCCACTGCTCCCCGTCCACTATTAATTTCCTGTATCCCACTCTTACTTCTTTCCCTTCTTCCCTTTTTTCCTTCGCCATACTTCTTAGTGTCTTCTGTAAATCTCTTTCTTTCTTTGTGAGGTCGTCGTCAATGTATATCCCCCTTGTTTCCCTCTTCTCCCTCAATTTTCCTTTGTGCTACATTATTCTTTTCTTCTCACCCCATCCCTCCATCTCCACCAATACTTGATCCTTGTTAATCCTGTAACAATGTTTTACTTTACTATCCTCTACATTTTTCTTCAAAAACTTCTCTACATCCTCTTTTTTTACATGACTTTTTGTTTCCCCGTCCCATCCTGTTATCACGATGTTGTTCTTCCTCTTTCTTCTCTCTTCGATTTCCATTCTCTCTTCCAGCTTTTCCACTCTCTCCTTCCCATCTCTTCTCCTTCTCTTTAAATTCTTCTCTTTGTCTCTCTATCTCTCTCTTGAGTTCCTTGTTTTCTCGTCTTATTTCTTTCATCTCCTCCTTCAACTCTTGCAACAGCTCCATTTTTTTTCTCCATCTCTGTGTCCGTTTCCTTCTCTTTCTCTGATGTCTTCTGTGTTTTCTTTACTCCGGGAGACCTCGCCGTCTTTTTACTTTTTTGAAAAAATTTCTCTTCCTCCTCTTCTTGTTTTTCTGTTCTACCCTCCCCTTTTCTCTTTCTTTTCCTTTCCTCCAGGTAAGAGTCCAGGCTTCCCGGACTGAGCGATCGGTTTCTATCGTCTTTGTTCATCCGCTTCCTGTGGCGCCTCCTAGATGTCGTTATCTTCCGGCTTCGCCGATTTATTCTTTTTCCTGACTATATCTCCTCTTCCCTGCCCAATTCTTTCTTCCTACCTTTCTCTAATACCTCTTCTCGCTTTTCTCAATATCTTCTCTAATTTTTTCTTTATATCACCTTCTATTTCTCTATTTTTCGCTACTTAACCTCTCTACCGCGTGTTTACCTTCAGCTCGGTAATACAGGAATCCCTAAAGGCCAACGTACTTAATAAGTAATTGGCACGAACATGAGAGCACACACGTAATTTGCCAATTTTTTTAAATTGACGTTAGCCTGATCCCCAATCACGTCGGGCGCTCAACAACTCGTACAGACAAAAAACATAATTGAGGCATTAAAACGTCCGTCCATTTTTTGCAAGTCGAAAGCGGATTTGGGTCGCTTTTTATTGACTACCTGTTTCGGAAGTGGCAGAGGAATAAAAGGGATGATGGAGGGACCTCATAATGTAAATCCTTTCGGTCGGCATTGTTGCAGCATTATTGGTCGGTTGCCTACTTACGGGAATTAGAAATTCGTCAAAATTATCCGTCATTCATCCCCACAAAATTCATCCATGACTGACCCCAAAATTCAAGCACTGAAGGAGCAGTTCTGCCGCTTCTCGAAGCAGGGGCAGATCTCCCTACCGCAAACCTTCAAGTGGTTCAAACAGGCCGGCATTTTCGACAACGACGTCACCGCGAACCTCCTGGAAAGCACCTTCAACACCCACCGGTGAGCATTACAATACCGTCTTGCTGCCCCTCTTACGGATTTCAGTTCGAAAACCATGGACTTCCCGGATTTTACAAAACTCCTGGAGGTCGTACTCGGCCGGAAGGGAAAAGAGCTTTGTTCCGAAAACCACCTCGACAGACTGATCTCCTGCGGTCCTCCGACCCCCATCAGGACAACCGTAAACTGGTCTAGCGACAAAACCTTGTAAAAGCACGTTCATTCTAGAGCATCGTCCGCGTGAAATATCTGCAGAAAGAGAAACCCAAGGAATCAGTGTCCCATGGATGTTGTAATTAATTTTTCCCCGGACTCTCCTGTAATAACTCGCCTAACACGTCTTCCATTTTTCCGAGCGTTCTCATTAAGTTTATGAATATTCGCGTCTGACGTTTTCAAAGCCGCTCGGCAATTTATAAGAGTGTGAGATTTTCCTCACCTTTGAGACGTTCTGCTTGTTTTGACGTGTTTTAATGATGTCGGATTTCTCATGCCGAAAATTATTTTGCATCAGATATCTTTGTTGCCGTAAATCAGTATCTCTCTTAAAACTGAATAACTGCAGTTTCCCAGACGCCGTGCTTAAATATGAATGAAATCCACTCCTGGGTATTTACCGGAGCCATGAATTTTATTCAAAGAGCCGATGCGAATGTTGCCTTTCCGTGGACTTTCAACAAGGTTTAACCTTTCAAGCTTTCAATTCGACGGATACCTAATTAATGCTCGACTTAAATAGACGAGTGCCCTTTTTGCAATTCCTACCCTTCCATATTACATATTTTTAGTTAAATTGGGTTTCAGTAACAAACACGACTGTTCCCCATTAAAATCCTGCGCAAACACCCCCCAGCTAACCGCAGACAGGCCGAAAGGTTCGCCGTTAATAAACCGCCAACAAACATGGAACTTTGCTTTTGGGAAGGCAGGTAAATTGAGTATTATCCTTGGACAAAAACGGTCTGACCTCCTCCAGACCAAATTTACGTGCATCTGCAGAAGCTCGACCGAGCCGGGAGTTAAAATTATTTAAGACGACGAGGTTATTTCCAGAAATGGTGGATGCGCCGGGTCAAAAAGCCACCGACCCCCGCTTTCATAATACAAATGGAAAATGTTATTTTTACAGCAGCCGTTATTAAACGCTCGTTAAATTTGCAGGTAAAATTTCGCTGCATTATTGGCGGAACGCGCTCCCCGCGCGAGATTTAGTTTTAATTAAAATTTTAATTAAAAAACAAAAAACCCCAGTGAACCAAAACCGAATTCATGGAAGATTTTAACAAACATGTTTCCGTTTTACTGGCGTGGGCGTTTTGCGCAAAACTAAAATAATTATTCGCTCCCCACAATATCCGTCCGTTTAACCACGAAGACGGAAGATAAAAGAGGCAGGAAAATTGAAAAGAATCGTCTCGTCTGGCAGCGCGCGAGATTATTGCTCCGTTAGGACCACCCTCTTCCTCTCTTCCTTATTTTCTCTAACGTAGACATTGATTGGAAAATTTCAATAATCCGCAAACTCGGGATGATCTCTGTTTCGGAGACTTTTCCGCTCCGCTGCGGCCCGACAAAATAACAGGTTTAATGGGGTCGGGGAACTTCACGCGTTTTCGATCTGCGCTTGGAGATTTAAGCTCGACTTGTCATAACAGATCCGGGCGGATTTCGTCGAGTGTTTTTCGAGGACGATCGATGTTGTTCTTGAGTGTCGTGGACAAAGTATACGTGGTCCTTCGAGTCGGATTCCAAATCTTCTGGTCGGCCCAGAAAGTATTTGTCTAATATCGTGTCCAACATTGTGATACAGCTTTCTGTAGCCTATTTATCCATCTCAAATCAACAATGACTTCGAAACATTTTTGCTGCTTCCACTAATTAGACCCACTATACCACTGTGTGCTGATCTCTTCGGATTTAAAAAATGATGCTAAATACATTTTTCCAATCTTTATTAAATATCTTTTAGAATACTCTTGAAGGCCTGTGTATTTGCATCTAAGAATTTCATGTTGAAAATGGCCCAAATGAAGCTAAATGTGCAGTCGAGACATATTTTTCAAATTTCAAGGTATGCAATTGAAATAGCGCAGCCACCATTTTTGCAGCTTTTACAAATTACGCTGCCGTCATCCCTGAGTGCTTGTGTCTTCAGATTTAACAATGTCGTGTTGAAAATAGCCCAAATAATGCTAAATACATTTATGTAGTGTTTTACAATGTTCAAAGAATATAAATTGAAATATAACAATGTCGTGTTGAAAATAGCCCAAATAATGCTAAATACATTTATGTAGTGTTTTACAATGTTCAAAGAATATAAATTGAAATGGCGCATCTACCATTTTTGCAAAATTTATTAATATCTTCTAGAATACTCTTGAAGGCCTGTGTGTCTTCGGATTTAACAATTTTATACCGAAAATGGTCCAAATGAAGCTAAATGTACCGTCGGCACATATTTTTCAAATCTTAAGGTATGCAATTAAATTAGCGCAGCCACAATTTTTGCAGCTTTTACAAATTACGCTACCGTCATCCCTGAGTGCTTCTGTGTCTTCAGATTTAACAATGTCATGTTGAAAATCGCCCAAATGATACTAAATACATTTACGTAGTGTTTTACAATGTTCATAGAATATAAATTGAAATGGCGCGTCCACCATTTTTGCAAAATTTATTAATATCTTCTAGAATACTCTTGAAGGCTTGTGTGTCTTCAGATTTAACAATTTTATACCGAAAATGGTCCAAATGAAGCTAAATGTACCGTCGGCACATATTTTTCAAATCTTAAGGTATGCAATTAAATTAGCGCAGCCACCATTTTTGCAGCTTTTACAAATTACGCTGCCGTCATCCCTGAGTGCTTCTGTGTCTTCAGATTTAACAATGTCGTGTTGAAAATAACCCAAATGATGCTAAATACATTTATGTAGCGTTTTACAATGTTCAAAGAATATAAATTGAAATGGCGCATCCACCATTTTTGCAAAATTTATAATATCTTCCAGAATACTCTTGGAGGCCTCTGTGTCTTCGGATTTAACAATTTTATGTCGAAAATGCTCAAAATGAAGCTAAATGTACCGTCGGCACATATTTTTCAAATCTCAAGGTATGCAATTAAAATAGCGCACCCACCATTTTTGCAGCTTTTACAAATTACGCTACAGTCATCCCTGAGTGCTTCTGTGTCTTCAGATTTAACAATGTCGTGTTGAAAATAACCCAATTAAATGATGCTAAATATATTTATGTAGTGCTTTACAATGTTCAAAAAATATAGATTGAAATGGCGCATCCACCATTTTTGCAAAATCTACTAATATCTTCTAGAATACCCTCGAAGGCCTCTGTGTCTTCGGATTTAACAATTTTATACCGAAAATGGTCCAAATGAAGCTAAATGTACCGTCGGCACATATTTTTCAAATTTCAAGGTATGCAATTGAAATAGCGCAGCCACCATTTTTGCAGCTTCTACAAATTACGCTGCCGTCATCCCTGAGTGCTTCTGTGTCTTCAGATTTAACAATGTCATGTTGAAAATAACCCAAATGATGCTAAATACATTTATGTAGCGTTTTACAATGTTCAAAGAATATAAATTGAAATGGCGCATCCACCATTTTTGCAAAATCTACTAATATCTTCTAGAATACCCTCGAAGGCCTCTGTGTCTTCGGATTTAACAATTTTATACCGAAAATGGTCCAAATGAAGCTAAATGTACCGTCGGCACATATTTTTCAAATTTCAAGGTATGCAATTGAAATAGCGCAGCCACCATTTTTGCAGCTTCTACAAATTACGCTGCCGTCATCCCTGAGTGCTTCTGTGTCTTCAGATTTAACAATGTCATGTTGAAAATCGCCCAAATGATGCTAAATACATTTATGTAGCGTTTTACAATGTTCAAAGAATATAAATTGAAATGGCGCATCCACCATTTTTGCAAAATTTATTAATATCTTCTAGAATACTCTTGAAGGCTTGTGTGTCTTCGGATTTAACAATTTTATACCGAAAATGGTCCAAATGAAGCTAAATGTACCGTCGGCACATATTTTTCAAATTTCAAGGTATGCAATTGAAATAGCGCAGCCACCATTTTTGCAGCTTCTACAAATTACGCTGCCGTCATCCCTGAGTGCTTCTGTGTCTTCAGATTTAACAATGTCGTGTTGAAAATAACCCAAATGATGCTAAATACATTTATGTAGTGCTTTACAATGTTCAAAAAATATAGATTGAAATGGCGCATCCACCATTTTTGCAAAATCTACTAATATCTTCTAGAATACCCTCGAAGGCCTCTGTGTCTTCGGATTTAACAATTTTATACCGAAAATGGTCCAAATGAAGCTAAATGTACCGTCGGCACATATTTTTCAAATTTCAAGGTATGCAATTGAAATAGCGCAGCCACCATTTTTGCAGCTTCTACAAATTACGCTGCCGTCATCCCTGAGTGCTTCTGTGTCTTCAGATTTAACAATGTCATGTTGAAAATAACCCAAATGATGCTAAATACATTTATGTAGCGTTTTACAATGTTCAAAGAATATAAATTGAAATGGCGCATCCACCATTTTTGCAAAATTTATAATATCTTCCAGAATACTCTTGGAGGCCTCTGTGTCTTCGGATTTAACAATTTTATGTCGAAAATGCTCAAAATGAAGCTAAATGTACCGTCGGCACATATTTTTCAAATCTTAAGGTATGCAATTAAATTAGCGCAGCCACCATTTTTGCAGCTTTTACAAATTACGCTACCGTCATCCCTGAGTGCTTCTGTGTCTTCAGATTTAACAATGTCGTGTTGAAAATAACCCAAATGATGCTAAATACATTTATGTAGTGCTTTACAATGTTCAAAAAATATAGATTGAAATGGCGCATCCACCATTTTTGCAAAATCTACTAATATCTTCTAGAATACCCTCGAAGGCCTCTGTGTCTTCGGATTTAACAATTTTATGTCGAAAATGCTCAAAATGAAGCTAAATGTACCGTCGGCACATATTTTTCAAATCTCAAGGTATGCAATTAAAATAGCGCAGCCACCATCTTTGCAGCTTTTACAAATTACGCTACCGTCATCCCTGAGTGCTTCTGTGTCTTCAGATTTAACAATGTCGTGTTGAAAATAACCCAAATGATGCTAAATACATTTATGTAGCGTTTTACAATGTTCAAAGAATATAAATTGAAATGGCGCATCCACCATTTTTGCAAAATTTATTAATATCTTCCAGAATACTCTTGGAGGCCTCTGTGTCTTCGGATTTAACAATTTTATGTCGAAAATGGTCCAAATGAAGCTAAATGTACCGTCGGCACATATTTTTTAAATCTCATGGTATGCAATTAAAATAGCGCACCCACCATTTTTGCAGTTTTTACAAATTACGCTAACGACACCCCTGAGTGCTTCTGTGTCTTCAGATTTAACAATGTCGTGTTGAAAATCGCCCAAATGATGCTAAATACATTTATGTAGTGTTTTACAATGTTCAAAGAATATAAATTGAAACGGCGCACCCACCACTTTTGCAAAATTTATTAATATCTTTCAGAATACTTTTGAAGGCCTCTGTGTATTTGCATCCAAGAATTTCATATCGAAAATGGCCCAAATGAAGCTAAATGTACAATCCAGACATATTTTTTAATTCTCAACATATTTAAATTAAAATAACGCATCCACCATTCTTGCAGCTTCCACAAATTGTTCCACGGACACCCCTCAGTCTTCTGAATTTTATTATTCTTCTCAAATTTGTAACTGAAACTTCTGAGGACAGCTCATATTATATTACATGCATTCATGGCTTGAGTTTTAAGAAAAAATATTTCTCAACATATGTACTAGCTTTATTGGAGTATAATTTATTATCGAAGACGACAGTCGGTGTGGCCAACAACGACTCCTCTCCGTTGTGTTCCCAAGCACTCGAACCTTTCTCCTAATGCGAAAATTGCGTGAAGTTTTCCATTTTCCGCAACACAATAGGATTAATAAGAAAATGTCGTCGTATTTTTCTTGCATCACCTTAAGCGAGTTTGTTATTTCATGAACTTATAAATTACGTTCGCTCGGGCCGCGAGCGCTCTCTTACCGGAAAAATCCGGTCCGTACCTACATCTCGCTAAGTGGAATATGATGGAGGTCGCTTTTGAATTTTTAACGAAAAACACATGTGCATTAATGCCGGGCGCTTTTAGGGCTTCTATTACTGGAAGCGGATTTTATTAGGAGCTCATTTAATAACGCCGAACGCGAATGCAGGGATTTCTAAAAATCGTAGGGAAAAGCGTCTTTGTGCATCATTACGGACTCGCGGAAGACAATACTGTTTCTACATCTCCAATTTGCGTAATGGCAGCAGACACACAGACCTAAATTAAAAAGTTGTATAAATAAAATTACTCGGCCAATTAAGCCGGCGAGAAGCTGAGGTTGCAGCCGAGGCTCTTGGTGTTTATTGTTTCTTCACTCGTTCGTCACGAGGGAGGTAAGAGGGTCATTCTTTCTTGCTCGCTCGAGAGTCTTTTATATTATTAGATTGACTCACTTTTTGTACTACAACATGCTTAGGGCACTCTCGCGCAATTTACACGCCGTTCTGGATAAAGTAGGTGATTAATCTGAAAGCGCAAACACAATGGCGACGGCTGGATGGAAAGACATTCGTGCGTCTGTCGTCGATGCAGAAAACTACTGTTTATAGTTCTTAGTTTCTGACATAGTCAGAAATGGTGGATGCGCAAATCTGAGTCTGAGTCACTTTATATCCAATAATTTATTTCCTTTCCTTTTCGTTGCAATGTCCGTCTTAATGCCCCGTCCCTCATTTCCATTCCATTTGATCCCCTCGGCTTTTTCTCAAACTGCCATCCGGCAGAGTCGCACTTACATCTTTAATTAGCCGGCGGAATTCTTTCACGTCCTGTAACGTTGCAACAGTCCTTTTATCTCGTTCGCACTAATTAAACGGCCTGTTCTGCAAATAATGAAACGTCAGGTTCCGTTTTTGCGGAAACTCGACGTTTAAGTTACGTGGAACTGGAAATGCGTAGTAAAATATTCAACGATTTGATATTCGCGGGGGATGTCGGCCGCGCAAACATCGAGTCGATAATAAAATATTTCAATCTTTAAGCGTGCCGTTATTGGTTTTTGAAAACTTATATTGTTCTCGGAGACACGGATAGGGGATGTAAATCGCTCGAATTGAATTGTTTGCGAATTAGGGATAGGGGCGGAAAAGTGACGTGTCAATTATTTCTACAAATCGATAGGACCATTGTCGCACAAATGAAGTGAATAAAATAGAGAAACCGCAAAGCCCATTTCCGACCGTCCTGCAAACATCTCGAATGAATCGAAAGATTGCACACCGCCGTGAACGCATGAATAGTCGTGGAGGAGCAAAAGGAGGCAAACGTCTGTTACGAGAGCATCGAAGCGTTCTTCTGAATGACTGCCACAACAATCTCAATCCTCGAAAAAACGTCGAAGATACAAATAATATTTATTTTGTCGGGGCCGGCTGTCACGCCGGGATGAGAAATGGAATTCGGTGATTACGTCTTTGAATTGCGACAGCAAACTAAATATTGGATGCCGGAGTAGACAAATCGTACGTTCCCGCCAGTTTTTGAACATGAAATGGAATGTCAATGACGTCAACAACAATTTGAAACAAACCGCGAAATTAAAGTTTGGCCAGTTGTCATCCGACAAGGAAAAGCAGAGGTTTTTTTTTGACAAAACAAGGCAGTGAATATCAATACTCTAACAGAATGCTGAACTACGAGATCTCCGTCACGTGACTTTTCGGTAGTTTGTGGATGTCCGTAAGATGGGGTGTCAAGCGAAAAATGAAATGAAACAATTTCTCATCGAAATGCTGTAAGCTATTTTCATCTCGCGCGGCACCACGGTTTTCATCTCGGCTATAGAACGCAATTGATATTTTGGGTGGACAAATTTCAGGATCGGTGTGATGGTGTATTTTTAAGTAATAAATAATAATTTAAAAGAAGATTATAAAATCGAAGCATGATTTCACAAAACAGTGAATAGGGACGTGTCGTTACAATAGTAATTTGTGTACCTAGACAGTAAAAATTATCTTTCTAGGACGCATCTGATGTTTGTGGCCGAGGCGTAACACAATGCAGATATAAAAAATTGTACTTTACAGCTGTGTAAAATCTTATAACTATATCCTTGATGGTTTTGGAGATATTTCTTTGATTGTCTCAAACGGCAGCGCTCTGCTCTTAAGCAAACATTAGTGTTGAAATTAAAAATTTATAAAAAATACAAAATAGTTATAAACTTGAAAGTTGCACGATATAGAAAAAAAATTGTACTTTACAGCTGTGTGAAATCTGATAACTATATCATTGATGGTTTCGGAGATATTTCTCTGATTGTCTCAAACGACAGCTCTGCTCTTAAGCAAACATTAGTGTTGAAATTAAAAATTAATAAAAAATACACCCTGCGAGTTATAAACTTGAAAGTTGCACGATATAGAAAAAGAGTTGTACTTTACACCTGTGTAAAATCTGATAACTATATCGTTGATGGTTTCGGAGATATTTCTCTGATTGTCTCAAACGACAACTCTGCTCTTAAGCAAACATTAGTGTTGAAATTAAAAATTAATAAAAAATACACCCTGCGAGTTATAAACTTGAAAGTTGCACGATATAGAAAAAGAGTTGTACTTTACAGCTGTGTAAAATCTGATAACTATATCGTTGATGGTTTCGGAAATATTTCTCTGATTGTCTCAAACGACAGCTCTGCTCTTAAGCAAATATTAGTGTTGAAATTAAAAATTAATAAAAAATACACCCTGCGAGATATAAACTTGAAAGTTGCACGATATAGAAAAAGAGTTGTACTTTACAGCTGTGTAAAATCTCATAACTATATCGTTGATGGTTTCGGAGATATTTCTCTGATTGTTTCAAACGACAGCTCTGCTCTTAAGCAAACATTAGTGTTGAAATTAAAAATTAATAAAAAATACACCCTGCGAGTTATAAACTTGAAAGTTGCACGATATAGAAAAAGAGTTGTACTTTACAGCTGTGTAAAATCTCATAACTATATTGTTGATGAACATTAGTGTTGAAATTAAAGATTAATAAAAAATACACCCTGTGAGATATAAACTTGAAAGTTGCACGATATAGAAAAAGAGTTGTACTTTACAGCTGTGTAAAATCTCATAACTATATCGTTGATGGTTTCGGAGATATTTCTTTGATTGTCTCAAACGGCAGCGCTCTGCTCTTAAGCAAACATTAGTGTTGAAATTAAAAATTTATAAAAAATAGTTATAAACTTGAAAGTTGCACGATATAGAAAAAAAATTGTACTTTACAGCTGTGTGAAATCTGATAACTATATCATTGATGGTTTCGGAGATATTTCTCTGATTGTCTCAAACGACAGCTCTGCTCTTAAGCAAACATTAGTGTTGAAATTAAAAATTAATAAAAAATACACCCTGCGAGTTATAAACTTGAAAGTTGCACGATATAGAAAAAGAGTTGTACTTTACACCTGTGTAAAATCTGATAACTATATCGTTGATGGTTTCGGAGATATTTCTCTGATTGTCTCAAACGACAACTCTGCTCTTAAGCAAACATTAGTGTTGAAATTAAAAATTAATAAAAAATACACCCTGCGAGTTATAAACTTGAAAGTTGCACGATATAGAAAAAGAGTTGTACTTTACAGCTGTGTAAAATCTCATAACTATATTGTTGATGAACATTAGTGTTGAAATTAAAGATTAATAAAAAATACACCCTGTGAGTTATAAACTTGAAAGTTGCACAATATAGAAAAAGAGTTGTACTTTACAGCTGTGTAAAATCTCATAACTATATTGTTGATGGTTTCGGAGATATTTCTCTGATTGTCTCAAACGACAGCTCTGCTCTTAAGCAAACATTAGTGTTGAAATTAAAAATTAATAAAAAATACACCTTGGAAGTTATAAACTTGAAAGTTGCACGATATAGAAAAAGAGTTGTACTTTACAGCTGTGTAAAATCTCATAACTATATTGTTGATGGTTTCGGAGATATTTCTCTGATTGTCTCAAACGACAGCTCTGCTCTTAAGCAAACATTAGTGTTGAAATTAAAAATTAATAAAAAATACACCTTGGAAGTTATAAACTTGAAAGTTGCACGATATAGAAAAAGAGTTGTACTTTACAGCTGTGTAAAATCTCATAACTATATTGTTGATGAACATTAGTGTTGAAATTAAAGATTAATAAAAAATACACCCTGTGAGTTATAAACTTGAAAGTTGCACGATATAGAAAAAGAGTTGTACTTTACAGCTGTGTAAAATCTCATAACTATATTGTTGATGAACATTAGTGTTGAAATTAAAGATTAATAAAAAATACACCCTGTGAGTTATAAACTTGAAAGTTGCACGATATAGAAAAAGAGTTGTACTTTACAGCTGTGTAAAATCTCATAACTATATTGTTGATGAACATTAGTGTTGAAATTAAAAATTAATAAAAAATACACCTTGGAAGTTATAAACTTGAAAGTTGCACGATATAGAAAAAGAGTTGTACTTTACAGCTGTGTAAAATCTCATAACTATATCGTTGATGGTTTCGGAGATATTTCTCTGATTGTCTCAAACGACAGCTCTGCTCTTAAGCAAACATTATTGTTGAAATTAAAAATTAATAAAAAATACACCCTGCGAGTTATAAACTTGAAAGTTGCACGATATAGAAAAAGAGTTGTACTTTACAGCTGTGTAAAATCTCATAACTATATTGTTGATGAACATTAGTGTTGAAATTAAAGATTAATAAAAAATACACCCTGCGAGTTATAAACTTGAAAGTTGCACGATATAGAAAAAGAGTTGTACTTTACAGCTGTGTAAAATCTCATAACTATATCGTTGATGGTTTCGGAGATATTTCTCTGATTGTTTCAAACGACAGCTCTGCTCTTAAGCAAACATTAGTGTTGAAATTAAAAATTAATAAAAAATACACCCTGCGAGTTATAAACTTGAAAGTTGCACGATATAGAAAAAGAGTTGTACTTTACAGCTGTGTAAAATCTCATAACTATATTGTTGATGAACATTAGTGTTGAAATTAAAGATTAATAAAAAATACACCCTGTGAGTTATAAACTTGAAAGTTGCACAATATAGAAAAAGAGTTGTACTTTACAGCTGTGTAAAATCTCATAACTATATTGTTGATGGTTTCGGAGATATTTCTCTGATTGTCTCAAACGACAGCTCTGCTCTTAAGCAAACATTATTGTTGAAATTAAAAATTAATAAAAAATACACCCTGCGAGTTATAAACTTGAAAGTTGCACGATATAGAAAAAGAGTTGTACTTTACAGCTGTGTAAAATCTCATAACTATATTGTTGATGAACATTAGTGTTGAAATTAAAAATTAATAAAAAATACACCTTGGAAGTTATAAACTTGAAAGTTGCACGATATAGAAAAAGAGTTGTACTTTACAGCTGTATAAAATCTGATAACTATATCGTTGATGGTCTCGGAGATATTTCTCTGATTGTCTCAAACGACAGCTCTGCTCTTACGCGAACATTAGCGTTGAAATTAGAAATTAATAAAAGATACACCCTGTGAGATATAAACTTGAAAGTTGCACGATATAGAAAAAGAGTTGTACTTTACAGCTGTGTAAAATCTCATAACTATATCATTGATGGTTTCGGAGATATTTCTCTGATTGTCTCAAACGACAGCTCTGCTCTTAAGCAAACATTAGTGTTGAAATTAAAAATTAATAAAAAATACACCCTGCGAGTTATAAACTTGAAAGTTGCACGATATAGAAAAAGAGTTGTACTTTACAGCTGTGTAAAATCTCATAACTATATTGTTGATGAACATTAGTGTTGAAATTAAAGATTAATAAAAAATACACCCTGTGAGTTATAAACTTGAAAGTTGCACAATATAGAAAAAGAGTTGTACTTTACAGCTGTGTAAAATCTCATAACTATATTGTTGATGGTTTCGGAGATATTTCTCTGATTGTCTCAAACGACAGCTCTGCTCTTAAGCAAACATTATTGTTGAAATTAAAAATTAATAAAAAATACACCCTGCGAGTTATAAACTTGAAAGTTGCACGATATAGAAAAAGAGTTGTACTTTACAGCTGTGTAAAATCTCATAACTATATTGTTGATGAACATTAGTGTTGAAATTAAAAATTAATAAAAAATACACCTTGGAAGTTATAAACTTGAAAGTTGCACGATATAGAAAAAGAGTTGTACTTTACAGCTGTATAAAATCTGATAACTATATCGTTGATGGTCTCGGAGATATTTCTCTGATTGTCTCAAACGACAGCTCTGCTCTTACGCGAACATTAGCGTTGAAATTAGAAATTAATAAAAGATACACCCTGTGAGATATAAACTTGAAAGTTGCACGATATAGAAAAAGAGTTGTACTTTACAGCTGTGTAAAATCTCATAACTATATCGTTGATGATTTCGGAGATATTTCTCTGATTGTCTCAAACGACAGCTCTGCTCTTAAGCAAACATTATTGTTGAAATTAAAAATTAATAAAAAATACACCCTGCGAGTTATAAACTTGAAAGTTGCACGATATAGAAAAAGAGTTGTACTTTACAGCTGTGTAAAATCTCATAACTATATTGTTGATGAACATTAGTGTTGAAATTAAAGATTAATAAAAAATACACCCTGCGAGTTATAAACTTGAAAGTTGCACGATATAGAAAAAGAGTTGTACTTTACAGCTGTGTAAAATCTCATAACTATATCGTTGATGGTTTCGGAGATATTTCTCTGATTGTCTCAAACGACAGCTCTGCTCTTAAGCAAACATTAGTGTTTAAATTAAAAATTAATAAAAAATACACCCTGCGAGTTATAAACTTGAAAGTTGCACGATATAGAAAAAGAGTTGTACTTTACAGCTGTGTAAAATCTCATAACTATATTGTTGATGAACATTAGTGTTGAAATTAAAGATTAATAAAAAATACACCCTGTGAGTTATAAACTTGAAAGTTGCACAATATAGAAAAAGAGTTGTACTTTACAGCTGTGTAAAATCTCATAACTATATTGTTGATGGTTTCGGAGATATTTCTCTGATTGTCTCAAACGACAGCTCTGCTCTTAAGCAAACATTATTGTTGAAATTAAAAATTAATAAAAAATACACCCTGCGAGTTATAAACTTGAAAGTTGCACGATATAGAAAAAGAGTTGTACTTTACAGCTGTGTAAAATCTCATAACTATATTGTTGATGAACATTAGTGTTTAAATTAAAAATTAATAAAAAATACACCCTGCGAGTTATAAACTTGAAAGTTGCACGATATAGAAAAAGAGTTGTACTTTACAGCTGTGTAAAATCTCATAACTATATTGTTGATGAACATTAGTGTTGAAATTAAAGATTAATAAAAGATACACCCTGTGAGATATAAACTTGAAAGTTGCACGATATAGAAAAAGAGTTGTACTTTACAGCTGTGTAAAATCTCATAACTATATCGTTGATGGTTTCGGAGATATTTCTCTGATTGTCTCAAACGACAGCTCTGCTCTTAAGCAAACATTATTGTTGAAATTAAAAATTAATAAAAAATACACCCTGCGAGTTATAAACTTGAAAGTTGCACGATATAGAAAAAGAGTTGTACTTTACAGCTGTGTAAAATCTCATAACTATATTGTTGATGAACATTAGTGTTGAAATTAAAAATTAATAAAAAATACACCTTGGAAGTTATAAACTTGAAAGTTGCACGATATAGAAAAAGAGTTGTACTTTACAGCTGTATAAAATCTCATAACTATATCGTTGATGGTTTCGGAGATATTTCTCTGATTGTTTCAAACGACAGCTCTGCTCTTAAGCAAACATTAGTGTTGAAATTAAAAATTAATAAAAAATACACCCTGCGAGTTATAAACTTGAAAGTTGCACGATATAGAAAAAGAGTTGTACTTTACAGCTGTGTAAAATCTCATAACTATATTGTTGATGAACATTAGTGTTGAAATTAAAGATTAATAAAAAATACACCCTGTGAGTTATAAACTTGAAAGTTGCACAATATAGAAAAAGAGTTGTACTTTACAGCTGTGTAAAATCTCATAACTATATTGTTGATGGTTTCGGAGATATTTCTCTGATTGTCTCAAACGACAGCTCTGCTCTTAAGCAAACATTATTGTTGAAATTAAAAATTAATAAAAAATACACCCTGCGAGTTATAAACTTGAAAGTTGCACGATATAGAAAAAGAGTTGTACTTTACAGCTGTGTAAAATCTCATAACTATATTGTTGATGAACATTAGTGTTGAAATTAAAAATTAATAAAAAATACACCTTGGAAGTTATAAACTTGAAAGTTGCACGATATAGAAAAAGAGTTGTACTTTACAGCTGTATAAAATCTGATAACTATATCGTTGATGGTCTCGGAGATATTTCTCTGATTGTCTCAAACGACAGCTCTGCTCTTACGCGAACATTAGCGTTGAAATTAGAAATTAATAAAAGATACACCCTGTGAGATATAAACTTGAAAGTTGCACGATATAGAAAAAGAGTTGTACTTTACAGCTGTGTAAAATCTCATAACTATATCATTGATGGTTTCGGAGATATTTCTCTGATTGTCTCAAACGACAGCTCTGCTCTTAAGCAAACATTAGTGTTGAAATTAAAAATTAATAAAAAATACACCCTGCGAGTTATAAACTTGAAAGTTGCACGATATAGAAAAAGAGTTGTACTTTACAGCTGTGTAAAATCTCATAACTATATTGTTGATGAACATTAGTGTTGAAATTAAAGATTAATAAAAAATACACCCTGTGAGTTATAAACTTGAAAGTTGCACAATATAGAAAAAGAGTTGTACTTTACAGCTGTGTAAAATCTCATAACTATATTGTTGATGGTTTCGGAGATATTTCTCTGATTGTCTCAAACGACAGCTCTGCTCTTAAGCAAACATTATTGTTGAAATTAAAAATTAATAAAAAATACACCCTGCGAGTTATAAACTTGAAAGTTGCACGATATAGAAAAAGAGTTGTACTTTACAGCTGTGTAAAATCTCATAACTATATTGTTGATGAACATTAGTGTTGAAATTAAAAATTAATAAAAAATACACCTTGGAAGTTATAAACTTGAAAGTTGCACGATATAGAAAAAGAGTTGTACTTTACAGCTGTATAAAATCTGATAACTATATCGTTGATGGTCTCGGAGATATTTCTCTGATTGTCTCAAACGACAGCTCTGCTCTTACGCGAACATTAGCGTTGAAATTAGAAATTAATAAAAGATACACCCTGTGAGATATAAACTTGAAAGTTGCACGATATAGAAAAAGAGTTGTACTTTACAGCTGTGTAAAATCTCATAACTATATCGTTGATGATTTCGGAGATATTTCTCTGATTGTCTCAAACGACAGCTCTGCTCTTAAGCAAACATTATTGTTGAAATTAAAAATTAATAAAAAATACACCCTGCGAGTTATAAACTTGAAAGTTGCACGATATAGAAAAAGAGTTGTACTTTACAGCTGTGTAAAATCTCATAACTATATTGTTGATGAACATTAGTGTTGAAATTAAAGATTAATAAAAAATACACCCTGCGAGTTATAAACTTGAAAGTTGCACGATATAGAAAAAGAGTTGTACTTTACAGCTGTGTAAAATCTCATAACTATATCGTTGATGGTTTCGGAGATATTTCTCTGATTGTCTCAAACGACAGCTCTGCTCTTAAGCAAACATTAGTGTTTAAATTAAAAATTAATAAAAAATACACCCTGCGAGTTATAAACTTGAAAGTTGCACGATATAGAAAAAGAGTTGTACTTTACAGCTGTGTAAAATCTCATAACTATATTGTTGATGAACATTAGTGTTGAAATTAAAGATTAATAAAAAATACACCCTGTGAGTTATAAACTTGAAAGTTGCACAATATAGAAAAAGAGTTGTACTTTACAGCTGTGTAAAATCTCATAACTATATTGTTGATGGTTTCGGAGATATTTCTCTGATTGTCTCAAACGACAGCTCTGCTCTTAAGCAAACATTATTGTTGAAATTAAAAATTAATAAAAAATACACCCTGCGAGTTATAAACTTGAAAGTTGCACGATATAGAAAAAGAGTTGTACTTTACAGCTGTGTAAAATCTCATAACTATATTGTTGATGAACATTAGTGTTTAAATTAAAAATTAATAAAAAATACACCCTGCGAGTTATAAACTTGAAAGTTGCACGATATAGAAAAAGAGTTGTACTTTACAGCTGTGTAAAATCTCATAACTATATTGTTGATGAACATTAGTGTTGAAATTAAAGATTAATAAAAGATACACCCTGTGAGATATAAACTTGAAAGTTGCACGATATAGAAAAAGAGTTGTACTTTACAGCTGTGTAAAATCTCATAACTATATCGTTGATGGTTTCGGAGATATTTCTCTGATTGTCTCAAACGACAGCTCTGCTCTTAAGCAAACATTATTGTTGAAATTAAAAATTAATAAAAAATACACCCTGCGAGTTATAAACTTGAAAGTTGCACGATATAGAAAAAGAGTTGTACTTTACAGCTGTGTAAAATCTCATAACTATATTGTTGATGAACATTAGTGTTGAAATTAAAGATTAATAAAAAATACACCCTGCGAGTTATAAACTTGAAAGTTGCACGATATAGAAAAAGAGTTGTACTTTACAGCTGTGTAAAATCTCATAACTATATCGTTGATGGTTTCGGAGATATTTCTCTGATTGTTTCAAACGACAGCTCTGCTCTTAAGCAAACATTAGTGTTGAAATTAAAAATTAATAAAAAATACACCCTGCGAGTTATAAACTTGAAAGTTGCACGATATAGAAAAAGAGTTGTACTTTACAGCTGTGTAAAATCTCATAACTATATCGTTGATGGTTTCGGAGATATTTCTCTGATTGTTTCAAACGACAGCTCTGCTCTTAAGCAAACATTAGTGTTGAAATTAAAAATTAATAAAAAATACACCCTGCGAGTTATAAACTTGAAAGTTGCACGATATAGAAAAAGAGTTGTACTTTACAGCTGTGTAAAATCTCATAACTATATTGTTGCTGAACATTAGTGTTGAAATTAAAGATTAATAAAAAATACACCCTGTGAGTTATAAACTTGAAAGTTGCACAATATAGAAAAAGAGTTGTACTTTACAGCTGTGTAAAATCTCATAACTATATTGTTGATGGTTTCGGAGATATTTCTCTGATTGTCTCAAACGACAGCTCTGCTCTTAAGCAAACATTAGTGTTGAAATTAAAAATTAATAAAAAATACACCTTGGAAGTTATAAACTTGAAAGTTGCACGATATAGAAAAAGAGTTGTACTTTACAGCTGTATAAAATCTGATAACTATATCGTTGATGGTCTCGGAGATATTTCTCTGATTGTCTCAAACGACAGCTCTGCTCTTACGCGAACATTAGCGTTGAAATTAGAAATTAATAAAAGATACACCCTGTGAGATATAAACTTGAAAGTTGCACGATATAGAAAAAGAGTTGTACTTTACAGCTGTGTAAAATCTCATAACTATATTGTTGATGAACATTAGTGTTGAAATTAAAAATTAATAAAAAATACACCCTGCGAGTTATAAACTTGAAAGTTGCACGATATAGAAAAAGAGTTGTACTTTACAGCTGTGTAAAATCTCATAACTATATTGTTGATGGTTTCGGAGATATTTCTCTGATTGTCTCAAACGACAGCTCTGCTCTTAAGCAAACATTAGTGTTGAAATTAAAAATTAATAAAAAATACACCTTGGAAGTTATAAACTTGAAAGTTGCACGATATAGAAAAAGAGTTGTACTTTACAGCTGTATAAAATCTGATAACTATATCGTTGATGGTCTCGGAGATATTTCTCTGATTGTCTCAAACGACAGCTCTGCTTTTACGCAAACATTAGCGTTGAAATTAGAAATTAATAAAAGATACACCCTGTGAGATATAAACTTGAAAGTTGCACGATATAGAAAAAGAGTTGTACTTTACAGCTGTGTAAAATCTCATAACTATATCGTTGATGGTTTCGGAGATATTTCTCTGATTGTCTCAAACGACAGCTCTGCTCTTAAGCAAACATTATTGTTGAAATTAAAAATTAATAAAAAATACACCCTGCGAGTTATAAACTTGAAAGTTGCACGATATAGAAAAAGAGTTGTACTTTACAGCTGTGTAAAATCTCATAACTATATCGTTGATGATTTCGGAGATATTTCTCTGATTGTCTCAAACGACAGCTCTGCTCTTAAGCAAACATTATTGTTGAAATTAAAAATTAATAAAAAATACACCCTGCGAGTTATAAACTTGAAAGTTGCACGATATAGAAAAAGAGTTGTACTTTACAGCTGTGTAAAATCTCATAACTATATTGTTGATGAACATTAGTGTTGAAATTAAAGATTAATAAAAAATACACCCTGCGAGTTATAAACTTGAAAGTTGCACGATATAGAAAAAGAGTTGTACTTTACAGCTGTGTAAAATCTCATAACTATATCGTTGATGGTTTCGGAGATATTTCTCTGATTGTCTCAAACGACAGCTCTGCTCTTAAGCAAACATTAGTGTTTAAATTAAAAATTAATAAAAAATACACCCTGCGAGTTATAAACTTGAAAGTTGCACGATATAGAAAAAGAGTTGTACTTTACAGCTGTGTAAAATCTCATAACTATATTGTTGATGAACATTAGTGTTGAAATTAAAGATTAATAAAAAATACACCCTGTGAGTTATAAACTTGAAAGTTGCACAATATAGAAAAAGAGTTGTACTTTACAGCTGTGTAAAATCTCATAACTATATTGTTGATGGTTTCGGAGATATTTCTCTGATTGTCTCAAACGACAGCTCTGCTCTTAAGCAAACATTATTGTTGAAATTAAAAATTAATAAAAAATACACCCTGCGAGTTATAAACTTGAAAGTTGCACGATATAGAAAAAGAGTTGTACTTTACAGCTGTGTAAAATCTCATAACTATATTGTTGATGAACATTAGTGTTTAAATTAAAAATTAATAAAAAATACACCCTGCGAGTTATAAACTTGAAAGTTGCACGATATAGAAAAAGAGTTGTACTTTACAGCTGTGTAAAATCTCATAACTATATTGTTGATGAACATTAGTGTTGAAATTAAAGATTAATAAAAGATACACCCTGTGAGATATAAACTTGAAAGTTGCACGATATAGAAAAAGAGTTGTACTTTACAGCTGTGTAAAATCTCATAACTATATCGTTGATGGTTTCGGAGATATTTCTCTGATTGTCTCAAACGACAGCTCTGCTCTTAAGCAAACATTATTGTTGAAATTAAAAATTAATAAAAAATACACCCTGCGAGTTATAAACTTGAAAGTTGCACGATATAGAAAAAGAGTTGTACTTTACAGCTGTGTAAAATCTCATAACTATATTGTTGATGAACATTAGTGTTGAAATTAAAGATTAATAAAAAATACACCCTGCGAGTTATAAACTTGAAAGTTGCACGATATAGAAAAAGAGTTGTACTTTACAGCTGTGTAAAATCTCATAACTATATCGTTGATGGTTTCGGAGATATTTCTCTGATTGTTTCAAACGACAGCTCTGCTCTTAAGCAAACATTAGTGTTGAAATTAAAAATTAATAAAAAATACACCCTGCGAGTTATAAACTTGAAAGTTGCACGATATAGAAAAAGAGTTGTACTTTACAGCTGTGTAAAATCTCATAACTATATCGTTGATGGTTTCGGAGATATTTCTCTGATTGTTTCAAACGACAGCTCTGCTCTTAAGCAAACATTAGTGTTGAAATTAAAAATTAATAAAAAATACACCCTGCGAGTTATAAACTTGAAAGTTGCACGATATAGAAAAAGAGTTGTACTTTACAGCTGTGTAAAATCTCATAACTATATTGTTGCTGAACATTAGTGTTGAAATTAAAGATTAATAAAAAATACACCCTGTGAGTTATAAACTTGAAAGTTGCACAATATAGAAAAAGAGTTGTACTTTACAGCTGTGTAAAATCTCATAACTATATTGTTGATGGTTTCGGAGATATTTCTCTGATTGTCTCAAACGACAGCTCTGCTCTTAAGCAAACATTAGTGTTGAAATTAAAAATTAATAAAAAATACACCTTGGAAGTTATAAACTTGAAAGTTGCACGATATAGAAAAAGAGTTGTACTTTACAGCTGTATAAAATCTGATAACTATATCGTTGATGGTCTCGGAGATATTTCTCTGATTGTCTCAAACGACAGCTCTGCTCTTACGCGAACATTAGCGTTGAAATTAGAAATTAATAAAAGATACACCCTGTGAGATATAAACTTGAAAGTTGCACGATATAGAAAAAGAGTTGTACTTTACAGCTGTGTAAAATCTCATAACTATATTGTTGATGAACATTAGTGTTGAAATTAAAAATTAATAAAAAATACACCCTGCGAGTTATAAACTTGAAAGTTGCACGATATAGAAAAAGAGTTGTACTTTACAGCTGTGTAAAATCTCATAACTATATTGTTGATGGTTTCGGAGATATTTCTCTGATTGTCTCAAACGACAGCTCTGCTCTTAAGCAAACATTAGTGTTGAAATTAAAAATTAATAAAAAATACACCTTGGAAGTTATAAACTTGAAAGTTGCACGATATAGAAAAAGAGTTGTACTTTACAGCTGTATAAAATCTGATAACTATATCGTTGATGGTCTCGGAGATATTTCTCTGATTGTCTCAAACGACAGCTCTGCTTTTACGCAAACATTAGCGTTGAAATTAGAAATTAATAAAAGATACACCCTGTGAGATATAAACTTGAAAGTTGCACGATATAGAAAAAGAGTTGTACTTTACAGCTGTGTAAAATCTCATAACTATATCGTTGATGGTTTCGGAGATATTTCTCTGATTGTCTCAAACGACAGCTCTGCTCTTAAGCAAACATTATTGTTGAAATTAAAAATTAATAAAAAATACACCCTGCGAGTTATAAACTTGAAAGTTGCACGATATAGAAAAAGAGTTGTACTTTACAGCTGTGTAAAATCTCATAACTATATTGTTGATGAACATTAGTGTTGAAATTAAAGATTAATAAAAAATACACCCTGCGAGTTATAAACTTGAAAGTTGCACGATATAGAAAAAGAGTTGTACTTTACAGCTGTGTAAAATCTCATAACTATATCGTTGATGGTTTCGGAGATATTTCTCTGATTGTCTCAAACGACAGCTCTGCTCTTAAGCAAACATTAGTGTTGAAATTAAAAATTAATAAAAAATACACCTTGGAAGTTATAAACTTGAAAGTTGCACGATATAGAAAAAGAGTTGTACTTTACAGCTGTATAAAATCTGATAACTATATCGTTGATGGTCTCGGAGATATTTCTCTGATTGTCTCAAACGACAGCTCTGCTTTTACGCAAACATTAGCGTTGAAATTAGAAATTAATAAAAGATACACCCTGTGAGATATAAACTTGAAAGTTGCACGATATAGAAAAAGAGTTGTACTTTACAGCTGTGTAAAATCTCATAACTATATCGTTGATGGTTTCGGAGATATTTCTCTGATTGTCTCAAACGACAGCTCTGCTCTTAAGCAAACATTATTGTTGAAATTAAAAATTAATAAAAAATACACCCTGCGAGTTATAAACTTGAAAGTTGCACGATATAGAAAAAGAGTTGTACTTTACAGCTGTGTAAAATCTCATAACTATATTGTTGATGAACATTAGTGTTGAAATTAAAGATTAATAAAAAATACACCCTGTGAGTTATAAACTTGAAAGTTGCACGATATAGAAAAAGAGTTGTACTTTACAGCTGTGTAAAATCTCATAACTATATTGTTGATGGTTTCGGAGATATTTCTCTGATTGTCTCAAACGACAGCTCTGCTCTTACGCGAACATTAGCGTTGAAATTAGAAATTAATAAAAGATACACCCTGTGAGATATAAACTTGAAAGTTGCACGATATAGAAAAAGAGTTGTACTTTACAGCTGTGTAAAATCTCATAACTATATTGTTGATGAACATTAGTGTTGAAATTAAAAATTAATAAAAAATACACCCTGCGAGTTATAAACTTGAAAGTTGCACGTTATAGAAATAGAGTTGTACTTTACAGCTGTGTAAAATCTCATAACTATATTGTTGATGAACATTAGTGTTGAAATTAAAGATTAATAAAAAATACACCCTGTGAGTTATAAACTTGAAAGTTGCACGATATAGAAAAAGAGTTGTACTTTACAGCTGTGTAAAATCTCATAACTATATTGTTGATGGTTTCGGAGATATTTCTCTGATTGTCTCAAACGACAGCTCTGCTCTTAAGCAAACATTAGTGTTGAAATTAAAAATTAATAAAAAATACACCTTGGAAGTTATAAACTTGAAAGTTGCACGATATAGAAAAAGAGTTGTACTTTACAGCTGTATAAAATCTGATAACTATATCGTTGATGGTCTCGGAGATATTTCTCTGATTGTCTCAAACGACAGCTCTGCTTTTACGCAAACATTAGCGTTGAAATTAGAAATTAATAAAAGATACACCCTGTGAGATATAAACTTGAAAGTTGCACGATATAGAAAAAGAGTTGTACTTTACAGCTGTGTAAAATCTCATAACTATATCGTTGATGGTTTCGGAGATATTTCTCTGATTGTCTCAAACGACAGCTCTGCTCTTAAGCAAACATTATTGTTGAAATTAAAAATTAATAAAAAATACACCCTGCGAGTTATAAACTTGAAAGTTGCACGATATAGAAAAAGAGTTGTACTTTACAGCTGTGTAAAATCTCATAACTATATTGTTGATGAACATTAGTGTTGAAATTAAAGATTAATAAAAAATACACCCTGCGAGTTATAAACTTGAAAGTTGCACGATATAGAAAAAGAGTTGTACTTTACAGCTGTGTAAAATCTCATAACTATATCGTTGATGGTTTCGGAGATATTTCTCTGATTGTCTCAAACGACAGCTCTGCTCTTAAGCAAACATTAGTGTTGAAATTAAAAATTAATAAAAAATACACCCTGCGAGTTATAAACTTGAAAGTTGCACGATATAGAAAAAGAGTTGTACTTTACAGCTGTGTAAAATCTCATAACTATATTGTTGATGAACATTAGTGTTGAAATTAAAGATTAATAAAAAATACACCCTGCGAGTTATAAACTTGAAAGTTGCACGATATAGAAAAAGAGTTGTACTTTACAGCTGTGTAAAATCTCATAACTATATCGTTGATGGTTTCGGAGATATTTCTCTGATTGTTTCAAACGACAGCTCTGCTCTTAAGCAAACATTAGTGTTGAAATTAAAAATTAATAAAAAATACACCCTGCGAGTTATAAACTTGAAAGTTGCACGATATAGAAAAAGAGTTGTACTTTACAGCTGTGTAAAATCTCATAACTATATCGTTGATGGTTTCGGAGATATTTCTCTGATTGTTTCAAACGACAGCTCTGCTCTTAAGCAAACATTAGTGTTGAAATTAAAAATTAATAAAAAATACACCCTGCGAGTTATAAACTTGAAAGTTGCACGATATAGAAAAAGAGTTGTACTTTACAGCTGTGTAAAATCTCATAACTATATTGTTGATGAACATTAGTGTTGAAATTAAAGATTAATAAAAAATACACCCTGTGAGTTATAAACTTGAAAGTTGCACAATATAGAAAAAGAGTTGTACTTTACAGCTGTGTAAAATCTCATAACTATATTGTTGATGGTTTCGGAGATATTTCTCTGATTGTCTCAAACGACAGCTCTGCTCTTAAGCAAACATTAGTGTTGAAATTAAAAATTAATAAAAAATACACCTTGGAAGTTATAAACTTGAAAGTTGCACGATATAGAAAAAGAGTTGTACTTTACAGCTGTATAAAATCTGATAACTATATCGTTGATGGTCTCGGAGATATTTCTCTGATTGTCTCAAACGACAGCTCTGCTCTTACGCGAACATTAGCGTTGAAATTAGAAATTAATAAAAGATACACCCTGTGAGATATAAACTTGAAAGTTGCACGATATAGAAAAAGAGTTGTACTTTACAGCTGTGTAAAATCTCATAACTATATTGTTGATGAACATTAGTGTTGAAATTAAAAATTAATAAAAAATACACCCTGCGAGTTATAAACTTGAAAGTTGCACGTTATAGAAATAGAGTTGTACTTTACAGCTGTGTAAAATCTCATAACTATATTGTTGATGAACATTAGTGTTGAAATTAAAGATTAATAAAAAATACACCCTGTGAGTTATAAACTTGAAAGTTGCACGATATAGAAAAAGAGTTGTACTTTACAGCTGTGTAAAATCTCATAACTATATTGTTGATGGTTTCGGAGATATTTCTCTGATTGTCTCAAACGACAGCTCTGCTCTTAAGCAAACATTAGTGTTGAAATTAAAAATTAATAAAAAATACACCTTGGAAGTTATAAACTTGAAAGTTGCACGATATAGAAAAAGAGTTGTACTTTACAGCTGTATAAAATCTGATAACTATATCGTTGATGGTCTCGGAGATATTTCTCTGATTGTCTCAAACGACAGCTCTGCTTTTACGCAAACATTAGCGTTGAAATTAGAAATTAATAAAAGATACACCCTGTGAGATATAAACTTGAAAGTTGCACGATATAGAAAAAGAGTTGTACTTTACAGCTGTGTAAAATCTCATAACTATATTGTTGATGAACATTAGTGTTGAAATTAAAGATTAATAAAAAATACACCCTGCGAGTTATAAACTTGAAAGTTGCACGATATAGAAAAAGAGTTGTACTTTACAGCTGTGTAAAATCTCATAACTATATCGTTGATGGTTTCGGAGATATTTCTCTGATTGTCTCAAACGACAGCTCTGCTCTTAAGCAAACATTAGTGAATTAACAGAAAGCAAGAAGAAGGAACCACAAAAAATCGCAGAAATCAGGAGTGTAGAACAGAGGAATCAGAAAGAATCAGGAGAACTAAAAAATGAGAAAATGACAAATGGGAGTGAGTGTTGTCATTCCGAACCAGTTTGTCAACCATTCAGTCAAAAATGTGAATTTGAGTATATTTTGGTATCATTCTCAATTTGGATTGATATTCTTTGCTCGTCTATTATATGTTTCTTTATGACTAAACAGCGGATGGTTTTAGTACCGTTTGTGTGTGCGGTGGGTGGGTGGGCCGGTGGGTCCCGTCCACTATTCATCGACTGACTAAATGGTTGAGAGATGACAACCATTTATTTTTTATTTTTTTCATTTAAACCAGAACACACTCCGCATTTTTAAACTGTCTTCAGAAGCTTAAAGTCAAAAAATGGTTGTCATTTCAATACCACTAGTCAATCAGTCAGTTGTAGATGCGGTGGCCCACCCGCCCGCCGCATTCACATGTGGTGCCATGAACGACATGATTTTAGTCACAAAGAGGAACTGTACAATACAAGAAACGGAATGTGGATACAATAAGAAAATGGTTGTCATTCCGAACCAGTTTGTCAACCATTCAGTCAAAAATGTGAATTTGAGTATATTTTGGTATCATTCTCAATTTGGATTGATATTCTTTGCTCGTCTATTATATGTTTCTTTATGACTAAACAGCGGATGGTTTTAGTACCGTTTGTGTGTGCGGTGGCTGGGTGGGCCGTCCTGTCCACTATTCATCGACTGACTAAATGGTTGAGAGATGACAACCATTTATTTTTTATTTTTTTCATTTAAACCAGAACACACTCCGCATTTTTAAACTGCCTTCAGAAGCTTAAAGTCAAAAAATGGTTGTCAGCACACATTTGGCTAGAAATTCTGCATTGGTTGCCTGCGGCCGAAGGTTTCGTTTATTACCGAATTAGGTACCCCAGGTACCCTATGACGGCAAACCCGCATCTTAGTACCAAACCGAGGTCAGTTCAGAATCCAACCCAAACTGCACCATCGGCGCTAGGCTCAGCATTCTGTTAGAGTGTTGATATTCAAAGATTTGACTCTTGAGATTGTCTACTGTGATTAACAAGTTCTAGTGACTTTATCGTTTGGTGGGCAATTTTATGACAATTTGCAACCAACAAATTCCATCTTACAATTTGCAATAACTTCATCAGGTTGACAATTTAGTTCTCCAGAAGAGAGTGACCTGCATTAATACCATTCAACAATTCCGGTGTACAACAGGCGCAGTAAGACTGTCATTCTGGTGATGCAATCTAGAATACACCCGGAGTGTATTGTGGGTTGCGCGGCTCTTTTCTAGACCACCAATTTTCCGATAACCATCAATCGGTACCTCAACGAGAAAGCACCGATTAAACGCGAAGAACACAACCTCCGGAAAATAAATTTCGATCAGCCCCGGGGCGTTAATCGACTGACTGAAACCAAGAAATCCATAAGACTCCAAGTATCAATCTTGTTGAACGTGTAAATTGCTTCATTTATTACCCGAACTCGCGCCTGATGAGGACGGAACGGTGGGATCTCGGAAAATCCCCGAATTTCTATCCATTTCCCGGACTCGGAAAGTCGGCGGGTTCATTGTTTGTGGAAAACGTGAAAATATGGGGTCGGAATCGTCGTAAAGATGAGCACCGTAAACATTTTTATTGATCGGGGGCGGTAAATCGCGGAAATCACGAGCTGGGAATAAGTTTAGGGCCGTGTAGAGGTTTATGGGGGGTGGCGACGGGAGATGGGCCGTGCGGCGGTCGTAGTTTCCTCGGGGTTATGATCGATGCAATTAGCTATTTATCGGGGGCGTGACGGTGCATCGTCGCCTTCTTTAATAATAAATCGACTGCTTTGTATCCGCTCATTGGTACTTTTTTATGCGGTTGTGGGTTGCGTTGCCCGTAAATATACAGGGTGTTTGGCCCAAATTGATCAATTTGTACACGACTTGCATCAACTATTTGGGGTTTCGAGAAATGACGCAAGTTCAAAGTCACCCTGTAGATTCTACTTTCAGAATTATTCTTGCCGTTAAGACCATTACGCAACAGGTGCCACACGATACGATCCCTCATTTTCGGGACAGCATCGACAAACGAAGAAATAGCACCTGCGATAAATCGTCCTCTAAAACGTTAAATACCTCGTTCGAAACTATAACACGGCCGAACTTCCAGAGTGCTGTAAAAATATTACGACAGGGTAATACCTGCAGCTAATTTAATTTAAGAGAAGCCGGAGTTTCCTCGACGTAAAATGTGTGTCATAATTTCACGGAAGGTTTTTAAAGTCCGCATTAAGGAAGTTAATTTATGAGATTGGGGCGATAAACGTAAACGTGGGATTAGGAATCTCTGGCCCCATTAAGAGCGCGATTCGTTCGCTGCCTCGTTCGTCATCATTATCATCATAACAGATACGAATGATTTAATTACGGTCGCGGAGGCAATTTCGTTCTTTTCTGCTAAAAAGCGATCGACAGCTAAGTAAATAATCGTCGAAAAACTGCGAATATTAGGTACACAAAGGCGAAGTGAAACTCTGATCCCCGTAAGCTGCGAAAATTGCTCGGAAGCCCTACAAATCCCCGATAGAAATCTGCGAGATATTCGTAGTATCAGTAAACCGGCACGCCCGACTCAATATGTAGATTATACAGTCATAACCATCGTCTTGCCATTCAAGGAAGTTTATTTTTCGGAATGCGACGGAAATTCTTTTATTCGATGGAGGCGAAAGTGTTTCTGGGAAAGAACGCTCGAACACGAAGCGGTTCTCAAAAATCTTTTCTTCTATAAATGCAGTATGGGGTTGCGCGTTGTCTTGTTGGATTGTTTTACGACCCTCTGATCATCATAAACACAATCTCGACTCATTGGAGAACAAAATTGTAGTCCATTCCACATAGTTTTGTCTTTGATCTCTTGCGGCTCGTCTAAGCGAATAAATCGTAGCCATCGATATAGGTAACAACAATCTAATGCGCTCTAACCGAACCGATTCTTTAAGTTGACAATCTTAGCCGAATTTGTACCAAGACGTCCACTGCCAGATCCAGACCATTTCTTATTGAAATTAAATCAGTTAATAATCCAGCTATGAGAACAATTACCACATAGTTAGTTTTGACAAACTGTATGATGCTGGGTGTTACAATTTTTTTGTAAGTGAGTATACTTTAACTTTATGTCAGAGGAAATTCAAAAAGCCCGCCAACTCATAGACCTTTTTGTGTTTAAAAAAAAAGTGCCAACAACAAAACCATTCAGTTTGGGCCGCGTAATGAAACGCACCTGTCAAGTTTCGGTCGGTTTTCCTGCGTCCATTCCCGTTTAACGACCATGTTTATCCCGTTTTTCCTTTTAAAGAACCGGTGTGAAATTAGCATCAAAACAATGCGTGTATTGTGTGTTGCCTACCGAGCAGTAAAGCCCGATTTGGCATTAAATCTCCGAGTGTTTCATCAAACTCCACAGCCTCCCGAGAGTTGTGAAAGTCGCAAGCACTTTCCCCCCGAACTTCCGTCCAAGATCCCCCGGTCCCGCGCCCGAGCCGGGACATCGGTGCAGCAACAAATTCGTCCCGATCCGGAAAAACTGCAGTTGTGCGATCCGAAATACAACAGCAATAGGTCAAACGGCCGCCAGTGCGAATCGATACCTTCAAATGAGCGCGCGTCGCGTCTGTCGGCCATTTAGTGACTTTCGCTCCGCCATCTTTCACGTTGGCGGCATTGTCGCATGAAGCACGTGGAGGCGAAGCATCATCATCTCCAAGCTCCGAAATAATTCAATTTTCACCAGTTCGTGGGTTCGAAGTGAGTGTCTTATTGCGTCCATGTAGTTTTTGAACGCCGATCACGGCTACTTGCCGGTGAATTTCCGCGTGGCCGCGGCTCGATCGCCGGTCGGCGGCGGTGACGCGCATGACTTGGTGGTTATGTAGATGCTTGTGTTGTAGTCGCGGTTGTTTCTTTGGTTTGGCCGATGTCGGCGTGGAGATGTGCGTCTAACGATGTGCCCTTCTGTTGCAGAATTGAACCCAAGACCGACCACCCCTTCGCCCTGACCCCCGTTGCAAAAGACCATGGATATGGATAATAAGATGATAAACGACGACCCGAACGTCACGCTCACAATTAGGCTCATCATGCAAGGAAAGGTAGGCCCTGTTGGATGTTGTAGGTTTCACTGAGCGTGCTAATTGTTCATATGGAATTTGTGTTGTTCGTGGTGTAATCAAGCAAAGACACTTGGGGTAATTATGCGAGCAGGAATGCGGGTATTACGAGCGGCGGAAGCCCCTGGCGGCCCCCTAATTGGATTGTTGGGGCTTAACGTGGCGGGCTTCATTTTATCACTACACCACATTCATATTTGTGCAAAATCAATACACTTATTCAATATACTCATTAGGATAGAAATATGAGAAATGTTGGGGCAATCACTATTTCATAATACAGGGTGAACTAACAAGTAACTTCACTATCAATGTAATTGATATCCACGTTAGTTTACCTACATTTCCAACATTCATACTAATCTTTTGGGTTATTCAGCCTCATTCTGTAAAAAAGTGTTACATGATTGTAACTAAAAATCATGGACAAAAAGAATAACTTTTTGTCACTGGGGAAATAAATTACGTCGCTTTTGAATCTATGCAATCCGTTTTATTTTGTTTTGTTCTTTTTTTTTTCGCTGTTGAAAATCTAGAGTTCACCGATGATCTTGTGTTTCCCTGGAGACTCCATGTTTTTCCCACTTTTTTTTCTTCTGTTGGTTCAATCAGTGCCTCCTCGATTTCATCGTCAATCTTGATTTTCTTCGTCTTCAACTCCTGATTTTCACAGTTTTATTGTTTTTTATTTTACTTATTTCACTTTTTTATCTCCTTTTCTAATTCCTTCTCTCATTTTTGATTATCTGATGCTTTTGCAGTATTCATACTTTTGAATCTGTCAAAATCTTTTCAATATTAGTTGTAATACAATAGTTAGCTTTGCCATGCTATTTCAGCCTGAAAAGATGTGTCGCACATTTGTCTTCGAACAAGTTTTGTCTGTGAACCATTTTGAACCATTTTTCAATTGTCACTCGGTACCTCAAGTGTGACACATTAAATCAAGTTAAAATTTACTGCCGAATAAAACTATTAAGTGTTTCAGTCCAAAATCTGAATCATTACTCATTTCGGGTGTATTTCAATGTGACAAAATCTTTCGAATTTTACTTTTAACATAAAATTTGACTTTTCCAGACTGTTTCAGCCTAAAAAGATGTGTCACACATCTGTCTTCGAACAAGTTTTGTCTGTGAACCATTTTGAACCATTTTTCAATTGTCACTCGGTACCTCAAGTGTGACACATTAAACCAAGTTAGAATTTACTGCCAAATATGTAAAACTATTGCAGTTTGTCTTATTACTCATTTCAGATGTATTTCAACGTGTCAAAATCTTTCGAATTTTACTTTTGACACAAAATTTGACTTTTCCAGACTGTTTCAGCGTGAAAAGATGTGTCACACATCTGTCTTCGAACAAGTTTTGTCTGTGAACCATTTTGAACCATTTTTCAATTGTCACTCGGTACCTCAAGTGTGACACATTAAATCAAGTTAGAATTTATTGCCGAATAAAACTATAGCAGTTTTATAAATGTTTCAGCCAAAAATTTGTCTCATTTCTCAATTCGGGTGGATTTCAATGTGACAAAATCTTTCGAATTTTACTTTTAACATAAAATTTGATTTTTCCACTGTTTCAGCGTGAAACGATGTGTCACACATCTGTCTTCGAATAAGTTTTGTCTGTGAACCATTTTGAACCATTTTTCAATTGTCACTCGGTACCTCAAGTGTGACACATTAAATCAAGTTAAAATTTACTGCCGAGTAAAACTATAGCAGTTTTATAAGTGTTTCAGCCAAAAATTTGCCTCATTACTCATTTCGGGTGTACATCAATGTGACAAAATCTCTCGAATGTAAGTTTTAACACATAATTAGACTTTTCCAGACTGTTTCAGCGTGAAAAGATGTGTCACACATTTGTCTTCGAACAAGTTTTGCCTGTGAACCATTTTGAACCATTTTTCAATTGTCACTCGGTACCTCAAGTGTGACACATTAAATCAAGTTAGAACTTACTGCCGAATAAAACTATTAAGTGTTTCAGTCAAAAATCTGAATTATTACTCATTTCGGGTGTATTTCAATGTGACAAAATCTTTCGAATTTTACTTTTAACATAAAATTTGACTTTTCCAGACTGTTTCATCGTGAAAAGATGCGTCACACATTTTTCTTTGAACAAGTTTTATCTATGAACCATTTTGAACCATTTTTCAACTGTCACTCGGTACCTCAAGTTTGTCACATTAAATCAAGTTAGAATTTACTGCCGAGTAAAACTATAGCAGTTTCACAAGTGTTTCAGCCAAAAATTTGCCTCATTACTCATTTCGGGTGTATTTCAATGTGACAAAATCTTTCGAATTTTACTTTTGACACAAAATTTGACTTTTCCAGACTGTTTCAGCGTGAAAAGATGTGTCACACATCTGTCTTCGAACAAGTTTTGCCTGTGAACCATTTTGAACCATTTTTTAATTGTCACTCGGTACCTCAAGTGTGACACATTAAATCAAGTTAGAATTTACTGCCGAATAAAACTATAACAGTTTCATAAGTGTTTCAGCCAAAAATTTGCCTCATTACTCATTTCGGGTGTATTTCAATGTGACAAAATCTTTCGAATTTTACTTTTAACACAAAATTTAACTTTTCCAGACTGTTTCAGCGTGAAACGATGTGTCACACATCTGTCTTCGAACAAGTTTTGTCTGTGAACCATTTTGAACCATTTTTCAATTGTCACTCGGTACCTCAAGTGTGACACATTAAATCAAGTTAGAATTTACTGCCGAAGAAAACTATTAAGTGTTTCAGCCAAAAATTTGAATCATTACTCATTTCGGGTGTATTTCAATGTGATAAAACCTTTCGAATTTTATTTTTAACAAAAGATTTTACTTTTCCAGACTGTTTTAGCGTGAAAAGATGTGTCACACATCTGTCTTCGAACAAGTTTTGTCTGAACCATTTTGAACCATTTTTCAATTGTCACTCGGTACCTCAAGTGCGACACATTAAATCAAGTTAAAATTTACTGCCGAATAAAACTATAGCAGTTTCATAAGTGTTTCAGCCAAAAATTTGCCTCATTACTCATTTCGGGTGTATTTCAATGTGACAGAATCTTTCGAATTTTACTTTTGACATAAAATTTGATTTTTCCAGACTGTTTCAGCGTGAAACGATGTGTCACACATCTGTCTTCGAACAAGTTTTGTCTGTGAACCATTTTGAACCATTTTTCAATTGTCACTCGGTACCTCAAGTGTGACACATTAAATCAAGTTAAAATTTACTGCCGAGTAAAACTATAGCAGTTTTATAAGTGTTTCAGCCAAAAAATTTGTCTCATTACTCATTTCGGGTGTATTTCAATGTGACAGAATCTTTCGAATTTTACTTTTGACACAAAATTTGACTTTCCCAGACTGTTTCAGCGTGAAAAGATGTGTCACACATCTGTCTTCGAACAAGTTTTGTCTGAACCATTTTGAACCATTTTTCAATTGTCACTCGGTACCTCAAGTGCGACACATTAAATCAAGTTAAAATTTACTGCCGAATAAAACTATAGCAGTTTCATAAGTGTTTCAGCCAAAAATTTGCCTCATTACTCATTTCGGGTGTATTTCAATGTGACAGAATCTTTCGAATTTTACTTTTGACATAAAATTTGATTTTTCCAGACTGTTTCAGCGTGAAACGATGTGTCACACATCTGTCTTCGAACAAGTTTTGTCTGTGAACCATTTTGAACCATTTTTCAATTGTCACTCGGTACCTCAAGTGTGACACATTAAATCAAGTTAAAATTTACTGCCGAGTAAAACTATAGCAGTTTTATAAGTGTTTCAGCCAAAAATTTGCCTCATTACTCATTTCGGGTGTACATCAATGTGACAAAATCTCTCGAATGTAAGTTTTAACACATAATTAGACTTTTCCAGACTGTTTCAGCGTGAAAAGATGTGTCACACATTTGTCTTCGAACAAGTTTTGCCTGTGAACCATTTTGAACCATTTTTCAATTGTCACTCGGTACCTCAAGTGTGACACATTAAATCAAGTTAGAACTTACTGCCGAATAAAACTATTAAGTGTTTCAGTCAAAAATCTGAATTATTACTCATTTCGGGTGTATTTCAATGTGACAAAATCTTTCGAATTTTACTTTTAACATAAAATTTGACTTTTCCAGACTGTTTCATCGTGAAAAGATGCGTCACACATTTTTCTTTGAACAAGTTTTATCTATGAACCATTTTGAACCATTTTTCAACTGTCACTCGGTACCTCAAGTTTGTCACATTAAATCAAGTTAGAATTTACTGCCGAGTAAAACTATAGCAGTTTCACAAGTGTTTCAGCCAAAAATTTGCCTCATTACTCATTTCGGGTGTATTTCAATGTGACAAAATCTTTCGAATTTTACTTTTGACACAAAATTTGACTTTTCCAGACTGTTTCAGCGTGAAAAGATGTGTCACACATCTGTCTTCGAACAAGTTTTGCCTGTGAACCATTTTGAACCATTTTTTAATTGTCACTCGGTACCTCAAGTGTGACACATTAAATCAAGTTAGAATTTACTGCCGAATAAAACTATAACAGTTTCATAAGTGTTTCAGCCAAAAATTTGCCACATTACTCATTTCGGGTGTATTTCAATGTGACAAAATCTTTCGAATTTTACTTTTAACATAAAATTTGACTTTTCGAGACTGTTTCAGCGTGAAAAGATGTGTGACACATCTGTCTTCGAACAAGTTTTGTCTGTGAACCATTTTGAACCATTTTTTAATTGTCACTCGGTACCTCAAGTGTGACACATTAAATCAAGTTAGAATTTACTGCCGAATAAAACTATAACAGTTTCATAAGTGTTTCAGCCAAAAATTTGCCTCATTACTCATTTCGGGTGTATTTCAATGTGACAAAATCTTTCGAATTTTACTTTTAACACAAAATTTAACTTTTCCAGACTGTTTCAGCGTGAAACGATGTGTCACACATCTGTCTTCGAACAAGTTTTGTCTATGAACCATTTTGAACCATTTTTCAATTGTCACTCGGTACCTCAAGTGTGACACATTAAATCAAGTTAGAATTTACTGCCGAAGAAAACTATTAAGTGTTTCAGCCAAAAATTTGAATCATTACTCATTTCGGGTGTATTTCAATGTGATAAAACCTTTCGAATTTTATTTTTAACAAAAGATTTTACTTTTCCAGACTGTTTTAGCGTGAAAAGATGTGTCACACATCTGTCTTCGAACAAGTTTTGTCTGAACCATTTTGAACCATTTTTCAATTGTCACTCGGTACCTCAAGTGCGACACATTAAATCAAGTTAAAATTTACTGCCGAATAAAACTATAGCAGTTTCATAAGTGTTTCAGCCAAAAATTTGCCTCATTACTCATTTCGGGTGTATTTCAATGTGACAGAATCTTTCGAATTTTACTTTTGACATAAAATTTGATTTTTCCAGACTGTTTCAGCGTGAAACGATGTGTCACACATCTGTCTTCGAACAAGTTTTGTCTGTGAACCATTTTGAACCATTTTTCAATTGTCACTCGGTACCTCAAGTGTGACACATTAAATCAAGTTAAAATTTACTGCCGAGTAAAACTATAGCAGTTTTATAAGTGTTTCAGCCAAAAAATTTGTCTCATTACTCATTTCGGGTGTATTTCAATGTGACAGAATCTTTCGAATTTTACTTTTGACACAAAATTTGACTTTCCCAGACTGTTTCAGCGTGAAAAGATGTGTCACACATCTGTCTTCGAACAAGTTTTGTCTGAACCATTTTGAACCATTTTTCAATTGTCACTCGGTACCTCAAGTGCGACACATTAAATCAAGTTAAAATTTACTGCCGAATAAAACTATAGCAGTTTCATAAGTGTTTCAGCCAAAAATTTGCCTCATTACTCATTTCGGGTGTATTTCAATGTGACAGAATCTTTCGAATTTTACTTTTGACATAAAATTTGATTTTTCCAGACTGTTTCAGCGTGAAACGATGTGTCACACATCTGTCTTCGAACAAGTTTTGTCTGTGAACCATTTTGAACCATTTTTCAATTGTCACTCGGTACCTCAAGTGTGACACATTAAATCAAGTTAAAATTTACTGCCGAGTAAAACTATAGCAGTTTTATAAGTGTTTCAGCCAAAAAATTTGTCTCATTACTCATTTCGGGTGTATTTCAATGTGACAGAATCTTTCGAATTTTACTTTTGACACAAAATTTGACTTTCCCAGACTGTTTCAGCGTGAAAAGATGTGTCACACATCTGTCTTCGAACAAGTTTTGTCTGTGAACCATTTTGAACCATTTTTCAATTGTCACTCGGTACCTCAAGTGTGACACATTAAATCAAGTTAGAATTTATTGCCGAATAAAACTATAGCAGTTTTATAAATGTTTCAGCCAAAAATTTGCCACATTACTCATTTCGGGTGTATTTCAATGTGACAGAATCTTTCGAATTTTACTTTTGACACAAAATTTGACTTTCCCAGACTGTTTCAGCGTGAAAAGATGTGTCACACATCTGTCTTCGAACAAGTTTTGTCTGTGAACCATTTTGAACCATTTTTCAATTGTCACTCGGTACCTCAAGTGTGACACATTAAATCAAGTTGGAATTTACTGCCGAGTAAAACTATAGCAGTTTCATAAGTGTTTCAGCCAAAAAATTTGCCTCATTACTCATTTCGGGTGTATTTCAATGTGACAAAATCTTTCGAACTTTAGTTTTGACACAAAATTTGACTTTTCCAGACTGTTTCAGCCTAAAAAGATGTGTCACACATCTGTCTTCGAACAAGTTTTGTCTGTGAACCATTTTGAACCATTTTTCAATTGTCACTCGGTACCTCAAGTGTGACACATTAAATCAAGTTAGAATTTACTGCCGAGTAAAACAATACAGTTTTATAAGTGTTTCAGCCAAAATTTGCCTCATTAGTCATTTCGGGTGTATTTCAATGTGACAAAATCTTTCGAATTTTACTTTTAACACAAAATTTGACTTTTCCAGACTGTTTAAGCGTGAAAATATGTGCCACACATCTGTCTTCGAACAAGTTTTGTCTGTGAACCATTTTGAACCATTTTTCAATTGTCACTCGGTACCTCAAGTGTGACACATTAAACCAAGTTAGAATTTACTGCCAAATATGTAAAACTATTGCAGTTTGTCTTATTACTCATTTCAGATGTATTTCAACGTGTCAAAATCTTTCGAATTTTAGTTTTAACACAAAATTTGAGATTTCCAGACTGTTTCAGCGTGAAAAGATGTATCACACATTTGTCTTCGAACAAGTTTTGTCTGTGAACCATTTTGAGCCATTTTTCAATTCTTACTCGGTACCTCAAGTGTGACACATTAAATCAAGATAGAATTTACTGCCGAATAAAGCTATTACAGTTTCATAAGTGTTTCAGCAAAAAAACTTACCAACTCATTTTGAGTGGTTTTGAATGTCTCCCAAATTTTACTTTTGACACAATATTTGACTTTTTTCAAGCGTGAAAAGATGTGTCACACATGTCGTCTTAAAATAAGTTTTTTGTGTGAACCATTTTGAACCATTTATCATTGTCGTACTATACCCCAAGTATGACACATGAAATCAAGCTAGAATTTACTGCCGAACAAAACTGTTGTTGGAATTAGGGGTAAGATAGAGACAGCTGTGGTCGAAGCAAATAAAAACGGGAACAAAGCCACATCACTGTCTGAACAATAAACTTGTGTAAATAATTGATTACACTATGGATAAACACTCTAAATAAAGAATGATTAAAGAAAAACACACACAGCGAAGACCCGTAGGATGCGGGAATCTCATTACAAAACGTCTTCTCGTTACAATGTAATTTTACGACATTCATATCTCGCTCGAAATCGATACCAGGTCGGGACCAACCCCGCTTTTATCCATCCCTCATCGTGTTACCTAAACCGAATTAATTCGCGCACATACTCTGTCGATATGATTTACATGAATTTAAATGCGCTAGGGTTTATCTGCGGTCGCGTGCCATTGTCTTAAGTGCCAAGCCATTTATAGTTTAATTATAGATTGATACAGAGCTCGAAACAACACAGTCTGGGTCAATCACTAGAAACTTTGCCAAGATATTCACGATGCGCTTCTAAGATACGAGATTTATTTAATAACGACCGGTATTAATAAACCATCAAACTCGGCCACCGGTGTTAATTCGTTTTATGTAACTTTCACGGACGGAACGGGATTCTCGACGACCCGAGAAATCCATAAATCGATGGCAAATGTATCGCTTATTTATTGATGTCGACCGTGTGTTTGTATTTGTTTGCGCACTCGTGCTCGTTTAAAATTCATAATTCGAGATTTTTTCGTCTCCGCTGGCACGACAGCTTCCGTGTTGATCTATTTATGCGCACGTGGATTTTTTTCGAAGAGAAAATCATCACCTTTTCGGTTCGTGAGTCCGTCGTAAATTACGGCGGCTAAAAATAGGGCCAGAACGCGTTTTGCAAGACTTAATTAAAGCGCTAGATAAATTTAAATTGGGGCGACACTCTTCGTTGTGACAGGATAAAACGGGCTTTGTTTCTCTACGACTAAGTATACAGGGTGTTTTTAATAAGAGGACGATTCCTCAGATAAAAAGTTCAAAACATTGGTCCGCAAGGCTTTCATTTTTGAGATGCAGGGTGTTAAAGATTTATTTAGGCCTATTATTTATCTATAGTCTTTCAGACACTAACTCCAGTTCCCGCTAATACGACTGTCAAAAATTTAAAATTTTAATATTTTTTTTGGTTGCGGTCACATGTAATCATGTTATATTCGTCTTGTTTATATTAATTGTTCATGTGTGTTCCAGGAGGTCGGCAGCATCATAGGCAAAAAAGGCGAAATAGTGAAAAGGTTTCGGGAGGAGGTAAGACCCCCCACGCCCACTCACCCCCGACCGATCGATTAACGTCTCTCTTTTCAGTCCGGTGCCAAAATAAACATATCCGACGGTTCGTGCCCCGAACGCATTGTCACCGTAACGGGATCAACAAACGCAATTTTTAAGGCTTTCACGTTAATTTGTAAAAAGTTCGAAGAGGTAAGTCGCCCCCGCACTTTCTTTACTTTTGAATGAGAACCTGCGTATCTTGAAACCGATGGTTAATGCACCCCCGTTGAGGAAGAGATTCCGAAATGGCTTGTCCAGTAATCACGATTGTGGAATATATAACGAGCATGACTCCCGTTTTTTTGGTAACGTTCTTGTGTCCCCATGACGAGAAACCTGTCGCTAGGGGGAGGAGCCCCGTCGGTGCCGGGGGTTCCCGGACGCGGTTTCGCAGACCGCGGTGGAGAACCGACGGGGTCTGTGGCCCTGTGTGCGGAGATTATGAGATCTGAGGGAACCACTCGTCGGTGAGGGGTGAAAGCTGGACTAACAATATCCGGTTTTCAGCGTTCACCTCCACGCTAACGAAACCTGTAGCTAGGCTAGTAGTAGTATGCGTAGCAGTAGATAAAATAGTGTGTATTGTGCATTCGTTAATGTGGTGTTGTGTTGCGATGGGATCCCTCAGTGGTGTTCCCAGTTCCAGGACATAAATAGCGGAGGTAGCGGGGTGCCGCGGCCCCCCATCACGCTGCGACTCATCGTGCCTGCCAGCCAGTGCGGGTCGCTTATCGGCAAGGGCGGCTCCAAGATCAAGGAGATCCGGGAGGTGACGGGGGCGTCGATCCAAGTCGCTTCAGAGATGCTCCCCAATTCCACGGAACGGGCGGTCACCATCTCGGGAACCGGAGAAGCAATCACACAGTGCATTTATCACATCTGTACCGTCATGCTCGAGGTGAGCGTGATGGTTGGCAGGAGGGGGAGATGTGCAATGGGTGTCGGAAAAATTTTGTACGTAACAGTGGGTGACGGCGAAGAGTGGCACTCACTGAAACTAAACGGTTGAATATGATAAATCGAGCTCTATAACAACAAACAAAAAGGCCATATTCGAAAATAACAGCCCAAATAAAATTTCTACACAATGGTGTCAAAATCTTAAGAAACATTTTTTAAAAAACAATTCCGTTAAGACCAAGTTTAATATAGATTCTGACAGCCCGATTTCATGTTGATTTGCGACTGGTCGAAAGTGCCGGTTGCTATGGAAGCGTCGTAACTAGCGACCATGCAGTAAGGCTCAATTTCATTTCACATGGAATTGATCCTTACTACCTGGTTTTTAGTTAAGACGTTTCCATAGCAACCGGCACTTGCGACCAGTCGCGAATCAACATGAAATCGGGCTGTAAGTCATTAGCAATAAATTGAAGTAGGGACTTTAACAAATCTTATGAATTTATTAAAATAATCGTAAGGTGATCTCCTAGGTCTTAGATCACTTTCTACTTTACCAGATGTGACAGGAAGTGACTAGGACACCCAAACGTTGTCAAAGACAGCCATAACTCAAACGTAATTCATCGTTGTAAAAATGGAGTGCCACCATTAAGCCGCTGCTTCCACTTACATTTTACGACCTGTGCGAATACACTTTAAAATATTAAGAGCCTCTCCTGAAAGATGAACGTTGCACATTTTCCCCGTCAAGTGAAAGGGTCTATTCTAATTCACGAGTCGACGTTGAAAGCTCGGATATGTCGTTTTACTACTTTTACGGGTCGAAAAAGATTTCTTACAGTCAGTCTCGGTGGAATTAATTAGACCCACAATGATGAGAACCACTCTCGCAAGGGAGGATCCCCGACGGCAGTCGGCGACAGCCGACCGCGAACTACCGTTCGCGATCGCAGCCCACTGGGATCGTGGCCCGATGTGCGCAGATTATGAGATCTGATCGAGGTCTCATCTTTGGTGGCGGCCGTAACGCCGATATGCGACTAACTAGTATTTTTGTTCGCAGTCCCCTCCCAAAGGAGCAACCATCCCCTACCGCCCCAAACCCCAAGTGGGTGGCCCCGTGATCCTGGCCGGCGGTCAGGCCTATACCATCCAAGGCAACTACGCCGTTCCTGCCCACACAGACGTAAGTAGTTCGGTAATGACTCCTTTACTTCCCCCCTTGCCCCTCGGCCACCCGCTGGCCGCCGTGGCGCCGGCGGCGCCGCTCATGGCGCTCGAGCCTCTCAAGAACGGACACTTGCAGGCCGCCCTTCCGCCCGCGCATCTCTTGCCAGATGTAAGTTCATCGTATTGGTGATCCCCGCCCCCCTCGATTGTCTATATCATACCGTCTTTACCACGTTTTTGTGTTTTTTTGTTTCCCTTTTTTTCCGTCGTAGTTGTACCACATGAGCTTTGTAGGTGTTTGTCCGAAGATAGTAACACTGTAAGAAGTAGGGGATTGCTCAAGTCTACGATCCCTAATGTACGTGTACTAACTGAGGACACTGACACAGGATGGCCGAATAGATGATTTGACCACACTAACTACATATACATCCTTATTTTGCTTTGTTGTTATTTATTATTCTTAGTCTTCACTGTTGGTACTGCCTAAATATTACACTACACGCGGTGGTAAAGCGACGATGTTGCATGTGTAGGGTATAGGCTCTTAGCTGCTGATTCGATTTTCATTCTTCGTTGCTTCCGCTAACAATTTAACATCATCAGTTCGATGATTGTTTCGTACCGTTGCACATGCATGAGGGGCACCATACGATTGATTCGACGGGCGATGCAAGTGGTTCTTTCATTTTGTGATAACGATGATTATGAAATTAGCAACTTCTGTGATGAATTTCTATGTGCAGTAGGCGTCATTGACTGCACCCAAAGGTACGTATATCGATAAAAAATACAGTTTAAAAAATTCCGATGGGTAAAGAACGCTGCGAGGTTAAAAAAAAAACGGCGAAACAGAATTTTATCAGCGTTCCTGCATAATATTATAAGTTAATTACAAAAGTTGTTTTTGCACTTTCCATTGTTGTACCGTCTTTTATTTAGACATTCTGTTCGTTTTTATAATGTTCGTAGTTATAAATCAGCACAATAGCTCAGTGTGTCAACCATGCAAAAGATGAAACCCATCATTTTAATATGTAACTTCGTTTTGATACCAATTTCCATATGTTTTTATTCATCACTGTCTCTTTTACAGCTACTTTGTTGGCTTTATTATCTTTTCGTTTGGTACGTAGCCATCTTTTCGGTTTTCTTTCTCCGTGTTTTTAATTTTCTTCCAATTTTGTTTTATTTTTATTTTCATACCATTATTTATTCTTATATCTCTCTGGTGAGCTGCATTGTGAAATAACAGTGGTGCTGTTCGTTACAAATGCAGCCTACTTGAAAATTGTGGTTTGTTGACATTTATTTTTCTATAGGTACTACTCGAAAAGCAACTTGCATCTAGCGTCTCTTTTCTTTTAATATGTGAATATGGATTTCTCTTTCTCACTTTCTTTTCTATTATACTTTTCTGCATAACCGTGCACATCAACAGCCACTTTCCGCGTTGTAGTGTACTATTACGTGGCCACGAACACGCGCCCCGCCCCCGACCCTTGTAACTCCACCCCTGCGCTTGTTGCAGATGGGCGGCCTCGGCAAGAGCCCCCTCGCAGGACTGGCGGCCTTAGGACTAGGAGGACTCGCACCTTCCAACACCGGCGGACTAAACCCAGCAGGTAGCATAGGATCACTTCTTGTGCCAGCCGTCTAAACGATGTGTTTTGCAGCCTTGGCAGCCCTCGCAGGATCGCAGTTGCGGACGTCGAACTCGAGGAACCAGCAGAATTCCAACCAGCAGACACACGAGATGACAGTTCCGAACGAGCTGATCGGCTGCATAATCGGGAAGGGGGGCACGAAGATCGCCGAGATCAGACAGATCTCCGGGGCGATGATCCGCATCTCGAATTGCGACGATCGTGAGAGCGGCGTCACAGACCGCACGATCACGATCTCGGGGAATCCCGACGCGGTGGCGCTGGCGCAGTATCTCATCAACATGAGGTAAGTGGGAAGGAGGGGATGGGGTTTGGTTTTGGGGATGGTGGGACAAAGAGGGGAATTGCTTGGTCTTTTTCAAAAAATATATACTGAGTGCTTACGTCAGCAGTGACGTAACGATGAGGCCACTGAGCAATTGTCCCCCCTTCCCGTTTTTACCATCCTTGGCGAAATTCTGAGGTCTGCGGTTTCGAAACGGTCGGAAGCAGGTGCTACCGTTTCGGAATCGTGCATCTTCGGCGGCTAGCATCGAGACGTACACACCCGATGTCCCGTGTCCCTGCCGATTATTAACTGCTTTCCATAATGTATCGGTGGTGATGTGAGACGAGTGACTGGCGCGAGCGATCTAGGAAGTCGCAAGAAAGAGAAAAGAGGACAGAAGCGTCGGAGCGAAGAAGGAGCGAGACGTCCCCTTATCATTTGATGTGTTCTGGGAATCCTGGAAACTTTGCTTCACCTCTCGATCCTTCGATAATCCATCGAGTTCAGATTAATGTTTTGCTCTCCTTCGAGTCTCAATAACACATCAACTGATCCACTCTCCCAATATTTCGTGAAACTAGAGCTGGCGACATGGTGACTCGCCTGATTTTGACGTTGGGTCTTTAGACTGTACTGATTGTGAAAAAAAAATATTGTGCCATGAAATCAAGAACTGGTCATCTATCAGTTGATTATAAAATTTTAAAATATACATTCAAAATTCATTCAATCAAATTATCAATTCAGGGTTTATGCATGGTTGTGGCACATAAATACAATGTGATTCAGTCTTGTTAAAATCAGGTGAGTCATCGTGTTGCTGGATCTAGTACTATAATGACTCGTCTCGGGAATTCGGTGAAGATCAAAGTTTCACAGAATTTCCGGACGGCTCTGTTGGGATGTCCTGAGAATTTTGATGTCCTTCAAGGAAAATAAACAGTGTTGTTTTCCTTTCTTTTTTTGTAGTTAAGTGCTAATTTAACCGTGCCAAGTTAGATCTGTTGATTACGTAATCTTAGCTCAAATGTAGAACTTCTATATAAAAAAAAAAAACTTCAAATGGCCGGCATCCACAAAAATTAGCGCATTTTTGTAAATCGCCATTTGGGGTGACCGCATGGTTGTAAAATTTTCTGTTGTACCGTCCAGAGGTACAGGATCAACATACCGTGCATTGTGATTTTTTTTTTTTTTTCAAATCTTGTAAGGCGATTTTGGAAAAAACATTTTTTCGAGTTTGGACTCTTTTTATATGTTTTCGGACCTGGAGAGTGTATTTATATGAATTCCGTGACATAACCTAAACAGAAAGTCGAAGTAAGGAATCAAACAGTCTTTGGATATCATACCCGAAAAGGGTCAACGTACCTTAAATTGTAAATAAAAAACCATTTGTGTCGGGACTTTTAAGCGTTTTTTGAAAATATAAATATAAAAAAAAATAGTTTTGGGATATCGCTTCCCGCGTCTGAGCACCGAAAGTATTTTTCCATTCTAGCTTAGCACGACACTACCGACTACTTATTCTATGCTTTCCTTGACGGGCATCAAAAGCACGGACACCCTAATTCCCCCTCTAATGCCTCTTCCAGCCAAGCTCTACGCAGTTGCTGCCTTTGACCGCCGCCAAAAAAACCGGCGGTCCAGAGGCGGCAACACGTCTAAGTCAATCAATACCAGCACCCCCCCGCCGACCATTGCTCACTGCGATCACTACAATCCTCGTTTCTGTGTGTTTCCCCAGTGTTGAGCTGCAGAAAGCTAACCTTGAGGCCCAAAACTCTCCCACGACTGGCGGGTCGAGCCAGTCCTCCACTGCTGCCTCTCCCCTGGCAAGTGCCATTCCTCTCGCCCAACTGTTGGCTAAGCCGGGAGCCCTCAACGCGCTGACCAGCCTCAGCGCCTTGGGCGGCCTCACCGAACTGTTGGGCGGCGGCCAGGCGGGCGCCCCTCCTGTCCAGACCACCGGCGTGCACCGCACCCACAAGAGCTACACCCCCCGGCTCCGCTCCCCGGGCGGCAGCGGCGGCCCCTCCGAAGCCTCCAAGCTCAAGAGCGAGAGGAACAAGTTTAATCCTTACTAAACGATGGACCCTGCGAGCCGTATAGCGGCTCGCTCTCTTTATCTCTGTCGATCTATTTTTATTTTGACGGATCTCCGGTAGAGGCCCGCGATTCGCCGATATCATTATGTGGCTGCAATCAACTCTTTATATTTACTATTACAACCGATATACAGACGGATCAAGTTTTAGTTTTTCGAGCAAGGCGTAGCGCTGTTTGATTTATTTACAACTTATCGCGTTTATGCTACTTTATAGATCTAGTTTTGTACTAAATTTTGCCCTGACTAGTTGACATATCGGTCGGTAGCAACATTGTGTGTTTTCTAGAATTCAAGACTCGCTTTTCGGTATAAGTTTCAAACGTATATCATACAATAAGTACATTAAGTGTTTGTTAGGATCTAAGTTTCTTTATTGTAGGTTTCGTAGAGACCATAATTTTATATTAGTGTCTAAAATTAAGATTTCAGTGTAACTATAGAGACCAATACATTGTGTGTTTAATAGACTCTCTTTATTCGAAACGAACCTTTGCTTCAAGGTGGGCCAGTCTCCACAAGACCTCAAAATTCAGTTTTGTCACATAGAAAGGTTCCTAAAAATAGGGGGAAAATGAGGTAACAAGGTTGATGAATAGTGGTGGACGTCGAAATTTTTGCCAAATGGCAACCATTTTCTGACTGTTTTCAGCAATGAATTCAGTCAAAAGTAGTTGCCATTACTAAACACTTTTTAAAATCATGTAAAACTAGATAGTATGTTCGGTAAATGAAACTGACACACGCCCACCTTAAGCCACGAACCGAAAAAACCAACAAAATTCCCACGAAGCCGCTGCCAAGAGAGAGTGTGAAAGTTGTAATTGTGTGTCCATCTCCTAAGCCTGCTAACAGACCGATGCCTTACCACTCAATCCAGGCAAGAAGAATCACATCCCGGTAAGCTTGACCATCCATTTTCCTATCGATGCCTAACTCTGATGATTTGATCGGCGCCATCTCCCGATGGCCGCAACGGCTTAACCGTGTAGTTTGCCCTGTCTAATCCGAAATAACACTAGAGTAGAGTTGGCGGTCGCCCCGGCCATCGCCAACGTCGATCGTCGGTCTAGTTCACTGTTTTGTAAATTCGTGTGTGTGTGTTGCCAGGATATCGATGGAGACCGCCGGCTTGCCGATGCCAGGATACCACTACATTGCTCCGAACCACATTGTAAAGGCCCCGATCCATTAACTGAGCTGGCCCTGGCATCAGGAATTCTTGGTGCCACCCACTGATCCCCAATCTCAATGGTATTTCAGATAATACCATGTAAATTAGGTCTGATCTGTGAAAAACTACAAACACTGACAATATTGTCATTAAATTATGATGGATACTTTACAAAAAAGATTGGTAATGGGGAACAAGCCAAAGATTCGTTATTTTTAATTTTTTACAATGATATAAACGTATTTATATAATATATTTAGATACAATCAGAAAATTTACTGTTTACTGTCTGTTAGCGGTTTTCTAGTTGAATTTTTTCCGTTGCGCGCGCCAACTGGATTGTTGTACTTTGCAAGTTATTACCCTCCTCCACGTGCTTAGCTCCGTAAGTGCCAAAATGTAAATAGTCGGCCGACGGGCCGTTCTCGGCAATTCCGATCCGACGCGACGTTAAAAGACAAACTAGGTTATGGGTGTCGATCGGGGTTGGCGACGGCGACCGCGGCTGTTGTTGCGTGCTCGTGGGGAAGTCGGCGGGTTTCGCCCTTGGCGCGTAGATAACGACCCAGTTAAACGTCGTACCTCGAATAGTAACGCTGGCATAAAGTACAGTTTGCGAGTTAATAAATATACATGCAGGATTATGGTGGTGAAAATAAAATATGTGCTTCAAATCGAAATTGTAATTTTGACTTAAATGATGGTATGCTGTATTTATACAGGGTGTTTCAAAAAATGTACATGTAAATTATTTACTGCTTGATTTTAACGAAACAAAAATCAGTTGTAACAAAGATTTTTGTATTTTCTATCGGGAAATGTTTGTGACAAAAAATGAGAAAACTGTCTTCACTTTTTTATCTCAAATCATTTTCTTGAAATTTGAAAACATATTTTTTTCGCCTAGAACTGAAAACATTGTACAGAATGTCAACCGAAACAGTGGCTTTTGTTCCACGAGAACACACTCGTGATCAAGTATCTGCAATACAATGGAAACAATCCACTCCCCCACTGCTCTCAGTTGATGATGATGTCAATGTCAGTCAATAATTCCGTTGATGCATGTATGCGTGACAGTGGTTTTCGTATTGAGCACACACTCGATCGTGTCTGAAAACCGCCACTCATGCCTTTTCCGAAAAACTGTACGTTATCGATATCTGGAGACCGTCCGGGGCGCCACCCTAGACTACCCCCAATAAATGTGTAAATATGGCGGGACAATAACTTCCAAGGTATACATACCGCTTTCGTTGAGCACTAGTATTTATTTAGTATTTATTTATGCTTGGGCTCGAGCCGGGGAGACACCCACCGCCCCGCGCATATCAAGGCTGTCCCGGATGTACATATCAGTATCAGATGTCGGGTGGTTCCCCGAGCCGAGCCGCCTACGATATTACTAGTTAGTAGGAGTGGTATCAGAGATCGCTGTGCAATACGAGATTGTTTGCATTTTACATTGGGCTGTGCATGTTAAATTAGTATTTATTGCGTGTCTCTTCCTAGAGAAAGATATTTTTGTGCCAAATTGAGAATCTTCCCTTGCTCATGCTCACATCACTCGAACGCAATACGTGCAAACAGTCTGTCTGTACTTACCGGTCGGAGGTCGCAATAGCTGGCTTGTTATTTAGTGGTAGTGATATATATCTAGTCTATTATTTACTAACGTTTTTCATGTTTATTATTGATGTTTTATTCGATCTAAACGTTTGACTATAATGGGGACAATCTATTGTTATCCCTTTGTGTTACTGAGTGTTCTTAAAAACTAGGAATTCGTCGCTCATGTAATCGTGTGCCAAATCGATGGATCAACAGTTTTCTTAAGACACATGTACAAAACCGTGTTGATTTCGACTTGAATGTTCGAGTTGTAGGACCTAGGGTAGTTTAGCGTTTCAATAACTGTTTCATTTGAATGTGACACTAAGAGTTGCTTCAGGTAGAAACTCGACTCATCGTCGCGAGGGGGTTACGGGGCCCCCGAGTTTAGACAGCGTAGGACTTAGCAGGGGCCTTAATGTCGGCTATGTCATAGATGTCGTGTTGTGCAGGCAATCAACGCTTTGTCTGTAGCGCGTGCGCGGACTGCACCCTAAACGTGCAACATGTGCCGGAGACTTTCGAAACGCGCTCCCGACAGAGGGCGCATTTCGAACGTTCCGGCACAGCAACATATATTTTGGCGTGACTGATCACACAACCAATCGAGTCGCGACATCGCGACGCACCCTGAATTTCAATCACAATCAGCTAACGTGAGATATCATTTGTATAGCCTTTATTCAAACAGGGTCTTTATCATTAAGAGATTGTAAAACGTAGGTAGTGTAAAGAGAATTTTTTGTCTTTCAAATTGAACAGTATTGTTTCTGTGAGATTAGTGTTGTAAGATGCCAAAATTGTTTGATTCCTTTTCGCGCTGGGGACCGCCCTCCTCGGGCGCGTCTCTAAAATACTTATGAAACTCAATGCAAATATATAACTTTTGTAAGTAACAATTATTATCGGCAACAATTTCAGGGTAACGTTTCGCTTTGTTATCGTTTTTTTATCGACACGTTGACGCTACAGCTCGCTGTAGATGACGTCGTATACAAAGTATAGTGAAGATGCAAAATAGATTTATATGAGATATCTATATGTACCGCTATTTATAGTGCTTTTTGCTTATGGAACACAACACGACTGTATATTTGTATTAGCAGTAGAGGGCACGCTGTTACTCATCATTTCGGCTCGTTCGGACATATCTCTAGATGGCACTGCATTCGTTCGTTGTCGGGCCTGGAAGATGTCCCTCAAGCGTCTTGCGGGTTTTATTGCTCAATCTCTCGTCATCTTCATATCAGATTTTGAACATGAGTAACAGCTCGAAATATTTTGATATTGATTACAATGTTTTATGTATTATACGGATCATTCGTGTAGGTTTTAAAATTAGGCAATAAAATATTATGATGACGTGTGCGAGGCATAAAAGACAGTTTTAGACATTGCACATATCTATTGTTCTTTCCATATGCAAGATGTTTAGTATATACATATTTAGATAAGATGTTTTATGTTTGTTTTTTGGTTAATAAAGTGTGAATATTACGTGCCGATTTTAAATTTCCGGCGTACTATAACCGTGACCCCCTGATGGCCAAAAGACCAGACGGCTCTAACAATTTCATCCCGAAACCGGAATACCTGGAGAAATTCAAATGGCGCATCCACCATTTTTGCAATTTTTACTAATTACACCAACGACACTCCTGACTGCATCCGTGTCTTCAGATTTAAAGATTTCGTGCTGGAAATGGCCCAGGTGATTTCTGAAGTGTTTTTCAGTGCTCAAAGTATCCAATTTGAAATGGCGCGTCCACCATTTTTGCAATATTTATTAATGTCTTCTAGAATACTCTGGGAAGCCTCTTAAGAATTTCACCTCGAAAATTGTTTTACATATTTTATCAACGGATATAAAAAAAATCATTTCTGTTTGCTTTATTTACCTACAGTGTTTTTAAGCATTTTTCACTCCTCCTTATTTCAGTTCAAGTTATCACTTTATTTAACCATGGACACCGATGTTCAACAAAAATTTAGGTAATTACACAACACACACCGTTTCACATTAGAGCTGCTAGTAATTCTTCAGCACCGCCAAGAACGAATACGACTTCTTCAGTATCTCTGTAAATGTGCCGAGATTTAAATCGAACACCTTCCCTACTCTAACACTCATGGGGATCTTTGCACGTTCCATGAAGATGAGCAGAGCTTTCTGTGATCTCAAGTCGTATTTATACCACGGTCCCATGTAGGCAGCCGTGACCAAAGTTTTGCTCTGAAAAATTGTGTCAGATGCAGGATTTTTTTTTCATGTGGTTACCTCTTCGTAGATGATCGTTCCGTAGTAGCAGTAGAAGTAGAGTTCCAAGATCACGGAGAAGAAGTAGAATATCATCAGAACGGCGTCGACACTTGCAAGTTCCAGCTGGAATAAATGTTTTGTCGGCAAAGAAATTGTGGCTAATACTACTGCATACTTTGCTGATTTCAAGACAGCCGAAACAGATGATGAACGTGCTGCCAATGAACTGGTAGAAGATGGAGAAGGAGAAGCTGCTCTCGATTTTGTTTACGTACCTAGAATGGTTTTTGTGAGAATGTTTACAAGTCGCGGTTTGTACCTGATGATGCTGTGGTGATATTGAATGCATTGTTGAATTCTTTCGTAAATCGTCTCCGAGTGGTGATCAACGTCTTCGTGTAGGAATTGCAATTTGTCTTTTAACACTTTTATCTGGCCGGCTGCTAGATAGGCCAACCCTGCGATCAGAGGATCGACTATACCAGAAGCCATCGTTGCGTATAAGACTCCTGTAAACAACGGTTTATCTTTGCTGTTATCAGTTGAGTTATTACCCATTCCCACAAAGACGTATGCGGTGCAGAACAGAAAAGTGTTGGTTGTGGCGTCGAAAGGCAACCAAACCTCCATCGGGTACTCTCTCTGGGACAAGAAAAGGGGGCTAAAACCCAAGGAAATGCAATCGAATACGAGACACGAGAAGAAAAAAGTCGAATTTCTCTTGCACACCCAGACACTCTCTTCGACGATGATCCTTTGCCTCTCATTTAGACTCACACTCGTTGAAGTCTCCAAGAAGTAAAGACACTCTCTGATACTTTCGTTGTCTGCAATAAAGGGTAACAACTTGAGGAAGTAGCTCAACAGGCCCATGATAATGAAGAGGTTGAATCCAGCATCCATTAGACCCAGTTCTTCGTCCTTCACATAGTACAACAAGCTGAGGATCGAGTCTGGTATCAAGCAGCAGCACAGCAACACGTATCCGTAGACCACGTACAAGACCGAGTGTTGTTTTCGGGGGTACAATCCCAGTAGACGTAAAGTCACCAAATTCAGATTGAAGCTTCGTCGAGTGATGTTCTCCATACCGAAGTTTTTCGATAAATGAGTCGTCACAAAAGAATACAGTGACTTTTATGCCGGTCACCACCCTCTAATTAGTGGCAGCAAGCACCTGCACGTTCGGTTTTATACTTCTCCACTTTTATAATGTAATAAAGATTGCATGGAATAATTACAGCTCTTATTGACGAAAGAATCATCTGCATAATTAATAACGTGGGAGGAACGTCAATTCTCCCTCTTGATGCAACTTCAAAGAAAATTTTAATTAGAGAGCAGTAGACGCTATCGGAATAAACGTCATCGGACCTGGGTGTGACGGCTCATTTCACGAAAGTCTCTACGATGAGGAACATCGCTCCTCTCAGTTTCTTCGAGGCCGGGTCTCGGAAGTTATTGTATTGTCTCACACAAGAAGAACTGAGTGTTATGGGTGCTGCGGTCAACCCGTGCATAATAGTGATACTCCTGAATTACTTCCCCGACTTGGTGCCGTTTGTTAAAGGCGACAAGAGCGCCAGAGTGTGTCTTTGCGTCTTGGAGACTTCAATGAGTGTAAATTTGAGTAAGAGGCGGGTGAAGAGAGTGTCTGGGTGTGCAGTTTTTTGGTTCCCAAGAAGGATGGCTGGTTACTATTTGATGTGACAACAAACACGTTGGTGTTCCACACACTCAGTTTCCTTGTGGGAACAGGTATGCGCATCACCGTCGAAACCAAAAATAAAGTGTTGTTTCCAGGAGTCCTATACGCTGCAGCTGTTTGTGGTGTAACTGATTACTTACACTCGACCAGATAAAATTGCTTAAAAATAAATCCTAATTCTTACACGGAGATGTTGATAGATTTACAAAAAAGTTCACCAGTCCATCTTCAGGTAAAATTATTATTTGCAAACAGTTCCCTTAATCGGAAACCATTGCAGGAGTGTAAACTGCGTTTCGTGGTGTCCATATCGCCATTATCGTTTTGAGCAAAGTAAGAAATATTACACAACAAATTTTTCTTTACTACGTCCTGTTTTAGCTCATCAACCATCTAATGAAGGTAACAGGAAACAAAAAATTATTTTGCATAATTTTGATACGATTAAAATAATATGCAACTTTCTCTGATTGTGAGTAGTAGGTAATATTTTTAATATTCTGCTTTTAGTGAAGCAATTTCTAATGGTTGGTTCTATAATAAAATTTGCGTAATTAATGTTTTCTTTTCCTCGCTCTTTTCTACCACAGATGTAGAGGTTATTATTGTTCTTCTCCATTGATTCTCAATGCAAATTACTGTAGCATTTACGAGTTCACGATGATAAATCTTTATTTGCCCTACGGGCTTTCTGATTCCTATACACATACAACTAAACTTAACAATTATAATAATAAAAAAAAACTAAATAAAATTCTCTATTTCTTCTCCCCTCGCCTTTCTTCGAACTTGACCGCTCTTTTTCCCGCTTTCACTCTCAACCTATTCCTCTTGCATTCTTCTCTCACTATGTACCCATGCGTTTCTCTCTCCACCCCTAGCACCCACCTCGGATATTTCTCTTGCACCCTCTCTATCTCCTCCTGTTCTTTCCATCCCGAGATCTCTGCTCCGTACAACAACACGCTTTCAATAAGACTTTTAAACATCATCATTCTCCTCTTAAAATCGCCTCCCCACCTTCTCTCTCCTATTCCCCATACACATCCTATCACCTTGTTCGCTTTTCTTGCCAGTTCTCTAATATGTGCCTTATCTGTGGCTCTTTCATTGAACACATACCCCAAGTATTTGAATTCTTTTACTTGTTCTATTACTTCTCCCTCCCACCTCCAATCACTCTCTTCGTTCTTCTTCTTTCTCTTATTTAACACCAGCATTTTTGTTTTCTCTACATTCACTTCTAGTCTTTTCTTCTTCACATATTTTCCTAAACTCTTTATCATTTCCTTCATTTCTCTTTCACTCTTTGCCACCATTACCACATCATCCGCAAACGCTACCACACACCCCCCCGCTTGTGCTCTCTCTAACATTCCGTCCATATCTGCCACATACAACGTGAACAACAAAGGGCTGAGCGGGCAACCTTGCCTCACTCCCTTTGTTGTCACAAACCATTCACTTTCCCTCTCCCCTACCTTCACTTTACTTTTTGTCTTCTCATATATCTCCTCCACCTTTCTTTCCAGCCATTCATTTACCCCTTTCTCCTTCAGGCACTCAAACATCCTCTCTCTGTCCACCTTGTCAAAAGCCGCCTTGAAGTCTACGAATAATGCATACACCCTCCCCCCTTTCTTCTTTAACTCACTTTTCGTGAAAAGGTCCAGGATGTATACATTATCCATAGTTCCCCTTCCCTCTCTAAATCCTGCTTGGCTGTCTGGTAATGCTCCCTTTTCCTCTATCTCTCTGCTCATCCTTTCATTCAGAATTGATGCATACAACTTGTACCCTGTGTTTAGGAGAGTTATCCCTCGGTAATTTTCTACTTTATTTTTCTCCCATTTTTTTAAATGGGGTAAATTACCCCCTCTCTCTACCCTACCGGGAATCTTTCTCCTTTCCACACCCCATTCATTACCTCCTCCAGCCTCTCTAGCACTGTTCTCGTCCCATACATCCACGACTCATTCTGTATTCTATCCCTCCCTGGTGCCTTCCCTTTCCTCAGTTTCTTCACATGCCTCTCCACCTCTTCCATTGTAATTTCTTCTCCTTCAGGTTCTACTCGGTTTCTCTTCGTCGCTATTTCCGTTTTCTTTTTTTCCTTTTCTCCCTCCAGCAGCCTCATGAAGTACTCCTCCCACTCATTCATCGTTATCTCCTCGCTCCCATTTTCTTTTTTCTTTCTCTCTCTATTAATATAGTTCTATACCTCCTTCTCTGTTCTTATTGCTTTTATCTCTTCCTCCTCTCTCTCCTTCTTCTGCCTCTTCTTCTCCCTGCATGTCTCTCTGTATCTTCTTTTCGCTTCTAAAAAGCCACTTCTGTTCCCTTTAGTCTTTCTCCACTTTCCTAGTTCTTTTATTGCTTCCTTTTTACGTTGCTCACATTCTTTGTCCCACCATTTATTCTTTCTTTTTGTTCCTCCACCTCTTACTGTTATTTCTCTTTTTGTCGCTGCTTTTTCCAATATTTCTACCAATTCTTTGTCCATTTTCCCTACTTCTTGTTCTTTAAATCTTGCTTTTTCCAGTCTTCTTCTATACTCTTCCACCCCTTGCTCGTCCCATACTTTAATTATCACCTTCCGCATTTCCTCTATTTTTTCTTCTTGTCCTCTCTTCTCTATCCCCCTTCCTATACTTATCTCTATAGGCAGATGGTCTGACTCTACTATTTCCCCTATTCTGAATTCTTCGACTTCTTCCCATGCTTCTTCGTTTACTATTCCGTAGTCTGTCATCGTCTCTCCTCTACCGCCTATGTTGGTCCAGTCTCCTTCTTCGTCCCCTTGTTTGTTTCCATTCAGCACTTCCCATCCTTTTTCTTCTATCCATTCCATCAACTTCTTCCCTTCCGCGTTTTCTTTCTTGTCTTTGGATTTTCTTTTTCCCTCTCCTCTCTCTTCTTCCCAATCCCTGGCTCCTCTTTCCCCAATTCTCCCGTTAAAATCCCCTCCCAGAAGCAGACATTCTTCCCTGTTGTCTTTTACTGTTTCTTCTATCTTGCTTATTGTTTCTTTCATCTCTTTGCTGTACACTGTCACTATTTTCCACCATTTACTGTCTATTTTAACGTTTCTCACCATGTGACCTTCCTCTTCTCCCTTCTTTTTAGTATTCTCTTTTATTCCTTTTTTTACCCCTGTTATTATTCCCCCTGCTGCTCTTCCTTTTTTCTTTCCCCTTCTCGCCCCTTGCCATTCCCACTTGAACTCCTTTGGTAACAGTTTTTTTTTTCCCAGCTTTCTGACCATGTTTCTCTTAATCCAACAATATCGAACTCCTTCACATAGTCCCAAAAATCTTCTTCTTGTTTCCCTAGTCCCGCTACATTCCAAAATAGTGCCCTCACCCCTGTTTTTCTCGTTACCTTCTTTGCTTTTCCCCTTCCTTCCTTAGTTTCCCTTCTACTTCCTTCTTTGTTTCTTTTTTCCCGTTTCATTGTCCTTTTTACTTTGCCGTTGTCCCCCTTTTTCCCTCCTCCCCTTCTTCTTCTTATTGGAAAACCTCTAGACTCTCTCTCTTTTCATTCCATCTCCATTGCTCTCCGTCCACTATTAATTTCCTGTATCCCACTCTTACTTCTTTCCCTTCTTCCCTTTTTTCCTTCGCCATACTTCTTAGTTTCTTCTGTACATCTCTTTCGTTCTTTGTGAGGTCGTTGTCTATGTATATCCTCCTTGTTTCCCTCTTCTCCCTCAATTTTCCTTTGTGCTTCATTATTCTTTTCTTCTCACCCCATCCCTCCATCTCCACCAATACTTGCTCCTTGTTAATCCTGTAACAATCTTTTACTTTACTATCCTCTACATTTTCCTTCAAAAACTTCTCTACATTCTCTTTTTCTTTCCCCGTCCCATCCTGTTATCACGATGTTGTTTTTCCTCTTTCTTCTTTCTTCGATTTCCATTCTCTCTTCCAGCTTTTCCACTCTCTCCTTCCACCAGCCTCTCTCTCCTTCTCTTTAAATTCTTCTCTCTGCCTCTCTATCAACTCTTGCAAAGGCTCCAGTATTTTTTTCTCCATCTCTGTGTCCGTTTCCTTCTCTTTCTCTGATGTCTTCTGTGTTTTCTTTACTCCAGGAGACCTCGCCGTCTTTTTACTTTTTTGAAAAAAATTCTCTTCCTCCTCTTCTTGTTTTTCTGTTCTACTCTCCCCTTTTCTCTTTATTTTCCTTTCCTTCAGGTAAGAGTCCGGGCTTCCCTGACTGAGCGAGCGGTTTCTATCGTTTTTGTTCATCCGCTTCCTGTGGCGCCTCCTAGATGTCGTTATCTTCCGGCTTCGCCGATTTATTTTTTTTATTTTCCTGACTATATCTCCTCTTCCCTGCCCAATTCTTTCTTCCTACCTTTCTCTAATACCTCTTCTCGCTTTTCTCAATATCTTCTCTAATTTTTTCTTTATATCACCTTCTATTTCTCTATTTTTCGCTACTTAAGAGGAATCCTTCCTCGGTGGACCAGTCCACTTTGAATAATTTTTAGGAGAGTCCGTAGGACCTGTGGGCTGAGCTTGAGCTGTGACGTAGCGTCGTAAATCCTGGTATACGTTGGCCTGTCGTGTACACTCCGAGAAAATTCGGGCGAGAAACTAACGAGAAACCCAGCGGCAGTGCCACCTAAAGTAATTTTAAAATTTGGACAAACAGGAGCTAAGGAAGGGAGCATTAATGGGTTAAAGTTAAATAAAATAAATGGGCTATTTTCCTACAAATAGGAACTTGATAAAAATATAAAAAAATTCCCTTCTAATAAAAATAGTTATTTATCCGCAAACGTCACAAAAGTGCCAACTTATGTGCCTCCATTGACAAGGTAAAAGTGTCACTTTAACTGATTAGGCTCATAAAGTAGACAACAGGTGTTATTTTATGTGCTTAATCAGATAAAGTGACACTTTTACCTTGTCAATGAATTCTTTCAAATTCTTACTAAATTGTTGTTTTCTAATTTATTGAAAGTGAAACTATCGAGGTAGTGAATGGGGACGCGTGTAAATGAAACGACTAGCGTAGTAGCTCCCTCCCCCTTGGGGGCCTCCTTGTTTTATTTACAAGGGCTCCCGACCAAAAGGCCCTGACCAAGGGGGCTCCCGACCAAAAGGGCTCCCGAACAAGGCGGCTCCTGACCAAGGGGGCTCACGACCAAGCGGGGCTTCGACCAAGGGGGGACCGGAACAAGGGGGCTTCTGAGCAAGGTTTGCGGATAAAATAGTATATAGAATTCAGAGCATAAGTCGCTTTATGTGCTTCGTCCAGGCTCAGCACACAAAGCGTAACTTATGCTCTTAATAATAATAATATAATCTACTATTATTATACGAGTTCCTGTGTAAATTGGGTGCTTTCCGGCATTAGGGTTTAAAAAGCACGAGTGAAACCAGTGCTTTTTTACGCCCCGAGTGCCGGAAAGCCCCCAAAGTACACAGGAACGAGTGTAATACAACGTTTATCGTTAGACACTGTCAGAATGTTAAAATTTTAAATTAATTTTAAACACTATCTGTTATGTAATAATGAACATGACAGATAAACGTCAAACTATTTTGATGGATTTTAAGCAATTTAAAAGCTTTCCGGGGTTGTGTCGAACGATAAAAAGTTGTATTACACTCGTTCCTGTGTAGATTGAACGCTTTACGCCACTCGGAGCTCACAAAACCCCTTGTGACGTAAAGAAAAATTCTGACACTGTCGAACTATAAAATACATTTCATATTATTATGATGACAAAATGAATAATCTAATATATCAAAATGTCGTGTCACGGTGTTTGTGGGCGACCGATTTTTATGATTTTTTTTTTTTGTATATTTGGCAAGTATGAGAATAGGTGGTAAACTATTTTTCACATTTACATGGGGGCCCTCTTGGGCTGGACCAATTTTTAATAAATTTTTTTTTTCTATATTTGGTAGGTACAAGAATAGGTCGTAAAGTATTTTTCACATAGACATGGGGACCCAGGGGCCTCCCTTGGGCTTGGAAAAGCAAAATATCTATTAAAACATGGACATGGGGACCCAGGGGGGCACTTGGGTTTATAACTCAAGAACGGATTTTATAATCTTTGATTTGTTGGATTTGTCTCCGCCTCGAATAGCAGAATATCTATTAAAACATGGACATAGGGGCTCTCTTGGGTTTCATGGGGCCCCCCTTGGGTGTGACCGATTTTTATAATCTTTAATTTGTTGGATTTGTCTCCCCCTCAAATAGTAGAATAACTATTAAAACATAGACATGAGGGCCCAGGGGGCACCCTATCATTTTTTGTCCTTTTGTGTTTGCTTTAGTATCCTTGATTTGCCCATCAGAATACGCTTTTTTATCTGTTTTTATTTTCTTAGATTTTTCCTCTTCAGTATTTTCTTCTTTGGCATTTTGAGCATACATATTCTTGAGATTGTTCCTTTTGTATATTTCTTGATCTTGTTTGTCCTTTGGTATGTGCTTCAATAACCTTGTTTAACTTCTGCTCTTCCATCTTTTTCGTAATTTTTTGTCTTTCGGAATTCTCTTGTGCTTATTTACAAAAAATATCCTTAGTATATAACGCGATAGTCTATGAAGATTGAGGAAATCAATGAAAATTTAAAGTTACTGAAATGGTAGTACATATTACAGATGAATCACCTCTTCGCACAGATCGGTGTTGTAAATATTTTCATTTTTTTATTACTATTTTATATTATTATTTATTTATTATATATTACTTGTTTTAATTTTTTAAATTACACAATTTAATATTACTGCCGTCTCATAAAAAAAATTACTCAGCTGTGTCGGATTTACTATCTTCAAACTATAACATGATGCAGAACAACTTACTTTATTGCAGGTTTCGGAATTATTCTGTAGTGAAGATGTTTTCGTGAAAAAAGGCAAGTCTGCTTTTCGAAATCTTAAAAAAAATAATTATAAGTATAAAGGATTCATGATAGCCACCTTTACAATTTAAGCGTGTATAAACAAACCTACCGATTGTATTCTCTCAAATTGCTACACTTTTTCCGTTTCGTTAAGAGATTCAGTCCAAATTTCGTCTACTTGAGTACTGGAGTGTCCCTTAAAGGTTCGATGGGAGGAGTTTTGAGTTCTCCGTCTTTCGGCGCTAGGCGGCAGCATTTCACAATGTAGAAAATTCGTTAAAATTATGTTCGTAAGTGTTTCAAATTTGCCTTAAAATAATGTCTATATCTTAACGAAACGATGTAAGATTTTTCCAGTTGATAGAAAGAACCCATATGTACCCATCTCTTTATGCCAAAAAAAATTGTCAAAATGTGTAATATTGATATATTTCCGCCATTTATTAGAGCATCTTTTAAGTAAAATTTTAAAAAAATATTACTAGACTTGTGTAGATTGGCAGTAATTCCAAGCAACTCGCAGCACCGGGGTAGGGATTCCTCTTAACCTCTCTACCACATGTTTACCTTTAGGTCGGTAATACAGGAATCCCATTTACGAGTTCACAAAACTATTTATCTAAACCAAGTATTTACAATTTATTTCAACAAAACTTGTCCATGTACAGATCTCTGTTCGAACGGCACGGTTATTTATTTCAACAGTTCGCACGAATCACACGGATTGTGTCGCTCAGTAGTTTCACTTCAGACGTGGTAAGTAACAATCGACAGTCGAGTCGAGTCTACCAAACTTCCTGATGTCCTGATGTACTTCTTGGGTGACTCCAAAACTTTCAGAATGCAGACTCATAAACTCTTCGAATGACAGGTCTTCCACTGGCATCAATTACCGCACTTGCTCTTGTTGCTGACGGTCCTAGTTGGTTTTCCGTTTGGCCTCTTCCTTATGTATTAAACGACATCATTAGTTCGGTTAAGAACTTTGTACGGCCCCTCCCAAGAACACTGTAATTTTGGGGACAAACCTCGGCGTCGTCGTGGGGTGTACAACCAGACCAAGTCTCTTGGCTGGAATCCACCTCTGTCATCATTGATGTCGTAGGTATGTGTGTCGAATTAATAATTTACCAAATTAGGTATCATCAATCATAACTGTCCTTTTTCGTCACGTTATTCAGTTGACGAAAGTCCACACAGAATCTACTTGAACCATCCTTCTTCTTTACTAAATCAACCGGCGAGGCCCATGGACTGCTCGACGGTTCAATCACTCCTTCTTCCTCCATTTCCCGAATGATTTTGTCGACCTTTTCCTTCTTGGTGAGAAGACTCTCGAACCGGCCACACATCCCCAGTGTTGATCTGATATTTGATGACATCGGTTCTGCTTCTTTTATCCTCCCCGGTATTGAAGATGTCCTTAAAACGGCGTACGAGTACTTTGAGCTGCCTCCTTTGGTTGTCATTCAGTTCCCTCGACGGTGTCTTGACTTGACTAGTTCGGATACAATGCTTTTCATAGAAGAAGAAGTAGAAGTTTACATTCATCACTCTTACTGGTACTACACCAGACGTACTCAACAAACTTTTGCCCAGTACTAATCCTCACCCTATCTCATTGTCACTAGATCTGAGTGATCTACTCGAGCTTCCAGAATCATTTCACTTCGTTCTGGTTCTGAAGTATCTTCAGCCAAAATCTAATCCGCAGCCCTTACTATCCAAAATCTCCATTTCAAGTATTACTTCATCTTGGATATTCGCTACCAGCAACTACAAATTGTGATAATGACGTTGACTTCTCCGTGGGTGGTAGCCGAATCCCCAGCAGTGGTACAAAGTCTGCAAGTGTTCCATTTTTCCTCGATTCCACCGGTAGCCTCTCCTTCAATGGTACGAATTCGGGCCTGACTTCTCAAACCGCCCTTACTTGTTTGGAACTCCAAAGCCCGAGCTAAAACATAACTAATCTACTGACACCAATGTGGCGTTTACGGGTTCACAAAACTACAGATTTTAAGGGGACAGTTATTTATTTAAACAATTCGCACGAATCACACAGTTAACTCCAGACTCCAATTTTGCGTCGTATTTCTAGGGATGCGGCTTCGAAAACGTTTGCTGTAGAATTATTTTCCAGAACCTTCTCGGTCGCATGAGTTGGCGATGAAATCATCACGCTGCGTTTCTTCCAGAAGGTCAAACTACAAAGCTCTAAGTGGACGGAGGGTTTTTTACAACTTTTTTTTCAATTCACAATTCGGCAAACGAGATTGGGATATAGTACATAATTTTGGAGTAACGCGGGTTCAAAATAATAAATTAGATAGATAGATTAGGTGTTGAGGGGTCTGAGGGAATTATCTCCTCTCACCGAATGTGTCCCTCATTCCTGTCTTCGATCCAGCCATCCGACATTCTCTAGAAAAAAGCTGTTGTGACCCGAAGGTGTGTGCTGGTGAATTGGGTGACCCGAAGGTGTATGTTTGTAGATTTGGGTAACCCGAAGGTGTATGTTTTGAATGAATTAAATGATTCGCTGTTGCTTAAACTATGGTTTATTCCATTGCAAGTACTGAACAGGAATAATTATAAAATACAAATCTATGGCTAACTACGGCTACCCTGAGTGGGAGTGGGGAGGTCATCCCAGCTACCTGGACACCCCCAAACCGGCGCCGTGTTTCTGTACAAAAGCTACGATGGTTCCAGGCGAGGTACTTCTCCAGTATGGACTTTCTGGTCGAGGCGAGAGCCGGACATTCCCGTAGGATTATGTTCACAGTCCCGTCCTCCTCTAAACACCCCCTGCACGTTGGGTCGTTTACCACCCCCATCACGTGGAGGTGTTTATTTAGCCTGCAGTGTCCGGTCCAGATGCCCACCAAAAGCGGAGTCTGTCCCTTGACAAATTCAGACAGGACTTGGCTCTTTTAAAGCAAGGATTTTTCATAAAAATCTTGCTTTGTCTGCAGCCCGTTGTCGTCTAGAATTGGTGTCAGTTTTGATCAGGTTTGAGAGGTAGCGGATGGGCGGTTCGGTACCATCCGGTGTTACCGCTGCTCGACTGTCGCTGAAGAAGCGTTTTTTCACTGATATCGCGTCCAGTGATTTCTGTGGCCGCGATCTCCGTCTGGAAAATATTGGTACATTCCCCTAGGGCTGCGCTGAGATTGCAGTTCAATTCGGGGATGTGAATTCCCGCTCCAGAGCCTCGTGAAGAGACGTATTCTGTGGAGTTCCTCGCTCAAGATGCGGGCATGCCCGTGTTCTGATTTTCCAGCTTTCCACAAGTTACCTTCCCGCAGCCTGCGAGCGGAGGCAAGTGCCATGTCTTCCACGAAGAGATCGATGGGATAGCACAGGATAACACAGGATAGCCTCCAGAGCTGCGGTCGGGGTGGTTCTCATGGCGCCCGTCACAGCGACCCATGCCATCCGTTGGATGCGTCCGAGACGTGTCATCGTTGTTTTTTGTGTGACTCTTTGCCACCAGACAATTCCTCCGTAGCTCAGCATCGGTCTGATGACGGCCGTGTGGAGCCAGAGGGAGGGCAGCCTTAGCTGTCCCATCTTCCTTCTGTTCGTGAAGAGGACTAGCTCTGTCTTTTGTGGATTCACAGCCAGAGCCTCCTTCTTACACCATTTTTGTACCAGGGAGAGTGCTGTCTGCATAAGGTCGCATAGTACATTTTCGTACTTACCAGTAAGCAGTATGACCAGGTCATCTGCGTATACGATAGTGTAGAATCCCGTCTCATTGAGTGTGCATAGAAGGTCGTCCCTTAGCAAGGGCGAGAGAACTCCCCCCTGAGGACAGCCCTTCTTAACCACCCCTCGAGTAGTTGAGACATGTCGATGTCGATGAATACTCCTAAGGTGTATAGTTTGTGCTCCAGGGCTCCTGTTGAGAAATATTTGCAGCGGCCGTCGCGTCGGCCAGTTGGGAAACCCAAAGGGTCGTAAAACCTTTACCTGACTGGCGGCGCTCACGCCCGCAAGTCTCAAACAACAAGTCAAAATCCAAATCTCATTCAGATAACTCACTATTTAACAGCCGCAAGGGCATAATTCAATCTAGAACCAGGACACGGTTCCTTTATTCAAATTCAGTACAAAACCAATACGGGAGAAGAAACGTTCAACATCAATCTGCAACTATTCGTAATATACAAGTTTATTAAGTTCGGGAGTGTTTCAATACAAATCCAAAACATATGGTCCTTCGAGTAACACAAATCTACCGCCCAAATTAATTACAGCTCCCTCAATCCGCCCCACCACCTCGTGTAATATCGAGAACATATGCATGTTGGTTGGGGTGTAATGGTTTGGCCGTTAGCACCCCATCCCTTATTTGGTAGTCGCATAGACTTATCCCATATGGGGACGCCGAGCTTTGACGCCAGGGATACTAGAGCTCCCATGAGGTTGTTCCACACGGTCGGCCGAGGCCGCCCACGCAGTCGCATGCCCCAATGCTCCCAAGGCCCTCTGTAGCGAGGAACCTGAAAACCTGAGGAACCCGAATTTGAAAATTTTGAGGAACCTTTCGTATCTGAGGATCTTAGAAATTTAGAAGACCTGTCTGTCTGTCTGTCTGCGCCTGGTAGGTAGCTCAACCCGCAGGAAAATAAGAAATTAAAATTTATTTGTTCTAATCAACCGTCGAACTGCAATTTTTAAAACGATAGCTCCTACGCCAAAAACTGGAAAACTTTAAAACGAAAGTTGCATTAGAAAGCTCAAAAACAGTCGTTTTTCTAGGGATTTTGAGCCGTTTTCGTCCATTTTGGTACCTCGAATGCAAATAAACTGCAATCGTAGACATATGAGCCTTCTCTCAAAACGTAATTTTTGGATGCAGCGAGATTCTATTTTTGATTTTAAAAGCTCATAGTCCGAAAGCTGAGTGGTCATGATTCGGTTTTTAGTGACAGATCTAGTCATGATTTCTATACACCACATTGAAAAGGACGTAGTTCTAGGGCGGAAGGATTTTTTGTGATTTTTGGAATGCCAATTAACGCTCTCCTGTGGAAAGTGGAAGAGGTGAAGTATAAAATATGAAAAACAATGGAATGGTAAACAAGTAATTGTAAAGAAATCAATTCGACAAATGACCAGATAAGGCCTAATCGGAAGAGGCGAAGAAACAAAACGTTGTAGAAATACAAATTGGATTATACAGGACAAACAGAATAGAAAACAATACGAGAGAATAACAAGGGAAGTAAAAGTAGGAAAAGTTACACCAGAAAAGAAAGACATTACATTCGTTGAATCATTCTATGAGTACTGTCCCGGCGCATCCACCATTTTTATTGTGGACTACGACCAGTTTTCTGGTTGAGCTCACTAATATTATTCTACATTATCTTAAAAATTTCAACACAGTACATTATACTAACAGTACTAGTAGTTCTTCAACACGGCCAACAGCGAATAGGACTTCTTCAGTATCTGTGGAAAAATCACTCGTGTACCAATTCCGGAAGCGTTTTCCTCACCTCTGTGAATATATCAAGATTCAAATCAAACACTTTCGCCACGGTCACGCTCATGGGTATCTTTGCACGTTCCATGAAGGTATTTAAAGCCCTTTGTGACTTCAAGTCGTACTCGTACCACGGCCCCATATACGCAGCTGTTGTCAAAGTTTTGCTCTACAAAAACTGTTATTTTACCGCTACAGAATTATTGCGAAACTAATACTTCTTCGTAGACTGTTGTTCCGTAGTAGCAGTAGAAGTAGATCTGGATGATCAGCGACAAAAAGTAGGCAATCAGAAGCAAAGTGTTTAACGATAGAACCTCCAACTAAAACGAATTTTGTTATTTCGTAAAAGTGGGAGTAAATTTACCTTGGTTATCGCCAGGCAACAACAGCAGATGATGACCGTGCTCCCAATGAATTGACTGAGGATGGCTACAGAGAAGCAGTCTTCCAGCTTCTGGACATAGCTAAAATGGCTCCGTCACACAGAGTTAGAAGTTGTGGTTGTTACCTTAGAATCGTGCAGTGGTGTTGAATGCAGTTTTGAATTCTTCTATAGATTATCTGTGACTTGGTGGAGTTTACATCTTTGCTGGCATACTCGTTTAAGTAAGTCAAGTTGTCCTTCAAGACTTTTACGTGGCCGGCAGCAAAATATGCCAGTCCTGTAATCAACGGATCCACGGCACTTAAAGCAACTCCGGTGTAGAGCATGCCTAAAATCAACACGTTATCACTGTCGAGCCAAAGAATTTTTTGTACCCAGTGAGTTGTAAATATATATCGTATAAAAAACCCAGTCGTTTGTTGCTTTCACGTCGAACGGCAGCCACAATTCTAAGGGAAGTTGTCTTTCAGAGAACGATAGAGGACGCAAAATAAAACTAAATGTGTCCAACACGAAGCAAATACAGACGAATGTGGAATTTCTCTTCGAGATTCTGACACAATCGTCAATTATGCGCTGCTGTTTGACGTTCGAGATCGCTTTCATCGACTGTTCCAAGTACTCGAAGCACTCTTTTATGTTTTTGCTGCTTTTGATGAACTGAAGAAACTTTGGAAAGTAGCTCAGCTGTCCCAAGATGATGAACAGATTGAAGCCGGCATCCAGCAGCGTCAGATCATCGCGACTGACATAGTAAAGTATACTCAGAATTGGGTCCGGTAGAAAGACCAGCACTAGCATCACATATCCGTACATCTTGTACAATAAGGTGGCTGCTTCTGAAGGATACAGACCCAGCAGACGTAAATTTAACAAGTTTAGAGCGAAACTGCGATGAATTACGTTCTGCATCGTGAAAGTTATGGACCACACTTAATTACAGAGAACAAACATTGTAACGTCTACATTATCCCTTTTATTCTTTTCTAAATTTATAATTTAATAAAGATCGCATGAAATAATTGTCCCCTCACCGACGACAGAAAGAATGATCGTAAAACACCCACCTGCATAATTTATAAAGTGGGAGGAACGTCAATTCTCGTCTTTGATGCAACTTCAAAGGACATTTTAATTAGGAGGTGGTGACCACAACGGGGGAAAGGTAACTCTACCTCGTCGAAACGACGCATTTGTCGTGAGTCTTTACAGCGATGAACATCGCGCGTCTACGTCTACGACACCCGGTGTTGTACTTAATTTACGAGTGTGTGGTAATAGTGTGCTCCTTGCTACCAAACCCGATTTTCAGCTTCTTGTACTGTCTGATACAAGACGATGCTGGATTCACAGTGTTGAGTACCTTCTCCGAGTTGTTACCAATTATTAAAGACAACGAAAGGGTCAAAAAGGGTTTACTTTACATGGAGACTTCAATGAGTGTAAATTTCAGTGAGGGGCAGAAGGTCATCGGTGAAGAGACTGTGTGGAGTGATTTAACGCGTTCTTTACTTGATAGTATTTCCGAGGAGAACTTGTCTTTGGCATTTGTGGGAATAGGTGTGAGCATCACTGTCGAAAACCAAAGATAAAGTGTTGTTTTCAGGATTCTTGTACAGCGCAGCTCTTCACGGTGAAATTGATCCCTCGATTGCGAGGATGGTTAATCTTGCAGCCGCCCAGATAAAACTGTTAGAAAACAAATCAAAATTACAACATCAACGCACTATCCTCAGGTAAAGCCACGGTTTGTAGAAAATTACCCCGACTAGAAAATCGTTACAGGCACATCCGCAACATCAAAGACCTTGGAAGCACTGTTTGTTTTTGCTGCCAGGAATTGAGCAAAGTACGGTATCTCTGCCACAAGTTGTTTTATTAACGTATGAATTCTAGCTGGAGCAAACAAGCACCGACTCCTTCCTGATGACAATATATTTCTTGTCTGCGATCCTTAAAATTTACTTCCGCTGCTGTTGCCGTGATGAAGTAGCTAGATGTAGAAATGTACACGCTTGAACTTAATTTGTTCAAGAAGTTGTGCTCTTTGTTGCAAGTGTTGAAGAGCCCGTAACAGGACGAAGTATAATGTACATGTACTTTTTAATAAAATGTATGGGGATGCTTTTTACAAACTTGTAATGGAAATAGGTAGAAAGTAATTATTGGATACAACTGATTTTTTAATCGTTTATTGGTATCTGATTTATTAGTGTCAAAGGAAATAATAAACTATTTTCTCTCTATTCTCCAAATTATTTTATAAACTACTTAAATTATTTGGGCTTTATTTCGACAGTGTCTTCATGTAATAAGAAAACGAAAATGCTTCAATGGCATACATCCAATAAAGAAATATAACACAAGGTTTTGTTCTGCATGGGAACGTCAACATTTCATGACCGAAACTCTCTTTTACTATTTCTACTTTCATATCTCAGGTTTAACAACCTTCTTTATTTGGTTTGCCGTGTTCTTCTCCTGTTGAAAGACCAGTGGTGGATTTACACTAGGGGCAGTCGGGGCTAGTGCCCAGGGCGGCAAAATTTGGCAAAAGTGGAAAAAAACTTTTTTAGTGTTATCAAAAGTTCTCAATGGAAATTTTTTATTCTTTTAATTAATCATTTATTATTTAAGATATAATTCAAGAAATTCAACTCATACATTATTTGTCAAATTGAAATTTGGTAAATCATAATTTTGGCATCTTAAGTAAAAATTAATCTTCGAAATAATTTAATTAATTCATTTCCTTGAAGATTTGAAATGGTAATATTTGATTTTTTTCATTTTCTGGATGTACTTCAACGTTTAGATTGTGAAGATTTAATCGACCAATTTGCAATTCAAGAAGTTAGGCGTGTTTGCGTGAGAATAAAATTTTTGTAATATAAGTATGAATCAAGCTTAGTGCACAATTTGTAATTCTAAGAACAAAAACAAATATTTTTTTAGGTTATATTGAAGTATATAATAATATAATATATTATAATAAATTATGAGCAACACATTAAATATTTTAATTTTTTAAAAATAAGATCAAATATAACTTTGAGTGAAATTTCAGTGATGGGGCGGCACTTTTTCCAGTGCCCAAGGGCGGCAGAAATTTAAATCCGGCACTGTGAAAGACTGTCCCTAACTGTTGCGAATCCCTCGTTTGTTCTCTGATTTAGGGATTGTGTTTTTCTCAAGTTTAGTAGTACTAGGAGTCTGGAGGCCATAGGTATTTCGTCTGCTAAGCAGAGAAGGCTTATATATGGGGGTAGATTTGTGTGCTCCCAGAGCAATTCTAATGGCAGCAGCGTTGAGGTCTTGCAAGGTAGGGCAGCGGCACCGTATTCTAGTTGGGGGCGGATTAAGGATCTATAGATATGCAACAGGATGATAAGAGTCAGCACCCCAGGATTGATGAGATAAGATCTATTAAGTAGATCTATTCGTTTAGCACATGTTTGCTTAAAGCGCCTTAAGATGTCCGGTCCAGGTCATACCAAGAAATTTTATTTCATCTACGAATAGAAGGTCCTGATTGTTATAAGTTAGCCTTCGAGGAACCACATTTTGCCTCCGCGAGAATAGCACACATTTTGTCTTCTTAACTGAGAAGCTTTATCCATTTTCGGAAGACCAGGTGTGCAAATCATCTAGGGTTCTCTGCATAAGATTGCTCATTGAGCTTAGATTTTTACCTCGACTGAGAATAATTAAGTCATCAGCATCAGCAAGCAGGTTTCCTTTCGGAGGAGGCGAGGGTATAGATAAGATATCATTTATTGCAATGAGAAATAGTGTAACACTTAATACCGACCCTTGGTTGATACCATTCTGAAGGATTCTTGTAGAGGATTTAGAGGAGTTAACTAAGACTGCGAAGGTGCGGTTTTTTAGGATACTATACACGAAGTGAGCTGTGTGTCCAGTGATGCCCCTAGAGATCAGTCATGTCGTAAGCCTTTTCTATATCGAAGAATATAACAAGCACTTTGTGGTGATTGGAGAGGGCATCTGTTATCGACGGATCTAAACTGACAATGTTGTCGAGGGTAGATCTATATTTCCGGAATCCACTCTGTTGGGGGTTCAATAGGTTACAAGACTCAAAGAACCAGCGAACTCTTAGATAAATGATTGTTTCTAGTATCTTGCACATACAGCACGTTATTGAAATTGCTCGACACGAGCTTGGATCATGGTTTGCTTTTTGGGGTTTTAAGAAGGGAAGAATTGCTGCATGGGACCATAGGAGAGGACATTTGTGGGATATCCAGATAGTGTTGAAAATGTCTAGGAGATGGAGTTTAGCTAGTAGGGGAAGATGTTAGATGAAAACAAGGGGAATATCGTCGGGGCCAGGTGCTGAGGTTTTGCCCATAGCTAAGGATTCTTGTAGTTCAGCGAGCGAGAATGGGGTGTCGTTTGGGCTGTCCAGCCCGATCAGAGTGTTTTCCACAAAATCTTTCATAGTTTTCACTACTTGAGGATTTTTCGAATTGGTCTGCTAGGTGCTCACAAATCCCAAAAAGGAGGATTTTGGTCCAGCTGCTGATGAGAAGCCGTTAATTCATCTGATTTTGTTCCACACTTCTTTCGGTGCGGTGGTGGAAGTGATAGTTAAGACAAAAGGGGACCATGAATCTTTTTTGCTTTGCTTGAGGATACGCCGTGCATTGGATCGACATCTTTTATACTCCAGGAGATGCTCCATGGTTTTATGACGTTTCAACCTATTGAAGGAATGTTTGTTTGTTTTTCACCACTTGATGATATTCTGAATTCCACCATGGAACACATTTTTTCGTTGAACTTGTGCATATCTTCCCCACGTGGTTATGAGCCGCTTTTAACATAATGTCATGGAATTGATGTAAGGACTCTTCCGAGAAGGCCTCCCAGTTCGCATGTGGGGGATTCCTTCTAGGTCGGACTCTTATCACTTTATTGGAGGAGTCTTCTAGGGAGCGCTCAATTTCAATCGGGATATGATCGCTACCAAAAGGTGTGGAAAAGTCTTCCAGGATAAAAAAAAAGGGGAAATTTGGGGATGACATAGGCTCAGGTCCATTATTAATGTGTATCCAGAAAAGCTATGTAGTCTAGTAATTTTTTGTTTAAGTTGTACTTTCACAGCAGCAGCCTCCAATAAGATGTTTAAAGTTATCTCCCTTGCGGGGTACATACCATGAATATAGGTTACAACATTCTACTTGCTCTTCCAAGTTTTTGAGTGAGTGGCATCGGTCTTCCTTTTGGTTTGTTTCTTGCAGACATATAATTGATAGGCTATTGGAGATGAGCTGTTGAAATTCTGGTAGATTGGATAAATCTTTATTTGCCCTACGGGCTTTCTGATTCCTATACCTATACAAGTAACTTAACAATTATAATAATAAAAAAAACTAAATAAAAGTGTCTATTTCTTCTCCCTCCTCTTCCATACCTCTTTCATCCATTTAATTTCCCTTCCATCTACATTCAGTATTTCCTCTCTCTTTGTTTCATCTCACTGCACTCGCTCCACATATGCTCAATCGTCTCTCTTTCCTCATAGCACATTCTACACATTCTTCCTCCATCTTCTGCCCAATACCTATTTTCCCTCTCTTCATTTCCGCACCTAAACCTCGCCATCATCTTTCTTTCTTTCTCGCTCTCCCTCCCCAAATACTTCGGTACTTCCTCGATCATGCATCTTCCGTACTTCCCGTTGTATCTGGATTCTCTAATTCTTTCTCTCCTCACTTGTCTATCCGTATCCTTATCTCTTTCACTTAGTTCTACATTCATCCACACGCCTCTTTCTCTCAGTCTCTCTATTTCTTTGCTTGCATACCCATTCCTCCTGTGGTAATTCTCCCTATCATTCTCCTCTGAATTCTTCTTCTTTTCTCTCCAGCACTCCTTTAGTATCCTACATTATTTCCTCCCTTCCATCCTGTCTTCGAACTTGACCGCTCTTTTTCCCGCTTTCACTCTCAACCTATTCCTCTTGCATTCTTCTCTCACTATGTACCCTGGCGTTTCTCTCTCCACCCCTAGCACCCACCTCAGATATTTCTCTTGCACCCTCTCTATCTCCTCTGGTTCTTTCCATCCCCAGACCTCCGCTCCGTACAACAACACGCTTTCAATAAGACTTTCAAACATCATCATTCTCCTCTTAAAATCGCCTCCCCACCTTCTCTCTCCTATTCCCCATACACATTGTTCGCTTTTCTTGCCAGTTCTCTAATATGTGCCTTATCTGTGGCTCTTTCATTGAACACATACCCCAAGTATTTGAATTCTTTTACTTGTTCTATTACTTCTCCCTCCCACCTCCAATCACTCTCTTCGTTTTTCCTCTTTCTCTTATTGAACACCAGCATTTTTGTTTTCTTTACATTCACTTCTAGTCTTTTCTTCTTCACATATTTTCCTAAACTCTTTATCATTTCCTTCATTTCTCTTTCACTCTGCCACCATTACCACATCATCCGCAAACGCCAGGCTCCACACTTTTTTTCTACCTACCACACCCCCCCCCCCCCGCTTGTGCTCTCTCTAACATTTTGTCCATATCTGCCACATACATCGTGAACAAAAAGGGGCTGAGCGGGCAACCTTGCCTCACTCCCTATGTTGTCACAAACCATTCACTTTCCTTCTCCCCTACCTTCACTTTAGTTTTTGTCTTTTCATATATCTCCTCCACCTTTCTTACCAGCCATTCAGAGGGAGAAAGGGGCCCTCAGGCACTCAAACATCCTCTCTCTGTCCACCTTGTCAAAAGCCGCCTTGAAGTCTACAAATAATGCATACACCCTCCCGCCTTTCGTCAAATGGTCCAGGATGTATACATTATCCATAGTTCCCCTCCCCTCTCTAAATCCTGCTTGGCTGTCTGGTAATGCTCCCTTTTCCTCTATCTCTCTGCTCATCCTTTCATTCAGAATTGATGCATACAACTTGTACCCTGTGTTTAGGAGAGTTATCCCTCGGTAATTTTCTACTTTATTTTTCTCCCCTTTTTTGTAAATGGGGTAAATTACCCCTTCTCTCCACCCTACCGGGAATGCTTCTCCTCTCCACACCCCATTCATTACCTCCACCAGCCTCTCTAGCACTCTTCTCGTCCCATACATCCACGACTCATTCTGTATTCTATCCCTCCCTGGTGCCTTCCCTTTCCTCAGTTTCTTCACATGCCTCTCCACCTCTTCCATTGTAATTTCTTCTCCTTCAGGTTCTACTCGGTTTCTCTTCGTCTCTATTTCCGTTTTCTTTTTTTCCTTTTCTCCCTCCAGCAGCCTCATGAAGTACTCCTCCCACTCATTCATCGTTATCTCCTCGCTCACATTTTCTTTTTTTTTTTTTTCTCTCTATTAATATAGTTCCATACCTCCTTCTCTGTTCTTATTGCTTTTATCTCTTCCTCCTCTCTCTCCTTCTTCTGCCTCTTCTTCTCCCTGCATGTCTCTCTGTATCTTTTTTTCGCTTCTAAAAAGCCACTTCTGTTCCCTTTAGTCTTTCTCCACTTTCTTAGTTCTTTTATTGCTTCTTTTTTACGTTGCTCACATTCTTTGTCCCACCATTTATTCTTTCTTTTTGTTCCTCCACCTCTTACTGTTATTTCTCTTTTTGTCGCTGCTTTTTCCAATATTTCTACCAATTCTTTCTCCATTTTCCCTACTTCTTGTTCTTTAAATCTTGCTTTTTCCAGTCTTCTCTTATACTCTTCCACCCCTTGCTCGTCCCATACTTTAATTATCACCTTCCGCATTTCCTCTATTTTTTCTTCTCCTCCTCTCTTCTCTCTCCCCCTTCCTATACTTATCTCTATAGGCAGATGGTCTGACTCTACTCTTTCCCCTATTCTGAATTCTTCGACTTCTTCCCATGCTTCTTCGTTTACTATTCCGTAGTCTATCACCGTCTCTCCTCTACCGCCTATGTAGGTCCATTCTCCTTCTTCGTCCCCTTGTTTATTTCCATTCAGCACTTCCCATCCTTTTTCTTCTATCCATTCCATCAACTTCTTCCCTTCCGCGTTTTCTTTCTTGTCTTTGGATTTTCTTTTTCCCTCTCCTCTCTCTTCTTCCCAATCCCTGGCTCCTCTTTCCCCAATTCTCCCGTTAAAATCCCCTCCCAGAAGCAGACATTCTTCCCTGTTGTCTTTTAATGTTTCTTCTATCTTGCTTATTGTTTCTTTCATCTCTTTGCTGTACACTGTCACTATTTTCCACCATTTACTGTCTATTTTAACGTTTCTCACCATGTGACCTTCCTCTTCTCCCTTCTTTTTAGTATTCTCTTTTATTCCTTTTTTACCCCTGTTATTATTCCCCCTGCGGCGCTTCCTTTTTTCTTTCCCCTTCTCGCTCCTTGCCATTCCCACTTGAACTCCTTTGGTAACAGTTTTTCTATTTTTTCCCTTCTTTCTGACCATGTTTCTGTTAATCCAACAATATCGAACTCCTTCACATAGTCCCAAAAATCTTCTTCTTTTTTCCCTAGTCCCGCTCCATTCCAAAATAGTGCCTTCACCCCTGTTTTTCTAGTTACCTTCTTTGATTTCCCCCTTCCTTCCTTAGTTTCCCTCCTACTTCCTTTTTTGTTTCTTTTTTACCGTTTCATTGTCCTTTTTACTTTGCCGTTGTCCCCCTTTTTCCCTGCTCCCCTTCTTCTTCTTATTGGAAAACCTCTAGTTTCTCTCTCTTTTCATTCCATCTCCATTGCTCCCCGTCCACTAATAATTTCCTGTATCCCACTCTTACTTCTTTCCCTTCTTCCCTTTTTTCCTTCGCCATACTTCTTAGTTTCTTCTGTAAATCTCTTTCTTTCTTTGTGAGGTCGTTGTCCATGTATATCCCCCTTGTTTCCCTCTTCTCCCTCAATTTTCCTTTGTGCTTCATTATTTTTTCCTTCTCACCCCATCCCTCCATCTCCACCAATACTTGGTTCTTGTTAATCCTGTAACAATCTTTTACTTTACTATCCTCTACATTTTCCTTCAAAAACTTCTCTACATCCTCTTTTTTTACATGACTTTTTCTTTCCCCGTTCCATCCTGTTATCACGATGTTGTTCTTCCTTTTTCTTCTCTCTTTGATTTCCATTCTCTCTTTCAGCTTTTCCACTCTCTCCTTCCACCAGTCTCTCTCTCCTTCCCATCTCTTCTCCTTCTCTTTAAATTCTTCTCTCTGCCTCTCTATCTCTCTCTTGAGTTCCTTGTTTTCTCGTCTTATTTCTTTCATCTCCTCCTTCAACTGTTGCAACAGCTCCAATAATTTTTTCTCCATCTCTGTGTCCGTTTCCTTTTCTTTCTCTGATGTCTTCTGTGTTTTCTTTACTCCAGGAGACCTCGCCGTCTTTTTACTTTTTTGAAAAAATTTCTTTTCCTCCTCTTCTTGTTTTTCTGTTCTACCCTCCCCTTTTCTCTTTCGTTTCCTTTCCTCCAGGTAAGAGTTCAGGCTTCCCTGACTGAGCGAGCTGTTTCTATCGTCTTTGTTCATCCGCTTCCTGTGGCGCCTCCTAGCTGTCGTTATATTCCGGCCACTCTTCTTTTAAAACCTAGCAACACAACAAAACAAAATGGTGAAAACGGCGCGGTTGATCACGAAGAGCGACCCACAGGGCAGTACCCCAGTGGTACTACCAATAGACGCTCAGCATGGAAACGGCTCGAGGCGTGGTTAAAAAGTGGGAGGATTTGCACTAAATCCCCCCAACAAAATGGTTGAAGAGATACGATTATCAGTTCTGGTAAAAACAACAGAACTAAGACAACTCACAAAAAGTTATCTGCACTGCAGAAATTTAAATTTTACACGTAACCCGTAATTCCACAGAAAATAATAACAACACTACAACAATGCTGGTACAATTGCGCGTAATATGGTATAAATTTGAATTTTGTTGAACAAGTATAACCCACTAAATCGCTTATCAAACGAGAGCTCATAAAACACTTGTGCACTCGACTCGGAACCTCGATGGAAAATCTGGTAAGTGGGCAAACAGCCCATTTATGTTCCATTGGATGATAGTGAATTTAATATGAACTGTTTGGGGATGAATCAGAGTCATAAGATTCTCATATACCCAGCTGAAATTTGAGTTTTTTCTGAAGTCTAGTGAATCGATGTTTGTAATTTTTTTTTTCATCCAGTAGTGGATAGAGGCTAAATAGCATGTTTAGAACACCTTGAGTATCTTCGGTGTATTCTTGCGCAATTGACAGAGGGTCGGAAGATCCTGTTACGTTGGATAAGAAGTCGGGGAAGCGAATATATTTGACGACCTATAGGATTTGGGGCTGTACTTTCTCATAAGATGAAAAATGGAGACGGAAGAAGGGTTACAGTCAAATTGACAAAGAAGCTACAGCCATAGTAGTTTTCTATCAGGTTTTAATTATGAAATCGAGTATAGAAGAACTGAGCATCACAGCAATGCTGTTATTTTTCAAGAAATCCAAGAGCACAAAGGATTGTGGATAGGGAATATTGAATTGTTCCAAATTACTCAGTTGGAGGTTCTACCAATTACGCAAAGGGATATCAAGAAAGAAACAATAAGAGACCCAGAATTACGGGAGGTATTTTTAACTGTCGAAACAGGAACTATTCAGAGGAATACAAGTAATTATTCCGATGAAATGAGACGACAGATTTTGGAAGAATTACACACCGCACACATGGGAATTGCAAAGATGAAGGCATTAGCAAGAGGCTATGTTTGGTGGAACAACATAGATAGAGATATTGAAAATGTTGCAAGAAGTTGTATAAATTGCGCAAGAATAAAAAATGATCCACCAAAAGAAGGAACTCACCCATGCGATTATGCCAAATTTCCTTGGCAGAGAATATAATAAATATATAGATTATGCGGGCCCACTTCTAAATTCTACCTTATTGATAGTGGTAGATTCTTAGACTAAATGGATTGAAGTAATACCAACAAGATCAATAGAGACAAAGACAACAATAGTGAAGCTTGGAGATTTTTTTTTTTTTCAAGATTTGGGTTACCTTCAATTGTTGTAACTGATAATAATCAATTTGAGAACCTCCTAAAATCAAATGGAATTTTTTACAAGACGATTGTACCATATCATCTAGCTACAAATGGTCAAGCTGACCGTTATGTCCAAACAGTGCAGAAAAGTCTAAAAGCAATGATGGATGAATCAGGAGATTTACATCTGAAGCTGTGCAAAAAGTACAATACAGGAAAACACCAAACCGTAACTGTAAAAATCGATTTAGTGAAAGCGAACTTACCCGAAGAAAAAGACAAGGATCATAATGTTGATGAAAAATTAGTACATTTTAAAGTTGGAGACAGAGTACTAGCAAGGAACTATGGAGATAAAGATAGAAAATGGAACTTGCCAAAAATTATTGAAAGAACTGGTGCTAGAAATTATTACAACGTGAAAGTTGGGGAAAATATTGAAAGAAGACACATCAAGCAACTTTTACCTTATGTGGATGAAGTGAACAAGATTCAAGAAATGAAGTAAAAAGAAATACTTCAAGAGAGGAGAGAGAAGATGTGGATCAAATTCAGAGGGAAGCCGGCGAAGTTGCAGAAAAAGAGTCGGTACCATCTTTACCACCTGTTGTAACAGTACGAAGATCACGGCGTTTAAGCAAACCACCCAAAAAGATTTTAGCGGGGCGGAAATTATTATATATTTATGATCAAATTACGGATGTAAACAGTTGACAGAAAGGAATTAAAAGAATAAAACTGCCATTGAATCTGAGGTTTATAAATAAGAGATTGCAAGCTATTTCTAATACATAAAAGAAACAAAACGCTGTAGAAATACAAATTGAACTATACAGGACGAGAACAGTAAAAGAAGAAGTAAAAAATTTAAAACTTACACCAGAAAAAAACGACATTTATTACATTCGGTGAATAATTCTATGAGTACTGTCCCGGCGCATCCACCATTTTAATTGTGGACTACGACCAGTTCTCTAGTTGAGCTCACGAATATTATGCTATATTATCTTAAAAATTTCAACACAGTACATTATACTAACAGTACTAGTAGTTTTTCAACACGGCCAACAGCGAATAGGACTTCTTCAGTATCTGTGGAAAAATCACTCGTGTACCAATTCCGGAAGCGTTTTCCTCACCTCTGTGAATATGTCAAGATTCAAATCAAACACTTTCGCCACGGTCACGCTCATGTGTATCTTTGCACGTTCCATGAAGGTATTTAAAGCTTTTTGTGACTTCAAGTCGTACTCGTACCACGGCCCCATATACGCAGCTGTTGTCAAACTTTTGCTCTACAAAGACTGTCATTTTACCGCTACAGAATTATTGCGAAACTAATACTTCTTCGTAGACTGTTGTTCCGTAGTAGCAGTAGAAGTAGATCTGGATGATCAGCGACAAAAAGTAGGCAATCAGAAGCAAAGTGTTTAACGATAGAACCTCCAACTAAAACGAATTTTGTTATTTCGTAAAAGTGGGAGTAAATATACCTTGGTTATCGCCAGGCAGCAACAGCAGATGATGACCGTGCTCCCAATGAATTGACTGAGGATGGCTACAGAGAAGCAGTCTTCCAGCTTCTGGACATAGCTAAAATGGCTCCGTCACACAGAGCTAGAAGTTGTGATTGTTACCTTAGAATCGTGCAGTGGTGTTGAATGCAGTTTTGAATTCTTCTATAGATTATCTGTGACTTGGTGGAGTTTACATCTTTGCTGGCATACTCGTTTAAGTAAGTCAAGTTGTCCTTCAAGACTTTTACGTGGCCGGCCGCAAAATATGCCAGTCCTGTAATCAACGGATCCACGGCACTTAAACCAAGTCCGGTGTAGAACACGCCTAAAATCAACACGTTATCACTGTTGAGTTAAAGAATTTTTTGTACCCAGTGAGTTGTAAATATATATCGTATAAAAAACCCAATCGTTTGTTGCTTTTACATCGAACGGCAGCCACATTTCTAAGGGAAACTGTCTTTTAGAAAACAGTAGAGGACGCAAAATAAAACTAAATGTTTCCAACACGAAACAAATACAGATCAATGTGGAATTTCTTTTCGAGATTCTGACACAATCGTCAATTATGTGCCGCTGTTTGACGTTCGAGATCGCTTTCATCGACTGTTCCAAGTACTCGAAGCACTCTTTTATGTTTTTGCTGCTTTTGATGAACTGAAGAAACTTTGGAAAGTAGCTCAGCTGTCCCAACATGATGACCAGGTTGAAACCGGCATCCAGCAGCGTCAGATCTTCGCGACTGACATAGTAAAGTATACTCAGAATTGGGTCCGGTAGAAAAACCAGCACTAGCATCACATATCCGTAGATCTTGTACAATAAGGTGGCTGCTTCTGAAGGATACAGACCCAGGAGGCGTAAATTTAACAAGTTTAGAGCGAAACTGCGATGAATTACGTTCTGCATCGTGAAAGTTATGGACCACACTTAATTACAGAGAACAAACATTGTAACGTCTACAATTTCCCTTTTATTCTTTTCTAAATTTATAATTTAATAAAGATCGCATGAAATAATTGTCCCCTCATCGACGACAGAAAGAATGATCGTAAAACACCCACCTGCATAATTTATAAAGTGGGAGGAACGTCAATTCTCCTCTTTGATGCAATTTCAAAGAACATATAAATTAGGGGGTGGTGACCACAACGGGGGAAAGGTAACTCCACCTCGTCGAGACGACGCATTTGTCGTGAGTCTTTACAGCGATGAACATCGCGCGTCTACGTCTACGACACCCGGTGTTGTACTTAATTTACGAGTGTGTGGTAATAGTGTACTCCTTGCTACCAGACCCGATTTTCAGGTTCTTGGACTGTCTGACACAAGACGATGCTGGATTGACAGTGCTGAGTACGTTCTCCGAGTTGTTACCAATTATTAAAGACAACGAAGGAGTCAAAAAGGGTTTACTCTACATGGAGACTTCAATGAGTGTAAATTTCAGTGAGGGGCAGAAGGTCATCGGTGAAGAGACTGTGTGGAGTGATTTAACGCGTTCTTTACTTGATAGTATTTCCGAGGAGAACTTGTCTTTGGCATTTGTGGGAATAGGTGTGAGCATCACTGTCGAAAACCAAAGATAAAGTGTTGTTTTCAGGATTCTTATACAGCGGAGCTCTTCACGGTGAAATTGATCCCTCGATTGCGAGGATGGTTAATCTTGCAGCCGCCCAGATAAAACTGCTAGAAAACAAATCAAAATTACAACATCAACGCACTATCCTCAGGTAAAGCCACGGTTTGTAGAAAATTACCCCGACTAGAAAATCGTTACAGGCATATCCGCAACATCAAAGACCTTGGAAGCACTGTTTGTTTTTGCTGCCAGGAATTAAGCAAAGTACGGTATCTCTGCCACAAGTTGTTTTATTAACGTATGAATTCTAGCTGGAGCAAACAAGCACCGACTCCTTCCTGATGACAATATATTTCTTGTCTGCGATCCTTAAAATTTACTTCCGCTGCTGTTGCCGTGATGAAGTAGCTAGATGTAGAAATGTACACGCTTGAACTTAATTTGTTCAAGAAGTTGTGGTCTTTGTTGCAAGTGTTGAAGAGCCCGTAACAGGACGAAGTATAATGTACATGTACTTTTTAATAAAATGTATGGGGATGCTTTTTACAAACTTGTAATGGAAATAGGTAGAAAGTAATTATTGGATACAACTGATTTTTTAATCGTTTATTGGTATCTGATTTATTAGTGTCAAAGAAAATAATAAACTATTTTCTCTCTATTCTCCAAATTATTTTATAAACTACTTAAATTATTTGGGCTTTATTTCGACAGTGTCTTCATGTAATAAGAAAACGAAAATGCTTCAGTGGCATACATCCAATAAAGAAATATAACACAAGGTTTTGTTCTGCATGGGAACGTCAACATTTCATGACCGAAACTCTCTTTTACTATTTCTACTTCCATATCTCAGGTTTAACAACCTTCTTTATTTGGTTTGCCGTGTTCTTCTCCTGTTGAAAGACCAGTGGTGGATTTACACTAGGGGCAGTCGGGGCTAGTGCCCAGGGCGGCAAAATTTGGAAAGTGGAAAAAAACTTTTTTAGTGTTATCAAAAGTTCTCAATGGAAATTTTTTATTCTTTTAATTAATCATTTATTATTTAAGATATAATTCAAGAAATTTAACTCATACATTATTTGTCAAATTGAAATTTGGTAAATCATAATTTTGGCATCTTAAGTAAAAATTAATCTTCGAAATAATTTAATTAATTCATTTCCTTGAAGATTTGAAATGGTAATATTTGATTTTTTTCATTTTCTGGATGTACTTCAACGTTTAGATTGTGAAGATTTAATCGACCAATTTGCAATTCAAAAAGTTAGGCGTGTTTGCGTGAGAAAAAAATTTATTGTAATATAAGTATGAATCAAGCTTAGTGCACAATTTGTAATTCTAAGAACAAAAACAAATATTTTTTTAGGTTATATTGAAGTATATAATAATATAATATATTATAATAAATTATGAACAACACATTAAATATTTTAATTTTTTAAAAATAAGATCAAATATAACTTTGAGTGAAATTTCAGTGATGGGGCGGCACTTTTTCCAGTGCCCAAGGGCGGCAGAAATTTAAATCCGGCACTGTGAAAGACTGTCCCTAACTGTTGCGAATCTCTCGTTTGTTCTCTGATTTAGGGATTGTGTTTTTCTCAAGTTTAGTAGTACTAGGAGTCTGGAGGCCATAGGTATTTCGTCTGCTAAGCAGAGAAGGCTTATATATGGGGGTAGATTTGTGTGCTCCCAGAGCAATTCTAATTGCAGCAGCGTTGAGGTCTTGCAAGGTAGGGCAGCGGCACCGTATTCTAGTTGGGGGCGGATTAAGGATCTATAGATATGCAACAGGATGATAAGAGTCAGCACCCCAGGATTGATGAGATAAGATCTATTAAGTAGATCTATTCGTTTAGCACATGTTTGCTTAAAGCGCCTTAAGATGTCCGGTCCAGGTCATACCAAGAAATTTTATTTCATCTACGAATAGAAGGTCCTGATTGTTATAAGTTAGCCTTCGAGGAACCACATTTTGCCTCCGCGAGAATAGCACACATTTTGTCTTCTTAACTGAGAAGCTTTATCCATTTTCGAAAGACCAGGTGTGCAAATCATCTAGGGCTCTCTGCATAAGATTGCTCATTGAGCTTAGATTTTTACCTCGAGTGAGAATAATTAAGTCATCAGCATCAGCAAGCAGGTTTCCTTTCGGAGGAGGCGAGGGTATAGATAAGATATCATTTATTGCAATGAGAAATAGTGTAACACTTAATACCGACCCTTGGTTGATACCATTCTGAAGGATTCTTGTAGAGGATTTAGAGGAGTTAACTAAGACTGCGAAGGTGCGGTTTTTTAGGATACTATACACGAAGTGAGCTGTGTGTCCAGTGATGCCCCTAGAGATCAGTCATGTCGTAAGCCTTTTCTATATCGAAGAATATAACAAGCACTTTGTGGTGATTGGAGAGGGCATCTGTTATCGACGGATCTAAACTGACAATGTTGTCGAGGGTAGATCTATATTTCCGGAATCCACTCTGTTGGGGGTTCAATAGGTTACAAGACTCAAAGAACCAGCGAACTCTTAGATTAATGATTGTTTCTAGTATCTTGCACATACAGCACGTTAGTGAAATTGCTCGACACGAGCTTGGATCATGGTTTGCTTTTTGGGGTTTTAAGAAGGGAAGAATTGCTGCATGGGACCATAGGAGAGGACATTTGTGGGATATCCAGATAGTGTTGAAAATGTCTAGGAGATGGAGTTTAGCTAGTAGGGGAAGATGTTAGAGGAAAACAAGGGGAATATCGTCGGGGCCAGGTGCTGAGGTTTTGCCCATAGCTAAGGATTCTTGTAGTTCAGCGAGCGAGAATGGGGTGTCGTTTGGGCTGTCCAGCCCGATCAGAGTGTTTTCCACAAAATCTTTCATAGTTCTCACTACTTGAGGATTTTTCGAATTGGTCTGCTAGGTGCTCACAAATCCCAAAAAGGAGGATTTTGGTCCAGCTGCTGATGAGAAGCCGTTAATTCATCTGATTTTGTTCCACACTTCTTTCGGTGCGGTGGTGGAAGTGATAGTTAAGACAAAAGGGGACCATGAATCTTTTTTGCTTTGCTTGAGGATACGCCGTGCATTGGCTCGACATCTTTTATACTCCAGGAGATGCTCCATGGTTTTATGACGTTTCAACCTATTGAAGGATTGTTTGTTTGTTTTTCACCACTTGATGATATTCTGAATTCCACCATGGAACACATTTTTTCGTTGAACTTGTGCATATCTTCCCCACGTGGTTATGAGCCGCTTTTAACATAATGTCATGGAATTGATGTAAGGACTCTTCCGAGAAGGCCTCCCAGTTCGCATGTGGGGGATTCCTTCTAGGTCGGACTCTTATCACTTTATTGGAGGAGTCTTCTAGGGAGCGCTCAATTTCAATCGGGATATGATCGCTACCAAAAGGTGTGGAAAAGTCTTCCAGGATAAAAAAAAGGGGAAATTTGGGGATGACATAGGCTCAGGTCGATTATTGATGTGTATCCAGAAAAGCTATGTAGTCTGGTATGCATACCAGAGTTTAAAATGGTCAGATTGCATATATCAATGAGGTTCTCAATAAGAGTTCCAAATGGGGTAATATCCGAACATCCCCAAGCAGGGTTGTGAGCATTAAAATCTCCTAAGAGTACGCATGGTTGGGGAAGTTGGTTGTAGAGATTTAATAGCTCTTGCAAGGTTGGAAGATGAGATGGAGAGAGATTTCACAGCAACAGCCTCCAATAAGATGTTTAAAGTTATCTCCCTGGCGGGGTACATACCATGAATATAGGTTACAACACTTCTACTTGCTCTTCCAAGTTTTTGAGTGAGTCGCATCGGTTTTCCTTTTGGTTTGTTTCTTGCAGACATATAATTGATAGGCTATTGGAGATGAGTTGTTGAAATTCTGGTAGATTAGATAAATCTTTATTTGTCCTACGGGCTTTCTGATTCCTATACATACACAAGTAACTTAACAATTATAATAAAAAAAAAGTAAATAAAAGTCTCTATTTCTTCTCCCTCCTCTTCCATACCTCTTTCATCCATTTAATTTCCCTTCCATCTACATTCAGTATTTCCTCTCTTTCTTTCCTCTCTCAATGTTTCATCTCACTGCACTCGTTCCACATATGCTCAATCGTCTCTCTTTCCTCATAGCACATTCTACACATTCTTCCTCCATCTTCTGCCCAATACCTATTTTCCCTCTCTTCATTTCCGCACCTAAACCTCGCCATCATCTTTCTTTCTTTCTCGCTCTCCCTCCCCAAATACTTCGGTACTTCCTCGATCATGCATCTTCCGTACTTCCCGTTGTATCTGGATTCTCTAATTCTTTCTCTCCTCACTTGTCTATCCGTATCCTTATCTCTTTCACTTAGTTCTACATTCATCCACACGCCTCTTTCTCTCAGTCTCTCTATTTCTTTGCTTGCATACCCATTCCTCCTGTAGTAATTCTCCCTATCATTCTCCTCTGAATTCTTCTTCTTTTCTCTCCAGCACTCCTTTAGTATCCTACATTCTTTCCTCCCTTCCATCCTGTCTTCGAACTTGACCGCTCTTTTTCCCGCTTTCACTCTCAACCTATTCCTCTTGCATTCTTCTCTCACTAAGTACCCTGGCGTTTCTCTCTCCACGCCTAGCACCCACCTCAGATATTGCTCTTGCACCCTCTCTATCTCTTCTTGTTCTTTCCATCCCCAGACCTCTGCTCCGTACAACAACACGCTTTCAATAAGACTTTCAAACATCATCATTCTCCTCTTAAAATCGCCTCCCCACCTTCTCTCTCCTATTTCCCATACACATCCTATCACCTTGTTCGCTTTTCTTGCACAGTTCTCTAATATGTGCCTTATCTGTGGCTCTTTCATTGAACACATACCCCAAGTATTTGAATTCTTTTACTTGTTTTATTACTTCTCCCTCCCACCTCCAATCACTCTCTTCGTTCTTCCTCTTTCTCTTATTGAACACCAGCATTTTTGTTTTCTCTACATTCACTTCTAGTCTTTTCTTCTTCACATATTTTCCTAAACTCTTTATCATTTCCTTCATTTCTCTTTCACTCTTTGCCACCATTACCACATCATCCGCAAACGCTAGGCTCCACACTTTTTTTCTACCTACCACACACCCCCCGCTTGTGCTCTCTCTAACATTTCGTCCATATCTGCCACATACATCGTGAACAAAAAGGGGCTGAGCGGGCAACCTTGCCTCACTCCCTTTGTTGTCACAAACCATTCACTTTCCCTCTCCCCTACCTTCACTTTACTTTTTGTCTTCTCATATATCTCGTCCACCTTTCTTACCAGCCATTCATTTACCCCTTTCTCCCTCAGGCACTCAAACATCTTCTCTCTGTCCACCTTGTCAAAAGCCGCCTTGAAGTCTACGAATAATGCATACACCCTCCCCCCTTTCTTCTTTAACTCACTCTTCGTGAAAAGGTCCAGGATGTATACATTATCCATAGTTCCCCTCCTCTCTCTACATCCTGCTTGGCTGTCTGGTAATGCTCCCTTTTCCTCTATCTCTCTGCTCATCCTTTCATTCAGAATTGATGCATACAACTTGTACCCTGTGTTTAGGAGAGTTATCCCTCGGTAATTTTCTACTTTATTTTTCTCCCCTTTTTTTGTAAATGGGGTAAATTACCCCCTCTCTCCACCCTACCGGGAATCCTTCTCCTCTCCACACCCCATTCATTACCTCCACCAGCCTTTCTAGCACTCTTCTCGTCCCATACATCCACGATTCATTCTGTATTCTATCCCTCCCTGGTGCCTTCCCTTTCCTCGGTTTCTTCACATGCCTCTCCACCTCTTCCATTGTAATTTCTTCTCCTTCAGGTTCTACTCGGTTTCTCTTCGTCTCTATTTCCGTTTTTTTTTCCTTTTCTCCCTCCAGCAGCCTCATGAAGTACTCCTCCCACTCATTCATCGTTATCTCCTCGCTCCCATTTTCTTTTTTCTTTCTCTCTCTATTAATATATGTCCATACCTCCTTCTCTGTTCTTATTGCTTTTATCTCTTCCTCCTCTCTCTCCTTCTTCTGCCTCTTCTTCTCCCTGCATGTCCCTCTGTATCTTCTTTTCGCTTTTAAAAAGCCACTTCTGTTCCCTTTAGTCTTTCTCCACTTTCTTAGTTCTTTTATTGCTTCCTTTTTACTTTGCTCACATTCTTTGTCCCACCATTTATTCTTTCTTTTTGTTCCTCCACCTCTTACTGTTATTTCTCTTTTTGTCGCTGCTTTTTCCAATATTTCTACCAATTCTTTCTCCATTTTCCCTACTTCTTGTTCTTTAAATCTTGCTTTTTCCAGTCTTCTCTTATACTCTTCCACCCCTTGCTCGTCCCATACTTTAATTATCACCTTCCGCATTTCCTCTATTTTTTCTTCTCCTCCTCTCTTCTCTCTCCCCCTTCCTATACTTATCTCTATAGGCAGATGGTCTGACTTTACTCTTTCCCCTATTCTGAATTCTTCGACTAATTCCCATGCTTCTTCGTTTACTATTCCGTAGTCACCGTCTCTCCTCTACCGCCTATGTAGGTTCATTTTCCTTCTTCGTCCCCTTGTTTATTTCCATTCAGCACTTCCCATCCCTTTTCTTCTATCCATTCCATCAACTTCTTCTCTTCCGCGTTTTCTTTCTTGTCATTGGATTTTCTTTTTCCCTCTCCTCTCTCTTCTTCCCAATCCCTGGCTCCTCTTTCCCCAATTCTCCCGTTTAAATTCCCTCCCAGAAGCAGACATTCTTCCCTGTTGTCTTTTAATGTTTCTTCTATCTTGCTTATTGTTTCTTTCATCTCTTTGCTGTACACTGTCACTATTTTCCACCATTTACTGTCTATTTTAACGTTTCTCACCATGTGACCTTCCTCTTCTCCCTTCTTTTTAGTATTCTCTTTTATTCCTTTTTTACCCCTGTTATTATTCCCCCTGCGGCGCTTCCTTTTTTCTTTCCCCTTCTCGCTCCTTCCCATTCCCACTTGAACTCCTTTGGTAACAGTTTTTCTATTTTTTCCCTTCTTTCTGACCATGTTTCTGTTAATCCAACAATATCGAACTCCTTGACATAGTCCCAAAAATCTTCTTCTTTTTTCCCTAGTCCCGCTCCATTCCAAAATAGTGCCCTCACCCCTGTTTTTCTAGTTACCTTCTTTGATTTCCCCCTTCCTTCCTTAGTTTCCCTCCTACTTCCTTCTTTGTTTCTTTTTTACCGTTTCATTGTCCTTTTTACTTTGCCGTTGTCCCCCTTTTTCCCTGCTCCCCTTCTTCTTCTTATTGGAAAACCTCTAGTTTCTCTTTCTTTTCATTCCATCTCCATTGCTCCCCGTCCACTAATAATTTCCTGTATCCCATTCTTACTTCTTTCCCTTCTTCCCTTTTTTCCTTCGCCATACTTCTTAGTTTCTTCTGTAAATCTCTTTCTTTCTTTGTGAGGTCGTTGTCCATGTATATCCCCCTTGTTTCCCTCTTCTCCCTCAATTTTCCTTTGTGCTTCATTATACTTGGTCCTTGTTAATCCTGTAACAATATTTTACTTTACTATCCTCTACAATTTCCTTCAAAAACTTCTCTACATCCTCTTTTTTTACATGACTTTTTCTTTCCCCGTCCCATCCTGTTATCACGATGTTGTTCTTCCTTTTTCTTCTCTCTTCGATTTCCATTCTCTCTTTCAGCTTTTCCACTCTCTCCTTCCACCAGTCTCTCTCTCCTTCCCATCTCTTCTCCTTCTCTTTAAATTCTTCTCTCTGCCTCTCTATCTCTCTCTTGAGTTCCTTGTTTTCTCGTCTTATTTCTTTCATCTCCTCCTTCAACTGTTGCAACAGCTCCAATAATTTTTTCTCCATCTCTGTGTCCGTTTCCTTTTCTTTCTCTGATGTCTTCTGTGTTTTCTTTACTCCAGGAGACCTCGCCGTCTTTTTACTTTTTTGAAAAAATTTCTTTTCCTCCTCTTCTTGTTTTTCTGTTCTACCCTCCCCTTTTCTCTTTCGTTTCCTTTCCTCCAGGTAAGAGTTCAGGCTTCCCTGACTGAGCGAGCTGTTTCTATCGTCTTTGTTCATCCGCTTCCTGTGGCGCCTCCTAGCTGTCGTTATATTCCGGCCACTCTTCTTTTAAAACCTAGCAACACAACAAAACAAAATGGTGAAAACGGCGCGGTTGATCACGAAGAGCGACCCACAGGGCAGTACCCCAGTGGTACTACCAATAGACGCTCAGCATGGAAACGGCTCGAGGCGTGGTTAAAAAGTGGGAGGATTTGCACTAAATCCCCCCAACAAAATGGTTGAAGAGATACGATTATCAGTTCTGGTAAAAACAACAGAACTAAGACAACTCACAAAAAGTTATCTGCACTGCAGAAATTTAAATTTTACACGTAACCCGTAATTCCACAGAAAATAATAACAACACTACAACAATGCTGGTACAATTGCGCGTAATATGGTATAAATTTGAATTTTGTTGAACAAGTATAACCCACTAAATCGCTTATCAAACGAGAGCTCATAAAACACTTGTGCACTCGACTCGGAACCTCGATGGAAAATCTGGTAAGTGGGCAAACAGCCCATTTATGTTCCATTGGATGATAGTGAATTTAATATGAACTGTTTGGGGATGAATCAGAGTCATAAGATTCTCATATACCCAGCTGAAATTTGAGTTTTTTCTGAAGTCTAGTGAATCGATGTTTGTAATTTTTTTTTTCATCCAGTAGTGGATAGAGGCTAAATAGCATGTTTAGAACACCTTGAGTATCTTCGGTGTATTCTTGCGCAATTGACAGAGGGTCGGAAGATCCTGTTACGTTGGATAAGAAGTCGGGGAAGCGAATATATTTGACGACCTATAGGATTTGGGGCTGTACTTTCTCATAAGATGAAAAATGGAGACGGAAGAAGGGTTACAGTCAAATTGACAAAGAAGCTACAGCCATAGTAGTTTTCTATCAGGTTTTAATTATGAAATCGAGTATAGAAGAACTGAGCATCACAGCAATGCTGTTATTTTTCAAGAAATCCAAGAGCACAAAGGATTGTGGATAGGGAATATTGAATTGTTCCAAATTACTCAGTTGGAGGTTCTACCAATTACGCAAAGGGATATCAAGAAAGAAACAATAAGAGACCCAGAATTACGGGAGGTATTTTTAACTGTCGAAACAGGAACTATTCAGAGGAATACAAGTAATTATTCCGATGAAATGAGACGACAGATTTTGGAAGAATTACACACCGCACACATGGGAATTGCAAAAATGAAGGCATTAGCAAGAGGCTATGTTTGGTGGAACAACATAGATAGAGATATTGAAAATGTTGCAAGAAGTTGTATAAATTGCGCAAGAATAAAAAATGATCCACCAAAAGAAGGAACTCACCCATGCGATTATGCCAAATTTCCTTGGCAGAGAATATAATAAATATATAGATTATGCGGGCCCACTTCTAAATTCTACCTTATTGATAGTGGTAGATTCTTAGACTAAATGGATTGAAGTAATACCAACAAGATCAATAGAGACAAAGACAACAATAGTGAAGCTTGGAGATTTTTTTTTTTTTCAAGATTTGGGTTACCTTCAATTGTTGTAACTGATAATAATCAATTTGAGAACCTCCTAAAATTAAATGGAATTTTTTACAAGACGATTGCACCATATCATCTAGCTACAAATGGTCAAGCTGACCGTTATGTCCAAACAGTGCAGAAAAGTCTAAAAGCAATGATGGATGAATCAGGAGATTTACATCTGAAGCTGTGCAAAAAGTACAATACAGGAAAACACCAAACCGTAACTGTAAAAATCGATTTAGTGAAAGCGAACTTACCCGAAGAAAAAGACAAGGATCATAATGTTGATGAAAAATTAGTACATTTTAAAGTTGGAGACAGAGTACTAGCAAGGAACTATGGAGATAAAGATAGAAAATGGAACTTGCCAAAAATTATTGAAAGAACTGGTGCTAGAAATTATTACAACGTGAAAGTTGGGGAAAATATTGAAAGAAGACACATCAAGCAACTTTTACCTTATGTGGATGAAGTGAACAAGATTCAAGAAATGAAGTAAAAAGAAATACTTCAAGAGAGGAGAGAGAAGATGTGGATCAAATTCAGAGGGAAGCCGGCGAAGTTGCAGAAAAAGAGTCGGTACCATCTTTACCACCTGTTGTAACAGTACGAAGATCACGGCGTTTAAGCAAACCACCCAAAAAGATTTTAGCGGGGCGGAAATTATTATATATTTATGATCAAATTACGGATGTAAACAGTTGACAGAAAGGAATTAAAAGAATAAAACTGCCATTGAATCTGAGGTTTATAAATAAGAGATTGCAAGCTATTTCTAATACATAAAAGAAACAAAACGCTGTAGAAATACAAATTGAACTATACAGGACGAGAACAGTAAAAGAAGAAGTAAAAAATTTAAAACTTACACCAGAAAAAAACGACATTTATTACATTCGGTGAATAATTCTATGAGTACTGTCCCGGCGCATCCACCATTTTAATTGTGGACTACGACCAGTTCTCTAGTTGAGCTCACGAATATTATGCTATATTATCTTAAAAATTTCAACACAGTACATTATACTAACAGTACTAGTAGTTTTTCAACACGGCCAACAGCGAATAGGACTTCTTCAGTATCTGTGGAAAAATCACTCGTGTACCAATTCCGGAAGCGTTTTCCTCACCTCTGTGAATATGTCAAGATTCAAATCAAACACTTTCGCCACGGTCACGCTCATGGGTATCTTTGCACGTTCCATGAAGGTATTTAAAGCCCTTTGTGACTTCAAGTCGTACTCGTACCACGGCCCCATATACGCAGCTGTTGTCAAAGTTTTGCTCTACAAAAACTGTTATTTTACCGCTACAGAATTATTGCGAAACTAATACTTCTTCGTAGACTGTTGTTCCGTAGTAGCAGTAGAAGTAGATCTGGATGATCAGCGACAAAAAGTAGGCAATCAGAAGCAAAGTGTTTAACGATAGAACCTCCAACTAAAACGAATTTTGTTATTTCGTAAAAGTGGGAGTAAATTTACCTTGGTTATCGCCAGGCAGCAACAGCAGATGATGACCGTGCTCCCAATGAATTGACTGAGGATGGCTACAGAGAAGCAGTCTTCCAGCTTCTGGACATAGCTAAAATGGCTCCGTCACACAGAGTTAGAAGTTGTGGTTGTTACCTTAGAATCGTGCAGTGGTGTTGAATGCAGTTTTGAATTCTTCTATAGATTATCTGTGACTTGGTGGAGTTTACATCTTTGCTGGCATACTCGTTTAAGTAAGTCAAGTTGTCCTTCAAGACTTTTACGTGGCCGGCCGCAAAATATGCCAGTCCTGTAATCAACGGATCCACGGCACTTAAACCAAGTCCGGTGTAGAACACGCCTAAAATCAACACGTTATCACTGTTGAGTCAAAGAATTTTTTGTACCCAGTGAGTTGTAAATATATATCGTATAAAAAACCCAATCGTTTGTTGCTTTCACGTCGAACGGCAGCCACAATTCTAAGGGAAGTTGTCTTTCAGAGAACGATAGAGGACGCAAAATAAAACTAAATGTGTCCAACACGAAGCAAATACAGACGAATGTGGAATTTCTCTTCGAGATTCTGACACAATCGTCAATTATGCGCTGCTGTTTGACGTTCGAGATCGCTTTCATCGACTGTTCCAAGTACTCGAAGCACTCTTTTATGTTTTTGCTGCTTTTGATGAACTGAAGAAACTTTGGAAAGTAGCTCAGCTGTCCCAACATCATGACCAGTTTGAAGCCGGCATCCAGCAGCGTCAGATCTTCGCGACTGACATAGTAAAGTATACTCAGAATTGGGTCCGGTAGAAAAACCAGCACTAGCATCACATATCCGTACATCTTGTACAATAAGGTGGCTGCTTCTGAAGGATACAGACCCAGGAGGCGTAAATTTAAGTTTAGAGCGAAACTGCGATGAACGACGTTCTGCATCGTGAAAGTTATGGACCACACTTAATTACAGAGAACAAACATTGTAACGTCTACATTTTCCCTTTTATTCTTTTCTAAATTTATAATTTAATAAAGATCGCATGAAATAATTGTCCCCTCATCGACGACAGAAAGAATGATCGTAAAACACCCACCTGCATAATTTATAAAGTGGGAGGAACGTCAATTCTCCTCTTTGATGCAATTTCAAAGAACATATAAATTAGGGGGTGGTGACCACAACGGGGGAAAGGTAACTCCACCTCGTCGAGACGACGCATTTGTCGTGAGTCTTTACAGCGATGAACATCGCGCGTCTACGTCTACGACACCCGGTGTTGTACTTAATTTACGAGTGTGTGGTAATAGTGTACTCCTTGCTACCAGACCCGATTTTCAGGTTCTTGTACTGTCTGATACAAGACGATGCTGGATTCACAGTGTTGAGTACCTTCTCCGAGTTGTTACCAATTATTAAAGACAACGAAAGGGTCAAAGAGGGTTTACTTTACATGGAGACTTCAATGAGTGTAAATTTCAGTGAGGGGCAGAAGGTCATCGGTGAAGAGACTGTGTGGAGTGATTTAACGCGTTTTTTACTTGATAGTATTTCCGAGGAGAACTTGTCTTTGGCATTTGTGGGAATAGGTGTGAGCATCACTGTCGAAAACCAAAGATAAAGTGTTGTTTTCAGGATTCTTATACAGCGGAGCTCTTCACGGTGAAATTGATCCTTCGATTGCGAGGATGGTTAATCTTGCAGCCGCCCAGATAAAACTGCTAAAAAACAAATCCAAATTACAACATCAACGCACCATCCTCAGGTAAAGGCACGATTTGTAGAAAATTACCCCGTCTAGAAAATCGTTACAGGCACATCCACAACATCAAAGACCTTGGAAGCACTGTTTGTTTTTGCTGCCAGGAATTGAGCAAAGTACGGTATCTCTGCCACAAGTTGTTTTATTAACGTATGAATTCTAGCTGCAGCAAACAAGCCTCGACTCCTTCCTGATGACAATATTCTTAAAATTTACTTCCGCTGCTGTTGCCGTGATGAAGTAGCTAGATGTAAAAATGTACACGTTTGAACTTAATTTGACAATGTTCAAGAAGTTGTGCTCTTTGTTGCAAGTGTTGAAGAACCACTAACAGGACGAAGTATATAATGTATACGTATTTTTTAATAAAATGTATTGGGGATGCTTTTTACAAACTTGTAATGGAAATAGGTGGAAAGTAATTGGATACAACTAATTTCGAATAAACAAATCGTTTATTGGTATCTGCAAATGGTAAATTATTTGGGCTTTATTTCGACAATATCTTCAGACATCCATAAAGAAATATAAAACAAGGTTTTGTTCTGCATAAGAACGTCAACATTTCATGACTGAAACTCTCTTTTACTATTTCGTGTCCAATTTTATTGCATCTCTAACTTCTTTATTTGGTTTGCCTTGTTCTTCTCGAGTTGAATGACTGTCCTTAACTGTTGTTTTTAACTATTTCGTTAACAGTGGACTGTCTAACTATTTCGATGTTCTCGTGTTCAGGGACTGTCTTTAGCTATTTTTGCCTCGTTTGCTACTTTTTTTGTTTTGGGGTTGACAAACTATCATTAACTAGTTCGATGTTTTCGATTTTAGCGACTGTGTTCCTTTCCCTCTTTATTTTCATGTTTGAGAACTGTATATAACTATTTCCTTTCCTTCTTTGTTCTCGAGTTTAAAGACTGTACTATAACTATTTCGTTTACCACTTTGCTCTCGGGTTGATGGACTGTCCTTAACTATTTTATTTTCCTCGCTGTTCTACAATTTAGGGTTCGTCTTTAACTACTTCGTTTCCCTCGTTGCTTTCGGCTTGAAGGATTATCTTTTACTATTTCCTTTCTTCCTTTTCTCCTCACTCTCGAGATTAAGGACTCTTGTTAACTATTTCCTTTTCCTCGTTGTTATAAAGTTTAAGGACTGTCTTTAAATATTTCATTTTTTTTGTTGTTCTCGATTTTGAGAGAGTGTGCTTAACTACTTTCTTTTTTATTTTTGCGTTTACAGTCTGTGTTTAACTATTTTGTCTACTTCTTATTCTCGAGTTTAAGGACTGTATAAGTTTAAAATTTTATTTCCTGCTTTATTCTTGGATTTACAGACTGTCTTTAATTATTTCCTTTCCTTCTTTGTTCTCAGGTTCGAGAACTGTATATAACTATTTCCTTTTCCTCGTTCTTCTAGAGCTTAAGGACAATAGACATATTGTCACTATTTCGTTTCCCTTGTTCTTCCCGGGTTTGGATATTTGATTTTCCTGGCCGTTCTTAAGTTTTGGGACTTTCTTTAACTATTTTGTTGCTTCCTTTGTTCTACAGTTTAGTGACTGTTTTTAACTATGTCATTTCCTCGGAAAAGCAGTCCCTACGTCAGAGAACAAGGGAGGAAACAACCGTTTTGACCATAATCTATTTTGTTTTTCATTTTTTATTTTTTTAGATTCCTGGTAATCAAAATATTGATTTCTTTGACTTTTGGTACGTTTGTTTTTATCCTCTAGGTTTTTTAATGTTTTCATTCTTCTTTGAGCCTTTCGGTTATTCCAATTCATTGCCTGTTTTGATCTCTTTCGAATTTTGAAATTACTTATAGTCTTTTTGGTCTCCTTGATGCTTTCGACTCTTTTGACAATTTTGACATTTGAGCAATTTGAACCTTTATTTTGACTGTTTCAATGGGTTTCTATGGGTCCATTAGACTCTTTGATTCCTTTGATATAAGTAATTTTTACGATTGAGTCTTTTGACTTAGCAAATTTGACCATATTGATTCTTGATCACTGACTTTTTTGAATTCTGAACATTTTGGCTCTTCGGCGATTGACCAATGTTTGAACCAATCGTACTATGATTCCAGAGATATAGTCGCAAGAAACGATGCAGAAAAGTAAATGCTAATTTTTTTTACGATAGCTACTTCAGATAAAGCAAAAGAACAGAACACCGGTAAGTATAGTGGGCGACTTCCACAAGAGTGGAATTAATGAAGGCAAAAGATGTACGAGAAAGAATTGAGAAAGGAAATTAAAGGCATAACAGACGAAATGTAGAGGTTCAAAGCGATTAACGAAAAACTGTCACTGACTTTTTTTCGCCCCTTGCGGTACGCGCTAGGGTACTTTCGTAATATTTTTTTTTATAAACGGTGGATGCTCTGTAAAATTTTAGCAAAGTGATATAAACATATTTTGGATTCCTGTATTACCGAGGTGAAGGTAAACATGTGGTAGAGAGGTTAAGTAGCGAAAAATAAAGAAATAGAAGGTAATATAAAGAAAAAATTAGAGTAGATATTGAGAAAAGCGAGAAGAGGTATTAGAGAAAGGTAGGAAGACAGAATTGGGCAGGGAAGAGGAGATATAGTCAGGAAAAAGAATAAATCGGCGAATCCGGAAGATAACGACATCTAGGAGGCACCACAGGAAGCAGATGAACAAAGACGATAGAAACCGCTCGCTCAGTCAGGGAAGCCTGGACTCTTACCTGGAGGAAAGGGAAAGAAAGAGAAAAGGGGAGGGTAGAACAGAAAAACAAGAAGAGGAGGAAGAGAATTTTTTTCAAAAAAGTAAAAAGACGGCGAGGTCTCCTGGAGTAAAGAAAACACAGAAGACATCAGAGAAAGAGAAGGAAACGGACACAGAGATGGAGAAAAAAATATTGGAGATGTTGCAAGAGTTGAAGGAGGAGATGAAAGAAATAAGACGAGAAAACAAGGAACTCAAGAGAGAGATAGAAAGGCAGAGAGAAGAATTTAAAGAGAAGGAGAAGAGATGGGAAGGAGAGAGAGACTGGTGGAAGGAGAGAGTGGAAAAGCTGGAAGAAAGAATGGAAATCGAAGAGAGAAGAAAGAGGAAGAACAACATCGTGATAACAGGATGGGATGGGGAAAGAAAAAGTCATGTAAAAAAAGAGGATGTAGAGAAGTTTTTGAAGGAAAATGTAGAGGATAGTAAAGTAAAAGATTGCTACAGGATTAACAAGGATCAAGTATTGGTGGAGATGGAGGGATGGGGTGAGAAGGAAAGAATAATAAAGCACAAAGGAAAATTGAGGGAGAAGAGGGAAACAAGGGGGATATACATAGACAACGACCTCACAAAGAAAGAAAGAGATTTACAGAAGAAACTAAGAAGTATGGCGAAGGAAAAAAGGGAAGAAGGGAAAGAAGTAAGAGTGGGATACAGGAAATTAATAGTGGACGGAGAGCAATGGAGATGGAATGAAAAGAGAGAGAGTCTAGAGGTTTTCCAATAAGAAGAAGAAGGGGAGGAGGGAAAAAGGGGGACAACGGAAAAGTAAAAAGGACAATGAAACGGGAAAAAAGAAACAAAGAAGGAAGTAGGAGGGAAACTAAGGAAGGAAGGGGGAAAGCAAAAAAGGTAACGAGAAAAACAGGGGTGAGGGCACTATTTTGGAATGTAGCGGGACTAGGGAAATAAGAAGAAGAGTTCAAGTGGGAATGGCAAGGGGCGAGAAGGGGAAAGAAAAAAGGAAGAGCAGCAGGGGGAATAATAACAGGGGTAAAAAAAAGGAATAAAAGAGAATACTAAAAAGAAGGGAGAAGAGGAAGGTCACATGGTGAGAAACGTTAAAATAGACAGTAAATGGTGGAAAATAGTGACAGTGTACAGCAAAGAGATGAAAAAAACAATAAGCAAGATAGAAGAAACATTAATAGACAACAGGGAAGAATGTCTGCTTCTGGGAGGGGATTTTAACGGGAGAATTGGGGAATGAGGAGCCAGGGATTGGGAAGAAGAGAGAGGAGAGGGAAAAAGAAAATCCAAAGACAAGAAAGAAAACGCGGAAGGGAAGAAGTTGATGGAATGGATAGAAGAAAAAGGATGGGAAGTGCTGAATGGAAATAAACAAGGGGACGAAGAAGGAGAATGGACCTACATAGGCGGTAGAGGAGAGACGGTGATAGACTACGGAATAGTAAACGAAGAAGCATGGGAAGAAGTCGAAGAATTCAGAATAGGGGAAAGAGTAGAGTCAGACCATCTGCCTATAGAGATAAGTATAGGAAGGGGGAGAGAGAAGAGAGGAGGAGAAGAAAAAATAGAGGAAATGCGGAAGATGATAATTAAAGTATGGGACGAGCAAGGGGTGGAAGAGTATAAGAGAAGACTGGAAAAGGCAAGATTTAAAGAACAAGAAGTAGGGAAAATGGAGAAAGAATTGGTAGAAATATTGGAAAAAGCAGCGACAAAAAGAGAAATAACAGTAAGAGGTGGAGGAACAAAAAGAAAGAATAAATGGTGGGACAAAGAATGTGAGCAACGTAAAAAGGAAGCAATAAAAGAACTAAAAAAGTGGAGAAAGACTAAAGGGAACAGAAGTGGCTTTTTAGAAGCGAAAAGAAGATACAGAGAGACATGCAGGGAGAAGAAGAGACAGAAGAAGGATAGAGAGGAGGAAGAGATAAAAGCAATAAGAACAGAGAAGGAGGTATGGAACTATATTAATAGACAGAGAAAGAAAAAAGAAAATGGGGGCGAGGAGATAACGATGAAGGAGTGGGAGGAGTACTTCATGAGGCTGCTGGAGGGAGAAAAGGAAAAAAAGAAAACGGAAATAGAGACGAAGAGAAATCGAGTAGAACCGGAAGGAGAAGAAATTACAATGGAAGAGGTGGAGAGGCATGTGAAGAAACTGAGGAAAGGGAAAGCACCAAGGAGGGATAGAATACAGAATGAGTCGTGGATGTATGGGACGAGAAGAGTGCTAGAGAGGCTGGTGGAGGTAATGAATGGGGTGTGGAGAGGAGAAGGATTCCCGGTAGGGTGGAGAGAGGGGGTAATTTACCCCATTTACAAAAAAGGGGAGAAAAATAAAGTAGAAAATTACCGAGGGATAACTCTCCTAAACACAGGGTACAAGTTGTATGCATCAATTCTGAATGAAAGGATGAGCAGAGAGATAGAGGAAAAGGGAGCATTACCAGACAGCCAAGCAGGATTTAGAGAGGGGAGGGGAACTATGGATAATGTATACATCCTGGACCATTTGACGAAGAGTGAATTAAAGAAGAAAGGGGGGAGGGTGTATGCATTATTCGTAGACTTCAAGGCGGCGTTTGACAAGGTGAACAGAGAGAGGATGTTTGAGTGCCTGAGGGAGAAAGGGGTAAATGAATGGCTGGTAAGAAAGGTGGACAAGATATATGAGAAGACAAAATGTAAAGTGAAGGTAGGGGAGAGGGAAAGTGAATGGTTTGTGACAACAAAGGGAGTGAGGCAAGGTTGCCCGCTCAGCCCCTTGTTGTTCACGATGTATGTGGCAGATATGGACGGAATGTTAGAGAGAGCACAAGCGGGGGGTTGTGTGGTAGGTAGAAAAAAAGTGTGGAGCCTGGCGTTTGCGGATGATGTGGTAATGGTGGCAAAAAGTGAAAGAGAAATGAAGGAAATGATAAAGAGTTTAGGAAAATATGTGAAGGAGAAAAGACTAGAAGTGAATGTAGAGAAAACAAAAATGCTGGTGTTCAATAAGAGAAAGAGGAAGAACGTAGAGAGTGATTGGAGGTGGGAGGGAAAAGTAATAGAACAAGTAAAAGAATTCAAATACTTGGGGTATGTGTTCAATGCAAGAGCCACAGATATGGCACATATTAGAGAACTGGCAAGAAAAGCGAACAAGGTGATAGGAGGTGTATGGGGAATAGGAGAGAGAAGGTGGGGAGGCGATTTTAAGAGTTGAATGATGATGTTTGAAAGTCTTATTGAAAGCGTGTTGTTGTACGGAGCAGAGGTCTGGGGATAGAAAGAACAAGAAGAGATAGAGAGGGTGCAAGAGCAATATCTGAGGTGGGTGCTAGGGGTGGAGAGAGAAACGCCAGGGTACATAGTGAGAGAAGAATGCAAGAGGAATAGGTTGAGAGTGAAAGCGGGAAAAAGAGCGGTCAAGTTCGAAGACAGGATGGAAGGGAGGAAAAAATGTAGGATACTAAAGGAGTGCTGGAGAGAAAAGAAGAAGAATTCAGAGGAGAATGATAGGGAGAATTACTACAGGAGGAATGGGTATGCAAGCAAAGAAATAGAGAGACTGAGAGAAAGAGGCGTGTGGATGAATGTAGAACTAAGTGAAAGAGATAAGGATGCGGATAGACAAGAGAGGAGAGAAAGAATTAGAGAATCCAGATACAACGGGAAGTACGGAAGATGCATGATCGAGGAAGTACCGAAGTATTTGGGGAGGGAGAGCGAGAAAGAAAGAAAGATGATGGCGAGGTTTAGGTGCGGAAATGAAGAGATGGAAAATAGGTATTGGGCAAAAGATGGAGGAAGAATGTGTAGAATGTGCTATGAGGAAAGAGAGACGATTGAGCATATGTGGAACGAGTGCAGTGAGATGAAACAAAGAGAGAAGAAAGAAAGAGAGGAAATACTGAATGTAGATGGAAGGGAAATTAAATGGATGAAAGAGGTATGGAAGAGGAGGGAGAAGGGAGAAGAGGAAAAGGGAGGGGAGAAGAAATAGAGAATTTTATTTAGTTTTTTTATTATTATAATTGTTAAGTTTACTTGTATATGTATAGGAATCAGAAAGCCCGTAGGGCAAATAAAGATTTATTATTATCTTATAAACAGATTTTTTTCTTTCTAAATATGCATGTGCTACTTTTTTTTTAAATAAAATAATATAAATAGAATTAATTTATAGACCCGTTTATTTTACGTAACCACTAGTAATTCTTCAACACTGCCAACAACGAATAGGACTTTTTCAGTATCTGTGTGAAAGTGCTGAGATTTAAATCGAACACCATCCCTACTCTAACGCTCATGGGGACCTTTGCGCGTTCCATGAAGACAACCAGAGCTTTCTGTGATTTCAAGTCGTACTTATACCACGGTCCCATATAGGCAGCCGTGGCCAAAGTTTTGCTCTGAAAAATTGTGACTTAGATACTGGTAATTTTTTTTCATGTAGGTACCTCTTCGTAGACGGTCGTGCCATAGTAGCAGTAGAAGTAGAGTTCCAAGGTCACGGAGAAGAAGTAGATTCCCATTAGAAGGGCGTCGACACTTACAAGTTCCAGCTGGAATCGATATTTGGTCAATTCGAAATTGTGCTCGATATTGCTTACGCTGCTCAATTCCAGACACAAGAAACAGATGGTGCCGGTACTGCCAATGAATTGGCACACGATGGACCAGGAGAAGCTGTCTTCGATTTTGTTGACATAACTGTAATGATGTTTTTAGGGAGGTCGACAAGTCATGATTTGTACCTGATGATCGTTTGGTGATGTCGGATGCACTGTTGAATTCTCTCGTAAATCATCTCCGAGTGTCCATCAACATCTTCGTGTAGAAATTGCAGTTCGTCCTTTAACACTTTCATCTGGGCGGTTGCAAGATATGCTAACCCTGCAATCAGAGGGTCTACTACACCGCAGGCTGCTCCAGCGTACACAATTCCTGCAAACAAAAATGTGTCTTTTCTTTTCAATAGCGGAGATATTACCCATGGCCACAAAGGCGTAGACTGTGTAGGACAGAAAAGTGTTGGTTGTGGGGTCGAAAGGCAACCAAACCTCCATCGGGAACTCTCTCTGGGACAACAAAAGTGGTCTACAACTCCAGGAAATGCTATCGAATAGCATGCACGCAAAGAAAAATTTTGAATTTCTGTTGCACACCCAGACACTCTCTTCGACGATGGTCTTTTGCCTCTCGTTCAGACTTACAGTCCTCGAAGTCTCCAAGTAGTAAAGACACTCTCTGATGCTTTCGTTGTCCGCAATAAATGGTAACAACTTGGGGAAGTAAGTCAGCAGGGCCATTATGATAACCAAGTTGAATCCAGCATCCATTACTTTGAGTTCTCCGTTCTCCAGATAGTACAACAAGCTCAGGATCGGATCCGGTAGCAAACAACAAGCCAACAACACGTATCCGTAGACTAGGTACAACAGCGAATGTTGTTCTCGGGGGTACAATCCCAGTAGACGTAAAGTCACCAAATTCAGATTGAAACTTCGTCGTGTGATGTTCTCCATTCCGAAATCTCTCGACTAATGAGTCTTCACAAAGGAATAGAATAACCTTTTTCCGGCCGCCACCACGCCCCGATTAAAATGTTCTTTGATGTTGCGTCAAGGCGGAAACCTTCATAAATTATGTACTTCTTTTTCAGTAATTTTTCGTTTGTCGATCGGGTCCGATTGGACCCGGTAATTATTTATGAATGAGTTATTTCATTTAACATTCTTGTGAGAACTGAAGATACGGAATGGGGTACCGACCGTTGAATAGTTAACGATTTTTTTTTGAAGTGGTTTAAATGTTTAAACGCCAGTCTTGAGATTATTTAGAGATCACCGTGTATGACATTTCATTAGCAGTAAAACGTCAACGAAATATGAAATCAGGAAAAAAACAAATGGAATAAGAAATGGCAAAGAAAACATCTCGATTGTTCCAAGGACACATGCTGTCCCGGCACATCCACCATTTCTGAGATTCAAAACATTAGATTTTACAAATTACCCACGTATCAGTGGAGTGGTTGAGCACAAAATTGCAACACAACACAGTCACGTTCTACATTGGTCAATTTGAGGGGTAGAGGAAAAAGATAATCACTCGTGGTTCTTCCAAATTTCCCTTTTTTTTTCTGCGGGTTTCCCTTTTCTACTAATTTTACAGTTTACACTTCTTTCTTGATTACTGTACATTTTTTCTTTTTTCTCTTTTACTGTAATTAATTTTTAAAACGGGAAGAATGTCGATGAATCAAAGTGGAGTAAATTTAAATTAAAATTTTAAAATTATCCTAGTCAATCTCCACAAACTTCAATAAAATGAAATTATAAGTTAAACATTCTTTAAGGCTGAAGATGGGAGTAGTTTTCTCCCGAAACTAAGTTTGAATCATTTTGAAGAATGACTGATAGATTCAGCTCAGGAAGTGTCCCTAAAATTGTCATTTAATGATTTGGACATAACTTATAAAAATGGTGGATGCGCCTAATAAAAATAAGTTCGCAAATAATCCAAACGAGTCTCCTCATTGTAATTAAACTAAGTTTGAATCATTTTGAAGTATAACTGATAGATTCAGCTCAGGAAGTGTCCCTAAAATTGTCATTTAATGATTTGGACATAACTTATAAAAATGGTGGATGCGCCTAATAAAAATAAATTCGCAAATAATCCAAGCGAATCTCCTCATTGTAATTTAACTAAATTTGAATCATTTTGAAGTATAGCCCATAGATTCAGCTCAGGAAGTGTCCCTAAAATTGTCATTTAATGATTTGGACATAACTTATAAAAATGGTGGATGCGTCTATTAAAAATAAGTTCGCAAATAATCCAAACGAGTCTCCTCATTGTAATTAAACTAAGTTTGAATCATTTTGAAGTATAACTGATAGATTCAGCTCAGGAAGTGTCCCTAAAATTGTCATTTAATGATTTGGACATAACTTATAAAAATGGTGGATGCGCCTAATAAAAATAAATTCGCAAATAATCCAAACGAGTCTCCTCCTTGTAATTAAACTAAGTTTGAATCATTTTGAAGTATAACTGATAGATTCAGCTCAGGAAGTGTCCCTAAAATTGTCTTTTAATGATTTGGACATAACTTATAAAAATGGTAGATGCGTCTAATAAAAATAAATTCGAAAATAATCCAAACGAGTCGCCTAATTGTATTTTTCCTAAATTTGGATCATTTCGAAATATAACTGATAGATTCAGCTCAGGAAGTGTCCCTAAAATTGTCATTTAATGATTTGGACATAACTTATAAAAATGGTGGATGCGTCTAATAAAAACAAATTCGAAAATAATCTAAACGAGTCGCCTAATTGTATTTTTCCTAAATTTGGATCATTTTGAAATATAACTGATAGATTCAGCTCAGGAAGTGTCCCTAAAATTGTCATTTAATGATTTGGACATAACTTATAAAAATGGTGGATGCGTCTAATAAAAATAAATTCGAAAATAATCCAAACGAGTCGCCTAATTGTATTTTTCCTAAATTTGGATCATTTCGAAATATAACTGATAGATTCAGCTCAGGAAGTGTCCCTAAAATTGTCATTTAATGATTTGGACATAACTTATAAAAATGGTGGATGCGCCTAATAAAAATAAATTCGCAAATAATCCAAACGAGTCTCCTCCTTGTAATTAAACTAAGTTTGAATCATTTTGAAGTATAACTGATAGATTCAGCTCAGGAAGTGTCCCTAAAATTGTCATTTAATGATTTGGACATAACTTATAAAAATGGTGGATGCGTCTAATAAAAACAAATTCGAAAATAATCTAAACGAGTCGCCTAATTGTATTTTTCCTAAATTTGGATCATTTTGAAATATAACTGATAGATTCAGCTCAGGAAGTGTCCCTAAAATTGTCATTTAATGATTTGGACATAACTTATAAAAATGGTGGATGCGTCTAACAAAAATAAATTCGAAAATAATCCAAACGAGTCGCCTAATTGTATTTTTCCTAAATTTGAATCATTTTGAAGTATAACCCATAGATTCAGCTCAGGAAGTGTCCCTAAAATTGTCATTTAATAATTTGGACATAACTTATAAAAATGGTGGATGCGCCTAATAAAAATAAATTCGCAAATAATCCAAACGAATCTCCTCATTGTAATTTAACTAAATTTGAATCATTTTGAAGTATAACCCATAGATTCAGCTCAGGAAGTGTCCCTAAAATTGTCTTTTAATGATTTGGACATGACTTATAAAAATGGTGGATGCGCCTAATAAAAATAAATTCGCAAATAATCCAAACGAGTCTCCTCATTGTAATTAAACTAAGTTTGAATCATTTTGAAGTATAACTGATAGATTCAGCTCAGGAAGTGTCCCTAAAATTGTCATTTAATGATTTGGACATAACTTATAAAAATGGTGGATGCGTCTAACAAAAATAAATTCGAAAATAATCCAAACGAGTCGCCTAATTGTATTTTTCTTAAATTTGAATCATTTTGAAGTATAACCCATAGATTCAGCTCAGGAAGTGTCCCTAAAATTGTCATTTAATGATTTGGACATAACTTATAAAAATGGTGGATGCGTCTAATAAAAATAAATTCGAAAATAATCCAAACGAGTCGCCTAATTGTATTTTTCCTAAATTTGGATCATTTCGAAATATAACTGATAGATTCAGCTCAGGAAGTGTCCCTAAAATTGTCATTTAATGATTTGGACATAACTTATAAAAATGGTGGATGCGTCTAATAAAAATAAATTCGAAAATAATCTAAACGAGTCGCCTAATTGTATTTTTCCTAAATTTGGATCATTTTGAAATATAACTGATAGATTCAGCTCAGGAAGTGTCCCTAAAATTGTCATTTAATGATTTGGACATAACTTATAAAAATGGTGGATGCGTCTAACAAAAATAAATTCGAAAATAATCCAAACGAGTCGCCTAATTGTATTTTTCTTAAATTTGAATCATTTTGAAGTATAACCCATAGATTCAGCTCAGGAAGTGTCCCTAAAATTGTCATTTAATGATTTGGACATAACTTATAAAAATGGTGGATGCGCCTAATAAAAATAAATTCGCAAATAATCCAAACGAATCTCCTCATTGTAATTTAACTAAATTTGAATCATTTTGAAGTATAACCCATAGATTCAGCTCAGGAAGTGTCCCTAAAATTGTCTTTTAATGATTTGGACATGACTTATAAAAATGGTGGATGCGCCTAATAAAAATAAATTCGCAAATAATCCAAGCGAATCTCCTCATTGTAATTTAACTAAATTTGAATCATTTTGAAGTATAGCCCATAGATTCAGCTCAGGAAGTGTCCCTAAAATTGTCTTTTAATGATTTGGACATGACTTATAAAAATGGTGGATGCGTCTAATAAAAATAAATTCGAAAATAATCCAAACGAGTCGCCTAATTGTATTTTTCCTAAATTTGAATCATTTTGAAGTATAGCCCATAGATTCAGCTCAGGAAGTGTCCCTAAAATTGTCATTTAATGATTTGGACATAACTTATAAAAATGGTGGATGCGCCTAATAAAAATAAATTCGCAAATAATCCAAACGAATCTCCTCATTGTAATTTAACTAAATTTGAATCATTTTGAAGTATAACTGATAGATTCAGCTCAGGAAGTGTCCCTAAAATTGTCATTTAATGATTTGGACATAACTTATAAAAATGGTGGATGAATTTTGGTCCCCGGAAAAGAAGTACCCAAAGTACCAAATGTTTCAGAGAAGTAAATTGTGACATTAAACGCGCAAATTTTTGGTTTAATATTTCCCAAATAATTAAATAATAATTGTATCCAAAATGGTACCTTTATCAAAAATATTTTAAATTCTACGGTGTGTAGTATATTAAAAAATCTCAACTAATCGTTTATTTGGACTACTTCTAACGTCTGACATAAAATTGTACAAAATGTAATTTTTTTCAACTTTAAACAATTTATTAAAAAAAAACAATTTTTAGAACATGAACTTCATGATGCTGTCCCGGCGCATCCACCATTTCTGAGATTCTAAACATTAGATTTTACAAATTACCCATAGATCAGTGGAGTGGTTGAGCACAAAATTGCAACACAACACAGTCACGTTCTACATTGGTCAATTTGAGGGGTAGAGGAAAAAGATAATCACTCGTGGTTCTTCCAAATTTCCCTTTTTTTTTCTGCGGGTTTCCCTTTTCTACTAATTTTACAGTTTACACTTCTTTACTAAACGCAACTTTCTTTATTACTGTACATTTTTTCTTTTTTCTCTTTTACTGTAATTAATTTTTAAAACGGGAAGAATGTCGATGAATCAAAGTGGACTAAATTTAAATTAAAATTTAAAATTATCCTAGTCAATCTCCACAAACTTCAATAAAATGAAATTATAAGTTAAACATTCTTTAAGGCTGAAGATGGGAGTAGTTTTCTCCCGAAACTAAGTTTGAATCATTTTGAAGAATGACTGATAGATTCAGTCAGATTTTAGTGTCCCTAAAATTGTCATTTAATGATTTGAACATAACTTATAAAAATGGTGGATGCGCCTAATAAAAATAAGTTCGCAAATAATCCAAACGAGTCTCCTCATTGTAATTAAACTAAGTTTGAATCATTTTCAAGTATAACTGATAGATTCAGCTCAGGAAGTGTTCCTAAAATTGTCATTTAATGATTTGGACATAACTTATAAAAATGGTGGATGCGTCTAACAAAAATAAATTCGAAAATAATCCAAACGAGTCGCCTAATTGTATTTTTCCTAAATTTGGATCATTTTGAAATATAACTGATAGATTCAGCTCAGGAAGTGTCCCTAAAATTGTCATTTAATGATTTGGACATAATTTATAAAAATGGTGGATGCGTCTAACAAAAATAAATTCGAAAATAATCCAAACGAGTCGCCTAATTGTATTTTTCCTAAATTTGGATCATTTTGAAATATAACTGATAGATTCAGCTCAGGAAGTGTCCCTAAAATTGTCATTTAATGATTTGGACATAACTTATAAAAATGGTGGATGCGCCTAATAAAAATAAGTTCGCAAATAATCCAAACGAGTCTCCTCATTGTAATTAAACTAAGTTTGAATCATTTTGAAGTATAACTGATAGATTCAGCTCAGGAAGTGTCCCTAAAATTGTCATTTAATGATTTGGACATGACTTATAAAAATGGTGGATGCGCCTAATAAAAATAAATTCGCAAATAATCCAAACGAGTCTCCTCCTTGTAATTAAACTAAGTTTGAATCATTTTGAAGTATAACTGATAGATTCAGCTCAGGAAGTGTCCCTAAAATTGTCATTTAATGATTTGGACATAACTTATAAAAATGGTGGATGCGTCTAACAAAAATAAATTCGAAAATAATCCAAACGAGTCGCCTAATTGTATTTTTCCTAAATTTGGATCATTTCGAAATATAACTGATAGATTCAGCTCAGGAAGTGTCCCTAAAATTGTCATTTAATGATTTGGACATAATTTATAAAAATGGTGGATGCGTCTAACAAAAATAAATTCGAAAATAATCCAAACGAGTCGCCTAATTGTATTTTTCCTAAATTTGGATCATTTTGAAATATAACTGATAGATTCAGCTCAGGAAGTGTCCCTAAAATTGTCATTTAATGATTTGGACATAACTTATAAAAATGGTGGATGCGCCTAATAAAAATAAATTCGCAAATAATCCAAACGAATCTCCTCATTGTAATTTAACTAAATTTGAATCATTTTGAAGTATAACCCATAGATTCAGCTCAGGAAGTGTCCCTAAAATTGTCTTTTAATGATTTGGACATGACTTATAAAAATGGTGGATGCGCCTAATAAAAATAAATTCGCAAATAATCCAAGCGAATCTCCTCATTGTAATTTAACTAAATTTGAATCATTTTGAAGTATAGCCCATAGATTCAGCTCAGGAAGTGTCCCTAAAATTGTCTTTTAATGATTTGGACATGACTTATAAAAATGGTGGATGCGTCTAATAAAAATAAATTCGAAAATAATCCAAACGAGTCGCCTAATTGTATTTTTCCTAAATTTGAATCATTTTGAAGTATAGCCCATAGATTCAGCTCAGGAAGTGTCCCTAAAATTGTCATTTAATGATTTGGACATAACTTATAAAAATGGTGGATGCGTCTAACAAAAATAAATTCGAAAATAATCCAAACGAGTCGCCTAATTGTATTTTTCCTAAATTTGAATCATTTTGAAGTATAACCCATAGATTCAGCTCAGGAAGTGTCCCTAAAATTGTCATTTAATAATTTGGACATAACTTATAAAAATGGTGGATGCGCCTAATAAAAATAAATTCGCAAATAATCCAAACGAATCTCCTCATTGTAATTTAACTAAATTTGAATCATTTTGAAGTATAACCCATAGATTCAGCTCAGGAAGTGTCCCTAAAATTGTCTTTTAATGATTTGGACATGACTTATAAAAATGGTGGATGCGCCTAATAAAAATAAATTCGCAAATAATCCAAACGAGTCTCCTCATTGTAATTAAACTAAGTTTGAATCATTTTGAAGTATAACTGATAGATTCAGCTCAGGAAGTGTCCCTAAAATTGTCATTTAATGATTTGGACATAACTTATAAAAATGGTGGATGAATTTTGGTCCCCGGAAAAGAAGTACCCAAAGTACCAAATGTTTCAGAGAAGTAAATTGTGACATTAAACGCGCAAATTTTTGGTTTAATATTTCCCAAATAATTAAATAATAATTGTATCCAAAATGGTACCTTTATCAAAAATATTTTAAATTCTACGGTGTGTAGTATATTAAAAAATCTCAACTAATCGTTTATTTGGACTACTTCTAACGTCTGACATAAAATTGTACAAAATGTAATTTTTTTCAACTTTAAACAATTTATTAAAAAAAAAAACAATTTTTAGAACATGAACTTCATGATGCTGTCCCGGCGCATCCACCATTTCTGAGATTCTAAACATTAGATTTTACAAATTACCCATAGATCAGTGGAGTGGTTGAGCACAAAATTGCAACACAACACAGTCACGTTCTACATTGGTCAATTTGAGGGGTAGAGGAAAAAGATAATCACTCGTGGTTCTTCCAAATTTCCCTTTTTTTTTCTGCGGGTTTCCCTTTTCTACTAATTTTACAGTTTACACTTCTTTACTAAACGCAACTTTCTTTATTACTGTACATTTTTTCTTTTTTCTCTTTTACTGTAATTAATTTTTAAAACGGGAAGAATGTCGATGAATCAAAGTGGACTAAATTTAAATTAAAATTTAAAATTATCCTAGTCAATCTCCACAAACTTCAATAAAATGAAATTATAAGTTAAACATTCTTTAAGGCTGAAGATGGGAGTAGTTTTCTCCCGAAACTAAGTTTGAATCATTTTGAAGAATGACTGATAGATTCAGTCAGATTTTAGTGTCCCTAAAATTGTCATTTAATGATTTGAACATAACTTATAAAAATGGTGGATGCGCCTAATAAAAATAAGTTCGCAAATAATCCAAACGAGTCTCCTCATTGTAATTAAACTAAGTTTGAATCATTTTCAAGTATAACTGATAGATTCAGCTCAGGAAGTGTTCCTAAAATTGTCATTTAATGATTTGGACATAACTTATAAAAATGGTGGATGCGTCTAACAAAAATAAATTCGAAAATAATCCAAACGAGTCGCCTAATTGTATTTTTCCTAAATTTGGATCATTTTGAAATATAACTGATAGATTCAGCTCAGGAAGTGTCCCTAAAATTGTCATTTAATGATTTGGACATAATTTATAAAAATGGTGGATGCGTCTAACAAAAATAAATTCGAAAATAATCCAAACGAGTCGCCTAATTGTATTTTTCCTAAATTTGGATCATTTTGAAATATAACTGATAGATTCAGCTCAGGAAGTGTCCCTAAAATTGTCATTTAATGATTTGGACATAACTTATAAAAATGGTGGATGCGCCTAATAAAAATAAGTTCGCAAATAATCCAAACGAGTCTCCTCATTGTAATTAAACTAAGTTTGAATCATTTTGAAGTATAACTGATAGATTCAGCTCAGGAAGTGTCCCTAAAATTGTCATTTAATGATTTGGACATGACTTATAAAAATGGTGGATGCGCCTAATAAAAATAAATTCGCAAATAATCCAAACGAGTCTCCTCCTTGTAATTAAACTAAGTTTGAATCATTTTGAAGTATAACTGATAGATTCAGCTCAGGAAGTGTCCCTAAAATTGTCATTTAATGATTTGGACATAACTTATAAAAATGGTGGATGCGTCTAACAAAAATAAATTCGAAAATAATCCAAACGAGTCGCCTAATTGTATTTTTCCTAAATTTGGATCATTTCGAAATATAACTGATAGATTCAGCTCAGGAAGTGTCCCTAAAATTGTCATTTAATGATTTGGACATAATTTATAAAAATGGTGGATGCGTCTAACAAAAATAAATTCGAAAATAATCCAAACGAGTCGCCTAATTGTATTTTTCCTAAATTTGGATCATTTTGAAATATAACTGATAGATTCAGCTCAGGAAGTGTCCCTAAAATTGTCATTTAATGATTTGGACATAACTTATAAAAATGGTGGATGCGCCTAATAAAAATAAATTCGCAAATAATCCAAACGAATCTCCTCATTGTAATTTAACTAAATTTGAATCATTTTGAAGTATAACCCATAGATTCAGCTCAGGAAGTGTCCCTAAAATTGTCTTTTAATGATTTGGACATGACTTATAAAAATGGTGGATGCGCCTAATAAAAATAAATTCGCAAATAATCCAAACGAGTCTCCTCATTGTAATTAAACTAAGTTTGAATCATTTTGAAGTATAACTGATAGATTCAGCTCAGGAAGTGTCCCTAAAATTGTCATTTAATGATTTGGACATAACTTATAAAAATGGTGGATGAATTTTGGTCCCCGGAAAAGAAGTACCCAAAGTACCAAATGTTTCAGAGAAGTAAATTGTGACATTAAACGCGCAAATTTTTGGTTTAATATTTCCCAAATAATTAAATAATAATTGTATCCAAAATGGTACCTTTATCAAAAATATTTTAAATTCTACGGTGTGTAGTATGTTAAAAAATCTCAACTAATCGTTTATTTGGACTACTTCTAACGTCTGACATAAAATTGTACAAAATGTAATTTTTTTCAACTTTAAACAATTTATTAAAAAAAAAAACAACTTTTAGAACATGAACTTCATGATGCTGTCCCGGCGCATCCACCTTTTCTGAGATTCTAAACATTAGATTTTACAAATTACCCATAGATCAGTGGAGTGGTTGAGCACAAAATTGCAACACAACACAGTCACGTTCTACATTGGTCAATTTGAGGGGTAGAGAAAAAAGATAATCACTCGTGGTTCTTCCAAATTTCCCTTTTTTTTCTGCGGGTTTCACTTTTCTACTAATTTTACAGTTTACACTTCTTTACTAAACGCAACTTTCTTTATTACTGTACATTTTTTCTTTTTTCTCTTTTACTGTAATTAATTTTTAAAACGGGAAGAATGTCGATGAATCAAAGTGGAGTAAATTTAAATTAAAATTTAAAATTATCCTAGTCAATCTCCACAAACTCCAATAAAATGAAATTACAAGTTAAACATTCTTTAAGGCTGAAGATGGGAGTAGTTTTCTCCCGAAACATGTTCCTATTTAAATTTATTTTAAGTTTGTGGAGATTGACTAGAATAATTTTAAATTTTAATAATTAATTTTTGTATGATGTATTTTTAGGTTTATGACGTAAATGAAGTATGACACATTTTAAATGAATAATTTAAACGATCGCAAATTTGCGCATTGTTATTTTGCTTTGTTACTGAAAGATGTTAAAGATTTAAGATTTTCTTGTCACATAATTAAAATCGGCAATAATTAAGGACCTGTATTTTTAGATTGTTCACTTTAATTGAGATAACCAAAAGAGCGTACCACAAGTAAGTCGAAATTGGTCTCAAACAAGAATGAGTCCTAAGAAACTCTTATTCTCACCGGTAGTAGACGACGAAATAAAATTGGGGAAAAAGCGGTCCTTAAGAGGACCAAGACAGAAAATTGGGAGCTAACATAAGAAAAATGTGACACTAAGAAGAGATAAATCATTGAAAGGAGAAGGTTGGGAAAACACGGACCTATAAGTGTTACCTTATATTTCAAAACTTGACAACAATAAATTACATGGTGTTTATTACTGATAGCCAACAAACAAATAGAACGAAAACACCACTCGGTGCACCGAGACTCCCAAGCTTGATCTCTACGATTGAATGGAGCTACTTCTTTGTAGACGGTCGTTTCGTAATAGCAGTAGAAGCAAATTTCAACAGTCAAGATTGTCGGTTGTGATTCTGTAGCTCCATCTAAAATTAAGCTTGTCATCAAAAAGAATAGTGGCTACGATTACTTGCTCTATTACTACGTCATAATTCCAAATGATAATTTACCCGATGATGCAGTGGATGCCTTGTTGAATTGTTTGCAACGTCGTTCCAAATTTGTGTTGATCTTCAAGAGATTTGTATAGGAATTGCAAGCTGGTTTCTAACTGGTCGCCTGCAATCAAGCGATCCACACCGTAAATTGCTCCTCTGTTCATTTTTTTAATTGCAACTTGTCGGCTCTCAATATTAGAGCTATTGAAAGAAAGAAAAACTCGTTTGTTGTTGAATCGCACGGCGCCCACACATCAATGGGGAACTTCCTCTTTGACAACAAAAGGAACTTCCAACTCCAAAAAAAAGTTTTTAGTAAAAAACTGGCGAAACTGCATGTTGAGTTTTTTTCACAAACCGAGACAAGTTCTTCGGCAATGATCGTCTGCCAATTTACACTCATCGAAGTCTCCACGAAGTAACATCATACATCGCAGTTTCTCTCTCAACTTGACGCTTTTACGACTTATTGGTTTATACCCAAAAGAAGTGAGAACAGTCTGGTATTTAGTATACGGATGTATGATGTTAGTGGGCGTTATGTTCATCGACTCAGTTCTGGGTATACTTTACTATGTAAAAATGGAAGGATTGAGTATGCTGGATGCAGACTTTAAGCTATTCGCCGTTTTTGCACAGCTGGCCTACTTTCCAAAGTGTCTACAATTTATCACGAATTCTAAGAAAATCAGAGAATGCTTGCAGTACTTGCAAAAATCAATAGAAGTCTTCTCCAATGAGAAACAGCAACGAATAATTAACAATTGTGTTAGAATCGCTCGAAGAAATTCTAGATTCATTTCCATTTCTTTCCTGACTCAAACCATGACGTTTATTTTCCATCCCCTATTGTTACCCGAAATAGAATTGCCGGTAGACTTGTGGCTGCCGTTCGATGTAAATTTAACAAACAACTGGATATTTTGTATAACTTATGCCTTCAGCTCAATGAGTAAATCGATTTTCTTCAACTTGACGATGATAACGTTTTGGTTTTAGGCGTTTTGTACATCGGAATTGGTCTAAGTGCAGTCGATCCGTTCATTGCAGGAATGACACATTTTGCGGCCGGCCACCTAAAAATTTTGAAAGACAACTTGACGTGCTTGGATGAGTATGCAAGCATCGACATAGAAGTAGATGTAAATGATCTCCGTTACAACTCCATCAAGTCGCAGATAATCTATACGAAAATTCAAAATTGCATTCGACACCACTGCACCATTATGAGGTAACCACCGCAATTTCTGACCCCTTTTAACGGAGTAATTTTAGCTATATCGAGAAACTAGAAGACTGCTTTTCTTTGGTCCTTCTCAGCCAATTCGTCGGCAGCTCGATCATGATTTGCGTTTGCTGCTTGGAAGTAACCAACGTACGTAAATTTAGTCTAATTATTTCACTACAACAGTCGTCGTTCTAGTCGGAATTGTTGACACTAAACACTTTCCTTTTGATCAACTACTCGCTCGCTTTCGTCATCCAGAACTACTTCTACTGCTATTACGGATCGACACTCTACGAAGAAGTGATACGATCTCGTGATCTTTTCACGCGTAAAATAACATCTTTTGTAGAGCAAAACCTTGACGACAGCTGCGTATATGGGGCCATGGTATGACTACGACTTGAAATCACAAAAGGCAATAATTACCTTCATGGAACGTGCAAAGATACCCATGACTATAACCGTGGGGAAAGTGTTCTATTTGAATCTTGACTCCTTCACGGAGGTAAGGAGAAGTTTCGTAAATTTTAATCTATGAGTGGTTTTTCCGCAGATACTGAAGAAGTCTTATTCGGCGTTGGCCGTGTTGAAGAATTATTAGCAGCAGTCACAGACTATATCTCTTACACTTTGTATTACAAGTCTATTCAAATGTAGTCTAATAAAAATATAAATGTAGAGCATTTTAAAATACCCAGTTTCAGTAAAATTGCAACACCCAGTAAATCAACAATTGATAAAAAAAATCGTATATCTAGTGTGCGAACCGTTTCACAACACACGTTCGGTTGGAGCGCATTGAATGGTCGACCCATATCGTAGACTTTTCTCTTACCGTCCCACCGCCTTCTTCTGACTGATGTTCAACGAGCTACCAGTCGTGTTCTCTGATAAGTCCAAACTGTGTTTATGATCAGTACAAGGATGCATTATTTTTTTAATTATTTTGTCGTAGTTGAATCGAATTATTTACGAAATGTCAAATTTAATATTGTCACTCTTACATAATTACACGTAAGTCACCAAAAGAATAATGAAGGATAAACGATAAAAAAAGAATTATGTAATTAGAAATAATAAAAGAAGGAAGTAAGTAGGGGTAAATTATGAATAATAAAAAACAAGTGTTAAAACCCAGTAAAAAAAAATATGAGAAAAGAAGATGTAGCTATAAAAATGGACAGACAAATTAGACGATGTCAAAATAAAAAGTCGCCCTAATAAAAAGGACCAGATATTCAGACTAGTATATTTCACACAGTTAATTAAGCTCATATTGCCACAATTCGGTAAAACCTATAATAAATAAACATCCCTGAGTAGCCTCAGCAGCCACAGCCTCAAACAGTAAACTTGGGCTGGCACTTCAGCACCAAAGGCACATCGTCGACGTTCCACTTGGTCAAATAAATATACTTAATTGTATCCCCCATCTGCAAGACATCGCAGTTACACGAAATGTCTATGTCCTCCAGCACCTGCACGTCCTTGAATATCTTCCCCGCTATGAATTTCTTCAAGTAGTGCACCGTGGTCTTGGTGGGCACTCTGACAAACACCCTCTTCAGCCTCACCGGATTCAGAACCGTGTACTCTAGACACAGGCTGATCGTCTCGTCGCGGCGCTCCTCCGGCTCGGGGGACCGCTCTTCTTTCTCCGGCGAGATGAGCATCTCGGCGGGGCACGGCAACCCCCTTTGTCGGTAGAACTCGCGCTCTCGCTCGAGTTCGTCCTTTTGCAAGTCGGGGACCAACTTGTATACCAGATCCTGCATAGTGCGGTCGAAGTTGATGTACTGCCGGGGGTAGGAATGGTGCACCACGATGCTGCACGTGGGGCACGTGGTGTGGGCTTCAAAGTGCTTGATGAGGCAGCTCTTGCAGAAGGTGTGGAGGCATTCGGAGATGGCAGTGGCGTCGATCAGGTAGCCCTTGCAGATGTTGCAGGTGATGTGGGGGTTCAGGGACTTGATCTTGATACGGCGTTCCATGGCGTGAGGTATCTTGGAATGAAGCTTCTGTTCTACTGGACGGATGTGGGTTGCGTTCAGAGCAGTTTGGGGGTGGTTGCTACATGTGGGGGGTGTTTTTGTAATCCGAGCGACATAACCTCACTTGTCAGACGTGAGCAACATAACCTCAATTGTCAAAAATATTTCATTGCGATGGATATTGGGAGGCACTTGACGACAGGTCAGACACGCATTAGGGGCACTTGTGAGGTGCGAAAAGGAGCAAAACCGCCTTTAATTGCAGTCGAAATAATGAAAAACAACGAATTCGGATGAATACTGTGTGGTCGGTAAGACAGGGAACTGTCCAACCCTGCTATCATAACCAAACAAAAGTCAGTGTTGTATTAATTGTTTTACCAAAGAACAGTTACTCCCGGTTATCCTCTCCATATCTTAAGCAGGGTGTTGGTCCTGATATCCCCCTTTAAATCCCAGTTTAAAATCCAGGCCGGTAAATCAGCAACCTATTTCTTATCATATCTGTATAAGGCAGAAATGCGATTTCTCGGTTCAGAGGTCACGTTCCCCGACTCCCGTTAACCCCTTTCTGTGCAAAAACAACTCTAACCATGGCCGGCGTGTCGAAGACCCTAGCCGGTCTTTTACGAGTGCAACATAACCTCAAACTTCACCCCCGTTTCGCGAGCACCGGCTCCAAGCTGGTCTACACGGAGCACGGGGACCCCGTCAAGGTGGTCCACCGCGAGACGGAGCCGGTCCTCGATCCGCAACCCCATCAGGTCGTCGTGAAGATGCTGGCAGCTCCGGTGAACCCCGCCGACATCAACACCATACAAGGGAAGTACCCCGTGCGGCCCCCCTTGCCGGCGGTGGCAGGAAACGAGGGCGTCGGAGAGGTGGTCTCCGTCGGCTCCGACGTCACGGACTTGCAGCCGGGAGACCGCGTGGTGCCCCTCGCCACCGGCCTTGGCACCTGGCGCACCCATTGCGTCCTGACCAAGTCGGACCTGCTGAAGGTCCCCAAGAAGCTGGGCATCGTGGAGGCCGCCACTCTCGTCGTCAACCCCTGCACCGCCTTCCGGATGCTGCGCGACTTCGTGGAACTCAAACCTGGCGACACCGTCATCCAGAACGGCGCCAACTCGGCCTGCGGACAGAACGTCGTCCAGATCTGCAGAGCGTGGGGACTGCGTAGCGTGAATATCGTTCGGGACCGCGCCGGCGTCGACCAGCTGCGCGACTTCCTGAAGGGTTTAGGAGCCACGCACGTGCTCACCGAGGAGGAGCTCCGCAAGACCGACATCTTCCGGACGGGCGAGCTGGAGAAGCCGAAGCTGGGGCTCAACTGCGTGGGCGGGCAAAACGCGCTGGAGTTGCTCCGGCACCTGCAGAAGGGGGGCACGATGGTAACGTACGGGGGGATGGCGCGCGAGCCCGTCACCGTTCCCACGTCGGCGCTCATCTTCAAGGACGTTCGCATCCGGGGCTTCTGGATGACGGAGTGGTCCAAGCAGAACGCCGACAGCGTCGAGCGGCTCGAGATGTTCAACGAGCTGATCTCGATGATGACGAACAGCGAGCTGCAGGGGCCCGCGTTCAAGATGGTCGGGTTCGATCAGTACAAGGAAGCGCTGATGAACACGATGACCATCAAGGGGATGATCGGGAAGAAGTACATTCTGGAGTTTAAGTGAGGGGTTGTTTCTGTTGTATAAAATGTTATTAATAAATTTGAGTTTTGTTGCGTCTTCCATTTATTAGTCCCTTTTTCCCAGTCTAAAACTAATCTTTTACTCGCAACATTTCATAAACTCCAAAAAGAACTACAGCAACTTTTTGTTTCCGAAAATGACGTAACAATGAACGATCAGCTTCTTCAAAGTGAGGGCGTTACCCTCGGGTTCTACGTGCTCGCACTTCTTGTACTCCTCCATCAGCAGGGGCAGCAGGTAATGAGCCATGCTGATGTCGGTGCCGATGAAGTTCCTCATGATGTCGCAGAGGCCCATGTGATTGATTCCCAGACTCTTGCAAATCTGTTCGGTGTTGCCGAGCATGGGCTTCCAGTTTTCCTGACAGGCTCTGCATCTGCACTCCCCGAAGCCGTAGCTGTCGAAGAGCTGCTGGCGCACCGACTTCGCGAACGCTTCGTATCTAATGCTGGAATAAACAAGAAAGACTTTCGGAAGTGAATGAAAATTTATGAATGGGGGAATAAACGGTTACCCGTAGCGATTGACGAAACACTGTTCTCCCCTTCTGATGGTATTAATGGCTCGAAGGACCATCGTGGTGCCGTGAAAAGTCTTCATCACATTGGCGCAACACGAGTGTGCAAACAGCGAAAAGAAGGAGTAGATTCCGAGCCCGAAGTTGGTGGTCTCGCTGTAGTTGCAATGGTGAGTGTACTCGTAGATCTTCACCGCGTTCAAGTTGGCCACCTGCAGGTGAGCAAACATCAGCTCTTTGAACTTTCGCTTGGCGTCTTCCCCGAAACTGTTGAAGTAGTTGGTCCGTCTGGAAAACAGCTCAAACACAACGGCAGTCTGAATGGCCGCATGCAGCAAGGCTTGCGGGGACTTGGCCGACGACTCCAGCCCTTGGAGTTCCTTGTACCTTTCCAGGTTGTTGGTGTACGCTCTGTAGTAGTCGTCGAGGACTAGAAGGGTGATCTTCAGCGCTAACAGCAGCGTGTTGTTCTTCCCCAGCTCGGCCAAGCTGGCGAGAACCGAGCACTCGTACTTGTGGTAGGTGGCGTACGCTTTGACTTTGCAGAAGTCGCTGCAGAAGAGAGCCACCGTGCAGTGGTCGCAGGGAATGGTGCTGTAGCACAGCTCCAAACAGTAGTAGCAGTGGATGAGCTTGTCGCACGTGAGGACGCAACTATAGGGTTGCTCGATGGAGAGGATCTCACCGATTCGGATGTTTCTGGTCGCCACCACGCGTCTTCCTGACTGGCCCGTTCTGACTTTCACGTTTGTGTTGGCGCTTCGAATCAGAGGGTTCTCCTCGAAGGTTTCCATCCCGGGGATGGGTTCGTAGTAACCCCGTTGGGAGGAGTCGCTCTTTTGGGCGTCGTTCTGGATTTGCAGTATCTCCGATTTGAGCTCGTCTTTCGTGTCGTTTAGCAGAGCTCTTTCTGTGTCCTAAAGAAAACAACACTCAAATAAGAATCAATATACCAAAACCAACAGCGCACCTCTAGACACTTCTTCGGCATCTTCAACTTCAGAAAACACACCGCCCTGTTGCCGTACGCCAACGCCAGAAGGTCCGGACTCTCCGCCGTGGCAATACACCTACTGTATCCCTGCAGGGCCGTCACGAACTTCCCGTCGTCCAGTTCTTCAGTCGCTGTCTCTTCGAACGCCACAGCCACGAAATCGTCCTTGCAGTGATTCGTGCACTTGACGAACACGTGGAAGAACTTGCAGACGTCCTTGTGGACGAAACCGACCTTCTTCGATGCGGTCCTCTTGGATCCGAAGGCTTCGGTGTAGGCGTGGGGGTCGAAGGTGGGGTCGGAAGTCGTGAGACATTGGAAGAGGAGTTTCGACAAGTCGTTGACGTCGATGGATGCGTTGCAGGACATGGCTGGAGGTTGAGTCTTACGTGGTGGAGTGGATTTACATTCTGCGATGTTCATTGTTGTTTTCGTTTGGAAAGCGGAGGCGAGGAGAAAAATACGGATTTATGTCGTTTTCATATGTTGCGACGCCGATTTGGCGCCAAGTTTTATTGATTTTCGCTCGGGATGTGATCGCTGTTGGAACGCGTTCTGATTGTAATAACACTAATAATAATTATAGATTTTACTGTTAGAGGATAATAATTGCTAGTTCTGTTAACTAAGTATGACACAATTTTTTTTATGCTAATTATCAGTGATCAATTTAATCAAGAGAATCAGAGGATTAAAAAAAATGAAGGGGGAATTGAATTGAATGAATCAAAGGAATCAAATGATTCCAAGGAAACAAAATAGACAAAGGAATCAACGGGACCAAGAGAATCAAGAGAATCAGAAGAATCAAAAGAATCTAGAGAATCAAAAAAATCAAGAGAATCAATAGAATCAAACCAGTCGAACGAATCAAACGAATCTAGAAAAAGAAAAGACTTAAGAGAGATTCAAAAGAATAAACAGAATCAAAAGAATAAACAGAATCAAAAGAATCATGTAAAACAAAAGAATCAAAAGAATCAATAGATCCAAAGGTATCCACGTGAATCGAAGGAAGGAATCAAAATAATCAAAGAAATTAAAGAAATCAAAAAAATCTAAGTAGTCAAAGGGATCAAAGGAACGAAGGGAATCAATACAATCAAACCAATCGAACGAATCAAAGGAATCTAGAGAATCAAAGAAACAAAAGAATCAACAGAATCAAGAAAATCAAGAGAAACAAAAGAGTCAAAGGAATCAAAGAAACCAAGAGAATCAAGAAAATCAAGAGAATTCAGAAAATCCACAGAGTCGAGGAAATTGAATTGAAAGAATCGAGAGATCAAGCAAATCGAAAGAATCAAGAGCATCAAAAGAATCAATAGAAGCAAAAGAAACAAAGGAATCCAAGGAATCAAAAAAAGGAAACCAATCGAACAAATCTAAAGAATCAATTGAGTTTCTTTTTTTTTTTCATTTATGTAATTAACTCTAAAAGGTACTCATACCAAAATAAGAGTGTAAAAACTCGAATTTACAATGCCTACCAAAAAGAAATGGACACAACTAATTGCAAAGTAAGTATATTTAAGACAGAAACGATACAAATTAAAAAATAAAAATAAAAATGATGTAAACTTAACAGTAATTCTAGAAATAAAAAACAATACAGAAAGCAGACGAAAAATTACAGGTATCTCCTGTTGCCCAACATCTTATAGCAATCAGACAGGAACCCCTGCAGCTGCATGGCGTTCCCCCACGACCCCTTGTCTTCCAGCCGCTTGATGCACCCCGTCAGCTGCACCAGCGACTCCTTCACCGCCTCCAGCTCCGGCTGCGACCACTTCAACATCATGGCCACCATTTGGCAAGCTGCGATGCCGAGATCCCGATGCATCGAAATCTCAAATTTTGGAACGAACTCCTCGAACAGTCTGATGTTGACGCAAGCCTGACACTTGCAGTTCAGCAGCCTGGTGTGTCCTAGGTACTCTCGACGCGGCTTGGGATCGTCCTCGAAGGTCACCCTCAAGAATATGAAATAATACATGAAAGACTAAATGAAGAAGAAAACAGTTACCCGTAGGAGATGTAACACTGCTCCCCTTGCTTGATGGTGCCCAAGGTCTTCACAACCACAGTGTTTCCGTAGAAGACGCCCTCGACGTTGTTGCAGCAGGAGTGGTTGAACACGCCGGTGAAGCTGTACAAGCTGCAGGCAATCGTGGATCGCCCGAGACCTGTCGGTGTCGGCCTAAGCGGCAATTCTTCCGTCGATATGACAAGGTGTAAAGATGTGGTGACCAATTGACGAAAGAGCGTTTCGGTAAAAGCTTCCTTGTCGGGTACAGAACCAAAAAATTTCGTCAGTTTCTTCAGGAAGTACTGCATGTAACATGCCACAACAGCCAAGTGGAACAATTCGTCCACAGGGTATCTTCTTTCGTCCGCCACAGAATCGTGCAATTCCTCGGGGTTCTCAGCCAGCAGTGTCGCTCTTAGAGCTAGAATCTCGGTTGGTGTCATGTCGAATTGGACGAGGCTCCCCAAAATGGGACACTCGTATTTGTGGTACGAGTCGTACGAGTTGGTCTTGCACACCTCCGAACAGTAGAGGAGGAAAGCGCAGGAGCCGCACGGAATCGGGTTGTAGCAGAGCTCCAGGCAGTGATGGCAATGGGTGTGCAGTCCGTTGAACAAGAACGATGAGTGCGCCTCTTCGACGACCAGTACTTCCCCGATTTCTATGTCCCGGGTAGCCACGATGTGGCGGCCGAATTCTGGATCGTCTTCGATGACAATGCAGTTTCTGGCACACGGAAAGTGGGGGTCTTTGTCTTCGGGGGAAATGGTGGGGATCTCGTCGTGGTACGGTATCGGTGGTCTTTGGATTCTTAGGATGTCTTGGACGCTTTTGCGTCTTTGGAGGAGGGAGGCTTTCAGTTTGCCGCCGTAGTTGTTGGCGAAGGCCCGGTCTATGTCCTGATTTTGGAGATACAAGCAGAATAATAGAATAAAACCGGTAATTCCCCACCGAATGTATACAAACGTTTTTTTGCTACTGCGCTCGACTCAGTTTCTTTTTTTTTAATTAAAATATCAGAAAATCAACTTACAACAAGGCACTCCCGCAACCTGGCCATCTTGAACAAACAAGTCGACCGGTTCGCGTAGTTCAGCCCCAATTCCACACCGGTCTTGGCCAGCAGCAGCCCCTCGGTGTAGCGACCGAAGGCGGCGGTGTAGTCCCCGGCTCTGAAGTTCCTGTTCCCCATCTCCCTCTGGGCTTTGGACTGCTTTTCGTCCTTACCGAACTTCTGGACCGCCGGGAACAAGTTGTACTTCTTGAGGTCTCTGTAGACGAATTTGAGGCGTTCGGCGTTCGTCTCCAGTTTGCCGAACCGCGTGAAGTACGAGGAAACGTTGAAATCGCGGTTCGTCGAGGCCATCCGGAAGAGAAAGTAGTTCGAGCAGGACCTTTTGTCGTTCGAACGGTCCATTTTCGATCTCGTAAGGGAAGATTTTGGGTCTTGTAGATTCGTTGGATAGACGCGGTTTGCCTCGTGTAATGGCGACGAAGAAGAGCTGTGAAGTTGGGCATGGAGTGGTCCCAAATTCGCCTTTAGTGGTAGTTCTTCTTGACTTCTGATCCACGCGTTTTAAATTTATAGTTTTCCACGTGTTTATGTAATGTTTGGTGACCCCTGAAAAAAACAAGTCTTCTGGACTAACCCTGGCGGTGTATTTTAAAATTCCACAACAGTGGGGACAACTTTTTGGAACCGCTAGACCACAACGTTTTTTTTTCCAAGCAAAGGTGGGCCACAGAAGTTGATTTGTGCCTTAGTCTTCCCTTAGTCGTTCATTATCCCCTTCAAGTCTCTTAAATTTGAATTTTGCGCCTAAACTTAGTGTTTTCTTTTTCACTGGGTCGTGGCAGCATTTCCGAATAAAAGTGCAGTGGCATTTTGAAATTTTTGAATTTGGCGCCTGCCATCAGGTATTTTCCTGCTAGAGGTTGGCGGCTACGCGGCTTTCTCTGGAATTCTATTAATGTTGGTAACACTGTGTGCTGAAATTGGTCTTTTCTGCGTAGTTATCTTGTTCTTTGTGATCCACATGTAAAATTTCGGTTCCCTACGACGCAGAAACTTCGAAAGTAAGTACAGTATCAGTTTTTCTACAACGACAATTATTATATACAGAGTGGTTAAAAAAACAACACGATTCGGATTGTAATACTTGTTTTCTCTGTTTGCTTGATGTTTATCGCTTTACATTTCTAACAATGGCGAAAGCAAGCCCACTACGTCGCTTTTTATATAATCTGCGTGTCTGCGAAGATGTAATTCTACCCTGTGATTACATAAATTTTGGCTAAAAAACTGTTACGTCACGTTTGCATCTTCTGTATTTGCTAAATTTGAACAGAGAACAGACGTGCGTTTGTGACACAGCAGGGGGGCGTTCATAAACAAAATTCTATTGTGACGTCAGTGCCAGGTCAGCAATTTTCACCAAGAGCGTTTTACACATTTATGACCAGTTGACAGTTTTTATTCAACGTTTTGACATTTCGCAGTATAATCTACAAGATTTTTTTTAAGTACAAAATACAACACGAAAATAATAATTTGTGCAGTTTTAAATCTCGTATAACCTCATTTTGATATCACAACAATTTTTTTCCAATAATGTCTTGTAGAACAAACTTTGACAAAAAACATGAATTTGCGTAAATCAAACGATCAAATTTTATTGAGATGAAATTTGTAATAAATAATTAAAAAGCATTAATATTATATGTAGTATTAATTAAATTAATATTATATTATAATATATTTTGTACGAGATTTATGTGGCCAGAACTGTACAATAACAAGAAACGTACGTGTATATAAATCTCTGGTAGCTTGAATAGTACCTGGCAGTAGAGCCCACGAATTTAATAATGCAAGATTTCCAACAATATATGGAGACAACAATTATTATTCTTGTTTTATTATATTTACACTGTGTATAAGCTGTTAAATTTTCAAAACTCGCCAACGTCGCAATTTCTTCAGAAAATCCTATCGGCAACACTGCACCGACATGTTGTGAGTTTTTTTTTTTAAATAACAGAGTGTGTTTATGAACGCACCCTAGCTTGCTAGATAAAACAATCAATCACATTGTTTGTTGTTCCTTCAATTGTTTTAGTCTTGTTTCTCCAAACTAACTCAAATTCTCTTTCCAAATTTTTTTTCAAGATCTCATCGTTATTATTTGTCCTTCATTCTTTACCCAGTTCTTATCTTGAATTCTTCACATTATCTTTTTCCTCCTTGTTTGGTTCTTCTTCACTTCGCATTATCTCTTATCGTTCGTCATTACGTTAACATTGCAGTCAATAGGTCACAATGAACGACCATTTGGATCCCCATTTGAGACTATGGAGTAAACTAGCAGAAATTCCAAATTTCGACATCAATACCTTCTACAAGACGCTCGATGCCCTAGAAACCGACATCGATCGTGTCAATTTCGTATACGGCCAAATGCAAACACACGACGTCTTACCACCCTTCAGGAAGGACGAAAAGAACGACGTTTTGGCGGTCGCGAATCGGCAAAACGGAAACAGGTATTACCAAAGAGGACTTGTTCTAGATGCTTTCAACTCTTACACGTTCAGCATCCTTGTGGCTAAGACCAAGGAGGTTCTAGCTTTGGGGTATGCCAACAGATCGGCAGTTCTACTACGAATGGGGCTACACAAAGAGTGCTTGGAGGTAAGTTTTTTTCAGTCACTACATTTACTAATTGCGACCACAGGACATAGCACGGGCCTTGCAGAACGGCTACCCGGAGAGCCTACGACCAAAGTTGGAAGAACGCAGAAGAAAATGTACGGCACCAACAGCATCGAGGCCTCCGTTCGAACCAGTGGTAGTGAGCAAAACTGCGAACAGGGCCGTAGAAATGTGTACCAATAGGCGATTTGGTCGCCACATGATCGCGACCAGAAACGTCAAAATTGGTGAGGTCATCTCTGTAGAAGAACCTTTTGCTTTCCAAATCATCGACCAGCAATTGGTGTACTGCTCGGGATGCTTGAAACTGTGCTACAACCTCATCCCTTGCGACAACTGCACTCTTGCCCTTTACTGCAGCCCCAAATGTAAAGACGAGTCGCTTCGGTTGTATCACAAGCACGAGTGCACTTTGCTGTTGTCGTTGTTTGATCTACCCAACGGAAATCAACGTGTCACTTTTCCGCTGAGGATCCTCTTTCAACAAGGAGTGTCCACAAAGATCCTTGGTCTTAAGACCCATCGCGACAAGATCAGCAAAGTGGATTTATTCTGTAACTTGGCCTTAACCGCAGGCGTCTACCATTTGGTGAAGAAGCACACGACGTTTCTGGCAACCCAGCAAGCCGAAACTGAGTTCAAGGACGTTTATCTGAAGATGCTTTTGATCTGTTCGGTCAACCAGGTCAGCATCAATGAGTACAGTCCGGCCGAGAAGATCGCTGTCTATGATAAAGAACCCTTTGGTTTTGGTTTGTATACCTTCTTCAGCCTTTTCAACCATGCCTGTAACTACAACGTTGCCCATCACTTCCACGGGACGGCGATGGTACTGCGAGCTGTGGCCACCATCAAGAAGGGGGAGCAATGTTTTGTTAACAATGGGTGAGTTTTTTACAAGTGGCCAGGTTATGGAATTTTATATTACAAAAATGTCTTTTCAGATGCGACTATCTTCACGACAACCGCGAAATGCGCCAAGGTCTCCTGCTCCAAACCCAATATTTCAAGTGCTCTTGTGCCGCCTGTGAGGAAAACTGGCCGAAATTTGACTTGCTCACTTTGCAAAACACTCTTATCGGTTGGGATTGTCAGTTAGTGATCTGCATGTTGTTGAATACCATCCGCACTGCTGAAGTCAACGAAATCGAACAACGTCTAGAATACCTTTTGGGTCTTCTCTCAGAAATAGAAGAGGGAAGAGGTACAAGGGAGAGCCACACCTTGGTGAGGTACGCGGTTCTGCAGTGCTACAACGTCTTGGGAAACAAGCGGCGCTGTTGAAAACGAGTTGTTTCTTTGTTTGATTTTCTTTCTTTGTATTGTTACTTTTATATTTTTGAATACCATTAAATGAATGTTAATTTGCAAGCTTTTTCGTAATGAAGGAACACAGAAAGAGCAGGGGGGACAGGAATTGAAAAAAAAAAATAGAAACAGGAACAATAACTTTTTTCATTAACTGCAATCCTACAACTTCAATTCGCGTCCTCCCCTCCAATCATGGCCAACAGGTCCTCTTTCAAGGTCCGCTCCTCCACATCACCGTCCTCCCCGATCTCCCGCACCTGGTTTTCTCCCATGTCCACCCGGATTGTTCCGAAGTTATCATTGAAATCGTCATTCCCGTTGTGGTCGTCGATTGCCAACCGCAGCAGCTTCCGGTTGTCGGTCCCCCCGTTGGTTCTCCTGTCGCCCAGGATCTGGTCCACGAACAACTTCAGCTCGTCGACTTCCGGCTCCGGCTTGTTGCAGTTCTTTTCCAGGATCCTTCCGTTCTGCGTGACCGAGTAGATGTTTTCGCCGAGATTCTTGAGCATCTTCGCCGCCAGAGGGTCCAGGTTCTCCGTGACGAAAATGCCTTCCGCGTTCTGCAGGCCCATCCTTGAAATAAAAAAAGATTGTTTAGTTTTAAGCAAATCACATGTTGACGGAGAAAAGAAAATGGCTGAGCTCCAGATCCACCAATAAACTTCCCTCACCTCAGCAGCAGCGACACCCTGACGTTGCTATCCTTCAGCCAGTAGAGCACGTCGTCGTGGAGTTCCTTCTTCTCCTCTGCCGAGAGGATCTTGTTGAAGTTGTCCACCAGGTTCTGCACCTTATGCAGCTGCAGCTGCGTGTCGGGGTTGGTGACGTAGTTCTCGATCTCGTAGAGGTGGCGCAGCGTGACGGCCACGATATCTTCCGACGCGCTCACCTGCCACTTGAAGACCATCGTGATGAGGTCCCACAACTTGCCCATGCTGGTGGTGTCGAGGCGCATCATCGACGACTGGGCGACGTCCTCGATGATGTCGCGCGTTGCCTCGTGGCTGTAGGCCGCCTGGGGGCGCATCAGCTCGGTCATCAGCCGTTTCGAGACGAGCACGGAAACGATCTCGTCGAGGACTGCAACAACGTTTTGCGTTCACGATTTTAGTCAAAAAAGAAACTAAGTTACCCACGGCGATGGTGCTAAATCCGGAGCGCAGTGAAACAAAGAAAAAGCTCCTCCGTTCGTGTGGTGAATAATTAAGTGAGTGGCGGCCACGCGTCGCAAGGGTGCATAATGCGTGCATTTGAATCACCTAAATGCGTTCGTTCTAGGGGCACGTGCTGGGCTTGCAGTCTTTGGGCCACGACGAAGACCATCTCGGAGCCGAGATTCAACACCACGAACGGCGTGATGTAGCGGGACATTTTGCCGGAACTGGAACGGCAATCGATACACCGGAATTCAAACGCCGGGCGCATTGCCGCCATCTCTAGGCCTCGCTGTGCACCGCCGATCAGGATCTTCAAAATCCGTGGTACCATCGCAATTATAGTTATGAATTTTTAAAGCTTCTAGACTGTATATCTTTATGTACAAAAATAAAAAGGGTTCTTGCTGATCATCTGTTGAGATCTGAAAGGGAAAATCTTTGATCCTCCAAATCTCAAGGTACGATGTTGACCGCAGCGCAGCAGTCCGAAAGCGATAACTTTTTGCCGCTTTTCTTCTGTTCTTCGTGCGACAAATTTTCCAGTTCCGAAATGGACGTGTCCGAGTACATCAGGAGCGCGGTCGCGAGACTAAGCCCGCTCTCCAGTTTCGTGGAATACCAGACCGAGCTGGCAGGATGCGTCCACGCTGAGACGGGGGACATGGAAGGCTTCATGGAGCAGTTACGCGCTCTCCCCACCGACGACCAAAAGGTGGACTACGTGCACGCTGCTATCCAGAGGTACGGCCTGTTCGTCGACAAGTACACCCAAGAAGCGAAGAACGACAAAGAGGCCGACCGGCACCGCCGGAAGGGTGACAACCAATTCATCAGGAACGAGTTCATCAAGTCGTTGGATAACTACATCAGGAGCATCATGAAAGCGGAGAGCCAGGAGCTGTTGGCCAGGGGGTACGCCAACCGCTCGGCTGTGCTCTTCAAGCTGGGGTTCTACGCCGAGTGTCTCGCTGTAAGCATCTTCCTTTTTTTGAATTCGTCTTTTTTTCATTTCGTTTCTGTCGTCTTTTCCAGGACATCGACAGGGCCATCGCCGCCGGATACCCTCAGGAGCAGAGACGCAGCCTGGAGATCCGCAGACAGAAAGCCACCGAAGAGCATAACAGGAACCCTCCGGTACCCCAATGTCTGCCCGTCCCCGTAATCCCTGAATCGCAGCGCCACCGCGACTTCCAGTGCTCCCACCGCGACGTGGGCGTGGAAACCGCCGCTTCCGGACGGCGACGTCTCATCGCCAGAAGGAACCTGAACGTGGGTGACGTCCTCCTTGTGGAGTCGCCCATCGCCGTCGACTCCTCCGGCAAGGACGTCTACCATTGCCACCACTGCTGCAAGCTGTGCTACAACTGCATCCCGTGCCCCCGCTGCACCCAAGTCCTCTACTGCAGCGACCAGTGCCGCGACGAAGCCCACCAGCAGTACCACCGCCACGAGTGCCGGGTGTTGCTTACCCTTAAGCACGTCGTGGGACAACGCAAGCCTTTCCTGATGGGACTGAAGATGACGTTTAGCCGCCAGAGGGGTACTCCCCCCAAGGAGGTAACTTATTTTTCTTTCTCTGAAAATTTCTAACTACTCTTCCCGAAGGTAACCTTCCTGCGTGAAAACTTGAAGCTCTACGAGGAGACCGGTCCCGACGTCCTGACCATCGTCCTGGTGGCAGCGCTCATGGTCGACGTGCTGAAGACGCACTCCCCCGGGGCCGTGAGCCGTCGCGACGAGCGCCGATTCAAGCGCGACCTGGTGCAGAATCTAAAGCTGAGCAGACTCCACTCGTCGGGAATCGACGAACTGGTGCCCCAGGTGGACGATCAGCCCGAGTTGCCGGACACCGAGAAACTGCGACACAAGTCGATTAACGTGGCCAGAGGGATATTTCCGTTCTTCTCGCTCATCGGCCACGGTTGTTGCGTCAACGCCGTGGCGCACCATTACGGGGTCGTGAGAGTGGCCAGGGCCATAAGGACCATAAGGAGGGGCGAACAGCTGCTGGTGTCTTATGGGTGAGTTGATGATTTTACTCTGACGGGTCTATTGATGCTTGGTGTTCGTTTATATTAATTTGTAACGTTTATTTTCCAGCCCCTTTTACACCAGGAACACAAAACCGGCGCGCCAGAACCACATCAAGATCCAATTCAACTTCACGTGCACCTGCCGCGCCTGCAGGGAAGACTGGCCTCAGTTGGACGAGCAGCCCTACACCGTCCGTTGCCAAGACGAGCTCGACCTCATCACTCACGTGAAGACGGGCTCCGTTGAGGCGGCCGCGGACGCGCTCCCCACCTACATCGAGTTGGTGAAGAGAACCGAGCACAAGGAGCCCCACATCGACGTCATGATGCCGCACAAGATGCTGTGCTTCTGCTACGACTTGTTGGCCAACCGCAGACGCATTCCTTAGAAAGATGTAGTCTTATTCTTTTTGACAATAAACGAATCTAAGGCCGGAAGCGCACGGAAAGAGCACGGCGGTTTTGGTCAAAACGTTTTTGACTAAATGCGTTTGATGGTGATGTTTCAGTGCAAATTAAATTACTGATCGTGTGCGTCAGGCCATTTAATTTACATTGTAAAATCAGCATGGAACTCGAATAATCCAAAACGTTTTTGACTAAAACTCCTTTGCATTTTCTGTGTGCTGTCAGCCTTAAGCTTTTGTACCGATTTTCAGAAATTCTTGTGAAATTATTGACCGGTTTCGGAGTTTTGTTTCAATTTTGTCTACGCCTCTGTGTAGTGTATTCTTGGTTGTCTGCCATTTTAGTTTGAACGACAAATTCCACTCAAAACACAGCAATTTCTCTCTCATTTTTACTCCGTCAATTTACGCGTCCGATAAGGCCCCTATTACCGACCCCTATAGATACCGAATCGCGGGTGGCCTAGAGTTATTTTCTCAGTTACGGCTACTAGATAAAAACTGGACCATAGAGATGCAAGGCCGTCTTTGTTCATTGACAGCTATTGTTATTCATACGCGTCACTCGCACGTTCTGGAAATAAATAATTTGCGCAGCGGATGTAAGCGCTCTTTGTTTGGCTGGCTTATCCTGTATCGGAGGTTCGCTAGTTCCTCATGGTGAGTCATGGGAAGTCAGTGGCGGCGGACATGGGGATAAAGATGTCGGGGACAAAGTGGTTGACAAATGACACTACATATCAAAATTTGACGTCCAGCATTTTCTGTCCACGACTGTATCTCTATTCCATATAGTCGCGTCAATAAATACATAAAACAGGCAATCTTCGGAAGTCCTCAAGAACAGCTTCGATTTTAATGTTTTTTTTTTTTGTGAATGTTTGTTTTTATATATTATTCAAAATCAGAAACCTTTTGAAGTGGGGAAATAATTATTTATATTGTTTAAACACTATTTCTTATATTTATATAAAAAAAAATGTTTTTCAATACAAATAATATAGGAAAGTAAATTATAAAATTATTATGAATAATTGTGGATTATTTATTTTAGACATTTATAAATAAAATAATTAAAAATTGTTCATCAATACTTGTAGGAAGGAAAAATTCCTTTTTGACAATGGAACCACCTCAAGAGTATACCCTTTCAAATAAAAGAAGAATTTTGGAAATCGGTACACAATTGACGAAGAAATTGATGAACATACATGAAGTCGGTTTATAAAAGGGAGCGAAAATTTTAGTATTTTTCTCGATTTCCATGGGATTCCCTGGTCAGATCCTGATTTTTTGATAATGGAGCCACCTTAAGAGTATACCCTTTCAAATAAAAGAAGAGTTTTGTAAATCGGTCCACAATTGACGAAGAAATCGGTGAACATAAATGAAATATAAATATATAAATGTTCTGAGGTAACAAGCATTAAAAAAAAAACACAACCGAATTGATAACTTCCTCCTTTTTTGAAGTCTGTTAAAAAAAACGCAAAACTATTTTTTTTAGATAAATATCATACATATTGTTTAAATAATATTAATAGTTATGTCCCCGTTCCAAAAGATTTCTGATTATAAATACATAATATAAAAAAAGCAAATATTAAAAAAAAAGACATCAAAATCGGAGCTGTTTCTGAGGACTTCGTTGACGCGACTAATACTCAAAAATTGAATTACAAGAAATAGTGGCTCCCGCACGATAAAAAATTAAATGGACAGACAATATTAAATTTTAATATCAATACTGTTTTTTCCCAAAAAAAAGTTTGCATATGACATAGCTCAAACGATTTCGTAGAATATGATTATGAATAAATTTCAAACAAAAAAATTGCATAATAAGCAAATCAAACAGGCTTATCGCACCACGTGACTAGGCACGTGTCCCCAGCCATCCACGATCTCCGATTCCTCTGCAGACGACCCGCCACTGCTTTCACCCGCGGAAACGCGCAGCCAGTCCACCTTTAGCGAGAGCCTTGAACGTCAAAGTTAGATGTTTTGTGGTCAAACCGGTCGCGCCGCTCGTGTGTGGCCCCTTTAGCTGGTGTATTTGACACATTTGACACTTGTCAATTCTCATCCCGAAAAACCATCGGCGAGTGCTCGTGCCGCTCCGATGACCGCAGTCCTGCGTTGCGAAAGAGTGAAATCCGCTGGTGGGTAATCGGGCCCGTTTAGGTGTCTTGACGTAACCCGGACGTAACCTCAAAGTGTCCGAGTGACAGCTGTGCGAGATGTCGCAGAGCAGCGCCGTTTACCAGCCGACGACCGTCACGTACGAGTCGGGCGGCCCCCAGGAGCGCTGGCAGGACCGCCCCATCAGCTACTTGGCGTCGTCCGTGAGCCAGGCGGCGAGACGTCCCTGGTGTCTCTCGTGCCTGCCGTCGAGGAACCTGGTGCCCCTGGTGCTGATAGCGTCGTGCGTGGCCTGCTTCTCTCTGGGGTAACCGCTGCGGTTGTTGCTTTGGTTAGTTGGGTGTTTCATGGGGCCCCCTTTACAGGTTGGTGATGCTCATCCACGGCGCGATGGGGTACTCCGACACGCCTGAAGAGAAGGAGGAGGTCTACCTGGTGATCACTATCTTCGGCGCAATTATATTTGCGCTGTCAATATTGTTGTTTGGTAAGTGTAAACATAGGCGGGCGCCGCTTGGAGGGCACGCGACTTGCATCTTGTTTTTCCATTCCTTCTCCAGGTCGTTGCAGTTTATCGCGTATTTTTCTTCTGCATTTTATTTTTTATCTTCCTCATTACTGACAAATACATAATTTGCGTGTTGTTCTTGCGCCAAAACATTGATGTTGCCAACCTAAAATTAACTAACAATTTCTAAGCCGCGCTTGATAATGACAACATTTTGACCTGACCACGACCGACTTTTCCTTTTTCCCAGTCTTCTTCATGCGACTGACGCGCCGCGTCTGCTGGAGAAACGCGAAGGACCACCTGAATTCCTCGGGCGGCCAAGCGCTCACCGTCAACCCCTCGACGGACTTCCTGGTGTCCGCCCAATACGCCCCCGTGTCGGAGGTGGCCTACCAGCCCAGCCAGGAGGACACGGAGCAGAGCAAGCTCATGCCGCAGGAGAACAAGGAGCTGATGTGAGTGTTTTCCGAGCCGTCTTACGACGTCAACTTAAAATTCTGTTCCAGAAACGAAGACACCGACCGCATGGTGGAACGCGACCCCCGAATCGTGCTGCGTCCCTTGAACCAGTCCGCCCACGAAGAGACTTAATCTTCACCGCCCGAACGTCCGTACTCTAGGTCGTTACATTGTAAAAATGTATCTCTATCGTATAAGTCCAATCACTGTTAGCTTATTGTATTAACCAGCTGAGATTATTATTTGTAAGAACTGATGCTTCCGCTTTGTTTACATCCAGAAGAGCACCTGTTTCTTGACCGTTACGCTGGTCCGTAACCGTACTTAAGAAGCCCCAACATTCCATCTTGGATTCTCGAATCCGCCCCAAAAGACACGACTGCATTTACGTTTAGCTGTAAGTTATTTATGTTTAGGTTAGCCCATATTTTTACAAGTCTGTTGTATGTACTTTATTATTTTTTTTTCTAAATCAAACATAACAATAGGTGTTTTATTCACACTCGTCCTACGACTAGATTTACAAAAGGCGTGAGGTAGAAAAATACAAAACTATACACTTTGTACAGGCAGTCAGTCTTAACTGAGGTCCTTGCGTCGCCACCACGGCACCCCCTGCTGGTCCGGAAGCCGCTGCACCCTGTAATGACCGTTAATTACTCCACTGTAATTACAGACAATTACTCACCTTTGCACGTCCGGGACCGCCATAAGCGGCTGGACGTGGCTCCTCAGCGGCTCCAACGGGATCGGCGCGCGTCCGGCGCCGCCGCGCACCGTCATCTTGCGCTTTTTGGCGACGCTGCGCGAATGCCACTGGATGCCGAGGAGGAGACAGCTGACGATCGCCAGCATGGCACCGATGTACACCAGGACCTGGAGGTTCCTCGCGGCCGACTTGCGCAGCACCAGCCCGGCGATGCACAGGCTCACCCCGATCAGGATGCCCATCATGAACACCAGCTGCGCAAAAAACGGATCAAATGTGCCCGAGTGTCGTGGCGACCGTTACCTGCAGGATGAAGTAGCAGACGTTCTCGAAGGTCTGGCACTTGCCCCCGCAACCGTCCACGATGGCGCTGGTCACGCCCGAACTCATCGAGCTCTGGGGGCGCTCGGAGGGGGGCGGGCGCTTGGGCACATTTTCGCAGCTGTAACATTCTTTTTAAATACGTACTGTAACTTACACCACCAACTTACACTGCTTGCGGCGGTACTTCCTGGTACTCGCCCGCGCCGACGTACTGCTGCGGGTACACCTTCCTCACGTCCTTGTGCACGGCGGGATTCCCCTTGTCTTTGGTTCGCCTCGTCGAGCCGCGGTCCGGCACGTGAGCGTTCCGCGAAGCCCTCCGGCTGGACTCGTCGTCGTTCTCGTAATAGTACGGCAGACGGACGGAGCCGCTGTCGTCCGAAAAACTCCGAGTCGCCACGAAGCGCTGCTCCTGACCGTGGTAAACGTGGTGGTACTGGTCGTAGTAGCTCTGCGAGTCGGTGAAGGTGTCATCGCTCGGCAGATCCGTGGGAGGGTAGCCGTTGCGGTGGTAGTGTTTCGGCTGGTGGATGGACGGCTCCCGCTGGTGGGTGCAGGTGTGCGGCGCTTGGATCGTGGTGGGCTGCGGAAGAAAAAAATGTGCTCATAACGAATGGGTCGTATTTAAACGTGCGAACTCATCAGTGTCATCAATTTTTCTTAATAAAATTTTGCCCTGAACCCCGTAGTTATGGAATAATTAAAATTAGCGGTTTTGACGTTAATTTCGATACACGCCACTGAACCCCTGAGCGATGATAACGACACACGACAAAAAACACTGGGAATGAATTTAAACCGCTCGGCGTAAATAAACAAAAAAAAAAACTGAAAACTGACCTGTGGGGGCCTAATAAATAACATGCGGATTTTCGTCTGCCCCTACGTATTACATATTTAAGGTTGTCATTTACCAGCGATAGAGCCTATACCAAATGCACGGGAAACATGTCACCATTTCATTGAATTTTACGGGTTTGTTTTTGATTATTTGACTATGCGGTTATGAAAAATCGATAAAGGACATCTTAATTTAGGGTAAGACGGTATTACAAAGCCGATATTAGCATTTGTTTATTCATAAAAAATGACAAAGTTGCTTCATTTTTAGGAGTATAATGAATGATTTTTTTCCCTATATTTTAAAAGCAATTCAAAATAAAGAAGAATTAAGACTTGATAAAGAAAGGGAACGGAGAGAAAAAGAAGAAAGAAATTAACTTAAAAAAAGGGTTACGGAATAATAAACAATTAAAATGGAACAAAGTGGAAAGGAATAGAAAAATTATAAAGGTATGTTACAAATAATTAGGAACAAAAATTATGATAATAAGAGTAACTACGTGAACGTATCAATTTTTTAGGTCACCATTTAGGGAGGAAAAAAGTCTACCAAAACTAAAAAAAAATGTGGTTGTCATTTTAAAAAATTGATGATGACGTCATAGAATAAAAACCAACAACCATTTTGTATTACATAGATTTTATGGCATTTAATTTTGGTTTTTATATAGATTTTATAGCATTTAATTTTGATTTTTATAGTATTTAATTTTTGTTTAATCACTTAAAATTGTAAAATTATTAACTTAAAAAAAAAAGAAACCGACTTCAAAAAACCCAAAGTAACAAGTTAACTAAAAAGTAAAAAAAAAATTTCAATTTCAGAGTTTTTTGTTGTTCCGCTTAATGTAATTATTTATTGTTCCGTTTAATGAAATTCAGAAATTATTGTTTATTATCTAATTATTAATTGTTTTATAATTTTGAAGTCGGTGCCATAAAAACATAAAACAAATTATACAGGGTGTCCCAACTAAAATTTGTACCCCCCAACAATTCCAATTTCGAACGACTCAGAAGAAAACGCTCGAACAGGTCAATTTTGTTATCAAGGGGGACCAAATTGTACCAACCTTTCATGTCTTAGATCCCACCCCTTTAGCCAGGGGAGCCACCCCCTCAAAAAACTGAAATGGCATGGGTGGTCGTGTGATACATCATTTTAAAGCTTATTCAATTCTCTATCCAAACATACCTTTATCGATTCGTTTCTACAAAAAAAGAGCATAAGAATTTGTTATTTTAAAAATCTACAGAAAATACTCTTCATTTGGAAAATAACAAATTCATGCTTTCTTTGTAAAAACAAATCGATAAAAATATATCTGGATAGAGAATGATGTATCACACGACCCCCCATGCTATTTAAAATTTTTAAGGGGGTGGCTCCCCTGGCTAAAGGGGTGAGATCTAAGAGTTGAAAGTTTGGTACAATTAAGTCCCCCTTGATAACAAAATTGACCTGTTCAAGCGTTTTTTTCTGAGTCTTTCGAAATTGGAATTGTTGGGGGGGTACAAATTTTAGTTGAGTATTTTATGTAGATTTGGAAAATATCGAATTCATGCTTTTTTTGTAGAAAGGAATCGATAAATGTAGGTTTGGATAGATAATTGAATAAGCTTTAAAATGATGTATCACACGACCCCCCATGCCATTTAAATTTTTTAAGGGGGTGGCTTCCCTGGCTCAAGGGGTGAGTTCTAAGACTTGAAAGTTTGGTACAATTAGGTCCCCCTTGATAACAAAATTGACCTGTTCGAGCGTTTTCTTCTGAGTCTTTAGAAATTGGAATTGTCGGGGGGTACAAATTTTAGTTGGGACACCCGATATACCTTCCTACAATAACAAATTAGTTACTACGAATAAAATTATAAAAACAATTCATAATACATTACATAATAAATAATAATTATTTATTTATTTCAAATCTAACAATAATTTATTCATCTGTCGGTATATCCAACCTAAACCATGCAAAATTGGGACATACTACGAATATATATCTTTTACCTAATATATGAAATGAGTTCTGAAAAGTTTAATTCCGTAATCATAATCGTGAATTAAGAAGTCTGATATTATCAGGGAATTATAACTATAAAATGTATAGTATTATGTTTTACTTGGTACCGACTTCAAAATTATAAAACAATTAATCATTAGATAATAAACAATAATTTCTGCATTTCATTAAACGCAACAATAAATAATTACATTAAGCGCAAATTATGTTACTTCGGGTTTTTTGAAGTCATTTCTTTTTTTTAAGTTAATTATTTTTTAAATGGCCGTAGCGAACGTGTTAAGAACATTACATAACGCAATTAATTAATAATTAATTGTTTTAAAGTCTAGCATTACACAGTGACAATACCACAGTATTGTATTGTCACTTATCAATAACAAACGACAACACTGAATCCACATTGTTGATTTTTGTCGAAATTATATTCTCAGAATATTACTCCTATATTTTTATAATACATTTCTTTACGCCACCATAAATATTGTTATTTTATATTTATCATAATTTCTTTATTCAATAAATACTACACACAAAGCGAAAAAGGATTCGCTCAACAACGTTTAAAATAAATGAGGTATTTATTACTTAGTTTTATTGAGGGTAGGCAGAAGCAATAGGTTGGACCCTATTGTAAAGAGATATGGTCACCCAGGTCAATATTCAGTTTGAACGTACGGAATAACACAGAAAATAATCTTTGGGTAACTGGGTATTTTCTTGGTCCCTAAAAGCAACAGGTCACTGTAATATCACAAAGCAGATCTCACCGAGACACTTTAGTTCCACTATTCTACACTAGGTTACAGCATCTCACGACGAATGTACAAAATTTTATCTCACTTCAACATCGGAAGAAATTTGTCTCTCACTAAATGACAACCTTAAGTTGAAAACACCTTCTCCGATGATTTATGTATTATTGAATCCTCCGGCTGTAAAAATTAGACTTTCTGTACGTGATCGGGATTTAATTGTTGCTCTTTTAAAATTCTCCAAATTCGATTCGCTAACCTTCGGGTACTGGCGGTTTTTTGCAAAACACAATGCACAACGTTAATCGAAATTAGGCACACGAAAAAAAAGCAGGCATCTTTTACGCTAATAACTTTAAAAGCGAAAGTAAAATACAATAACACGCCCGGTCGAGTACGTCCGCCGATACTGATTCTCAACAGCAGGTAAGCGATGCACCCGAGAGTGCAAAAAATTTAGAAATTGATAAGGATAAGAAACTGATAAAAGCAACTGATTGTCTGTAGGTCAAGTTAAAAAAAATATCCATAGGCGGTTCGTGCATTTGAAGGGTACTAAAAAATGTTAAAGAAAAATTGAGTGGTAGATAAAAATGTTGTTGCTCTCGGCGAGTTCTACTACTGGTTAAAATTAAATTAGTTATTTCGGGGACATCCTGTATATCCAAAATCAACGATGAAGAAATAATGAAATGAAGATACTGGAAAACTAAGTGAGCGACAAGCTGCGGGCCTGAATTAAATGTGAAAATAGCTGATTGTAAATATCAATTTTAGAAACGAGCAGAATGAAAATTCCAATTCCAATTTCGAAAGACGCAGGTCAATTTTGTTATCAAGGGACCAAATTGTACCAAACTTTCAAGTCTTGGATCTCACCCCTTTAGCCAGGGGGGCCACACCCTTAAAAAATTTAAATGGCCTGGGGGGTTGTGTGATACATCATTTTAAAGCTTATTCAATTCTCTATCCAGACCTACATTTATCGATTCCTTTCTAAAAAAAAAACATGAATTCGATATTTTCCAAATCTACATAAAATACTCTTGATTTGGATTTTGCGATCCCCGTCACGTGACTTTTCGGTAGTTTGTGGATGTCCGTAAAATGGGGTGCCAAGCGAAAAATTTCTCGGGATGGAGAACTGGTGTTGTTGACATATTTCGTGACTATTTATGGGTAACTTCTTCAAGACTATAAAAAACCTACATAGTATAAATATTGAATGATACATCCGTATTTACCTTGTGAAACACTTCCTTGATTAAGAAATTTAACATTATTGTTGGAAATTATTAAAAAGATTAAAATATTCTATCTTACAAATGGCATGACGTCTCTTATTCTTGTGCGGATTGTCAATTTTGTTTAAATGTTAAAAATTCGGTGTTGGTATACAACCAACATCGCGTCTGACTATTACGGGTCGCATATTCTAAACTGATTATTCTACTTTAGTTTTTTTTTACCTGGACAATTGTATTCATATTACATAGCATAACATCACATCACATATTATAACAACAGATTCTTTTTTAATATCATAGTCTAGGATATTGACTTTTTTGAAATTTAAATGATGGTCCGTTTCGTGATGATGGTGTGCTAGGGCGGTCTTTTCTTTTTTGTTGTTACAACTGGTTTTGTGTTGGATTATACGTTTTTTTTTTTTAGGTTTTGGGATGTTACATATATTTGATTACAATTCATTCATGGAATGGCGTATATTGTGTTAGTGATGTTATCAGGAGGTTCTTTATCTTTTAATGTAGTGTATAGATTATATATTTTGTTATTGGGTGTAAATGTTGTTTGAAAATACTCTTTATTTTTCTGATAAGTGTTTGATGAGGGAAATGTTGTAGAAATTATTAATTTTGTTGTCGTCATGTTTTTTTGTTCATTCATGCAGCCTTTGATGAACCATTCTGGGTAGTTGTTATTTTTTATACTGATACTGACGTACTATTCAATATTTATATTATATAAGTTTTTTTAGTCTTGAAAAAGTGACCTCTTTTACCGTTTCAGTTTGATGTCATATGGAAATGACTTTTCTGTTTTGCATGCGGAATAAAATGCATAAATTGTAAACCGATAACAATGAGGGAAGGGAGTAACGGCCAAACTAAGCGAGTGAAACAAGAAAATTCTCTGTAGCTCACAAAAAGGTGCAAACACTCCAATTATCCCCTAACAACGTCCCAATTATTTTCCTCCTCATCGGCGTGATTCGAGCAAACCTCTTTGTGCTCTCTCCCTGAATAGCCGCGAATAAACGTCGGTGCGTCTGTGCCGTTGATTTATTTTAGGTCGTCTGAATAACGAGCAAAGAGGTGTTAAGTGATGGGAGATTTACTAGGGAGAGGTCGCTTTGGATTTTTTTGTCTGAAGAAATACAATGGCGCCAGAAATGTAGGCGACACGTAATTCGATCAATATTAATAATAATAAAGAATGATACACACGGTATTTCGGGCAAAATTAAAAATAACTAGATTTCGTTACTAGTTCCCCGTCAGGAAATACCGACGACAAGGTGATTGTCACCTTGACTCTTTTGTCGGCTAGTCAAATTCGAAACTCGCCCGACCAAAACTAATCGACACTCATGCGGAAATGCACTTGTTACATAAACAATTATGTGTGTAATCGGGCGTCGTTGTGGAGGGGGCGGTGTTACGTTTGCCGTTTAATATCCACTCAGACATACACGACATGTCAGATTTGAAAGCCAGCCATCTGCGTCGTGTCTGTCACTTCTTCGTCGATGCTCACCTGATAAGGGTTGTTGTCAGAGACTGACGGGACGCGGCAGTGGGTTGGGAGCAGACGGCGCGACATGTGGACGGCGTCGCCGCCACACCATTTCTGGCGGCCTGCAAAGACGAAAATAACATAAATTAATGTGCGAATTTTTTCTATACACAGGGCGATCATTCAACTTTTTTAACTAGCTGAAATGGGCACCGTGAAAACAAATTACAATACTGTCAAAATATAAGTGTTTTACACACTCCCTCGACAACAAACAGGCATTCCACCACATTCACGCACACAACAAATCAGCATCGACAAACGCACCAATTACCTCACGTGTCGAATGCAGTCCCACCCGCACTCACACCCCGACACCTATCAATTAACAGGGATTCGGTCTGAACGTCGAGAAAAACGCGAAATATGCCACAAATCCGCGCCGGTCGTAGGTGGCCTGGTGCCGAGCACTGAAAACAGTTGACTAACCCAGCCTCCGGATAGGCTCTTTACTCTTTCTTTTTCGACGCCGTCCATCTGGCTGCCAGTGGCGCGCGCTCGGGCCTGTGCGATATGGGCGGTAAAAAGGCGGCATGTCCACGTGATACCGAAAATGACGGTTCCGATTATGCCTTTGTGAAGCCTACTTCGACGTTTCTTCTTTGATTATATTACCACCTTGTAGTTTATTATCTGTAGTCTGCGGCGTACCGACCTCCGCCACTGGCGCCCCATAACTCATGCTAACAAGATCTCCTCTCACTCTCGCGCCTCGAACGTCGTCCTTGTCTGCTCGCATTATCTGTGATCTTCGATACACGAACATTCCACGGCCGACCGCGACCGGCGAAACGGGCGTGTAAACAAACAATTACCCCCGCGTCCCTCCCCCGCCGGATCTAATTATGATAGGCCTTCTTCTCGGGCCGAGCGACTGGTTTGTTTATTTAACGAGACACGGCGATTGGAGGTGGTTTTTTCGGGCGGACGGGTGATTAGAGGGCGGCGTCGATTCGCCGATCGAAGGATGTGATTGCCGGGTCCTGAGGGGTGGCTGTAATCACAAGTCAAATAATGGGATAAACGGGGAAAGGGTGGCAGTGGTCGTGGGGTTTCTTCTGACTATTGTTGTCCGTTACGGGGTTATGCAAGCAATCATACACGTGCACAACGCTGTTTGTCTGCTTTGCGTAACTAAATTCGCCAGAACTAACAACTGCAGTCGTAAAATTAAACGACCCATTCTGAAAAACTCGTAAATTGAAATTGCCACTAAATACAATACGGGAAAATCAATCACACATGCTTGGGACATGTTCCCCCATGGACCTCTTTTCTTCCTCTTTCAAAATCTTGGTCGTCTGCAATCACCGCAGAAATCGCCCAAGGGCGCCCATGAACCGACAATGCTAATTGTTTCATCCTCGCTATGGCCTAATCATCATCACTGGTTTCGGTGACTTCAAGTCACGACCATAAACAAGCAAAAAAAAGGAGGCGGGTTCTTCTGATGTGCAGATTCTGAGCGGTATTGTTTGATAATACGTTTTTGGTGAGGCCCTGAAGAATCGCTCTGACGTCACCGATTAAAAGCTACTTAGAATCGGTACCATGGGCTCACTGAGGTGGTACTTGTGGAGCTGGGAGCTCATTGTTTGGAGGTTCATCACTAAGGGGGTGATCCCCTTTAAAATATTTTCGAAGGTAAGTGATCACTGGGTTGCAACACCGTCTTGTTGAGAGTAATGCCCTCTCGCTCATTTCTTTTTTATTCGTTACTCATTTCGTCCGTGTCGCAAACATTGTCCAACGACCATTTTTGCGCAACATTCTAATTTAGCTGCAATCCTTTTCACAACCGTGCTATTCGTGTCCGACGAAGCGCCTCCTCGATGCAATCGGCGATCCATCTGACAATACAGTTAGGCAAGAAACCGCCAACCTTGGTTAACAAATCGTCCATTTAAATCCAACTTTTAGCTAATTACTCGGCACTTTTATCGCCGTCGTACAGGCTCAATTAGATGGAGACCTTCGATGTGTATGCAAAATGCAAGATGCGGAACGGGTGACATAATACGACGATGCAACTGAAGAAAAAAAAAATGGATTTCGCAGTGAGAAGAGCGGAAAGAGCTTGTGAGTCACATTTCTTTTTCTGTCACAACACCCACATCTAATGTTGCAAATAAATATGTGGTAATAACAAGAGATCCAGGGGGCCAGCCCTGGAGCGTACCACAATATAGCAATATTGAGCAGGAACAGTCTCGTTAAAACTGATCAAAATTGGTGGAAGCGCTGTTGCAAAAGGAGTTTTGAAAATTCTCAACGACGTTATTCGCGCTCAATAAATCTATCAATATGATGATTCAACAGTACTTATAACATATTATGTTCATCATTAATATGCATCGCAGGCGGCGTTGGAATTTTGAAATTATGTTGGGGAAAACTTGGCTGCAGGTCTTTTTATTTTATTTTGTTGTCGGTTTGGTATCGGCCACGTTGGAATTTTAGCTTCACATTGGGGGCATCCTCAAAAAAGGGAGGGTGTGGTTGAGTCGTAAAAGACTTTTTTTGCAGATTCGCAGAATCCACTATAATGGAAGATAAACTTAAAGTTCACAACGTAATTGATATAGATTACATTTTTTAATTTTTTTCTAAATGACAATCGGGCAATAGAATCTAGTAGGTACTGTTTTATAAACTAAATTAAAGGTGCGATTAGACTTTTGACAGCCTAGTTCGATGTACATAAATATTAAAATACAGTATACATATATCGGGTCTTTATAATTGATTCATACATCGTGTTACCTCTAGAAATCAAACTTTACACGTATACTAACTTTCAAAAAGTAACACCCATGTGTTTTCGGAGCAAGTTCGGTTGGAGCGCATTCGATGGTTGCTATGGGTAGATGGCCACGATTTATCGCAGAATCACCGTCCTTTGAATGAGAAGACTGGGTGGAAAAATGGCCTTTAATTTTGTTTTCCAATGAGTCCAAATTGTTTATGATGAACAGATGGTCGTAGAAGGTTGAGAATACAGGGGTGGAAGGAAAAATCCGGACTTTATTCAAATGACTCCAGGAGTGATGGTGTGGGAAGGCATTGCATATAGAAGCCCAACGTCTTTAGTTGCTCTTAGGGGTACTGTCACCATATATTCGGTATGATTAAAGACATATTCCAACAGGACAACGCGCCACCCCATACGACACTGAGGTCAACGACATTTATAGAAGAAAACCATGTTAACATCTTATCCTGGCCGTCACGTTGACCCGATCGATGTTTGGGTTATGCTAGAATATGCCAACGCCGCCTCGTGCCGCGATAACCATTCTGGAAGAACTTTGACACCAGAGAGTTGCGGAGCGAAGACGCATGATTATTTTTTACATGAATTTGTAAACTTTGATCATTATTCCTTATTTAATCGTATTTTTTTGAAATTAGTATAAATGTATATGGAGAATTTTGACGTGCCTACTGCCTACTGGATGTACGAGTCATTTATGAAGACCCTGCACTAATATTGAGCAAAAGTGAAACCAGCGGGTCAAAAAACGGAACCCTGGAGGGCATCGAACCACCAATGGGATATGGCAACACTGTTAACAATTGAAATTCGGCAAAGCACGGTGGTGCGATTATGCTGGTGCGATCGATAATGTCGAAAAGGTGGTGTGTAACCATGACAACCGAATTTGTTTGGGCGTTGTTGTGAGCGAAGCGAGTGTGTGGACTCCAAGCTCCAAATGGTTCCGGAAGAAAACTCATCCGGGATATAAGACTGTAGTTGTGAAGGAAACAGGTCAGAACGCATTTTCTCCATGTGTGTTTTGTCAACAATTAAACAAGGCCTAATCAGGTCGCCAGTGGCAAACAAGACAACAAACGCGGCGTACCTCCAAGAGTAAGGCCAAAATCGCGACCACTTCCTCTCGACCTTTTTCTCTTATAGTGGGGGGTGTACCCGTCGAAATCGTATCAAGGTCGCGCAAATCGCCGGAGATTACGCTCAGACCCGGCATGCAAATAATAAAATTTATGCTAAAAGTGTCAAGGCTGGCATGCTGCTGCTGGTTGCACATTAATTAACTCGACCATTACAACACACGCTCGCGAGTAGAGTACCAGTCGACGAAGTAAAAGTTTTATTTGTTGTTAATATTAAGTGGTCTCTGGTGGACGGTTGGACGATGTGACATAACGCGGCCGATGTCAAAGGTCCCGATATAGTAAACACAACAGCGACGCGAATGATGCCCGCTTGTGATGGACAGTGATGGAGAGGTCTTCGATATGTTCTTGTCGAAATCGCGGATTTGGTAACAGGTGAGATAATGTGGCGCGGGTTTAGAAAGTAGAACGGTTTTGGACCAGGAACTAGGCTAGCACTTTCCGATAAGGTCCAATTTTGGTCTCCAATTTGCGATCGTAAAATTTTATGCTTCAATAAAAGTTTGATAAAGCCTCAAATTTGCATCAATATTGATCCGAACAATATTTACACGTAGATAAATCCAATATAAAAGTGTTAAATAAGAGGTTTTTTTCAGTTGGTGTTAGAAAGTAAAAAGTGTCAATTATAGCATTGGTGTGATAACATTCTTTCTTGACCTTTTTGCCCCTCCTTTGAAAATAAATAAAAAAGAAATGTGAACATTCGTCTTGGAGAGGCTTCTTGGAACCTTTTAGCTTAATAATTGAAATATAAAGTGTGACACACAAAATCACATTAGCTGCAATTACGTTGTTCTTTAATGTATACTTACCTCATAGTTGGCTTCTCGAGTAATAATACACTATATGAAGGTACCATGTTTGGTACTTTTGTATTTTTAAGACGTTACTGTAGATATAAAATCTGACTGAAAAGAGCTATTTTATCATTATTTTACATACGTATTTCCATTTCGTCCAGGTATCATATAATATGTATCCACAAATAGAATTTTTTCGAAAGATAAGTGTGTACCAACTTAACTTTATCTATTTCAAGTACAAACTTGTGATACGAACATATTAACACAATGAGTACATCTGATAAATAAATAAATTATAATATTAGTACTCCAGGGTTCTATTTGGGGACCAATGTTATTTGTAATTTGTGGAAGTATCGAACTTTTATGTTGTTTTTAATCCAACGCATATTTATTCACTTGCTCATTGACGGTGGCTCAGAACTTACTCAAGTCGTCACACATGTTGCTAAATACACTCAATTTATTGTGCATTGTGTTGTGACCTTTTAACTGATAAGAATAATTCTAGGAAAAAAATATCAAAACATATGTACTTAAAACATTGTCCGAAACATATTGAAAGTCGGTAAGTCACAATTGTTACGTCGAAAATGTTCCAATTCCATGTTCAGTGGAAACAAAATATTGCAGACTGCAATATATTTTTTTTAATTTTGTCTCAATTATTCTCTATATATTAATTCGCAAACACATTGGTACACTTTCACTCAACACACCTAAACAATATACAGTGTGGAAATTAAGTAAGGAATAAATTCAGTAACTCCGTTAGTATTTGCGCTAGAAATAAAAGTTAAAAAGTATGTGGTAGGGCCAATTATAGCTCATCCGACAAACGTATACTAATTTTTTTCATCACTTTTTTTTGACAGTTATGACGTCATCAATATTTTTTTTTTAATAGCAACCTATGTTTTTGATTTTACATTCGCATAGAGTTTTTAATTCTGATTTCAACGTTATCAAATAGTCAATAGGTTACATAAGGAAAAAATAAATAAAAACAGAGCTGTCTAATTTTATCAGCATTTAAGGAAAAACCATAGAAATCCAAACAAAACAAAGTTCCCAATAGCAATCAATGAGAAAAAATAAGAAAACAACCCTAAATTTCAAAGTAGGGCTAACAAATTAACAAATAGACTATTGATGTGAGAGTTATAAATTAAAGATATTACACCAAATGTTCAAACTGATGACCCTGCATCATCTGACAAAATCCAAGACGATCATAAAAAGCAGCCAATACGTTTTGAATGGTTTGAGGAGTTCTTAAACTGCACTCAAATTCTTCCTTCAAGATCACCCAAATTGTTGGCTCGGTTTTGATACACCTTGCTTTTTAAGTGCCCCCATAGAAAAAAATCTAATCTGGGGACCTAGCCTGCCATTCTATTGGACATCTTCTTCCATCTTCTTGGAAACACTTCGTCCAAATAACGCCGCACCGGGCTTGGTGTGTTGGAACACCATCCTGTTGCAACCAGATATTATTATTTAGAAGTTTATTTATTATTTAATAGAGGAAAAACAGTTCAGACACAATTATTTTGTACCAATTCAGAACTTGTCAACATTGTATTGGTATCTCTATGGTTTTTTCTTAAATTCTGTTAATTTTTTGAACTTTTAGTAATTTGAACTTTAGCGCCGTTTTAATTCATTTTTTCCTTATCTAACCTATTAAGTATTTGACAACGTTGAAAACAGAATAAAAAACTCTATTCAAATGTAAAATAAAAAACATAGGTTGCCATTAAAAAAATATATTTATGACGTCATAACTGTCAAAAAAACTAATGAAAAAAAAAAGTACACGTTTCACATGGTTTTTAAATTCTATTTCTTGTGCAAATACTAACGGAGTTACTGAATTTATTCCTTACTTAATTTGCACACTGTATACACTGTTGGAAAGGTCTTGACCTGTGGATGTGTTTAGAAAAAAACCTACCCGGATATGTGTTTGTGTGCATGAGTTACGCGCTGCTGAATTATAGTTACTATAATTACTATAAGAAATAATTTCTAATATCACTTGATCTAAAAAAAAGTGTAACACAAGATCTAGCAAATGCCAAATACTGTGCTTATCTTTTGTATGATCACAGACATATAGCCAGACTACCCAAAATCAGAGCCACTTCTTATCAAATAAACCATGTCAAACAGATAAATTGATAAGGCATCAGCATCCGCCGTGCCATCACATCCTAATTGTGCTCGAAGGTGTTTTTTTCAGGTAAACCCGTTATGGCAGCTTTAAAAACCAACCAAAGATGGCTCATCCTCTTCGTCACCGTCGCCATAACCACACTTTTAATTTATTCCTCAAACGTCACCACCATCACGATATACGAAAAAGAAGAAATAGTGTTGGCGCAAGCGCCGCGCGGATCAAATCTGTCGAAGAACTGGAGGAGACTGACCAAGAACGAGGTCGGTTCGGATATGTACAGTGTGAGCGCAAATAACTTTTTTTCAGACGGACAAGTTGTCCGTATTGGGGCGGATATTGTTCTTGGAGGAGGACCCGCCGGAAGTGGCGAATCCCAAAGAGGGGAAGTATCAGATTTTGGTGTGGAAGTACGGGAAAGCGATAGAAAATCGACATTTGAAGCAGTTCGGGACGGAGAGGTTAGTGGCTGTGTGCAGCCGGCCCGCAGTTGTGTAAATCGGACTTTCTTCCAGAGTGGACCCCTTCGACTCCTGCTCAGTCACCAACTGCGAAATTACGTACGACGACTCCACTCTGACCACCGCTGACGTAGTCATCTTTCACCTGCATCGGATGAAATCCGGGGACCTGCCCCCGAAACGGGGTTCCCCCCGCCAAATCTGGGCCTTCCTCACCGACGAGAGCCCCTATCATACGTTCCTCAATAAGAACAACCTGACCAATTACAACGGGGTCTTCAACTGGTCCATGACATACAGGTGGGCAGCAAACGCGACGGCACTTTTGAAAAACGTCCCTTTTTAGAATGGATTCGGACGTTCCCGTTCCTTACGGGCGCACCGTTTTACGGAGGTACGCCCTCGAGACGGCCCCCACGTTTCAGAAGCGCAAGGACGTACTCGTTGCCATCATGGGTTCCAACTGCGGGGGCACCAACAAGCGATGGGACTACGTCAAGGAGCTGCAGAAGCACCTCACGGTGCACGTGTACGGGGGCTGCGGCACCGACTTGAAAAAAAAGTATGTCGTTACCGCTCTTCCTTTTGTCCTCACGACACTGTTGCAGGTGCGAGGGTCACTTCCGAGAGGACTGCCCCCTTGTGGGCGATTACCTGTTCTACCTCGCCTTTGAGAACTCCAACTGCGACGAATACGTAACGGAGAAACTCTGGTGGAACGCCTACTCGAAGTACTCCATCCCCATCGTCATGGGGGCCACCAAAGCCAGCTACGCGAAGCTACTACCTCCCGAATCCTACCTCAACGTGGACGACTTCGCCAAGCCCAAAGACTTAGCCAATTACATCCTATACTTAAATGCCACAGGCAACTACCAAAAATTCTACAACTGGACTTCCAACTTTGAAGTCCTGAACGAACACGGGTATTTCCACAGCAAGTCCTACCACTACTGCAGGGTGTGCGAAGCTCTGAACTACAACAGCAGGACGCCCAAAGTTTACCGGGACTTGGCCCAGTTTTGGAACGTCAAGACAGATTGCCACCCGGCGTGGAACGCCTGATTTTCGTTACCGCTGTACATATCGAATAATATATTTAATAAATCCAAAGAGTGAGGTTACATTTTTGTGGGGGCGCATTCGGACTTACCCGAGCAGTGAGAAGAGACGAGGTCACTCGCGGCACACACAAGGGGGGTGCGCCGGCAGCACTGATGGCCAAATTAGTGGAAAACTGGCGGATTTTTCACGAAAAGTCAACAACACAAAAACATGATTTGGGGATTTTATTATTTTACAGATATGACAGCAGTTGGCTAAATTTAGTGACCTTCACCGGGTTGTATTTTGGGTTGTGTGATACCGGGCGCTAAATATAAGATTATCAAAAAAAAGTGACGGCAAAACATCGAAGTTTGAAGTTTGCCGATTCTAAATATGAATCAGAATGTTTTTTCGTTACTTGGATTGTTAAATGCACAAAGATACAATTTTAATTTCACACAAATTTCACAACTTGACATAGTTCAACGTCAACACTTTTTTGGCCAAGCGAATTTTGTGCTTAAAATTGTTGCAGGTATTTTAATGACACTCTTGTGCATTTTAAAGCCCCTTTCAGATTACTTTTCTGAAATCCTTGTAAAACAAGCCTTAGCAGCAATGGCAGCATCGCCGCCATCTGTATGGCAATGACCCTGAGCTGTCATCTGGCAAATGCCAACCGTCAAACAAATGTTTAGCTTCCCAATTGCGCTCGTTTAGAACGTCGAAACCGGCCTCTTGCCCAGTCAGCGCAGCGCCCCCAGCGTCAGCACCGCGCCTCCGCCGCGAACGATGCCGTGTACATGCACCCCCTGAGTTTCGCCAAAATGAGTAAACACATGTACTCCACCGCGAATCTTACAGACAAGGAGCTCAAGGAGCAGGGAAACCGTCTGTTCAGCCTCCGGAAGTACGACGAGGCCATCAGCTGCTACAGCAAGGCTGTCGTGAGTCCAAAACAGGCTAATTCTCCAGTTGACAAAAGTGAGGTTATGTCGGAAATTTTCCAGATAAAAAACCCAGACGTGGCCCATTACTTCACCAACCGGGCCTTGTGCTACCTGAAGCTATCGCGATGGGAGCAGGCCTGCACGGACTGCCGCCGAGCGTTGGACATGGAGCCCAATCTGGTCAAAGGCCACTTCTTCCTCGGCCAGGCCCTCATGGAGCTGGAGAACTATGACGAGGCTGTCAAGCACCTCATGCGGGGTGGGTGCACGCGTGGGGAGCTTATATTGTCATGTAGCTTCAAGGGGATATGCCCGCCTGCTGTTGTAATAGGGGCACTATAAAATTAAGGCGATAATACGACAGATCTAATTCTACGAGCTGCGTACCGAAACCGGTTTCCATAATGTAACAATAGACTATGTTAGGATTAGAGCTTAGTCGTATTATCGCCTTGAGATGACAACGTTGTTGTCGAATCGCGTCGGTGTTTGTGGGGGTCATCATGTCTTAACATGATCCCGTTCCAGCATCCGATCTAGCCAAGGAACAAAAACTGAACTTTGGCGACGACATAGCCGCACAGCTGCGGGCAGCTAGAAAAAAACGCTTTTCAATCCAAGAAGAGAAGCGGATAGCCCAAGAGATCGATCTACTCACCTACTTGACCAGTCTCGTGAAGAGCGACAAAGAAGTCCAGATCGAGAAGTTGAAAGAACAAGAATTGGATAACGAGGCCGAGGAGGACAAGATTCGAGAAATCGAAGAGAAATGTGTAAGTGTCTCCCAAAGGTGTCACTTTGCCTGATCTGTGCTTTCCAGGACTCGAATCTAAACGAACTAAACTCCCTTTTCATGAAAGTGGACGAGAAGCGACGAGTAAGTGCCGGGTTTGGGTCGTGTCTAGTTGTAGCGATGATTCATGTTGCAGAAACGCGAAGTTCCGGACTACCTGTGCGGCAAAATCAGCTTCGAGATTCTGCAGGAGCCCGTGATAACCCCCAGTGGGATAACGTACGACAAAAAGGACCTGGAGGAGCACCTCCAGGTAATTGTAAAAAAAACTCCCACACTTTGGCTCCACGAGCGTCGTTTGTTTTAGAGAGTCGGCCACTTCGATCCCGTTACACGAGTGAAGCTGACGCAGGATCAGCTCATCCCTAACTTCGCAATGAAGGAGGTGGTCGACGCGTTTCTTGCCGAAAACGAGTGGGCTCTGGACTACTGATGCGCATTTTTTACGTTATTGGACACTGTTATTGAGGCACTGTTATTGATTTTCGAGGTTTCAGTTGTTCATTTCTTATGATTTGTGCAATTTAGCGTGTAAATAAAGGTTATTTAAGTGTCGTCACGTGCTTGTTAGGCCCCGCCCCCTTTCTAACGTGCGGCCAATGAACTGCAGCGACCACTAGATAAGTTCGTCAACAAAGAGGAATACAATAAAATTAGACAATGGAATTAGATAAGCAATAAAACCGTGATTGCACCACCAAATCGGTCAGTACCCGCGATGTCGGAACTAGACCTGGAGTATTGGATGACGAACTTGTCCCCGGAACTGCGGGACACCCCCATTATCTACCTCGCGATACCGGGCTCCCACGACAGCGCCACCTTCGCCATCACCCCCGATTCGGACGTGGCTCCCGACGCCGAGGGCATCCTCCAAGTTCTAGCCAACTACCTGGGCTGTTGCATGAAACCCATTCTGACCCAATGGTCGGTGACTCAGAACTACTCGGTGCGACAACAACTGTACAATGGAATCCGGTATTTCGACTGCAGGGTGGCCACCAGCACCACCAGCGACCTCTTCTACATTGTACACAGTTTGTACTCCGAAGAGGTGGGGGTGGTGTTTCGCGAGATCAACGACTTCCTGGAGCTGCATCCCCAGGAGGTACCCAACTACCTAAAATGACTGTCTACATCTGCAGCGTTGTTCCAGGTCGTCTTTATAGACTGCCAACATTTCTACGCCTTCCAGGACTACGACCACAAGCGGTTCGTCCACATGCTGGATGGCATCTTCGGGGAAAAGCTCCAGCCGTACACTAAGGATATGAAGAGCCTCACTCTGGCTTCCATGACTGATACCAATCGCCGTCAAATTATCCTGGTATATCGGGAAAGCCCAATTCAGTTGGACCCCCAGTTCTGGCCCTCCCAGTCCCTCCCGAACCCCTGGGCTGACATGGTGGTGTCGTGGAATCTGATCGACTTCCTAACGGATCAACTGAAGAGTAGAGACTACAACGTGGGGTATGTCTCGCAGTGCATTTTAACCCCCAGCTCGTCGTACATTTTGCGACACGTATGCAGTAAGTAGCAGCGTCTTTAAGGCCCCAATGACAATAGTTTTAAGGTAATCTGATGAAGGAGTGCTTTTTGCCACTTGAAGAGGACAAGTACAAGTGGTTGATCAACCAAAAACCGGGACCGGGTGGACTCAACATCGTCATCTCGGACTTCGTGGAGTACGAGAACGACGAGTTTGCTAGGGCCGTGATCGGGTTGAACGCGAAGCTTGGGGAAGTCACCCGTTTGAAGGCATTGAAGTGGTGACGGGGTCTAGTTTGTTATTGTTGATTTCTCAATAAACATTTGATTGATAAAGATATGATAAAAGACAGATATCAAGATAAAGTCTATTTCTGGAAATTCCTGAGTTGCTAAGCACTGCGCAATGACCTCCGTGCGAGCATAATGAGCGACCTCATTATGCAGGAAAAACCCAAACAATACCCCACTAAATCGATGAAATTACCATTTTCACCTTTGCCGCTCCACGATGCAAGCCTCTCTTAACGACATGGAGCATTGGATGACCAACTTGCCCCCGAAGCTCAAGACCACCCCCATCATTGACCTGGCAATCCCAGGTAGGAGCCCCTCGGTAGCATCCTGACTGACGACCCCGTTCCAGGTTCCCATGACAGCGCAACCAGCGGGATCACAAACAAATCCAGACTTTCCCCCGACGCCGAGCCAGCCATTCGGCGACTGAGGTTCACGGGGCCCCTTTTGAGAGCCATCATGGTAAGGTGGTGCAGGACGCAGACCGCCACGGTGGGGCAGCAGCTACTCGGAGGCGTTCGTTACCTGGACTTCAGAATCGCCACTAAGGCCAAAAATGATTCGTTTTACCTGGTGCACGGGATGTACTCGGACGAAGTGGAGAAGACGTTCGAGGAGGTCAAGAGCTTCCTGGAGGGGCATCCCAAGGAGGTACGGACATAACCTCAACTTTTCCTGGGACACTGTTCCCCATTCAGCGGCCGCACCCAGTGTGACTTCCACCAGCGTCCTAGCTTTGTTTTGGTCACCACCATAATAAATATAGCGTCGTATTTCAGGTGGTGATTCTGGACTGCCAGCACTTCTACGCCTTCCAGCAAAGCGATCACGAGCGCCTCATGTATCTCTTGACGTCCACCTACGGCCACAAACTGTTACCCTACACCTGCCACATGAAGCACATCTCCCTGCAGTACATGACCGACTGTAGGTACCAAGTCATGGTGATCTATAGATCGGACGCCGCTCGCTTCGGACAGCCCCTCCTGTGGCCCTCCGCCTGCTTCCCTACTCCGTGGGCCGACACCCCCTCAATCCCAACTTTGATTGCATTCTTGGCGGACAGACTGGAGCGCAGGGACGCCTCCGTGGGGTTCATTTCGCAGTGTGTGTTGACCCCGACACCCTGGTTCATAATTAAGCATTTATTTAGTAAGTCAAAGGACCGGCGTGGTCAGAAATTGAGCTGTTGGGTTTCAGGTACACTGAAGAAGCAGTGTTTGCTGCCACTGGAAATGGAGAAGTACAGGTGGTTGAAGGCGCAGAAGCCTGGCCGTGGGGGCCTCAACGTGGTCATTTCGGACTTCGTGGAACACGAGGGGGGAGCGTTTCCGAGGGCCGTGGTGGGGCTAAACGAGCGGTTGTTGCATAGCGATGGGGGGAAGATGACGCCTATTCAGTAGAACTTTATGTAGGAGCATTAACTGTTTTCAAAAATAAGTATGGCACTTATCTCTGCTGTTGGGAATCCTGCAAGTGACAAATCAAATATTTTTTACAGTATTATTTAAATTGTGATATACGCCGATAATTGCCCTAATCGCTAAAACTTGTAACTGTGATCCAATATAGGAAATACTAGCTATGAAACTGGCATATTTATTGCCCCTACATCTAGACATGAGCTCGCCCCCTTTGGAGAATAAATCCGCACGCCTATGGTTCCCGTTGTTATGTCTGTGTCGACGTTTAATTCCTCATTGTGCATTTACTGGCCAAATTTAGACCAACTCTCGATTCAGCCGTAAGGAACACCCGAATTTCATCTTTTGAATCTTCTTCTAGTACCTAGGAACTTCTTACCAGTGAAAACGAATTATAACCTCACTTTCGAGATTGCGTTATTTCAACCAGATTCGGACGCTATAACTCGAACTGAGCAGTATCAATTCACCCCTTTGTGATAAAAACATGTGACTCCCACGTTTTAAATAGTTCGCGGGCCCAAATACACCTAACCTCAAAACGCTGAATGTCAAACAACACCCAGCGGCGTAGCATAGGATGGAGCAGCCGAAACTTGTCCCCGTTTTGAAACTAAACGACACCTTTGCTTCCTACCAGGCGCTTCGCGCCGCTGTCGAAAAGTATGAGAAGATCAACAAAGTGCAATTTTGGATCCGCGACGCCAAGCGGCTGCACCGGGCGCCCCCGAGCGTCTACAAGATCGTCAAGAACCACCCCGAGCTCGAGTACTGTAGCATCAAATTGAGCTGTATCTACGGAGGGAAGCCGTTTCAGCAAAAAAGGGACACATTTGCAAAGTCGATGCGAAAAAACCGAGGGTACAGTTGCGGGGACTCCACCGATTCCTTACTTTCGTACTTTTGTTTTGCAGCACGTTCAAGCAGGACTGTAAAGCCGAGATTTTCGTCAGGTTGAACGACGAGAAAGACCGTCTCGAGGTTACAAGGATGGAGGAGGAGCACAACCACGACATACCCACAATGTAAGCAGCAGTGTATATTTAATCTTTACGATTGGACTGTCGGGTTTTAGGGACTTTTCCAAGCGTTTGCCCAAGCTCAGAGAGATCGCGGAGAAGCGTCGGAGCGCCAAAAGTCAGAAGTTCTGTAGTCGTTTCCAGGAACACCTGGAGGGACTGGAGGATGTCAGTCTGACTAACATCGTGAAAACAAATTCCCTTTCTCGATCAAAAAACTTTGAGAAAATCGCGGGGATTCTCCAAGAACAGTATTCCTGCACGGTGGATTTGCAGCTCGACCCCGATGAGAAGATCTACGGGTTTTTCTTCCAGGACTCCCACATGCAGCTCTGCTTCGACATGTTTCCCGAGGTTCTCTTGGTAGACGGCAGCTACCGCCTCCACAATATCAAGACCTGGATATACACCTTTTCGGTTGAAACGTCGCTGGGGTGCAACTGCGTTGTCGCAGTGGGCGTGCTGACCCTCTTGGACAAAGCCTCGATCGATTGGCTACTGGAGAGGTAAGCTTCGCCCCCTTTATTTGAAACACTCCCACGGAATTTGTAGATTCAAGACGCGGAACTCTAATTGGGCAGCAACTACCGTCTTGGTGACCGACCGGCAGTCATGTGATCATCAAGTCCCCGCCCATTTCCCCGGCGCCTCCGCCCTCATCTGTCCGTGCCACGCCCTGCACACGTTCAGGAACGATCTGACCCAACTGGGAACCCCCAGCGTTACGCAGTCGGAAGTGGCAGAGTGCCTGCAGACGTTTCTTAAACTGACCAGAGCACAAACGGAAGAAGAGTACACCGCGATACTCGAGGACATCGAAGACGACATGCCCTATCCCCTCACCGAGTATTTCTACAAACAGTGGCACGAGCTGCGCCCCTTATGGGTGGCGGGGTTGTCGCCCGTGCGCTCCCACATCGAAGGGAAGCTCGAAGACCCGAACTCCCGTTTCAGGGGTACGATAAGCGGCTGCAAAACCATGAAAGACTTCTTGGAAAGGCTCTTCATCTACATGTACTCACAGCGCAGGAGTCTCGAACGGCAGATGCGTAAAACAGAGATGAAGGTGTTCGCCGGCGCGTACCAGAGTGACTCTGATAAATACTACAGCAAAGCGTTGACCCTCTCCGGGTTCGCAAAGATTGAACCGTACTTGAATCAAGCGCGCCAAAAAAACCACCCCTTTCGGTTCCGCACCACAGACTGCGACATCATCTGCGAAACGTCATCGGGCGACTTCGTTGTGTCGGAATACAGTTGCATGTGCGACTTCTTCACCAAGATCCAGCTGCCGTGTGAGCACCTCCTGGTGTACAGAATGAGCCGAAAGTTGGACCTCTTCGACGAGTGTTTGTTCTCTCAGCGGTGGACGCGCAGCTACGTGAAGCCACTGCTCGAAATAGAGATACCCCGAGGGGATAAGCTGGAAGACGCCGAGGGCGTGTGCGCGCAGTTGGCGGCGTTGTGCGGCGAACCTGGGGACCCCCGGTTCGAGGAGAGGGTGGAGGTGTTGCGGCAGTTGCAGAAGAGTTGGGAGAACGATGACTTGGGTGGATGCGAGGAAGAAGAACAGATCACCGTGGAGGTGACGTCGTGATGAGAAAGTTGTTTAAAATGAGATGTTGGTTGCATATTAAACTAACAATATTTAACGTCGTGGATCATCAGACTAGCAATAGAATTTTTGGATCGGTTTGTCTAGGGATATCCTTCAACGCATTGCGGTGCTTTATCTCTTCAGTGTTTTGGGTTTCGTTGTCCGGCATAAAATTAGCCAGGTTGGCCATCTAGCTTCAGGGCTGCCAACCTGATTTCTCAATTTGGTAAAATGAATTTGAATATTAAGTATGGGTTTTTAATTATGTGCGTGTCTTCTTGCGGGTCTTTTGAGCGTTATACTAACATTAAAGAAGATTAAATTGAGGCAGAGACTGTAGGTAAACTGGATAAAGAAGAAAAACTCTTGAACGTTAACTTCACGGCGGTGCCGCTGTCATCCGTCAAATCTGTCATTTGACCGTGGCGAAAAGTAAACATGGCGGAGCGTGGAGTGAACTCCGTTGACAACGAACAATCATTTTTCAAAAACGGAAATAAACAATGGGTAAAGCTGAATGTGGGAGGCACCTATTTTCTGACCACGAAAACGACGCTGGCTAGAGACCCGAACTCTTTTTTATTCAGGCTAGTGCAGGAAGACAGCGATCTAATTTCGGACAAGGTGAGTCCATTCTGCTCCCCCACGTCCACTAAAACCCGCGCCGACTGCCCCCCAGGACGACACGGGCGCTTACTTGATCGATCGCGACCCCAACTACTTCTCCCCCGTCTTGAACTACCTCAGGCACGGAAAGCTGGTAATCAACAAGGGGCTGGCCGAGGAGGGCATCCTCGAGGAGGCCGAGTTCTACAACGTCGCGGAACTCATCACGCTGGTCAAGGAGCGGATATGCCACCGAGACAACAGGCCGGGGAAGGACAGCAAGAAGCACGTGTATAGGGTGCTGCAGTGCCACGAGGACGAGCTGACTCAAGTGAGCCCCTAACGTTCAGATAACACTGTGACAATAAGTAAGACGTGCTCCCTTTGCAGATGGTGTCCACCATGTCGGACGGCTGGAAGTTCGAGCAGCTGGTGAATATCGGCTCGCAGTACAACTACGGGGCGGACGAGCACGCGGAGTTCCTCTGCGTGGTGAGCCGCGAGTGCCGGGCCCCCGAGGGCATCGAGGTGGAGCACAGCGACCGAGCTAAGGTGCTACAGCACAAGGGTTCCAGAATGTAAACCGGACTAGTACAATTGTATAAAGACTGGAACTAGTGTAAATAGCCAGTGTGGGTTTGGGGGCACCGCGACGAGGTGTCTTTGAACGCGTCGGACTGTATTTCTCTTTGTTTCATGTGGAAACATAACTGTAATGTGATGGTATTAAGTAAGCACTGTTTTAGGTTGTTTTCGCCCCTCGGCGACCCCGCGGCGCGTGTTTCTGTGTGCGAGTTGTGACCTTGAAGCGCACAAGTGTCTGTAAGGGCCGCGTTTATGTATACTCTGCTTGGATTTCGTTGAGATTCATGACAACCTGTAATCACTCCAAACGTAAGCAATACACTTCTTGGTTGGCGGTACCTCTGAATCAAACTCTACTTCAAAATGTTATTCCTTAATTTAAACCTCTTGTATAGATTTCCTATTTTGTACGGAATGTCTTTAGACTAATGTTTTGTATATTAAAAGTTTGTTTATATCAATAAAATGTGCAATCAACTCAACTTTATTCTACAAAACCTAACCTAGGAAGTGGCCACTTGCTTCAGCGGAGTCTCCAGATACAGCGCCAGGGCGTTCGCCTTCTCCTTCAGCATTCCGAATCCCACGCTGTTCTTCGCGTACAAACATAACAGCAGGTTGGCCACCTGGGTGATGGCGATCCGCCCATCGGTGCACTCCATGAGCACCATCTGGGGGCGTTCTTCTCTGAACGCGTTGCGCCCGTTCTTTTCGTAGGCGCTCCAGATGTTGCTCGCTATCGCCGCCGTCACCCGCGCGTCCCTGTCTCCGTATCCGCTGTACGCCAACAGGGCCCCTTCTTGGTTCAATAACCTAAAAATTGCCAATTCATCATAATTTTCGCCCAGCACAACGGACATACTCACAGAGTGTTCTCCACGCCGCCGGTGTTGGCTTGGCTCAGCACTTGCGTCAGGGCTTTCGGTTTCAGCATCTCTGCGTCCCCAAAATAACGTAGCAGCGAAAACTAAAGTGAAGTTAGCTGCGCTGAGGTTATGTTTGTTGTCGTAAAATATGTGGTAAATTACGGTTTTTGTTACAAGTGGCACTATAGGGGGACCCTAAAAAGGGCTGCAGGGGTGTCTTCGAATGGAGTGAGTGCAGTCTACTGTGTGACTTAAAAGCTAAGCAAGTTGACGTTTTTGAGGTTAGATTGGTGTAAATAATTCCGATATAAATTGTAGCGACAGTTCGTAATGAGCGGGGACACCAATGGGGACAAGTTGCAACTTTGTAGATTATGTTTGGCTCAGACGGCGACCACTTTCTCTCTAGTCGAAGGGGGCGAAGCCCCTGCCATGTTGGAGGCGTTAACGTCACTGCGGGTGAGACCTAGAACGATCGTGGGCATTTTGCAAAACAGCCTTTCTTGTAGATAACCCCCGCGGACGAGATCTCCACCGTGATGTGCCTCAAGTGCCGCCTCAATCTCACCCTGGCCTTCAAGATCCAGCAGAGCATGTTGCATGCTGAGCGTCGCTTCAGAGAGGACCACGCAGAAAGCACAATCAAAGAGGAACCGGGCACAATTAAACAGGAACCTGAATGCGAGCCTCCCAAGCCCCCAGACCCCGGCTTCCATTGCGACATCTGCGGGAAAACGATGACGACCAATGGCAACCTCAGGAGGCACAAGTTTTTCATACACAACGAGCCGCAGCAGCGGTCCCCAAAGCCGCTCCTGACGTGCGACATCTGTGGCAAAGACAACTTCACGCGTCAAGCCCTCAGCAAGCACCAGTACAACGTCCACACGACCTTCGAGTGCCCCACTTGCGGCAAACGAATCACCAGCACCAACTTCAAGCGGCACGTGGAGCGCCACAGCGACCCCCTCGCCGTCTGCGACATCTGCGGCGCCACGTGCAAAAAGCAGGACCTCCGGGTGCACATGTACCGACACGAGAAGAGCTACGAGTGCCAGTTCTGCGGTAAGGTCTACAAGAACAAGACCACGCGAAGCGACCACGAAAAAAGGGAGCATCTGGACGTCGCCGACTTCGTCTGCGACACCTGCGGGAAGAAATTCTACAAGAGCATCGACCTGAAGAAGCACGTCAACAGCAAGCATCTGAAGCTGCGACCCCACATTTGCGACTTCTGCGGCGTGGGTTTCTCGAGCAAGGGCGCGCTGCGGACCCACAGGCGACAGCACACGAACGAGACGCCCTACAAGTGCGATGTCTGCGGTGACGGGTTCCGGCAGAAGGTGTCATTGAAGGCGCATCTGCGGTCCAAGCACGACATCAAGGAGGAGCTGACTTGCGAGTGCGATAAGTGCGGGAAAAGGTTCGGGTCCAAGGCGGCATTGACCGCACACAGCAGGGTGCATTAATACAGAAAGACTTGAGGGGAAGACAATGTTTTATAAACTTGTTTTATAATAAAAAGCAGTTAAAGCCGATCCTGGAATGTTTGTCTACAATTCGCTATAGTTTAAATATCTCGTCATAACTTTACATTTTAGCAATACTGGAAGCTTTTACACATTAAAACTGAGGCTCGCCCCCACGCAACTTATTATTCAAATTGATCACCTCCTTGGGGAACGTGAAGTCTTGATCTTCGATGAAGTCGGAAATGACGACGTTGAGGCCGTGCGGTCCGGGTCTTTGCAGCTTGAGCCACTGGTACTTGGGGGCCTCCAGCGGTAACACGCACTTGCTCCTCAAACAGCCTACAGAACGGCGTTTACTTTAATTACGTCTCAATTTGCTCAAAACTCACCAAAAATGTGTTTAAGAGCGAACCACACCGTGGGGGTCAACACGCACTGGGACACGAAGCCCACAGTGTCATCTCTACTTTCTAGCTCCTCGCTCAAGAATGTTATAAGTTTGGGAACGTCGACTGTATCGGGCCAGGGGGTCGGCAGCGCCTTACCGGGCCACAACGTGGGGCCCCTTGCCTCCGCCCGGTAAACTGCAATGACCTGGTGGCTATCCCTGGCCATACTGTCCAAAGTAACATCGGTCATGTCTTCCCGGAACGGCAGCAGCTCCCCTCCGAAGGTCTCCGCCAGGAGGTCCACCAACCGCTTGTGGTCGCGCGTGGTCAGGTCGTAGAAATGTTGGAAGTCTAAAACGACAATCTATGAACCCATGGGAGCTCCGTGCGCAATCGCGGCCTTACTTCACGGGGATGTGACCGCAGAAAGGCGGCGATGTGTTCGAAAACGGACCCCACACTCTCGGAGTACAGGTTGTGAACAAAAAAGAAGTCTTTACAGTGGGGCTTCATGGCAATCCGCAAGTCGAAATAGCGGATTCCCGCGCGCAGCTGCTCCGATATATTCACCGTTTGCGTTTTGGACCACTTTAGCATAACGGGTTGCAGCAGCGGCTCCAAGAACTTCAGGTACTGGATGGGGCTCCGGGCGTCCGGGGAGATAGTGGAGTGTTTGTTTAGGGCGAAAGTCGTGCTGTCGTGGGAGCCTGAAAAAGACTTAAGGCTGGGATTCGATAGAGGTAGAGGTGCAAACCTGGAATGGCTAGGTGGATGACCGGCAGCAAGCGCAGTCTTGGGGGCAGGTTGGTCATCCAGAACTCCAGGTCTTTGGCCAAGTCTGTCATGTTGCTCGCGGTACGCGCGTTGTAATTTGCAAGGTAACGATGATAAGTTATCGCAGAGGCTTAAGGTCGGAAAGGTGTTCGTGGGACAGAACTGCCGTTTGTCATAATGGCTGGGGAGCCGCAGTGAGTGAGGGGTGGGGGTGACTGTACGCAGCTTTGTGGTTGAGTGGGGCCCTAGCTACATCGTCATCACAAAGTGACAAGTGAGGTTATGTCACTCATAACCACACTTTTCGTTTGACAAAATCTCTCACAGTCTGTGCGGCCCTAATTTCGACCACTGCAGGATCGGTCATGGAGCAGAAAATGGGGGTCTGTAATCCCCGACTTCTTTGTCGTAAATGTCACTTGACATAACCTCAACACTTACTACTAAATTTTAGATTAATTTTCTAAACAGAACTCTGTGGTACTTTACTATCACTAGCGGTGTGTCTAAAAGAACAAATTTGAAGTAAAAGTTAAAAGTTGCTAGATCACTTTCGTGTCCCCCTCATAGCATGGATGTTACAGTCAAAGACGAGGTGCTGCCTTTAGACAGGGTGTGCAGACTCTGTTTGGAGGAGCGAGATACCCTTCGGGTCATTTCAGAGTCTCTTGCAGAAAAACTGTCCGAGTGTGCTGCAGTGGAGGTAAGCTGTGAGGCCTTGACGCCCTAGGTGAGACAGTTTGCGCAGCTTCCAGACCCAAGCATCAACATCTGCAACCCCTGCGAAAATGAGATTGTCAGGTGGTACGTCTTCCGACAACAAGTGCGGAAGGCTCTCGAAATCAGTAAGAGCAGGGGCGTTGATGTGAAAAAGCCCCCAGACGAAGACCCCCCGAGCCACAAACATAAGTGTAGCAAATGCGAGGAGTCGTTTCCCACGTACGGCAAATTTCGCACGCACTTGAAGGTCAGTTGCAGCCGCCCCTAGTCATTTCTATCACCGTTGTTGCAGGGACACAAAATGCAAGAGGGGTATCGTTGCGACCTCTGCGCGAAGACGTACGCCACCGCCCAGACCCTGTGGCGGCACAAGCGGCGACACCAAACCACCAAACCCTACCCCTGCCCCTGCTGTCCCATGTCCTTCCCGTTCAAGCACGCGCTCGACCGCCACTTCCAAGCCAAGCACGAGAGCGATCCCAAGTTTTCCTGCGCCGTCTGCCAGAAGAAGTACAAAGTCAAGGAGACCCTGGTTGCCCACGTCAAGAAGACCCATTCGGGGGACCCGGGGGCTATCTGCAACATCTGCGGGAAGATGTGCCACTCGCTGGCGAACCTGAAGGTCCACCTGCGCAGTCACACGGGCGAACGTCCCTACGCCTGCGACATATGCGGAAAGGCCTTTCTGACCAAAGACCACTTGACCCTGCACCGGAGAATTCACACGGGGGAGCGGCCGTTCGTCTGCCCGAAGTGCGGCAAGGGGTACATCTCGTCGTCGGTGCTGCGGAAGCACCAGCGCTCCCACACCGGGGAGCGTCCTTACAAGTGTCATCTGTGCGACAAGAGCTTCAAGCTGAGCAGCGCCTTCAAGGCACATTTGAAGTGTCACTGATTTTAACATTGTACATTTTTATTAATAATAAAAGTTACAAATACATACATAGTAAACATTTTGGCACAGTAGGAGTGTTAAAAATACGGAGAGAAGTGAAGAAATGTAAAACTATAGCTATATAGATTCAAAGTTTGCTTTATCGTCAAAAGAGCAAAAATAATTATTTAGATTTAAATAATTGCTTATAACAAACTTATTTAAATTTAAATAATTATTATTATTAAGATAATTATTATAAAAATAATTATTTAATATTATTTTTTAGAATATAATTAACGGATGTGTCGCCTGTTACCGAGGAGGGTATAGACCAAACACAAGATCTTGTGGACTAATAGGAGGCACTGGTCCGGCTCATCCCATTGCTTTCTTCGGACCTGCCTTTTGATCCAAGGAATCACCCTTTCGCACGCTTCAATGTTGGCGTACCGCATGGTCCTCATCAGCGCGATGATGTTGTCGTCTGTGAGGAGCCAGGGCGTCCGGTCCAATGTGGGCCAGTCCGATCTGCAGGCGCGACACCAGCAGTTGACGTGGAAGTGGGTTCTGAGGATGGCCGTGCGCTCTGCTTTGGTGTGCACGGGGTAGTAAGGGCTGGAAAACAATGATTGTTGAGGTTCTTTGTTTCACTTCGCCGGAAACTCACCCGTAAGTCACCACGATTTCCTCGTTGGGCTGAATCGTCCGTACGGCTCTGACTACTCTCGTCATCCCGTGATGGTGCACCACCGCGTTGACATTACAGCCGTGTCCGATGTAGGAGCTGAACGGGTAAATGCCACTGGCCACGTCCTTCATCGGTTGTGTCAGCCGAATTACGTTCTCTCCGAGCCAGTCCTCCGTGACGGGTACCGCTTCGCTGATTCCCGAGGTGTACGTCGCGGCCATTCTCAGATTCAGCATCAGGTCTTCCTTGAAGCGCTTCTGCCTCTTGGTAGTTGTGAGGAACTCAGTTTGGTTGTCCTTTAGGATGTCGTAAACGAGCGCACATGCCATCGACATGGAGAAGACTTGGGGGCCCCTAGCCTCCCACGGCATGTTTTGAAGCATGCCCGCCACCTTATCAGAGAAACGGGCATTTTTTACAACGAAGGGGTAAGTAACTAAAAATATAAGTCACCTCTGTGGGGTTAACGTATTGCTGGGGCCGGAACATCATCCTGATGGCTAACAGGAACGGCTTGTACCCGCCCACGATGTACTTGAGAGATTTCAGCAGGGCGCACTCGTACCTGTGGAACACTACCCCGGCGAGGTGGCGACACAGTTCCTTGCAGTAGAGCACTTGGCAGCAATCCTCGCAGGGGATGGGGTTGTAGCACAGAGCGCAGCAGTTGTGGCAGTGGTAGAGGTCGCCTTCCGCCACGTCGAAGAGGACGGGGTTTTCCACGACGAGGACGTCTCCCACGTCAAGTTGCTGCGAGGCGAAGAGACGCCGCTGGCTCTTGGTGATCTTCACCTTAACGTTTCTGTTTGCGCAAGGGAATGTCTTGTGGCGCCGTTTCTTAGGGATGACGGGGGTAGGGATGCAGTGGGGAAAACGGGGAGGGGCGTAATCTGCCTGCATATTGAGGGCCTTGTCCCTGCGGGACTCCAGGCTGCTTCTTTGATTCTCGGGGTAGCCGGCTGCGAGAGCTCTCTCGATGTCCTGTAGAAGAAAAACTTTTTAAAAGCATACAAAATATCGCTAGAACACAGAAGATGCTAATCATGGTCGGCATCGCGTCATCTGTAATTTACAATAGACAGTACCACTTTTTGGTGCTCTCATTTTCTGGCATTACTTAAGATGTAGAATGCCACAAAACTAGATAGAAGGTGGTGGTCGAAACACACTCATATAAAAGAAGACTTACAACTAGACACTCGGCGTAGAGCCCCAGTTCGAAAAGCGCAGCCGACCGCCTGGCATACCCGCTTGCCAGCAGGTCGAGGACGTCGTGCTCATTCACCTTCCTGATTTTGGCATGCATGATCATCTGGGTGAAGTACTTCAACGCCCCAATGTAATCGTGCCGTTTGAAGACCGCGTTGCCGATCGCTCTGTACTCTTTGGCTTTCGCGTCGCTCTTCAGGTCTCTGCTGAACTGGTCGCTGTTCAGGTTGTACATCCGCACCGTCTCCCGCATGAATTCCACCTTCTGGGAATCGCTGTCGAGGATGTAGAACTTACGCAGGAAATCTTCGCTCCCGCCCTCGGCTTCCAAACAGGCCCACACCTCTCTCTCGTAGTCCAAGTAGCTGGAGGACTTGTTCAGATTTGGGATGTGCTCTGCGAAGGCCATTTTAACACTGGTAGAAATATTGCGCTAAAGCGACAGAAGAAGAGCGGCAAAAAGTTATCGCAAATAGGGCGGGCAGAACGGGGCAAGGATGGCGGGAATGCGGTCAGTTTTAAAAGTAGTGTTAATTTCTTCATCCGGATCACTCCACTATTTTCTTTCTTCTTTTTTTGAATACAGTTCGATGCACTCATTATTTGTAATAAAACAAATGGAAGAAACAGCTAAGATTCCTTTATTGTCGAAAAGAGCAAAATACAACTTCCTAAGGAATGCGTCTGCGGTTCCCCATGAGGTCGAAGGTGAAAGTTAAAATCTTGTGGTTCATCATGAGGAGCTTATCGGGCTCGCGGGATTCTAATTTTTTTACTGTCTCGATGGCCCTGGGAAGCACTCTTCTGGCCGCGTCGGTGGTGCCCTCCTGGATTTCCCTCATCAGAGTGAGGTCGGAGGGGTCGGTGATCTGGAAGACCGTATGGTCCAAGGCAGGCCAGTCCTCGATGCAGGCGCGACATTCGCAGTTGATGTTGAAGTGGGACTTGAGGAGGTGCTGGCGCTCTTCCTTGGTGTCCCTCCAATAGAGGGGACTGCAAAATTGATAGATACGTAGGACAGTGACGATCAGATGAAGAAGACAACTCACCCGAAAGTCACCAGAATCTGTTCACCCCTCTTGATGGTCCTCGCGGCCCGGATGATCCTTGTGTCTCCGTGATGGTGCACGATCGCGTTGACCCAACACCCGTGGCTGGCGAGCGAGCAGAAGGGAAAGATGGCACTGGCCACGTTCTCTGTCCTGTGAAACAGTCCTCGTCCCCCCGGGATGCGGGGGAGGTTCGAGGGTTCAGCCACCAGCTCGTCGATTCCCGCCGTGTACAGCCCGCACAACCTCAGATTCCTCATGAGCTCTTGCTTGACGCGACGCTGCTCGCGACGTGACATGACTTCCGGGGCGTGCTCTTTGAGCACCTCGAAAATAAGAGCTGTCACCAGAGCTATGGTTAGGGGATCGGGACCACCGGGCTCCAACGCCATGTTTTCCATCATGTACGTCACCTTACAACAGAAACAGAATGTCAGTTAGTGAAGTAAGTAAAAATAGAAGTTACCTCCTTGAGGGGGGCGGCCGGTTGGGGCAGGAACGTCATCTTCACGGCCAACATAAAGGGTTTGTGTTTGTCGACGAGATTCTTGAAGGTGATCATGAAGGGGCACTCGCGGCGGTGGTACCTCTCGCGAGCCGTGTCGCGGCACTGCTGCGTGCAGTAAAGCACTTGACAGCACTGCTCGCAGGGGATGGGGTTGTAGCACAACGTGCAGCACTGGTGGCAGTGGTAGAGGTCCCTTCCGGAGACGTCGAGGGCGAAGGGCGGTTCCACGACGAGAATGTCGCCCACTGACAGGTTCCTCCTGGCGATGAGACGCCGCCGCCCGGAAGCTGCGGTCTCCACCCCCACGTCGCGGTAGCAGCACTCGAAGTCGCGGTGACGGACCGACGGGGGGATGTAGGGGGTGGGTAGGCACTGGCGTGTCGACGGGTACGTGCTCTGTGATTCGCTGGCCTTTTGCCTGCGCAGCTCCAGGCTGCGTTTCTGCTGCTCGGGGTAGCCGGCGGCGAGGGCTCTCTCGATATCCTGAAAAACCAAAGCAAGTAATGAGACCCACAAACGTGGAGGCGGACTTACAACTAGACACTCCGCGTAAAGCCCCAGCTTGAAAAGCGCAGCCGAACGTTTGGCGTACCCGTTGGCCAGTACGTCGGAGGTCTGCCCCTTCATGATCATCCTGGTGTACTGCTGGAGCGCCCTCACGATGTCATTGTTGACGAAGGCGGTGTCGCCCTTCCGCCCGTGCCGCTGGGCTTCGGTGTTTCTTTTCGCGTCTGGGGTGAATCTGTCCACGAACAGGCCGTACTTCCGCACCGCCTCCAGGATGAAGTCCACCTTGTGCTCGTCGGTGGCGAGGGCGTGGAACTGCTTAAGGAAGCCTTCCTCGTCCCCTTTCTCGACTTTCACGCAGCCCATCAGCTCGGTCTGGTAGGCGCTGAAGCCGGACCGCTTGTCCAGCCTCTTGAGGGCGCCCTTGATGAACTCGGACAACTCGGACGTGTCCATTTCGGCACTGGCAAGAACATCTCGTCGGAAGGACAGAAGAAGCGCGGCAAAAAGTTATCGCGAGTTGGGTGGGTACGCGGAAAAGAATGGACAGGGCGGGAATGTTACCAGCGTTTGAATCAGAAGAAGCGGACAAGCGAAAGCATCAAAGTTGCGAATTTATTTCGATAAGTAGAAGCATATATTTATATAGTGATCCCGCCAAGAGATAACATCCTCATCGCCGAAGTCCGACTGTATCCGCAACACTTCCCAATTCCCATTTCGGGTGCCGCCGCCGCCGCCCCCCGCCCGATCGACCAGCTCGAAAGGGCCGAAAAGCAGGAAGAAGCGGCAGGAGCGCTCGAAGCGGGCGGGTCAGGACTAGCAGGAGCAGTCGCGCAGGGCAGGCAGGCACGGATGCGTCGCCGCCCCTCTGTTTATGTCAGTTGGCGCCCCCGTTCCCGACGAGGGCCTCGCCTGCTCCGCTGACTGACTAACGTTTCACCTCTCGATGCTGTCTCTTCCACGTTCGCTTTTTATGCACGAGTGCCGCGGTCCGTGAGAGTGGTTCGCCTGTGGACTTTTTCTTAACACTCTTCTCCTCTTCCGACAAGGTAATTTTTTTCTTTTCTCGATGGATCGATTCGACGAAAAACGCCGGGGAATCCGGTTAGGTTCTGGATTGCGAGTGGACTGGAGATGATCGCCGAGATTTATGCTCGTGTCGTGATGTGGGAGTGTTCGGGTTCGACATTCCGGTGTATACGGGATGGCCACAAACTCGGAGGATGAAATCGCCGTGTGCGTCGTGTTCTTCGAGTTTGGAATCACGCCGGAGTTGGGGTTATGTTGTCACCTGTTCCGGCGCATTCACCATTATCACGGCGTTAAAAAAATCCTTTCTTCTTCTTCTCTTTTAAATTTCGTGACGTTTCAAGTAGTAGTTCCTTTTTCTTTGTTTTAACATTTTCACTTTTGCGTTTGCGTCTTTAAGTTTATTCTTTTAACTATCTTCCCCAATCCCCCCTTTGCTTTGATTTTTTCTCTTTCCCCACATCCACAATTATTAATCCCTGCATCTCCACTTCTTTAATCGTTTATTGGCGATCATTTAAATCATAACCGTTCGTGTAGCACTATTTATTATTTATCGGCTTGAACTTCGTTTAAATCGCTTAAATATTTATGGTAAACAGCAACAGCCTCATTAAATATTTATCCTGAAGATTTACTCGGAGTAAATTTTTAAACTGTGCATGTTTACACATCGATGCGCTTTGGAATAAATATTTACATCGAACCTTGTGTGATTTCGAAAATGTGAAAAAAATAATAAAATTGGTGGGCGCGTTCTTAAGAATAAATTCCCAAAAATTCAAACGAATGTTGATATAGTATATTTTAGCAAATTTGAGCCATTGTATGAAGCGAATGTAATTGGCCGTGACATTCTTATCAGATAATATAATCTTCAAATGCAGATTTTGACTGCATGGTATTCTTCATCCTTCATCCATGATTCTTTATCCTTTAACATTCATTTATTCCTCATCCAGATTAAAAATGAAGGAATTTACTCCTAAAACTGGGGCGCCAAATTTTTTTTTAAATTGTTATAAAAATGCATTATACATTTATCTAAAAATTATACAAAATACATATTTGAGAATTGGATCGAGGGCATCAAGACTTGAGTGTGCAAAATTTGGTAGCTGTAGAAAAATATTGTCTAGAACGCCACAGAATAGTTATTTTCTCAAGACAGTTTTCAGGGGCGAAGCCAAATTTTTGAAGCACGAGCCCCGGCCGAGTGTTTCAAATGAGTCGGCGCACGAGTATTAAACAACATTTTTATATTCATTGAGGCAAAATGAGAAAAACACGAATTAACATTAAATTGTAGCTATATTTAGTTATGTACCACATGGTCAATTGTGTATTTTACAAAACGAATACAAAAATAAAATTTTGTCCGATGAAAAGTTGAATTTCGGAATTTGAAATTTTTGAATCGTAGCATCCTGAACGTATTTTTAATGATTGAAATACAGAATTTGGAAAATTTGACATGTTGAAATCTTGAAGTCCTGTATTCTGATCATTTGATTTGGTGAAATATAATTCCAGAATTTCCAGATTTTGAATGAGAAATATCTTAAATTCTTAAAATTGAATAAATTCCGAATTTGGAAATTGTGGGCCATTTGAATCCGGCTTTCACCAATTTGAAAATTTGTAATTCTTTATAGTCGTTGTCAAATGTTAAATCTGAAAATTTCAATTTCCAATGGTGACAATTCTGAATTTAAAATTTTTGACCGAAGACGTGCTGAATTCCTGTTTCCTGAATTTGAAAATTTTGAATCGTAGCATCCTGAACGTATTTTTAATGATTGAAATACGGAATTTGGAAAATCTGACTCTTTGAAATTTTGAATTTCTGAATTCTGATCATTCGATTTGGGGAAATATCATTCCAGAATTTCCAGATTTTGAATGAGAAATATATTCCAGAATTTCCAGATTTTGAATGAGAAATATCTTAAATTCTTAAAATTGAATAAATTCCGAATTTGAAAATTGTGGGCCATTTGAATCCGGCTTTCACCAATTTGAAAATTTGTAATTCTTTATAGTCGTTGTCAAATGTTACATCTGAAAATTTCAATTTCGAATGGTGACAATTCTGAATTTAAAATTTTTGACCGAAGACATGCTGAATTCCTGTTTCCAGAATTCGAAAATTTTGAATCGTAGCATCCTGAACGTATTTTTAATGATTGAAATACAGAATTTGGAAAATCTGACTGGAAATTTTGAATTTCTGAATTCTGATCATTCGATTTGGGGAAATATAATTCCAAAATTTCCAGATCTTGAATGAGAAATATCTTAAATTCTTAAAATTGAATAAATTCCGAATTTGAAAATTGTGGGCCATTTGAATCCGGCTTTCACCAATTTGAAAATTTGTAATTCTTTATAGTCGTTGTCAAATGTTACATCTGAAAATTTCAATTTCGAATGGCGACAATTCTGAATTTAAAATTTTTGACCGAAGACATGCTGAATTCCTGTTTCCTGAATTTGAAAATTTTGAATCGTAGCATCCTGAACGTATTTTTAATGATTGAAATACAGAATTTGGAAAATCTGACTCTTTGAAATTTTGAATTTCTAAATTCTGATCATTCGATTTGGGGAAATATAATTCCAGAATTTCCAGATTTTGAATGAGAAATATCTTAAATTCTTAAAATTGAATAAATTCCGAATTTGAAAATTGTGGGCCATTTGAATCCGGCTTTCACCAATTTGAAAATTTGTAATTCTTTATAGTCGTTGTCAATTGTTACATCTGAAAATTTCAATTTCGAATGGTGACAATTCTGAATTTAAAATTTTTGACCGAAGACATGCTGAATTCCTGTTTCCAGAATTCGAAAATTTTGAATCGTGGCATCCTGAACGTATTTTTAATGATTGAAATACAGAATTTGGAAAATCTGACTTTGAAATTTTGAATTTCTGTATTCTGATCATTCGATTTGGGGAAATATAATTCCAAAATTTCCAGATCTTGAATGAGAAATATCTTAAATTCTTAAAATTGAATAAATTCCGAATTTGGAAAATGTGGGCCATTTGAATCCGGCTTTCACCAATTTGAAAATTTGTAATTCTTTATAGTCGTTGTCTATTGTTACATCTGAAAATTTCAATTTCGAATGGTGACAATTCTGAATTTAAAATTTTTGACCGAAGACATGCTGAATTCCTGTTTCCAGAATTCGAAAATTTTGAATCGTAGCATCCTGAACGTATTTTTAATGATTGAAATACAGAATTTGGAAAATCTGACTTTGAAATTTTGAATTTCTGAATTCTGATCATTGGATTTGGGGAAATATAATTCCAGAATTTCCAGATTTTGAATGAGAAATATCTTAAATTCTTAAAATTGAATAAATTCCGAATTTGGAAATTGTGGGCCATTTGAATCCGGCTTTCACCAATTTGAAAATTTGTAATTCTTTATAGTCGTTGTCAAATGTTAAATCTGAAAATTTCAATTTCCAATGGTGACAATTCTGAATTTAAAATTTTTGACCGAAGACGTGCTGAATTCCTGTTTCCTGAATTTGAAAATTTTGAATCGTAGCATCCTGAACGTATTTTTAATGATTGAAATACGGAATTTGGAAAATCTGACTCTTTGAAATTTTGAATTTCTGAATTCTGATCATTCGATTTGGGGAAATATCATTCCAGAATTTCTAGATTTTGAATGAGAAATATATTCCAGAATTTCCAGATTTTGAATGAGAAATATCTTAAATTCTTAAAATTGAATAAATTCCGAATTTGAAAATTGTGGGCCATTTGAATCCGGATTTCACCAATTTGAAAATTTGTAATTCTTTATAGTCGTTGTCAAATGTTACATCTGAAAATTTCAATTTCGAATGGTGACAATTCTGAATTTAAAATTTTTGACCGAAAACATGCTGAATTCCTGTTTCCAGAATTCGAAAATTTTGAATCGTAGCATCCTGAACGTATTTTTAATGATTGAAATACAGAATTTGGAAAATCTGACTGGAAATTTTGAATTTCTGAATTCTGATCATTCGATTTGGGGAAATATAATTCCAAAATTTCCAGATCTTGAATGAGAAATATCTTAAATTCTTAAAATTGAATAAATTCCGAATTTGAAAATTGTGGGCCATTTGAATCCGGCTTTCACCAATTTGAAAATTTGTAATTCTTTATAGTCGTTGTCAAATGTTACATCTGAAAATTTCAATTTCGAATGGCGACAATTCTGAATTTAAAATTTTTGACCGAAGACATGCTGAATTCCTGTTTCCTGAATTTGAAAATTTTGAATCGTAGCATCCTGAACGTATTTTTAATGATTGAAATACAGAATTTGGAAAATCTGACTCTTTGAAATTTTGAATTTCTAAATTCTGATCATTCGATTTGGGGAAATATAATTCCAGAATTTCCAGATTTTGAATGAGAAATATCTTAAATTCTTAAAATTGAATAAATTCCGAATTTGGAAATTGTGGGCCATTTGAATCCGGCTTTCACCAATTTGAAAATTTGTAATTCTTAATAGTCAATAAGTTGTCAATTGTTAAATCTGAAAATTTCAATTTCAAATGGTGACAATTCTGAATTTAAAATTTTTGACCGAAGACATGCTGAATTCCTGTTTCCAGAATTCGAAAATTTTGAATCGTGGCATCCTGAACGTATTTTTAATGATTGAAATACAGAATTTGGAAAATCTGACTTTGAAATTTTGAATTTCTGTATTCTGATCATTTGATTTGGGGAAATATAATTCCAGAATTTCCAGATTTTGAATGAGAAATATCTTAAATTCTTAAAATTGAATAAATTCCGAATTTGGAAAATGTGGGCCATTTGAATCCGGCTTTCACCAATTTGAAAATTTGTAATTCTTTATAGTCGTTGTCTATTGTTACATCTGAAAATTTCAATTTCGAATGGTGACAATTCTGAATTTAAAATTTTTGACCGAAGACATGCTGAATTCCTGTTTCCAGAATTCGAAAATTTTGAATCGTAGCATCCTGAACGTATTTTTAATGATTGAAATACAGAATTTGGAAAATCTGACTTTGAAATTTTGAATTTCTGAATTCTGATCATTGGATTTGGGGAAATATAATTCCAGAATTTCCAGATTTTGAATGAGAAATATCTTAAATTCTTAAAATTGAATAAATTCCGAATTTGGAAATTGTGGGCCATTTGAATCCGGATTTCACCAATTTGAAAATTTGTAATTCTTTATAGTCGTTGTCAAATGTTAAATCTGAAAATTTCAATTTCCAATGGTGACAATTCTGAATTTAAAATTTTTGACCGAAGACATGCTGAATTCCTGTTTCCTGAATTTGAAAATTTTGAATCGTAGCATCCTGAACGTATTTTTAATGATTGAAATACGGAATTTGGAAAATCTGACTCTTTGAAATTTTGAATTTCTGAATTCTGATCATTCGATTTGGGGAAATATCATTCCAGAATTTCCAGATTTTGAATGAGAAATATATTCCAGAATTTCCAGATTTTGAATGAGAAATATCTTAAATTCTTAAAATTGAATAAATTCCGAATTTGAAAATTGTGGGCCATTTGAATCCGGATTTCACCAATTTGAAAATTTGTAATTCTTTATAGTCGTTGTCAAATGTTACATCTGAAAATTTCAATTTCGAATGGTGACAATTCTGAATTTAAAATTTTTGACCGAAAACATGCTGAATTCCTGTTTCCAGAATTCGAAAATTTTGAATCGTAGCATCCTGAACGTATTTTTAATGATTGAAATACAGAATTTGGAAAATCTGACTGGAAATTTTGAATTTCTGAATTCTGATCATTCGATTTGGGGAAATATAATTCCAAAATTTCCAGATCTTGAATGAGAAATATCTTAAATTCTTAAAATTGAATAAATTCCGAATTTGAAAATTGTGGGCCATTTGAATCCGGCTTTCACCAATTTGAAAATTTGTAATTCTTTATAGTCGTTGTCAAATGTTACATCTGAAAATTTCAATTTCGAATGGCGACAATTCTGAATTTAAAATTTTTGACCGAAGACATGCTGAATTCCTGTTTCCTGAATTTGAAAATTTTGAATCGTAGCATCCTGAACGTATTTTTAATGATTGAAATACAGAATTTGGAAAATCTGACTCTTTGAAATTTTGAATTTCTAAATTCTGATCATTCGATTTGGGGAAATATAATTCCAGAATTTCCAGATTTTGAATGAGAAATATCTTAAATTCTTAAAATTAAATAAATTCCGAATTTGGAAATTGTGGGCCATTTGAATCCGGCTTTCACCAATTTGAAAATTTGTAATTCTTAATAGTCAATAAGTTGTCAATTGTTAAATCTGAAAATTTCAATTTCAAATGGTGACAATTCTGAATTTAAAATTTTTGACCGAAGACATGCTGAATTCCTGTTTCCAGAATTCGAAAATTTTGAATCGTGGCATCCTGAACGTATTTTTAATGATTGAAATACAGAATTTGGAAAATCTGACTTTGAAATTTTGAATTTCTGTATTCTGATCATTTGATTTGGGGAAATATAATTCCAGAATTTCCAGATTTTGAATGAGAAATATCTTAAATTCTTAAAATTGAATAAATTCCGAATTTGGAAAATGTGGGCCATTTGAATCCGGCTTTCACCAATTTGAAAATTTGTAATTCTTTATAGTCGTTGTCTATTGTTACATCTGAAAATTTCAATTTCGAATGGTGACAATTCTGAATTTAAAATTTTTGACCGAAGACATGCTGAATTCCTGTTTCCAGAATTCGAAAATTTTGAATCGTAGCATCCTGAACGTATTTTTAATGATTGAAATACAGAATTTGGAAAATCTGACTTTGAAATTTTGAATTTCTGAATTCTGATCATTGGATTTGGGGAAATATAATTCCAGAATTTCCAGATTTTGAATGAGAAATATCTTAAATTCTTAAAATTGAATAAATTCCGAATTTGGAAATTGTGGGCCATTTGAATCCGGATTTCACCAATTTGAAAATTTGTAATTCTTTATAGTCGTTGTCAAATGTTAAATCTGAAAATTTCAATTTCCAATGGTGACAATTCTGAATTTAAAATTTTTGACCGAAGACATGCTGAATTCCTGTTTCCTGAATTTGAAAATTTTGAATCGTAGCATCCTGAACGTATTTTTAATGATTGAAATACGGAATTTGGAAAATCTGACTCTTTGAAATTTTGAATTTCTGAATTCTGATCATTCGATTTGGGGAAATATAATTCCAGAATTTCCAGATTTTGAATGAGAAATATCTTAAATTCTTAAAATTGAATAAATTCCGAATTTGAAAATTGTGGGCCATTTGAATCCGGCTTTCACCAATTTGAAAATTTGTAATTCTTTATAGTCGTTGTCAAATGTTACATCTGAAAATTTCAATTTCGAATGGTGACAATTCTGAATTTAAAATTTTTGACCGAAGACATGCTGAATTCCTGTTTCCTGAATTTGAAGATTTGGATCGTAGCATCCTGAACGTACTTTTAATGATTGAAATACAGAATTTGGAAAATCTGACTCGTTGAAATTTTGAATTTCTGAATTCTGATCATTCGATTTGGGGAAATATAATTCCAGAATTTCCAGATTTTGAATGGGAAATATCTTAAATTCTTAAAATTGAATAAATTCCGAATTTGGAAATTGTGGGCCACTTGAATCCGGCTTTCACCAATTTGAAAATTTGTAATTCTTTATAGTCGTTGTTAAATGTTAAGTCTGAAAATTTCAATTTCAAATGGTGACAATTCTGAATTTAAAATTTTTGACCGAAGACATGCTGAATTCCTGTTTCCTGAATTTGAAAATTTTGAATCGTAGCATCCTGAACGTATTTTTAATGATTGAAATACAGAATTTGGAAAATTTGACTGGAAATTTTGAATTTCTGAATTCTGATCATTTGATTTGGGGAAATATCATTCCAGAATTTCCAGATTTTGAATGAGAAATATCTTAAATTCTTAAAATTGAATAAATTCCGAATTTGAAAATTGTGGGCCATTTGAATTCGGCTTTCACCAATTTGAAAATTTGTAATTCTTTATAGTCGTTGTCAAATGTTAAATCTGAAAATTTCAATTTCCAATGGTGACAATTCTGAATTTAAAATTTTTGACCGAAGACATCCTGAATTCCTGTTTCCAGAACTCGAAAATTTTGAATCGTAGCATCCTGAACGTATTTTTAATGATTGAAATACGGAATTTGGAAAATCTGACTCTTTGAAATTTTGAATTTCTGAATTCTGATCATTCGATTTGGGGAAATATAATTCCAGAATTTCCAGATTTCGAATGAGAAATATCTTAAATTCTTAAAATTAAATAAATTCCGAATTTGGAAAATGTGGGCCATTTGAATCCGGCTTTCACCAATTTGAAAATTTGTAATTCTTTATAGTCGTTGTCAATTGTTACATCTGAAAATTTCAATTTCGAATGGTGACAATTCTGAATTTAAAATTTTTGACCGAAGACATGCTGAATTCCTGTTTCCAGAATTCGAAAATTTTGAATCGTAGCATCCTGAACGTATTTTTAATGATTGAAATACAGAATTTGGAAAATCTGACTTTGAAATTTTGAATTTCTGAATTCTGATCATTCGATTTGGGGAAATATAATTCCAGAATTTCCAGATTTTGAATGAAAAATATCTTAAATTCTTAAAATTGAATAAATTCCGTATTTGAAAATTGTGGACCATTTGAATCCGGCTTTCACCAATTTGAAGATTTGTAATTCTTTATAGTCGTTGTCAAATGTTAAATCTGAAAATTTCAATTTCCAATGGTGACAATTCTGAATTTAAAATTTTTGACCGAAGACATGCTGAATTCCTGTTTCCTGAATTTGAAAATTTTGAATCGTAGCATCCTGAACGTATTTTTAATGATTGAAATACAGAATTAGGAAAATCTGACCCGTTGAAATTTTGAATTTCTGAATTCTGATCATTCGATTTGGGGAAATATAATTCCAGAATTTCCAGATTTTGAATGAGAAATATCTTAAATTCTTAAAATTGAATAAATTCCGAATTTGAAAATTGTGGGCCATTTGAATCCGGCTTTCACCAATTTGAAAATTTGTAATTCTTTATAGTCGTTGTCAAATGTTACATCTGAAAATTTCAATTTCGAATGGTGACAATTCTGAATTTAAAATTTTTGACCGAAGACATGCTGAATTCCTGTTTCCTGAATTTGAAGATTTGGATCGTAGCATCCTGAACGTACTTTTAATGATTGAAATACAGAATTTGGAAAATCTGACTCGTTGAAATTTTGAATTTCTGAATTCTGATCATTCGATTTGGGGAAATATAATTCCAGAATTTCCAGATTTTGAATGGGAAATATCTTAAATTCTTAAAATTGAATAAATTCCGAATTTGGAAATTGTGGGCCACTTGAATCCGGCTTTCACCAATTTGAAAATTTGTAATTCTTTATAGTCGTTGTTAAATGTTAAGTCTGAAAATTTCAATTTCAAATGGTGACAATTCTGAATTTAAAATTTTTGACCGAAGACATGCTGAATTCCTGTTTCCTGAATTTGAAAATTTTGAATCGTAGCATCCTGAACGTATTTTTAATGATTGAAATACAGAATTTGGAAAATCTGACTTTGAAATTTTGAATTTCTGAATTCTGATCATTGGATTTGGGGAAATATAATTCCAGAATTTCCAGATTTTGAATGAGAAATATCTTAAATTCTTAAAATTGAATAAATTCCGAATTTGGAAATTGTGGGCCATTTGAATCCGGATTTCACCAATTTGAAAATTTGTAATTCTTTATAGTCGTTGTCAAATGTTAAATCTGAAAATTTCAATTTCCAATGGTGACAATTCTGAATTTAAAATTTTTGACCGAAGACATGCTGAATTCCTGTTTCCTGAATTTGAAAATTTTGAATCGTAGCATCCTGAACGTATTTTTAATGATTGAAATACGGAATTTGGAAAATCTGACTCTTTGAAATTTTGAATTTCTGAATTCTGATCATTCGATTTGGGGAAATATAATTCCAGAATTTCCAGATTTTGAATGAGAAATATCTTAAATTCTTAAAATTGAATAAATTCCGAATTTGAAAATTGTGGGCCATTTGAATCCGGCTTTCACCAATTTGAAAATTTGTAATTCTTTATAGTCGTTGTCAAATGTTACATCTGAAAATTTCAATTTCGAATGGTGACAATTCTGAATTTAAAATTTTTGACCGAAGACATGCTGAATTCCTGTTTCCTGAATTTGAAGATTTGGATCGTAGCATCCTGAACGTACTTTTAATGATTGAAATACAGAATTTGGAAAATCTGACTCGTTGAAATTTTGAATTTCTGAATTCTGATCATTCGATTTGGGGAAATATAATTCCAGAATTTCCAGATTTTGAATGGGAAATATCTTAAATTCTTAAAATTGAATAAATTCCGAATTTGGAAATTGTGGGCCACTTGAATCCGGCTTTCACCAATTTGAAAATTTGTAATTCTTTATAGTCGTTGTTAAATGTTAAGTCTGAAAATTTCAATTTCAAATGGTGACAATTCTGAATTTAAAATTTTTGACCGAAGACATGCTGAATTCCTGTTTCCTGAATTTGAAAATTTTGAATCGTAGCATCCTGAACGTATTTTTAATGATTGAAATACAGAATTTGGAAAATTTGACTGGAAATTTTGAATTTCTGAATTCTGATCATTTGATTTGGGGAAATATCATTCCAGAATTTCCAGATTTTGAATGAGAAATATCTTAAATTCTTAAAATTGAATAAATTCCGAATTTGAAAATTGTGGGCCATTTGAATTCGGCTTTCACCAATTTGAAAATTTGTAATTCTTTATAGTCGTTGTCAAATGTTAAATCTGAAAATTTCAATTTCCAATGGTGACAATTCTGAATTTAAAATTTTTGACCGAAGACATCCTGAATTCCTGTTTCCAGAACTCGAAAATTTTGAATCGTAGCATCCTGAACGTATTTTTAATGATTGAAATACGGAATTTGGAAAATCTGACTCTTTGAAATTTTGAATTTCTGAATTCTGATCATTCGATTTGGGGAAATATAATTCCAGAATTTCCAGATTTCGAATGAGAAATATCTTAAATTCTTAAAATTAAATAAATTCCGAATTTGGAAAATGTGGGCCATTTGAATCCGGCTTTCACCAATTTGAAAATTTGTAATTCTTTATAGTCGTTGTCAATTGTTACATCTGAAAATTTCAATTTCGAATGGTGACAATTCTGAATTTAAAATTTTTGACCGAAGACATGCTGAATTCCTGTTTCCAGAATTCGAAAATTTTGAATCGTAGCATCCTGAACGTATTTTTAATGATTGAAATACAGAATTTGGAAAATCTGACTTTGAAATTTTGAATTTCTGAATTCTGATCATTCGATTTGGGGAAATATAATTCCAGAATTTCCAGATTTTGAATGAAAAATATCTTAAATTCTTAAAATTGAATAAATTCCGTATTTGAAAATTGTGGACCATTTGAATCCGGCTTTCACCAATTTGAAGATTTGTAATTCTTTATAGTCGTTGTCAAATGTTAAATCTGAAAATTTCAATTTCCAATGGTGACAATTCTGAATTTAAAATTTTTGACCGAAGACATGCTGAATTCCTGTTTCCTGAATTTGAAAATTTTGAATCGTAGCATCCTGAACGTATTTTTAATGATTGAAATACAGAATTAGGAAAATCTGACCCGTTGAAATTTTGAATTTCTGAATTCTGATCATTCGATTTGAGGAAATATAATTCCAGAATTTCCAGATTTCGAATGAGAAATATCTTAAATTCTTAAAATTGAATAAATTCCGAATTTGGAAATTGTGGGCCATTTGAATCCGGCTTTCACCAATTTGAAAATTTGTAATTCTTAATAGTCAATAAGTTGTCAATTGTTAAATCTGAAAATTTCAATTTCAAATGGTGACAATTCTGAATTTAAAATTTTTGACCGAAGACATGCTGAATTCCTGTTTCCTGAATTTGAAGATTTTGAATCGTAGCATCCTGAACGTACTTTTAACGATTGAAATACAGAATTTGGAAAATCTGACCCGTTGAAATTTTGAATTTCTGAATTCTGATCTTTCAATTTGAGGAAATATAATTCCAGAATTTCCAGATTTTGAATGAGAAATATCTTAAATTCTTAAAATTGAATAAATTCCGAATTTGGAAATTGTGGGTCATTTGAATCCGACTTTCACCAATTTGAAAATTTGTAATTCTTTATAGTCGTTGTCAATAATTGTTCAATCTGAAAATTTCAATTTCGAATGTTGACAATTCTGAATTTAAAACTTTTTACCGATGAAATACTGAATTCCTGTTTCCTGTTTCCTGAATTTAAACATTTTGAATCGTAGCATCCTGAACGTATTTTTAATGATTGAAATACAGAATTTGGAAAATCTGACTCGTTGAAATTTCGAAGTCCTGAATTCTGATCATTCGATTTGGTGAAATATAAGTCCAGAATTTCCAGATTTTGAATGAGAAATATCTTAAATTCTTAAAATTGAATAAATTCCGAATTTGGAAATCGTGGGCCATTTGAACCCGGCTTTCCCCAATATGAAATTTGCAATTCTCTATAGTCAAGTTGTCAATTGCTAAATCTGAAAATTCCAATTTCGAATGGTGACAATTCTGAATTTAAAATTTTTGACCGATAAAATGTCTTGATAGAAAAGAGTGTCGCACCCGCCATTTTTACAAAACATGGATTAATTTCCTCAAACCACCAGCCGGACTCCCATCCTCAAAACCACGTTCTGCACGATCCAGATAATGCTTCCACTTAGTCAATACGCGCCAGAAATTCATAAATCAGGGCGAGGTAATAAATTACGAGCGCAAGTAAGTTTTGACGGTTTAATTTAAAGTAAAGTGATTACCCGCTCGGCTATTATGGAAGTTTATGACCGCTTCTGCGGGGACTTCCCCGATTTTTCTGGGCTTCCCCGAAATTTGGCGAGCCCTTCAATAATTATCCGTAATCGATAACTGCGGCAACAAACCACCGCTAAACACATCGTACATTATTTATTACGTCGTGCCGTCCGATTCGATTGTTCAAATTGGGGGTGTAATCGATGGGGGGCGTTTTTGATGTGGGGAATATCGTTCAAAATTGAACGAGTCGGGAGTCAGGTTCAGAGGCCTCTCGGGGGTCCCAACCTTTCGCATTACGCTCCGGGAACGGCTGCAGCAGTTGCAGCCAGACGAAAACTCATATCTGCAGACATATCCAGGCTTTTATCGACTCGGGAGGGAAGACTTTCGTGTTTTATTGGCAGACCTGAAGGGCTCGGCGCCCGTGTAGGACATGTTAAAGCGTTTAGACTGGATTAAAAAGTTTCCCCGTCCCAAAAAGCACTTGGATTATTAATTATTCGTCCAAGCTTCCTCGTTTTCATCAACGTCATTAATGATCCATCGTTCTTCATTACAGGGATCTGCGACTCCGACCACGGAAATGGACGTTTTCGGGTCGGCCGCCGACCTTTCCTTTGGTATTTGGACTTTCTAAAGAGGTGAGTCGTATTAATAGTGAGCTCGCCTTGAACTTTGCGATTCGATATTAAGACGAGAAAAGGCTCCCATTGGCGCGTCAGGCACACCACTGGCTCAAAGCACGCCAAATACACGTGTACTGTTTAATTAGAACCCTTTCTCTTAAAAAGTTTGATTGATTTTATTGCGGGGAAGATCGTCTTCGTGACACCACCACGCCAATATCACGTGGTCGTCTAAGGTGGTTACTAATTAATTAAATAACTTACTAATTGGGTGATGCCAGCGCTGGCTTTCGAAAGCCCTCGCGGGGCAGTTTCAGACAACGGCCATCATTTATTAACACTCTTCACGTGTTTTCACGGCCTGTGTCAACACCGTTTCTGTTGGGGACTCGCTGTTTTAATTTTCATTTCAGTTGTAGTTTTTCTTGTGGTCGCGGCAGTATGGCAATGCTGGTACGAGTTGGGGTGAGTAAAAATATGAAGTAAAAATTAGACTTTATTCGTTCATAAATACACCATTTTTTAATTACAAGTTCTTCTTCTCTTTTCCGGGCGTGCCCCGACTGTTAATGTACATAGCCACCGGACTGACCACGTAGTCGTACTTGTTTCGCCCCCCTTTTTTGACTTTGGACGCCTCCGGAATCTTGAACTCGTTTTTGCAGACGTTTTCTTCTTTTTTGTTCTCTTTGTCGTCCATGTCGTAGTCCAAGCCGTACATCAAGGCCATCTCCGTCTCCCTGACCGTGTCGTCCAGCTCTAGCAGCAAAGAACTTCCCCGCTTCGACTTCAATAGTTCCTTCGTCGAGAGGCTCTTCTGGGGATCACTGCTTCTTCTCCCAGTGTGCAGTTCCTTCGGCAGCTTGTCCCGCAGTTCCTCCCAGGTCGCGGGCCCCCAAGCTACCCCTTCCTCGGGGTCATAAAAAGATTCTGTAAATTCAGACATTTGATATTGTCAAACTATGTCACGTACCTACTATACTGACAAACATATTAGGACCAAAAAGAAAGTAAAAATTTCACATTCGCGTTCGTGAAAACAATATCACCTGGCCGCCCCCGGGTGCGGTTACAGAAATAAAAGGTCCGATCACGCGACATTCCCGTGTTTATCTGCGACCCATTTTCGTGCGAACCCGAAAACGAATCGATGAAAGGAAGACTGCTCGCTCGCAGTAAACAAGCCCTAACCCCGAACTAAATCAAATTTTACGAAAACACGACCACTTTTATGGCGGATTTAAGAAGTGGAGACGTGCCGCCGTCCCCGGGGCCGACTATCGATTAGAAGGACGGCGAACGAAGGGCGATGTAGAAGTGACTTACTATCGACAGTTCTTGTTGCCTGAATAAAGCAGGAGCATTCTCGCGTCGTTATCAATGTTTGAAAGGGGATGGCGATAAGCGGGAGTTTATTCGGTGTTTTTTGTGCGCTCCAGGTAACTGGGGCAGCGGATGGGCGGGTCGCTTTCGGGCCCCTTTCGGACGAACGCCACTCTGGGTCAATTTGCATGCAAATTGTGCTAATACGGGTCCGTTATTAGGTCGCTCGTGACAGGGGTCTGCGCTTCTTGAAGTTGTCTTTCTGTGGTTCTCTGAAAAGTTTTTTTACAATCTCCTTCTTTTTAACTCGACCCGCAGAGTTGTTTTACATATTCTTCGTCATCCCGACCCTTTCACGTTCCGAGAACCCTTTCCGTCTTTCCACATTATAGAAATGGTGAATGCGCCGGGTCGGAAATATTTCCGCCGCCTTCGATTCCCGAAGAACGAGGTCGACAGCTGCTCCAGATTAGCATCCTACGATGTGTCGGCACCTGTTCAAGCGGTCGGATCGATTCCAGGAGGAAATCGAAATTGTCTCCCCACTTCATAACAGTGATGAATAACGCGACGGTCGACCCGGCGCATCCACCATTTTCATCCCGAGCCCAGAGAGAAGACAACACGTGTGTCCCGATTTCATTCCTCGAGTCACGAGAAGAGCAAAGTTTAGCTAATAAAGGGTCCGATGACGGATCGACGTGGAAGTCGGGACCAGGCACGATCCTTGCACTCAGCACATCGATCTGGAGAGAGGAAACGTGTGCGGGATCGACCCTGGAACGGTTGAGGGTGTCGGTTTTATTTCGCCATACTGCTGGAGATTAGTCTAATCAGTTGTCCATTATTGCTGATGCTTCGTTTACTAGCTTATCGTGATTTAACGAGGCCGTAAAATAATTGTCCCTTTAGTGCGGTTTTATGACGCACATCGGTCTGTTGATGCACACACTACGTCGTAAAGATGTTGGACAAACAAACGTTCCCGCCACCTTTCGAACATGAAGATGAAACGAAATGTTAAACTTGAAGCAAACCGCGAAATTAAAATCTTGGCCCTGTGATCATCCGGTAAGGAAATGACCGAAGGAGACAGAAAGGCAAAGTGGAGACCTACGTTGTGATTTTTTTTAACAAGACAAAGCAGTGGTTCTTTGCTCGAGCAGGCAGGGGCGTGAGATTTTTGATTTTTGAGATTGTGTGCTTTGATTAACAAGTGCTAGTGACTTTGTCCGTTTGGTTGGCAACGGATTGACAATTTAATAACAACTTGCAGCCAATAACAATATGAAAATGGTTGTCATTCTGAACCAGTTTGTCAACCATTCATCAAAGATGTAAATTTGAGTATATTTTGGTGTAAATCTCAATTTACCGCCCTGTCCACCATACTTATCGACTGATTAAATGGATGAGAAATAACAACCATTTATTGAATATTTTTCCCTTTAAAAACTAGAACTCACTCTCGTGTTCAATCCAATTTCAAAATTCTCAAGTCAAAAAATGGTTGTCACTCCAATACCCTTAGTCAATGAGTCAGTTGTAGATACGGCGGCCCACCCGCCCACCGCATTCACATGTGGTGCCATGAACCATATGGCTTTTAGTCACAAAGAACAACTGTGGAATGCAAGAAACGAAATTTGGATACAATATGAAAATGGTTATTATCATTCTGAACCAGTTTGTCAACCATTCAGTCAAAAATGTAAATTTGAATGTATGTATATTTATATTTTATTTTATATATATGTATTTTGGTATAAATCTCTTTTGGTGGATACAATATGAAAATGGTTGTCATTCAGAACCAGTTTGTCAACCATTCATGAAAAATGTAAATTTGAGTATAATATATTTTGGTGTAAATCTCAATTTGGATTTATTCTCATTACTGGTATAATGTATCTTTGTGACTAAAAGCGTATGGTTCTGGCATCGTTTGTGAGTGCGGTGGGTGGGTGGGCCGCCGTGTCCACCATACTTATCGACTGACTAAATGGATGAGAAATGACAACCATTTATTGAATATTCTTTTCCTTTAAAAACTAGAACTCACTCTCGTGTTCAATCCAATTTCAAAATTCTCAAGTCAAAAAATGGTTGTCATCCCAATACCCTTAGTCAATCGGTCAGTTGTAGATGCGACAAATATGATACAAATATGAAAAGGAAGACACAGGTCCGTAGTGGCGTGTCCTCGGCAAGGGCTTCGTCATGATGTCTGCTGTCTGTTGCTCGGCGGTAACTTGTTGAACTCCAAGCACACCCTCAGTTACCTTCTCACGAATGAAAAAGTGTTTGATCGAGTTATGTTTAATTCTGGGACGAAACTCCCCGAAAAAGTCTGCTCAACCAAATTGCTTCTTTTGCTGCGTCATTCGCTGTAATAATTAGGGAGGTTGCTACCACTGCTTGTCTTTGGCTCAGCCGAGAAACTGCTCCTCCAGCGTACATAACAACAATTCCAGAAGTTGTACCTTGTACCGAGCATCAGGTACATGAGAGCTTGTAGAATATACAGTAACTTGTTTGGAAGCCATTTTGAAACGATCGCGACGGGACATCTAGCGGGCGCTACGAAATTTGGCTTCCCGGTGTCTAAAATAGCTTGATGTCGGTTACATGCGAACGACGGGATCGGAAATCGCAAAGGGGCGCAACACAACATAAAGATAAGACACTTTTCAGAACCCCAACATTCGGCGTGGCGCTATGCCTCTATTTGTCCTTTTGTCGTCAGCTCTTACTCAGTGTTGGTTAATTCAAGTCAACAGAGACAAAATAGCTTTTAAATGACCGCGAGCCGCTGTCGGCGTCATACCGAAAGACAGGTAGTTATTAAAGGATTTATCATTACTTTGTTTCAAATTAAACGCGCCTGTGGTTCGGGCTCTGGAACACATTTGAACTTTCTGAAATTGACAACAATATCTGAAAACAAATTACAACAACGACCTTAGCAAGTTATTCGCGGTGCTTGTGACTCAAGTTTGGTAATATATGCTACTGCAGACAACGAAGTGCTGAAGGCTACTGATACAACATTTCTGGGTTCACGCAATATTGAACAATAGTGAGCATTATTTTTAAACAAAGGCTAGAATTCTTAACAAGACATGCAGATCCAAAGGCTGAACAATTTCGTGTTCATCATCGCGGGTTTTATGACGTAGCCACGCCAACTTCAGCGCGTTGCCAACCACTGCAGGATGTTGCAACTTCAGAGTCGTTGCCCAACGTGCCCCTTGCTGGTAGGCAAGTCGAAGTTCTCCTGTGCATTTTACAGGTCTATTTTGGGGATATCTCAACATTCATGCAACTGTCGCGGTTTATAGCTTTATAGAATTTTTTTGAAAGTATATTGAACTGCCCTTTAAAAAAAAATTGTTTTCTAGACTTAATGGTTTTATTTAAGTTTAAATTAAGTCCTTAATAAACCAATTATAAAACTTATGCAGAACCAAATAGCATTTAAACTGTTACTTGGACAAGGAAGTACTTTAAGCCCCTTTCTATACATAATATATACATGTGGTCTAAAAAGCGTAATTTCTCCTAGTGTAAAAATTTTACAGTTTGCAGATGATATAGGCTGTAAGGTACGCCTGCAATGATTTAAGAGAAAATTATTCCTAGCTAAAAAAAAAATGGAGCAACATTTTATACAGGGTGATTCACGAAGTATAGTAGATATTTAAACCTCAAATTATATGGCCCCTAAACATAGCTTTGACTGTATTGAAGAACGCTTCATGTAAAGTTGAAAAATTAATGGCAACCAGCGATGCGCTCAAAACATTTTAATAGTCGCTGGATTTATTTTCGGCAAAAACTTACCACTTACGATACAAACTATTGTAAACATCTCGGCCTTTACTGATGAACCCTTTCCGACTGACAAAAAACACTTTTGCTTTCGGATTCCTGTATTACCGAGCTGAAAGTAAACACCTGGTAGAGAGGTTAAGTAGCGAAAAATGGAGAAATAGAGAGAAGTGAGAAGTGATATTAGAGAAAGGTAGGAAGAAAGAATTGGACAGGGAAGAGGAGATATAGTCAGGAAAAAGAATAAATCGGCGAAGCCGAAAGATAACGACCTCTAGGAGGCGCCACAGGAAGCGGATGAACAAAGACGATAGAAACTGCTCGCTCAGTCAGGGAAGCCCGGACTCTTACCTGGAGGAAAGGAAAAGAAAGAGAAACGGGGAGGGTAGAACAGAAAAACAAGAAGAGGAGGAAGAGAATTTTTTACAAAAAAGTAAAAAGACGGCGAGGTCTCCTGGAGTAAAGAAAACACAGAAGACATCAGAGAAAGAGAAGGAAACGGACACAGAGATGGAGAAAAAAATATTGGAGCTGTTGCAAGAGTTGAAGGAGGAGATGAAAGAAATAAGACGAGAAAACAAGGAACTGAAGAGAGAGATAGAGAGGCAGAGAGAAGAATTTAAAGAGAAGGAGAAGAGATGGGAAGGAAAGAGAGACTGGTGGAAGGAGAGAGTGGAAAAGCTGGAAGAGAGAATGGAAATCGAAGAGAGAAGAAAGAGAAAGAACAACATCGTGATAACAGGATGGGACGGGGAAAGAAAAAGTCATGTAAAAAAAGAGGATGTAGAGAAGTTTTTGAAGGAAAATGTAGAGGATAGTAAAGATTGTTACAATTGGTGGAGATGGAGGGATGGGGTGAGAAGGAAAGAATAATAAAGCACAAAGGAAAATTCAGGGAGAAGAGGGAAACAAGGGGGATATACATAGACAACGACCTCACAAAGAAAGAAAGAGATTTACAAAAGAATCTAAGAAGTATGGCGAAGGAAAAAAGGGAAGAAGGGAAAGAAGTAAGAGTAGGATACAGGAAATTAATAGTGGACGGGGAGCAATGGAGATGGAATGAAAAGGGAGAGACTAGAGGTTTTCCAATAAGAAGAAGAAGGGGAGGAGGGAAAAAGGGGGACAACGGCAAAGTAAAAAGGACAATGAAACGGGAAAAAAGAAACAAAGAAGGAAGTAGGAGGGAAACTAAGGAAGGAAGGGGGAAATCAGAGAAGGTAACGAGAAAAACAGGGGTGAGGGCACTATTTTGGAATGTAGCGGGACTAGGGAAAAAAGAAGAAGATTTTTGGGACTATGTGAAGGAGTTCGATATTGCTGGATTAACAGAAACATGGTCAGAACGCTGGGAAAAAATAGAAAAACTGTTACAAAAGGAGTTCAAGTGGGAATGGCATGGGGCGAGAAGGGGAAAGAAAAAAGGAAGAGCAGCAGGGGGAATAATAACAGGGGTAAAAAAAGGATTAAAAGAGAATACTAAAAAGAAGGGAGAAGAGGAAGGTCACATGGTGAGAAACGTTAAAATAGACAGTAAATGGTGGAAAATAGTGACAGTGTACAGCAAAGAGATGAAAGAAACAATAAGCAAGATAGAAGAAACATTAAAAGTCAACAGGGAAAAATGTCTGCTTCTGGGAGGGGATTTTAACGGGAGAATTGGGGAAAGAAGAGCCAGGGATTGGGAAGAAGAGAGAGGAGAGGGAAAAAGAAAATCCAAAGACAAAAAAGAAAACGCGGAAGGGAAGAAATTGATGGAATGGATAGAAGAAAAAGGATGGGAAGTGCTGAATGGAAATAAACAAGGGGACGAAGAAGGAGAATGGACCTACATAGGCGGTAGAGGAGAGACGGTGATAGACTACGGAATAGTAAACGAAGAAGCATGGGAAGAAGTCGAAGAATTCAGAATAGGGGAAAGAGTAGAGTCAGACCATCTGCCTATGGAGATAAGTATAGGAAGGAGAAAAGAGAAGAGAGGAGGAGAAGAAAAAAATAGAGGAAATGTGGAAGGTGATAAGTAAAGTATGGGACGAGCAAGGGGTGGAAGAGTATAAGAGAAGACTGGAAGAAGATTTAAAGAACAAGAAGTAGGGAAAATGGAGAAAGAATTGGTAGAAATATTGGAAAAAGCAGCGACAAAAAGAGAAATAACAGTAAGAGGTGGAGGAACAAAAAGAAAGAATAAATGGTGGGACAAAGAATGTGAGCAACGTAAAAAGGAAGCAATAAAAGAACTAAGAAAGTGGAGAAAGACTAAAGGGAACAGAAGTGGCTTTTTAGAAGCGAAAAGAAGATACAGAGAGACATGCAGGGAGAAGAAGAGGCAGAAGAAGGAGAGAGAGGAGGAAGAGATAAAAGCAATAAGAACAGAGAAGGAGGTATGGAACTAGATTAATAGAGAGAGAAAGAAAAAATAAAATGGGAGCGAGGAGATAACAATGAACGAGTGGGAGGAGTACTTCATGAGGCTGCTGGAGGGAGAAAAGGAAAAAAAGAAAACGGAAATAGAAACCGAGTAGACCCTGAAGGAGAAGAAATTACAATGAAAGAGGTGGAGAAACATGTGAAGAAACTGAGGAAAGGGAAGGCACCAGGGAGGGATAGAATACAGAATGAGTCGTGGATGTATGGGACGAGAAGAGTGCTAGAGAGGCTGGTGGAGGTAATGAATGGGGTGTGGAGAGGAGAAGGATTCCCGGTAGGGTGGAGAGAGGGGGTAATTTACTCCATTTACAAAAAAGGGGAGAAAAATAAAGTAGAAAATTACCGAGGGATAACTCTCCCAAACACAGGGTACAAGTTGTATGCATCAATTCTGAATGAAAGGATGAGCAGAGAGATAGAGGAAAAGGGAGCATTACCAGACAGCCAAGCAGGATTTAGAGAGGGGAGGGGAACTATGGATAATGTATACATCCTGGACCATTTGACGAAGAGTGAGTTAAAGAAGAAAGGGGGGAGAGTGTATGCATTATTCGTAGACTCCAAGGCGGCGTTTGACAAGGTGGACAGAGAGAGGATGTTTGAGTGCCTGAGGGAGAAAGGGGTAAATGAATGGCTGGTAAGAAAGGTGGAGGAGATATATGAGAAGACAAAATGTAAAGTGAAGGTAGGGGAGAGGGAAAGTGAATGATTTGTGACAACAAAGGGAGTGAGGCAAGGTTGCCCGCTCAGCCCCTTGTTGTTCACGATGTATGTGGCAGATATGGACGGAATGTTAGAGAGAGCACAAGCGGGGGGGTGTGTGGTAGGTAGAAAAAACGTGTGGAGCCTAGCGTTTGCGGATGATGTGGCAGTTTAGGAAAATATGTGAAGAAGAAAAGACTAGAAGTGAATGTAGAGAAAACAAAAATGCTGGTGTTCAATAAGAGAAATAGGATGTGTATGGGGAATAGGAGAGAGAAGGTGGGGAGGCGATTTTAAGAGGAGAATGATGATGTTTGAAAGCCTTATTGAAAGCGTGTTGTTGTACGGAGTAGAGGTCTGGGGATGGAAAGAACAAGAGGTGATAGAGAGGGTGCAAGAGAAATATCTGAGGTGGGTGCTAGGCGTGGAGAGAGAAACGCCAGGGTACATAGTGAGAGAAGAATGCAAGAGGAATAGGTTGAGAGTGAAAGCGGGAAAAAGAACGGTCAAGTTCGAAGACAGGATGGAAGGGAGGAAAGAATGTAGGATACTAAAGGAGTGCTGGAGGGAAAAAAAGAAGAATTCAGAGTAGGATAGGGAGAATTACTACAGGAGGAATGGGTATGCAAGCAAAGAAATAGAGAGACTGAGAGAAAGAGGCGTGTTGATGAATGTAGAACTAAGTGAAAGAGATAAGGATACGGATAGACAAGAGAGGAGAGAAAGAATTAGAGAATCCAGATACAACGGGAAGTACGGAAGATGCATGATCGAGGAAGTATTTGGGGAGGGAGAGCGAGAAAGAAAGAAAGATGATGGCGAGGTTTAGGTGCGGAAATGAAGAGAGGGAAAATAGGTATCGGGCAGAAGATGGAGGAAGAATGTGTAGAATTTGCTATGAGGAAAGAGAGACGATCGAGCATATGTGGAACGAGTGCAGTGAGATGAAACAAAGAGGGAGGAAAGAAAGAGAGGAAATACTGAATGTAGATGGAAGGGAAATTAAATGGATGAAAGAGGTATGGAAGAGGAGGGAGAAGGGAGAAGAGGAAAGGGCAGGGGAGAAGAAATAGAGAATTTTATTTAGTTTTTTTTTTGTTATTATAATTGTTAAGTTTACTTGTATATGTATAGGAATCAGAAAGCCCGTAGAGCAAATAAAGATTTATTGATTGACACTTTCGCTTTCAATTGAAAAACATAAATATTCACCTAGGCCAACATACATATTGTAATCCCTCTATATTTACCTTCCGTGGACCTTCCCTGTTTGTCCAAAGGGCATCATGACGATGGCCCCTTGATGTTAAGTTAAGTGTCCTCGTCTAATTGGCTAGTCTTCAAAAAAAAAACATTGTGCCGGCTAATCGGTTAGGACCAGGGCCATTCAACACAGTCCACCGACCTGCCATAATTTTGCAACTAAATGATCGCTCAGGGCTGCCGTGTTAGTAAACGTTACGTAAGTCTCATTTGCGCTCGCACAAACCGTCTATCCGTTCCTCCTTTCGATTATCCCGTCATTATCCCTATCCCGCGGGAACGATAACGCATTGTTTGCGAAAGGAGAGACTACAGACGCGCGAGTTACTCGGAACAGGAACGCTCACAATGCCGCAACGGGGCGCGAAATTGGAGGGATGCTTTCGGTTAATTAGCGAGGGGGAGCGTCGCAGCTCAGACATCAACAGTATCAAGTGGACTGTGACCTGACCTGTCCAATCGGCAGACTGTGACGTGTCGAGCGATCAATCATCTGCCGCCCCCTCCCTCACGCGGCCATCGCCCCACCCCCCCACATCCATTTTGATAATTGTTTCGATGCCATGCATCTCGCCGAGCGCTTTTAATTACAGTAAGTGGCTCGACTTTTGTTACGATGTAATTTTAACTTTCCGACTAACGGCCCAATTACACTGGACTGGTATCGATCAGCGGGGAGGGGTCGATCGCGTGATTCCCCGATTGTCGACTTAAGTGTTGTTACAGTTTTCGTTTTGATTACAGGGAGCTTGGGTGATGCTACTCATTTCAAATCAGTCAAACACCGTATAATTACATTCGGAACCGTTATTACAAAAGTTTGAAAGCGTTTATATCAATTATACAACTCTTATCGCGAACGTGGCGTGAATGCGTCGAACTCCTTTAAAAATTCCGACAAAAGACCTCATTATTCACCACAGATCTGATCGTCTTCAACGAAATGGCGCAGTTGCCAAAAATGGTGGATGCGCCGGGACACGCTTTAGGCCATCTTCACAACAAATTATTCCGTCGCGTTCACACTTATTTTAACGCCGAATCTCATTAACCCGAGGAATGAAAATATCCCAACTGGAAAAGCACAGCTCGCACATTCTTCCAGGACACGATCGAAATCTCCCAAGCTACAACTCGGCGAACCATTATTAATCCATTAGGCGATCGTCGAACGCGATAAGCCCATGCATTAGCACGAGCAAAGAGCAGGTACAACATCGACCAGGAGAGGGAAGGGCGCGGTTATCGGCCGCCGAGAAACAGGATGCCGCGACGTGGTATTGGCATCCCCGATACAATGCAGACAACCGACCTGGGTGTAATTAATTGCCGCTATCCGCTCTGTGGGAATGACCCGATGCACTGATTTTTAATGCCTTTGTATTTATTTTTTTTTAATGTGTTTTTCCTCTTTAGCATTCATCCGTTTTGTTTCTCTGATGGTATTTTTCGTTTCTTGACACAAAGACGATATTTTTGGCTGAGAGCTTTAAATGGGTGCGTGGCCGCCACGCCCCTTAGAAGTGCCATTTCACAGAAACAGAATTAAAGCGAATTACCTCTTTTAATTACTGACAATTATTATAATACGATTGACATTCCACAGCTTGAATGGAATTTTTATGAATAATTAATAATTTTCTGATGAGTCTATAATATATTTTTTTAAATCATCTTGAAACCGCGACGATGATCCATGCCACACACAAATCCAAATGGATTATCAAATATTTTCTGAAATAACGTACTCGCGTGATAAAAAGCCCATCAAACGACTATTAGTCGAAATATCTACGTCTACAGGGAGATTTCACACTGATCTGCATAAATGGCTAATGGGATGAAATTAGAGAGAATATGAAAATTGTTCATGTGTGCTGTGATTTTTTCTGAAATTGGGCGAACGATGCATGGCACCCGTTGGTGCACTGTTACTTGTGAACGGTTCCTGTGTAGACTGAAGTTTTGAGGTTTATGAGGTCTTGCTTTTAGTGCTTTTACTTTTCTTTAATTTTTTTACCTTGCAATTGTCAAATTCAGAAATATCAAATTTGAAGGGCCCAAAATTTGGGCAACTTAAAGTCGTAGAGACTCAAAATTTGCAAATTCCCAAATTCCAAATTTTAAAAATGAAATTTAAAATTCCCGACAATTCACAACGGGTTTATCAAAATTTAAAATATTTCCGAATTGAAGAATTAAATGTTTTCATTACATATTTAAGATCTGCAAATTTACCCCAAGATTTCATTGAAATTTTGAGAATTAAATTTTGGTGGATACAACATGAAAATGGTTGTCATTCAGAACCAGCTTGTCAACCAATAATGTTCCTTTGTGACTAAAAGCGTATGGTTCTGGAATTGTGGTTTGTGAGTGCGGTGGGCGGGTGGGCCATCCTGTCCACTATACGTATCGACTGACTAAATGTATGAGAAATGACAACCGTTTATTGAATATTTTTTTCCTTTAAAAGCTAGAACTCACTCTCGTGTTCAATCCAATTTCAAAATTCTTAAGTCAAAAAATGGTTGTCATTCCAATACCCTTAGTCAATCGGTCAGTTGTAGAACCCTCTATTTTTTTTTCTTGGTTCTGATAGCCCCTTTAATTGTCTACACGACAGTGTAAAAATTTTGTTATCTTACATAACAAAAGTTTTGAGAAAAAAAAGATGGCAAAAATAAATTTTATAACGAAAGCTCGTTGACAATAAGCAAGTGTATGAAGAAATTCCTTTTGGACATTATGAATTACTTCTTCACTAATAATTGTACTTATTTCGTATCGAATCCCAATTTTTAAATATTCTAGATTCTGTGGTCTAACGTAAATCTTAGACTTTAAATAACGACATACAAAATAATCAAGGAGTGTGAGATCTGGAGACCTTACCGGCCATTCTATCGGTCCTCGTCTCCCAATCCACCTCCTAGGAAACCAATTGTTCAAGTAATGGCGAACAGGAACTGCAAAGTGTGGGGGTGCACCGTCTTGCTGAAACCACAAATCATCATTTACTAAGCTCTGATCATTGTCATTTGGAAAATTTTCTGCAAAGACGTATCTTCGTTAATTTTTAGACGACCCGTTCTTCTAATCGCTTTAACCTGCCCAGTTCTTCTAAATTTATTTTCAATTTTACTGACTAGATTGGCTGATGAGTCTATCTGGATACTTTGCATTGAACAAATTGCAAACTTCCTGTTGGGTTCTAGTTTTATCCCCGCACCCAATCAAAATTAAAATTTCTATACGTTGTGTTTCTGTTAAATGAACCATTTTTGAAAACGTTTTGTAGAACAATTTACACATAGAAATGAAATTGACAGTACCATTCGACTGTTTGATTTACCTACTTGATTTTTTGACTTGTTTTTGTTTGTCAGAAAAAATCAATTTTTTTTTCTCAAAACTTTCATTATGTAAGATAACAACATTTGTATACTATCGTTTAGACAATTAAAAGGGCTATCTGAATCAAGAAAAAAAAAGGGCGTTTCTATTAAAAAAAACTACGATGACGTCATCACTCGAAAACAAAAGACAACTTAGAATTTTATTCGTGATAAAAATATTCATTTTTATAAACCAAAATTGACCCGTACAAAGATTTTTTTAAAAACAAATTTGTTTAATTTTTAATGAATTTATTCCATACTTTTGCCGCTCACTGTATATATTTTGGTATAAATCTCTTTTGGTGGATGCAATATGAACATGGTTGTCATTCAGAACCAGTTTGTCAACCATTCATGAAAAATGTAAATTTGAGTATAATATATTTTTGGTGTAAATCTCAATTTGGATTTATTCTCATTACTGGTATAATGTATCTTTGTGACTAAAAAGCGTATGGTTCTGGCATCGTTTGTGAGTGCGGTGGGCGGGTGGGCCACCCTGTGCACTATACTTATCGACTGACTAAATGTATGAGAAATGACACCGATTTATTTATTATTATGAAATCTAAAATTCCTGACAATTACAACGCGTTTATCAAAATTTCCAATATTTCCAAATTCAGGAATTGTGTTTTCATTTTTAAAATCTGCAAATTTAGCTCAATATTTTACTAATTGAATTTTTGAAAATTCAGGAATTAAATTTCAACGATTCAAAATTTTCAAATTCGGGATTCCAAAAATTTCAATTTTTCAAAATTAGCATAAATACAATAATTCAAAATTTGTAAATTCGAAAGTTGAACGACTAAAAATTAGCAAGTTTACTTCTTTACACTTTAACGATTCATAATTTACAATCTGAGAAATTCAAAATTTTCAAATTCCGAATTTCCACGATTTAACATTTTTCGAATTCAATATTTCATCGATATAAATTCTAGAATTGAGCAGTTAAAAATTTGGACCATTAGAAATTATTGTCGAATTCAGGAATATCAAATTTGAAGGGCCCAAAAATTTTGGAAATTTAAAATCGTAGCGATTCTAAATTTGCAAATTCCCAAATTAAAAATTTTATAACTGAAATCTAAAATATCTGACAATTCACAACGCGTTTATCAAAATTTCCAGTATTTACGAATTCGGGAATGCCATGTTTTTATTTTTTTAAATTTGCAAATTTAGCTCAAAATTTTATTAATCGAAGTTTTGAGTATTCAGGAATTAAATTTCAACGATTCAAATTTCCCAAAATTTAGCATATCTACAGTTTTTATTTTCTCTTTTTGTGTTCCTTTCTATTCCCCTTTCCGTTTTTCCTTTCCCTTTTATTTTTTTTTGTCTCTTTTTTCTTCTCTTCATTCTTATTTTCGTTGGTGTTTCTCTTTCTTTTTCTTTCGTTTTCCCTTTCCGTTCCTATTATTGTTTGTTGTTTTTTGAGTTTCATTGTAATGTTGATCTTTTATTATGTTCTATTGTTTTTTTGCTCTTACATTTTCTTCAAGGTCATTTTTCATTTCCGTTTGTAAAGATTAATTTTTTCTCTCCCCCTCTTTCGTTCTTAATTCACAGTCCCATGAGAACTGTTTCATTCATAGCCTTCTCGATGAGGAATTTGTTTAGGAATTAATATTTCATTGTAAATCTTTTTGGGTTCTCAATCTCTCTTTTATGTACTTCTTCTTAACTTCTTATCTTTATCCATCTTTACTGGCGAATGCCGTTTCTGTTTCTTCTTCCTTGTTAAGCAAAGAATGTAAATGGTGGATGCGCCTGTCAAAAACTACCATAAAATCAGTTATTAGAAGCAAAATGAATTCGGCATCGCCAGCACCTCCTCTAAACTTAAAGATTTATTGCCGACCTCGCAGAGTCCCGCCCGTTTCCTCCCCTTTTTCAGGAACTCCGAAACAAACGACAAACATCCAGCAGTCTAAACGGCCTGTTCACCTCGGGACGAATTGACGCGTCGTTTCCGCCACTGTCAAAATTTCCTACCGGTTCTTTTGTAGCGTTTTTATTCGTAATTCCGTCGTCTCGACGCCCTGAATAAAATATGAGCTCGTTTCGGCGCAATCCGGTCTTTTAAACGACGATTTTAAAATTTATCGCGGGGAGGAAACATTAAGATTAGGACCGTCGAAATGAGAATGAGGAAGAGATAGCGAAAGTGTAATTAGACGTAAATCGAAAAATATTGCTTATTATCCCGGCGCATCCACCATTTTCAAAAAATTGTGAACCCGCTGAAAAATCGTCCTTGAAACGGCGAAACAAGGTCAACGACGACCCTCGGCCGGAAAAGCGAGCGGTTTTCCCTCCGACGGGGGGACCAAGCGGCCGAGTAAAACTATGCGTACAGCTCGTTAAAGTTCCGGCCGGCAGCAAACTCCCCGGGGAAACACCCCTCCGGACGCAGATTCCGGTTATTATAGTGCGGTTTAACGGGGAGTGAGGTATCAAGGCGCATTTAGGGCCGTTAATCTACAATCCGAGGTCGGGGTTTATCGCGACGATTATCCCGATGATTAAACCGCGCTTCGTCATTCTTCCCTTCTTTCCTTTTCGCTGCTTCTCGTGGGGCGTGCGGCCTTGAATTGGGAGTGGTTGAATGGAACAACACAAATAATTTCTTTATTGAGTTATCAGAGACTTTGCTTGATATTTATAATTTTTTTTCCTCGTGTATTAATTGTCTCGTTCGTTTATCCTTCACTTCTTCAAGTGACACGTCCACTCCATCATTTTTATAAATTCTCTAGAACGCGAGTCGGAGGCCGTAAATTCGCCGCAATCGATCGCCGCTCCCCAAACGAAAATCAATCCGCTACTTCAGAAATGGAAATAATAAGGTTAATGGGAAAATAAGTAAGACCGTAGGTGGCGCCAGCGGTCGCGAGAATGAGTATCGATCGGTCGGTAATGCAGCGAGCCGCGTGAACACTGGAGCGAAGTGGCAGAGGACTCTGATGGCGGAATGGCCCACTAAGAGTAACTGTAGGTCTATGTAGGACAATGTGGATACGTCATTTGGCGCCATCTGTTAACAAAAGATTAATTCAAGTCGTGTTCATATCCAAAGATTGTTCGACTGTCTGGGAACAAAAAATATGTATGGATATTGACAGTGAAAATAATTTTGAGGTTTGAAATCTCCGTATGTCAATTTTTTTTCTGATCTCAAAATTTTGAAGACGAAGTTTAAGTAAGAATATAAGTATAGCATAACGAAATCCGTTGTATTTCGAACACAGAGCCAAAGATGGAAGACGAAAAAGGAGGAAGACACCGTGGCAGAAATTACAAACAAACAAACAAAATAAAACAAAGTATAAAAAAGAAGGCAACAAAGAAAGAAATAATAAGAACAAAAATGAAAATAAAAGGAGAGTAAGAAAAAATCGTTCTTCTATTTCAAAAGTGAAAATTGTTCATGTTGCAGCAATTGTTTATCAAACACTAACCTAACCTAACCTATTGAAAACTTAAAGCGTTGTTATTGCATTTTTAATTACCCGCCACAACCAGGCGACTAAATATCGTCGTCTTCGCTGATTGACATTTACGACAGTCTGTCCAAAACAATGGCCTTGTGGATACTTAAAATGGACAGACTTGTAAAAACTGCAATCAGCGAACACGTCTTCCATTCTCTCAGAGGAGGTCCTCGTCGTTTTCCGCCCGCTTCTTGAGCTCCTTCTGGCACTCCGCGATGTACAGAGAGACCAAATGCTTCCTCTTCTCCAGTCTCTTGTTGTCGTTACAATTGATGTCGGTCAAGCCCATGCTGCTCCTGATGAACTTTTCGTTGATCTCGTAGTACGTCAGGTGGTTTTTCCCTCCAAGGCAGAAGGGTATCTGCTTGGCGTAGATGTCGGTCTCACCTTGGATGCCCATGATTTGATCCATGACCTTCTTCTCTTCCTCGGTGAGGTCGTCCTCTTCGCCGTCGACCTTGTCTTCTCCTTCGATTGCCACGGGCTTTTCTTCCACGTCGCGGTTTGTCTCCTCTTCCTCCGTCAGCGGCTTGAACGTGGTCAGTGCGTTGGACTCGCGTCTCTCGTAGAAGTTCTTCGTCACCATGAGGGTTCTATTCTCGCCTTCTTCGTTCTCTTTTTTGAGGATGGTACGAAAGTCGTTACGGTACCTGTTGACGTCTGCGTCGATGGTTTTTTCCGACGGTGACTGACTGCGGTGTCCACACAGATCCCGCAACACAGAGTAACAAAAATAACCGGTGACCAGACAGAGCAGGATCACTAGAACGACGAAGAAGAGCCACCAAACCGGATCAGGCATGATTCAGGTGTTTGTGGAGAAAAATCGTCGGGCATCTTGGCTATCCCCCAAGGTTGCGATATCGCCGATAACGAACTTATCGAAAGGTTCCTTATCGGGGCTTATCTAAATCCGAATTTATAGATTTGGGTTTGGCATAATGGGTCAATCAATTGAATTTTAGCTCCATAACTGGTAGGTGCTGTCCTCTGGCGATATTGGTGTGACAGCTTGAATTGTCTCAAGATGGCGCCATCGCATCTTACTCAACAATAGATGGCACCCTAGTCTTTGATTTAACAATCTGTCAGTTCTGACGTTTCCGTGTTTTTTTTTTCTAAACGACAAATATTGTAAACATAACCTTAAATGAGGATTAAAATTATTATTAACAAATCAATAAAAATCCTGTTGTCTGTATTTACACAGTTCATACTATATCTATTTCTTTTAATTTCCATGAAATAAACTGATGAGGATACCTTTAAAAAGCGGATATTTAATCTAGTCACCTTACTTAGTTCTTTTATCGCCACAAATATTATATTCTTATATACAGAATGATCGGAAAAAACTTGACGCTCTTACTTATCTTTAAGCCGATTGGAACAAGTGATAAAAATAAAATCAGTTTTAAAGCATTTAAAATATTCCTTGAGCCTTAATTTTTGACAGATGATAATCAATTTAAATATGAAAATAAATAAAACCAGGTAATTCAAGAAAAAATTAAACACCTACATATTCTAGTTAGAAATCGCCTCTATACTGTCCCTGACATTATGAACGCCAGGTATGTTAACCTAGTAAATTGGAGGAAAGTCGATTTTTTTTTCTAAAAATGACTCAAGATATCGAGCAACAGAAAACTTCTTTGTTATTGTGACGTATAATACTGCTCTATGTTGATCAGTTATTTGGGGGAAAATTACTTTTAAAAGTTCACACTTTAAAGACGACTCTAGATTTATGTAAAAACCAGTTTGAGTGGCTTTCTGATGTAGTTTTTTGTGTTGTAAGTGTTGCTCTATATTGAGTGGCTTGTTTAGAGAAAAATCAAAGGAAAGATTACATTTTTAAATGTCGATTTTTTTTCTAAAAATTACTGAATATATCGAGAAACAGAAAAACTTCTTTGTTATTGTGACCTATAATACTGCTCTATGTTGATCAGTTATTTGGGGGAAAATTACTTTTAAAAGTTCACATTTTAAAAACGACTCTAGATTTATGTAAAAACCAGTTTGAGTGGCTTTCTGATGTAGTTTTTTGTGTTGTAAATGTCGCTCTATATTGAGTGGCTTCTTTAGAGAAAAATCAAAGGAAAGATTACATTTTTAAATGTCGATTTTTTTTCTAAAAATGACTCAAGATATCGAGAAACAGAAAACTTCTTTGTTATTGTGACGTATAATACTGCTCTATGTTGATCAGTTATTTGGGGGAAAATTACTTTTAAAAGTTCACACTTTAAAGACGACTCTAGATTTATGTAAAAACCAGTTTGAGTGGCTTTCTGATGTAGTTTTTTGTGTTGTAAGTGTTGCTCTATATTGAGTGGCTTGTTTAGAGAAAAATCAAAGGAAAGATTACATTTTTAAATGTCGATTTTTTTTCTAAAAATTACTGAATATATCGAGAAACAGAAAAACTTCTTGTGATTGTGACGTATAATACTGCTCTATGTTGATCAGTTATTTGGGGAAAATTACTTTTAAAAGTTCACATTTTAAAAACGACTCTAGATTTATGTAAAACCAGTCTGAGTGGCTTTCTGATGTAGTTTTTTGTGTTGTAAGTGTTGCTCTATATTGAGTGGCTTGTTTAGAGAAAAATCAAAGGAAAGATTACATTTTTAAATGTCGATTTTTTTTCTAAAAATTACTGAATATATCGAGAAACAGAAAAACTTCTTTGTGATTGTGACGTATAATACTGCTCTATGTTGATCAGTTATTTGGGGAAAATTACTTTTAAAAGTTCACATTTTAAAAACGACTCTAGATTTATGTAAAACCAGTCTGAGTGGCTTTCTGATGTAGTTTTTTGTGTTGTAAGTGTTGCTCTATATTGAGTGGCTTGTTTAGAGAAAAATCAAAGGAAAGATTACATTTTTAAATGTCGATTTTTTTTCTAAAAATTACTGAATATATCGAGAAACAGAAAAACTTCTTTGTGATTGTGACGTATAATACTGCTCTATGCTGATCAGTTATTTGGGGGAAAATTACTTTTAAAAGTTCACATTTTAAAAACGACTCTAGATTTATGTAAAAACTAGTTTGAGTGGCTTTCTGATGTAGTTTTTTGTGTTGTAAATATCGCTCTATATTGAGTGGCTTGTTTAGAGAAAAATCAAAAGAAAGATTACATTTTTAAATGTCGATTTTTTTTCTAAAAATGACTCAAGATATCGAGAAACAGAAAAACTTCTTTGTGATTGTGACGTATAAAACTACTCTCTGTTGATCAGTTATTTGGGGGAAATTACTTTTAAAAGTTCACATTTTAAAAACGACTCTAGATTTATGTAAAAACCAGTTTGAGTGGCTTTCTGATGTAGTTTTTTGTGTTGTAAGTGTTGCTCTATATTGAGTGGCTTGCTTAGGGAAAAACTAAAGCAAAGTTTACATTTTTAAATGTCGATTTTTTTTTCTAAAAATGACTCAAGATATCGAGAAACAGAAAACTTCTTTGTGATTGTGACGTATAATACTGCTCTATGTTGATCAGTTATTTGGGGGAAAATTACTTTTAAAAGTTCACATTTTAAAAACGACTCTAGATTTATGTAAAAACCAGTTTGAGTGGCTTTCTGATGTAGTTTTTTGTGTTGTAAGTGTTGCTCTATATTGAGTGGCTTGCTTAGGGAAAAATTAAAGCAAAGTTTACATTTTTAAATGTCGATTTTTTTTTCTAAAAGTGAGTCAAGATATCGAGAAACAGAAAAACTTCTTTGTGATTGTGAGCTATAATACTGGTCTATGTTGATCAGTTATTTGGGGAAAATTACTTTTAATACTTCACATTTTAAAAACGACTCTAGATTTATATAAAAACCAGTCTGAGTGGCTTTCTGATGTAGTTTTTTTGTTGTAAATGTCGCTCTATATTGAGTGGCTTGTTTAGAGAAAAATCAAAGGAAAGATTACATTTTTAAATGTCAATTTTTTTTCTAAAAATGACTCAAGATATCGAGAAACAGAAAAACTTCTTTGTTATTGTGACCTATAATACTGCTCTATGTTGATCAGTTATTTGGGGGAAAATTACTTTTAAAAGTTCACATTTTAAAAACGACTCTAGATTTATGTAAAAACCAGTTTGAGTGGCTTTCTGATGTAGTTTTTTGTGTTGTAAATGTCGCTCTATATTGAGTGGCTTGTTTAGAGAAAAATCAAAAGAAAGATTACATTTTTAAATGTCGATTTTTTTTCTAAAAATGACTCAAGATATCGAGAAACAGAAAACTTCTTTGTGATTGTGACGTATAATACTGCTCTATGTTGATCAGTTATTTGGGGGAAAATTACTTTCAAAAGTTCACATTTTAAAGACGACTCTAGATTTATGTAAAACCAGTTTGAGTGGCTTTCTGATGTAGTTTTTTGTGTTTTAAATGTTGCTCTATATTGAGTGGCTTGTTTAGAGAAAAATCAAAGGATTGATTGCATTTTTAAATGTCGATTGTTTTTTCTAAAAATGACTCAAGATATCGAGAAACAGAAAAACTTCTTTGTTATTGTGACTTATAATACTGCTCTATGTTGATCAGTTATTTGGGGAAAAATTACTTTTAAAAGTTCACATTTTAAAAACGACTCTAGATTTATGTAAAAACCGGTTTGAGTGGCTTTCTGATGTAGTTTTTTGTGTTGTAAATGTCGCTCTATATTGAGTGGCTTGTTTAGAGAAAAATCAAAAGAAAGATTACATTTTTAAATGTCGATTTTTTTTCTAAAAATGACTCATGATATCGAGAAACAGAAAACTTCTTTGTGATTGTGACGTATAATACTGCTCTATGTTGATCAGTTATTTGGGGGAAAATTACTTTCAAAAGTTCACATTTTAAAGACGACTCTAGATTTATGTAAAACCAGTTTGAGTGGCTTTCTGATGTAGTTTTTTGTGTTTTAAATGTTGCTCTATATTGAGTGGCTTGTTTAGAGAAAAATCAAAGGATAGATTACATTTTTAAATGTCGATTGTTTTTTCTAAAAATGACTCAAGATATCGAGAAACAGAAAAACTTCTTTGTTATTGTGACCTATAATACTGCTCTATGTTGATCAGTTATTTGGGGGAAAATTACTTTTAAAAGTTCACATTTTAAAAACGACTCTAGATTTATGTAAAACCAGTTTGAGTGGCTTTCTGATGTAGTTTTTTGTGTTGTAAATGTTGCTCTATATTAAGTAGCTTGTTTAGAGAAAAATCAAAGGAAAGATTACATTTTTAAATGTCGATTTTTTTTCTAAAAATGACTCAAGATATCGAGAAACAGAAAAACTTCTTTGTTATTGTGACCTATAATACTGCTCTATGTTGATCAGTTATTTGGGGGAAAATTACTTTTAAAAGTTCACATTTTAAAAACGACTCTAGATTTATGTAAAAACCGGTTTGAGTGGCTTTCTGATGTAGTTTTTTGTGTTGTAAATGTCGCTCTATATTGAGTGGCTTGTTTAGAGAAAAATCAAAAGAAAGATTACATTTTTAAATGTCGATTTTTTTTCTAAAAATGACTCAAGATATCGAGAAACAGAAAACTTCTTTGTGATTGTGACGTATAATACTGCTCTATGTTGATCAGTTATTTGGGGGAAAATTACTTTCAAAAGTTCACATTTTAAAGACGACTCTAGATTTATGTAAAACCAGTTTGAGTGGCTTTCTGATGAAGTTTTTTGTGTTTTAAATGTTGCTCTATATTGAGTGGCTTGTTTAGAGAAAAATCAAAGGATAGATTACATTTTTAAATGTCGATTGTTTTTTCTAAAAATGACTCAAGATATCGAGAAACAGAAAAACTTCTTTGTTATTGTGACCTATAATACTGCTCTATGTTGATCAGTTATTTGGGGGAAAATTACTTTTAAAAGTTCACATTTTAAAAACGACTCTAGATTTATGTAAAAACCAGTTTGAGTGGCTTTCTGATGTAGTTTTTTGTGTTGTAAATTTCGCTCTATATTGAGTGGCTTCTTTAGAGAAAAATCAAAGGAAAGATTACATTTTTAAATGTCGATTTTTTTTTCTAAAAATGACAAGATATCGAGAAACAGAAAAACTTCTTTGTGATTGTGACCTATAATACTGCTCTATGTTGGTCAGTTATTTGGGGGAAAATTACTTTTAAAAGTTCACATTTTAAAAACGACTCTAGATTTATGTAAAAACCAGTTTGAGTGGCTTTCTGATGTAGTTTTTTGTGTTGTAAATGTCGCTCTATATTGAGTGGCTTCTTTAGAGAAAAATCAAAGGAAAGATTACATTTTTAAATGTCGATTTTTTTTCTAAAAATGACTCAAGATATCGAGAAACAGAAAACTTCTTTGTGATTGTGACGTATAATACTGCTCTATGCTGATCAGTTATTTGGGGGAAAATTACTTTTAAAAGTTCACATTTTAAAAACGACTCTAGATTTATGTAAAAACCAGTTTGAGTGGCTTTCTGATGTAGTTTTTTGTGTTGTAAGTGTTGCTCTATATTGAGTGGCTTGTTTAGAGAAAAATCAAAAGGAAGATTACATTTTTAAATGTCGATTTTTTTTCTAAAAATGACTCAAGATATCGAGAAACAGAAAAACATCTTTGTTATTGTGACCTATAATACTGCTCTATGTTGATCAGTTATTTGGGGGAAAATTACTTTTAAAAGTTCACATTTTAAAAACGACTCTAAATTTATGTAAAAACCAGTTTGAGTGGCTTTCTGATGTAGTTTTTTGTGTTGTAAGTGTTGCTCTATATTGAGTGGCTTGTTTAGAGAAAAATCAAAGGATAGATTACATTTTTAAATGTCGATTTTTTTTCTAAAAATGACTCAAGATATCGAGAAACAGAAAACTTCTTTGTGATTGTGACGTATAATACTGCTCTATGTTGATCAGTTATTTGGGGGAAAATTACTTTTAAAAGTTCACATTTTAAAAACGACTCTAGATTTATGTAAAAACCAGTTTGAGTGGCTTTCTGATGTAGTTTTTTGTGTTGTAAGTGTTGCTCTATATTGAGTGGCTTGTTTAGAGAAAAATCAAAGGAAAGATTACATTTTTAAATGTCGATTTTTTTTCTAAAAATTACTGAATATATCGAGAAACAGAAAAACTTCTTGTGATTGTGACGTATAATACTGCTCTATGTTGATCAGTTATTTGGGGAAAATTACTTTTAAAAGTTCACATTTTAAAAACGACTCTAGATTTATGTAAAACCAGTCTGAGTGGCTTTCTGATGTAGTTTTTTGTGTTGTAAGTGTTGCTCTATATTGAGTGGCTTGTTTAGAGAAAAATCAAAGGAAAGATTACATTTTTAAATGTCGATTTTTTTTCTAAAAATTACTGAATATATCGAGAAACAGAAAAACTTCTTTGTGATTGTGACGTATAATACTGCTCTATGCTGATCAGTTATTTGGGGGAAAATTACTTTTAAAAGTTCACATTTTAAAAACGACTCTAGATTTATGTAAAAACTAGTTTGAGTGGCTTTCTGATGTAGTTTTTTGTGTTGTAAATATCGCTCTATATTGAGTGGCTTGTTTAGAGAAAAATCAAAAGAAAGATTACATTTTTAAATGTCGATTTTTTTTCTAAAAATGACTCAAGATATCGAGAAACAGAAAAACTTCTTTGTGATTGTGACGTATAAAACTACTCTCTGTTGATCAGTTATTTGGGGGAAATTACTTTTAAAAGTTCACATTTTAAAAACGACTCTAGATTTATGTAAAAACCAGTTTGAGTGGCTTTCTGATGTAGTTTTTTGTGTTGTAAGTGTTGCTCTATATTGAGTGGCTTGTTTAGAGAAAAATCAAAGGAAAGATTACATTTTTAAATGTCGATTTTTTTTCTAAAAATTACTGAATATATCGAGAAACAGAAAAACTTCTTTGTGATTGTGACGTATAATACTGCTCTATGCTGATCAGTTATTTGGGGGAAAATTACTTTTAAAAGTTCACATTTTAAAAACGACTCTAGATTTATGTAAAAACTAGTTTGAGTGGCTTTCTGATGTAGTTTTTTGTGTTGTAAATATCGCTCTATATTGAGTGGCTTGTTTAGAGAAAAATCAAAAGAAAGATTACATTTTTAAATGTCGATTTTTTTTCTAAAAATGACTCAAGATATCGAGAAACAGAAAAACTTCTTTGTGATTGTGACGTATAAAACTACTCTCTGTTGATCAGTTATTTGGGGGAAATTACTTTTAAAAGTTCACATTTTAAAAACGACTCTAGATTTATGTAAAAACCAGTTTGAGTGGCTTTCTGATGTAGTTTTTTGTGTTGTAAGTGTTGCTCTATATTGAGTGGCTTGTTTAGAGAAAAATCAAAGGATAGATTACATTTTTAAATGTCGATTTTTTTTCTAAAAATGACTCAAGATATCGAGAAACAGAAAACTTCTTTGTGATTGTGACGTATAATACTGCTCTATGTTGATCAGTTATTTGGGGGAAAATTACTTTTAAAAGTTCACATTTTAAAAACGACTCTAGATTTATGTAAAAACCAGTTTGAGTGGCTTTCTGATGTAGTTTTTTGTGTTGTAAATGTCGCTCTATATTGAGTGGCTTGTTTAGAGAAAAATCAAAGGAAAGATTACATTTTTAAATGTCGATTTTTTTTCTAAAAATGACTCAAGAGATCGAGGAACAGATTGGGCGAGTTTTTTCTAAACTAAACCTCTATATGGGTGTTTTTGGTTATTGATTGGTATTTCACAAACTTTTTTAACAACGAACTTTTAAGAATTCATATCTTTAAGACGATTCTGTATATGCACATAGTTTTCCATTATTGCTATTTTAAAAATGGCTCTATATATCGACAATAGTAGCTTTCTAGAGTCTCTTTTTGTGTATATATGACGCCCTATATTGAGTTTCCTTAGAAAAACATCACTAGAAAAATTAATTTTTTAGTTCAACGAAAATTCATATTTTTAAAACGACATATACATATATAGAAAAAGATTTTTCGATTGTTGGTATTTTAAAAATATCTCTAGATATCGACAGTGGTAGATTTATAGAGAAATAACTGAGGATATTGACAACCGCCGCCTTTTTTAAGGATCTTTCTGTATGAATATGCAATCTTGTTAGTCTATATTTCTTTATGAAAATTCAAAAGAAGGATCAAATTTTAGACCAAAAAACGCCTTAATAGTGACTCTAGATAGTATCTTTCTGTGAGACAGTGTTCAATATTTTTTTAGGATTTGACTTTGAAATTAATGACTGACTGTCTGAGTAGATTGCTATATATATTTTTTGACAAACCATATGATTGACAAATCTTAATGGCCCACTTGGTTATCTATTACTTATGGGTTCATCTCAGTAGGTTGAAATTAAAACAAAACTCTGATAAGCCCTCTATGTTTGAACGTGAAATGAAATGTCAACGATGTCAATGAAACGTCAAATTCTAAAATTTGAAGCAAACCGCGAAATTTAAAAAATGGTCATTATTGCGTCTTGGTGATTCTTCTATGTCTCAACGCCTCTTATTTTTGTTATTCACTGATCAAAGACATAAAGGCAAAGGGGATGAACTTTTGGAGCATTCTGTAGAGAAATAATCACGACACGCCACCCAATAAAAGAAACTCGCTCGATTCCTCCGGAATCCGGGATTAAAACGGACCGCACTTTCGACTTTTGTTGTCTTTTATTTGTTCCGTTTCATGGTCATTTATCTGCGTCTCGCCTCCTTCCACTCCGCCGCCCCCACATAAACCGCTCCCGGAAAGATCGCTCCCAGATGTAATAAGGGGAGTGGAAATGAGGATGCGCTCGTTTCTCTTCATACAGGATGTCGGGAGTTTTGGTAATAATCAACGCAGACGACGCTAACTCACTTTACGTTCTTGTGGTAACTTGCAAGAACTAAAAAGCAATTCCACCACGAATCGATCATCGTCACCGCCGCCCCCACATTCTATACCTCCGTCCTTTCCGAATTAAAAACCGCCCTCCCGTCTCCGAGTCAGGTCACGTACCAAAACAGGCCGAGACGTGTCATCGCCGCCCCCATAACCGTGGAACTGATGAAGCGAGAGGCGGCGGCGGGCCGTAGATGTTTCAATAAGCAATTAGCTCTTGTTGAACTGTCACAACACCCTGTGCAATCCGAGACTTTTCGGCTCCCCCCGCAAATTCAATCACACGGCACCTGTGGATATCGGAAAAATTGCATCCGGTCGGTCGGGCGGATTCGCTCGGTTTCGCGAGAGCGCCGCCCCACCGGCACACCGAAGCCGCCGCCAGTCTGCCACCGGGCTCGGTCGAAATCGCGTCCCGCCTCGCCGCACCCGCGTTCCGACTTGTTGCTTCCGGCTGATGGAGATGTGACGTGAACCAGTGCCTACCTGATTGCATCCGGAAGTGGGTCAGAGGTGGGTCCGTGCACAGGTCGGCGGTGTTTTTGGGGGTGATACAAGTCGGCAGGGGGTGTTTTTCCTTAGAGCGGTAGTTTTGACGATTTGACGGGTGTTTTATGGACGCGCCGAGATTTATCGGGCATAAATTGCGATTGGAGGGCTAATTGGAGCGAGTTGATTAATTGGGACTAATTACTGCACTTTTAATACTATCGAATTCAGCACAGATTGACCTAAAATGAAATAATTTCAAACGTTCCAACAAACTAAAATGTGTTGCGTGTGGAAAAAGCGTAAAAGCCAGATAAGGCCCAACAGTGAGCATAATTTCCACTGTTGAATTATTAAACACTCTCGTAGTGGAGTTCTCTTAACGATATCAGATGAGGGAAGCAAAAGGCAGGTAACAGGGAAAGACATAATGTTGTCGTTTAAACTAGCTCGGTAAAACCATAAATACACACAGCGTGAAGACCTTTGGATCAGCCTTACAAATACAAAATGCCGTTTTTGGGGGGTGGTGGATTCCAAAAGTTACATAGCCAAACCAATATCGAAGCGAGAGGTTAATCATCTCACTTTTAGAACTCATGCGAATTTGGTGAACATAAAATTAAGTTTTTCTGTTTCAAAATTACATACTTGACATGTTGGTACATTTTGTGTACATTTACTGAGACTACATATTACTTTTCTTTGACGATTTTGACAGATGCAGATTGAAAACGGCAGACGATATCGAAAAATAATCATTACAAATCGATTTCTCAGGCTCGAAAACATATAAATCGAGTACAAACTCGACACATAAAAAATTAAAATTTTTGGACTCAAAATTTTTGAAAATTCTAAAAATCAACTATAAATTCCAAAATAATTGAATTAAAGTTGACATGTTGGAACATTTAGCTTATATGTACTGAGATTACATATTATTTTTCTTTTGCAGTTCTTCTTGTCAATTTTGACAGTTGTAAATTGAAACCGGCAGGCGATATCGTAAAATAAACATTGCAAATCCATTTCTCAGGCAAGAAAACATATGAATCGAGTACAAACTCGACATATCAAAAATGAAATTTTTTCGACTCAAAGTTTTTGAAAATTCTAAAGATCAACTATAAATTCCAAAGTAATTGAATTAAACTTGACATGTTGGAACAATTTGCTTATATGTACTGAGATTACATATTATTTTTCTTTTGCAGTTCTTCTTGTCAATTTTGACAGTTGTAAATTGAAACCGGCAGGCGATATCGTAAAATAAACATTGCAAATCCATTTCTCAGGCAAGAAAACATATAAATCGAGTACAAACTCGACATATCAAAAATGAAATTTTTTCGACTCAAAGTTTTTGAAAATTCTAAAGATCAACTATAAATTCCAAAGTAATTGAATTAAACTTGACATGTTGGAACAATTTGCTTATATGTACTGAGATTACATATTATTTTTCTTTTGCAGTTCTTCTTGTCAATTTTGACAGTTGTAAATTGAAACCGGCAGGCGATATCGTAAAATAAACATTGCAAATCGATTTCTCAGGCTCGAAAACATATGAATCGAGTACAAACTCGACATATCAAAAATGAATTTTTTTTGACTCAAAATTTTTGGAAATTCTAAAAATCAACTATAAATTCCAAAGTAATTGAATTAAACTTGACATGTTGGAACATTTTGCTTATATGTACCGAGATTACATATTATTTTTCTTTTGCAGTTCTTCTTGTCAATTTTGACAGTTGTAAATTGAAAACGGCAGGCGATATCGTAAAATAAACATTGCAAATCGATTTCTCATGCTCGAAAACATATAAATCGAGTACAAACTCGACATATACAAAATTAAAATTTTTGGACTCAAAGTTTTTGAAAATTCTAAAGATCAACTATAAATTCCAAAGTAATTGAATTAAACTTGACATGTTGGAACAATTTGCTTATATGTACTGAGATTACATATTATTTTTCTTTTGCAGTTCTTCTTGTCAATTTTGACAGTTGTAAATTGAAAACGGCAGGCGATATCGTAAAATAAACATTGCAAATCGATTTCTCATGCTCGAAAACATATAAATCGAGTACAAACTCGACATATACAAAATTAAAATTTTTGGACTCAAAATTTTTTAAAATTTTAAAAATCAACTATAAATTCCAAAATAATTGAATTAAACTTGACATGTTGGAACAATTTACTTATATGTACTGAGATTACATATTATTTTTCTTTTACAGTTCTTCTTGTCAATTTTGACAGTTGTAAATTGAAAACGGCAGGCGATATCGTAAAATAAACATTGCAAATCGATTTCTCATGCTCGAAAACATATAAATCGAGTACAAACTCGACATATACAAAATTAAAATTTTTGGACTCAAAATTTTTTAAAATTTTAAAAATCAACTATAAATTCCAAAATAATTGAATTAAACTTGACATGTTGGAACAATTTGCTTATATGTACTAAGATTACATATTATTTTTCTTTTGCAGTTCTTCTTGTCAAATTTGACAGTTGTAAATTGAAACCGGCAGGCGATATCGTAAAATAAACATTGCAAATCCATTTCTCAGGCAAGAAAACATATAAATCGAGTACAAACTCGACATATCAAAAATGAAATTTTTTCGACTCAAAGTTTTTGAAAATTCTAAAGATCAACTATAAATTCCAAAGTAATTGAATTAAACTTGACATGTTGGAACAATTTGCTTATATGTACTGAGATTACATATTATTTTTCTTTTGCAGTTCTTCTTGTCAATTTTGACAGTTGTAAATTGAAACCGGCAGGCGATATCGTAAAATAAACATTGCAAATCGATTTCTCAGGCTCGAAAACATATAAATCGAGTACAAACTCGACATATCAAAAATGAATTTTTTTTGACTCAAAATTTTTGAAAATTCTAAAAATCAACTATAAATTCTAAAGTAATTGAATTAAACTTGACATGTTGGAACAATTTGCTTATATGTACTGAGATTACATATTATTTTTCTTTTGCAGTTCTTCTTGTCAATTTTGACAGTTGTAAATTGAAAACGGCAGGCGATATTGTAAAATAAACATTGCAAATCGATTTCTCAGGTTCGAAAACATATGAATCGAGTACAAACTCGACATATAAAAAATTAAAATTTTTGGACTCAAAATCTTTGAAATTTAAAAAAATCAACTATTAATCACAAAGTAATTGAATTAAACTTGCCATACTTGACATATTGGAACACTTTTTGTGTATTTACAGAGATTAGCGATTATTTTTCTTTTACAATTCTTTTTGCTTTTGAGTTTTTCCGACTCAAAATTTTTGAGATTTCCAAAAATCAACTATAAATTGCAAAGTTATTAAATTAAACTTGCCATTAATAATTATTATAATTTTGAACTAATTGTTTTTTACCCAATAAAGTAATAAAATTTGTGAACTTACTGTGAATGCGGTATCCACAAAATTTCTCGATGATTAACCCCTCCTATCGAAGTATTTTATAAAATAGACAGTATTTATTGAAAAGACAAAAATGACAAAAGAAGTTGCGAGGTTTAATAAAATGAACATGAAGAGACAGAAGCAGAAGTAAGAGAAGGGATGAAAGTACATGAAAGCAGAGAGATAAAGAGAAATGGTGAAAGAAGGAACGATTTAGAAAGGCGGAGGGAATGGAATGTTAGGGAAAAGCACAAAAAGAGGAAAGAAGGAAAGGGAGAGGGGGAGAGATAGAAGGCAGAGAAAAATAATAAAAAGGAAAAAATAAAGGAAAGTTGAAAGAGAATGAGAAAAGAGGAAACCACAAATTAAAGAGAAGTCAGTTAATGTTTCGTAATTTCTGTGATTTTTCAAGATTCTACCATTGTCACGGTCTTATATTTTCACTTCTCATATCCTCCAGCCCCCTCAGGTTCTTAGATCCTCATGTTCCCCCATACGTTGTCAGGCCTTTCTAATTTAAGATTCTAATCAGTAATACCTATGATTCCACGAGGAGGAGGAGGGACTCTCTTACTTTGTATGACGCTTCAATGTGGTTTTGTTCCACACCCAAATACTCAACCTCTATAACAGTGAGATGCAAAACAGAAGAGCGTGAACAGTCTGTATATGCTACCCAAACTTCAGAAGTGGGATAACACCTCACGAATCTACAACTCGATGTTGAGCATAGACCCCGCCGGAAACCCAATAAAGACTTCAAACTCTAATCGCGTGCATCAACCCTGCAATATTCACAATATCGACTACCAGTCCGGTCGAACGCGACCTTGACACTGAATTAAATATTAATCCCCCGGTTGGTGCGTACCCCTCGCAAAACTGCAACCGGAAATCCGAACGTCAAAGGTCACTGGGTCAATAGAATCTCCCCCGACTCCCCTAGCGCGCGCGACCCTCCGCCAATACAAATTGCTTTCGGGGCGCCGATTTCCCTATTCCTATTGATATGTAGGGGATGACGGGCGAGGTGTATCCTATTGATATGTAAGTCGTTATCGTAAAAATGGCGGATGCTCCGGAAGAGTTTCAGTCCCGATTTGTCCGACGAAACCTTATTGCGTAATGAGGTGTAAATCCAATTAAGATTGAAGTTAGTAATCGCGAGATGTTAGCTGCAATGGTCGAGATTAATGGACCCTGCGCGCATTTTTACCGATCGATCTGCAGCCGGAAAATTACCGAAGCAACTAGTGGCGCCGACGTGTCACATCCCGTCGCAAAAGTTTCCCATTTCCACGGTTTCGTTGACTGCAGGCGTTTCGGGAACAAATGTTGATATTCAATTAGTTTTAGGAAAAACTCGTTCCAAGTAATTTGTGTTCAAAGACGACTCGAGAAGCATTTCGGTTCCAATTCCCGCAAAGAATTAAAGTCCGACGAATGAATTATGGCGGATGCGCCGGGTTAGTTTATCCAAGTTTTTATTTTTCACTCGATTCTCCGCGTAATGAGCCCGTTTTCGAGCTCTTTGCTTGTTTGTTTTAAACATCTGCTCTGTGCGCTTTCAGCCGGAGCTTCCTTAATATCGCCAGTGTCAACACCCCGAGGCGCGGAATTAACAAGGCGTTTGTAATCAGCTAACGACTGGCTCGAAACAGGTCTGTCTGTTTATTTGTAGAAGAGCGGAACCTGGGATTATTGGGGGGTGTTCCCTTTAGTAGTTGGGGGGGGCGGGATTACTCCTTGAGATGTTCCAAGACCAAAGAGGTCAGGGAGTCTGGAATTTCCCCCACAGTCCCGCACGATGACGACCGTACAAATACACAATTTTTCCTTTTAAATCCAAACAAAAGACCTAATTACCCTATACCGCCGATTTATACCCGAGCCCAACGACCACTCCTCCGTGTAACGATTCCGCAACAGATGCGCCCTGCCCTGATACCATCAACACGAACGCGTCGGGACATGCGATTGGTTCTAATCGCTGTAAACAACTTGCCGAATTTCACGGACAAAAAACACGGCGGCTGGAAGTAGTTAAGTGTCCCGGAATGTTTTCTGATGAAGCCGGTGAATCGATAGTTTAAAACATTGACTTGTCGGACTCTTGACCTTGATGAATATATAATCTATCGTCATGATATAGCTGGTCTGACCAGGGTGGTGGAAAGCTGTATTTTCTCTATCACTACTGTTTACGACTACATCATTTACATAATTATATACAGAACGTACAATATACCCAGGTGTGTCCGTGTAAACGCTTCGAGTTCAGATCATTGGCGTGTTCGGCAAACAGGGTTAGATTTCAAGTATTTTTACATAAAATTGCAGGAATTTATAGTTAATGAGCGTGAAAACTTTGAGTGCAGACATTGTCAACGACAAGTGCTTATCATTATTAGTAACGTGAAACTCTCAGAGCCGTGAAGGAAGCCTTTTCTCGCAGCGTTGCCAGTGTTGCCATGTCATGGTGTTGTTGTTCGCAGATGCGTCATGCGCTCTCTCTTCATCCCGATGGACTCTCGCTTGGCCCCTCCCATCATCCCCTCCTCCCGAAACTGAGCCAATGCCGTGGCACTCCCCCCCTCTCCGACGACGACGTGTTCATATGGCCGGCCGAGAGGAACCGACGCAATTCGACAAAGCAATACGAAACGGCTGACTCAAACCTAAAAGACAATATATTATGTAATCACGACCAGTGAGCCTAATGTTAGTTATAAACGCCGAATTACCTGTTAAAAGTCGAGCACCAGCGAAATTTGCTATATTTTGCAAGCGAAGAAAACAATGATGTTGAGGCCGCCGAAGCCTCGGGCGGCCAAGGTCAAGCTGAAGTCCCGCCCCCACCTCGCCTAACGCCCGCCCCTTGTGCGTGCGCCCATGGGCCCCGCCCCTTTCCCCCCACCCGTCCAACATTAAGACCATGTACGCGGCCGCAGGGGGCGCGTCCCTCGCCTCCCGCCAAGCCCGCCAGCGCCAGCGCCAGAAGCAGCTGCAGCAGCTGAAGAACCAGAAGGAGCTGAAGCCGCACCAGCCGAAGCAGTACCACAATTACACGGACGATGCGCCGGGCCCCCGTCTGTCCCGGGTGGAGAGGGGCGCGCTGCGGCCCCCGCAGCCGCCCCACGAGCGCCGTCACAGCGCTTCCAACTACCACCTCAAGGAACCGCCGAAGAGCCGCCTCAAGGAGAGCCCCTCGATATGCATTCCGGTGCAGGGGCATCCGCTGGTCGAGAACCACGTCGCCGCCGCCGCCTCCGCCGCCTCCCTGCAGCTGCCCCAGATCCTCATACCGGAGGGCGAGGGGCGGCTGGAGCGGAGGTGCAGTTTTGTGCGTCAGGTGGAAGAGATGGAGAAGTGCCCGGAGGGGGGGCTACTGGACAAGTGCAACCATCTGTGTAACTTCGAGATCAAGGAGAGGGCGTGGGACGTCAAGTACGGGGACTTCGACCGGGACGTGTTCGGCAGTCTGGATTACCCTTTCTCAGAGGTGACTTGATCGGTCCATCTCATTTTACACACTCGGTTCTTAAAAAAAAGAGGTCGCAACCAACAATGTTTTAAAACGAACAAAACGCCCTTACACTTTTCATAAATAGAAATGAGTTATTGTCCCATCAGAGCCCCAATTTCGAGAATGAGCGGTAAGCACCGTTGACACGAGCGCGTCAAGCCGCTAACGCTCTTAAATATTAAAACCCTTGTCGGCGCGTTGATTAAATCAGGACACCTATCCCACCCGGGGAAATACCGCGTTAATAACTTATCGATTTGCCGGGGACCGAAAACGACAGACATCCCGAGTCTGATCCCATGAACTGCTCAATATGGAAAAACACCCCCCTCATAGTAGAGAACACGCGAGCGGTAATTAAGTGTCGGCACACTTGGGAAAAAATTGACCGTTTTGTTTGTACTGCGTGTAATCAGAACGACCGGCAAACAAAGAGAGGGATGGATGTATCGATTGGTCGTTTTGTGAACGACGACCCGGTGTTTTTGATTAAGGCGAAACCGTACCAAGGAATGGTGTGGCTAGATGGCGCTGAAATTACATTACTAATATTTTGGACATTATAAGGAAAAATCAAAATATGAAAAGTCGAATGTATGTACAAAACTGATAAAATTTGCGCTACGTTATTTTTTTTTAATTTAACATTTTTTTTTTATTTTTCTCCTACACAGAGCAAAGAACTCAAAATTCAAAGGTATACACAAGAAAGCCTAAAAGATTTAGTACGGCCTAGGATTTTTATTTTTTGAATGGTGGTATTGGGAGATCATTTCTATTTTCTAAAACAACGTGTTCTTTCACTTCAAGAACGACTCCCCGGAGTCAAAACAAAATGACCCAACGAATGAGTCGTTTGAGCTATCAGTTTACAAACAATACCGGCGGACGCTCGATATTGGCATCTTCAAACGAAAATGTGCATTCCCAGTTTGGATGGGCTAAATATTACTCAAAGTAAGAAATAAAAAAAGGGTTCTTGATGAAATTTTCTCAGCTTTCACTTGCACACCTTGAAATTTTGAATTTTTACCTTAATAATAATTCACTTAAAACAAAAATAAAAAAAACGTTAATCGCGCAAATTGTATTCACGTTTATAGAGTAGCTGCGCTTTTAAATTAACTAAAATCCTCATAGCTTGCATTTAATCGGTAATATAATTTTCTCTCTCTTGCCCACTACGGTTTCGCCTTAACGCGCCGCGCCGACCTGCTGCCAGACCTCGCCTCGACGGTTCGACGCGAAAGTATCGTTTGTCGCCTGCGTTGATTTTGACCGATCAACGCGGACGACAAATGTTCATTCTCGGCGGGCGATTCAAAGCATCCCACCAGGTCGCCTCGCCCACATGCGCGCCGCGCCTCCGAAGTCTCAGTGAACCCCCGAGCCCAAAAGCGAAAAATGAGAAACCGCTTCGACCCTGGATAAGTTCGGATCGACCAGAGCGCGATGCAGCACAAACAAGGGGCCACCAACATATCAAACTCTACAAGAATGAAACCACCGTACCAGAACCGACCAACCGTCTGCTAGAGAGGCGAAGAAGAGAATATTTTTGTAAAATTTAGCCCTTCCACGCTCGCTTCGACCGACTGCCACTACATAGATATATATATATATATATAACGTACATGTACCTACACGCCTAACTCTACGCTTAAGCCGAACTCAGAATGCCTTTCTATAATCGTCGTGCTATTTTTATATGTGATCTTTACCGGGTGTGAGTTCGCGATGACCGGCAGCCCGCCGGAGGTCCGCGCGCCGACCGCAATCGACTCCAGCCGCCACAGCGCTGCATGAGCACAGCCGCATCAGCCGGAATGCAGGCCGCCTTGCTCATCAGAGAGAAGCAGCGTCTCCGCAAGAAGAAGCTGAGGAAGGGCAGGGCCGAGTTGCCCAGCCACATCGCGACCAGGGAGATCGCGCCCTTCCCCCAGTACCCGCCCGGCTTCATGGTAGGTCGCTGTAATACCGGCACGGTTCGCGGTCGATGCGCGAGTCGTGCATCAACAGGTGCAAGAAATGAAGAGGAGAGTGATTGATCGTCAATGTTTCTATTTATTTTTTTGTTCTCATTCTTTCTTTTGCTCCATTCATGTTCCTGATTTCCTACCCCTTCCATCATTTTGTTTCTTTTGTTATTTTAGTTCTCCTTGTCTTTTTCTTCCTGTTCTTTTCTCCTTTGTTAATTTTTACTTATTTTGTTCTTTTTTGACTTTTTTTCTGATGGTTTCTTTTGCTTCCTTTATTCTCCTCTTTCCTTGGATATCTTTTATCGTTTTTTTGCTCCTATTATAACTATGTTCCTTTTATTCCTCTTGTTAGTTTTGTTCCAATGCATTCTTTAGATTTTCAGGTTTCTGAATCTTTGTTTTTGTTTTTAAGATTTTATCAGATTTCTTATCGAGTTTTATTTTCTTTTTTAAATATTTTGAGCTTCTTTTATTTTACAATTTAGGTTTCATTCTTTCTCTCATTAATTGATTCCTTTTTATTCGTATCTTCATGTTCCTTTTCCCACTTTTCATTTGTCTTTTTACTTTCTTGACTGACTTCTGTATATTCTCGGTAAAGAATGGTACATTATTATGTTATCTTTTCCTGAATTACCGTTTTCTGTTTATATCTTATTGTTGTATTTTTTTTTCAGATATTCTTTTACATTCTACTTCCTTAGCTTTAAATGTGATCATCGATCACGATTTGATCACTTTGTTTTGATTTTAATTGATCAGTTAACATCGGTCAAACTAAGTTGGCTGTGTTAAATGAGGTTGACTTAACTGAACGTCAATCTCACCAACCTCACACTCGGTTTATGAAATCCGCGTTATCGCCATTCGTCACGATAATGACGTCATCACGTACCCGGCTTGCCATGATTGATGCGCCTAAAGTACAAGGTCGTTTTTCCGATAACGGCTTACCGCATTCCGTGCGATAACGTCGTAATGACAGCCGTGGGCGTTTATGCACGAAATACCGATTTTTCTAATATGTAAAGCACTTTTACGGGTATTGATCCGGTTGGCTGTCGTTAGCGCCCAAGAGGCGGTCCTCAAACTGTACTGTCGAAAGGCGTCGTTGGAAGAAACTTTTGGGGGCCGCTGGTGTAGTCCTCGATGTTGCATAACGTAAACACGGAACTGAGGGTATTCCCCCGTCCCCCAGGGATCAAAACACGCAACCCCAGATCCTTGATCGATTTGTGTTCATTGAAACATCATAGTGTGTGTGTGTAGTGTTCGCAGGGCCGTGCGGCATGGCAGGAGAGAGAGAGGGGGAGACGCTGTTCACTCTCCGAGGAAGCGCGGCAACACCGCATCAAGCAATCAGAGGCTCATCACCGATGGATGAAGAGGAACAGAGTAAGGGAGTCCCCCGGCAGTTCCCTTTTGCATGGCGGTAGCTTGTAGGGCTGCTATCTTGGGAGGCTGCGTCCAAAATGACGACTGAGGGCGGCCGAGCTGATCATGTTTTAAAGTTTTAGTGTGCCAGTTTTGGTGACACCATAGAAGGGACGAAAACGGTGGTTTTTGCATGAGGGCTGTGGCTGCATAAATGATTCCTACATCATGTTGTCTCTGGAAAACAAAATTTACATGTAGTTATATGGAGAATTTTGACATTCAAAGCCTACTGGATGTATGAATCGTTTATGACTCTGATCAAGGAAACCAACAAGTTTGAAACGTGACTTGCAGCACCGGGCTGAAATTTTTAGGAAGGGTGGCTTTGTCACCCCCAGCCCCGCGCTCGATTAACCCCTTGCATGGCTAATTACAGCTTTGATTATCCCGTCCCGCTAAGGTCGCATGTCGGCGCTAGCTTTTTACGAAGCAATTAGGAATTCGACATCATTAGCGCATGAAAGAGTCGATCGATCCCCCCGTAGATACCTAGAGCTTTACGTTCGATTGATTGCAGATCCACGACTCGACGTACGGGGGCGGTTCCGAGGAGGAGGACTTCTTCAGCGTGTACCACCAGAGCGCCGCCGCCAACGCACTGCTCTACGTGGGTCTGGGAACCACCGCGATCGGCAGCGTGATATTCTTCGTGGGCACCGGAGAGAAGGGCTTCAAGACGTTGGAGTTGCGCCTGATCGGGCCGACGCTCATCGCATGCGGGCTGCTGTGCTGTCTGATCCGCGTGCTGCTGTGCGCCTGCCCCTCCAACTGCCTGAGGAGGAGGAAGAAGAGTAGACTGAAGAACAACGCATGTCCGCACGCTTCCAGCAGGTAGTATCCACCACATCAAGCGGGATTGGGATCGACACAAATCTAAACTTGTTTCTTCTTTCCTCTCAGATACCCGCGCTCCCGCGACGTCGACAGCGCCGCCCTCCTGTCCAAGAGCAAGAAGAAGGTGTCCATCGTCCCCCCCAGCCACCCGCTCCCCTCCACGAGCACCCAGGAGTTCAAGGAAGCGCCCAGCCTCCCTCAGATCAATCTGCCCGACGTCGAGGAGGCGAAGACGTCGCGCGATGACTCCGTCATCGAGCTGCAGACGCTGGAGCTCGTCTACGACGTGCAGAGTGTCTCGAGTAACGATAGTGACGATAACGGAGCGGTGACCGTCATCGAGTCGGCATCGAAACTGACGCGGACGAGGGAGCCGGCCAACGGGAACGATCTCGAGACCTGTCTCAGTGTCGTCATCGAGAGGAGTGACAATAGTGAGAGCAGTGACGGAGTGAAGAACAACCAGACAGCGCACAGCGGGATCGTGCTCAGCCCGCTGCAATTGGGACAATAATAATTGTTGTAGCTTGGCTAAGTAGGGCGAGGGGGCACGGCGGGAGCGAACGCGATCAAAATCGGAATCAAAGCAAAGGGGTGTGCGGCTGGGAATCCCGGGGAAGCACCTAAATTCATATGGCGTTGACGATTCGAATGAACCAGAAGTGGTTGATCACGTTTTAAACTTTTCATCGATTTTAAAACATGATCATGACTTTGACGAAACTTTTTTTTTTATGTGGGAACACCCAGCCGGCCGATCGCAACACTGATCAAAACGCAATCAAAACAGTGCATCGCCGCCCCCGCCCGCCCTGATCAACTGTTAGTTATGGAATTGATTATATATAAACGTAACACATGTACTAGGGGCGGGGCCTCGCCAGCCACGCCCACAGTCGATGACGTGTTGTATTAGTACGAAACGCAATTATGAGATTTTACGTTGCGTCCTTCAACGTGAATTAAGTAAAGTAATATTTGCTAAAGATTATGATTATAACCTAGCGTGCCTGTAACAATATCTTTTCATCCTGTATATGCTTTGATCACGGATTTGGTAGTTTGTAAATTCGAATAGAGCAATATATTTGGCCTAATTTGGAGAAACGTCTTCGTTCCTTTGCACAATCGTTTCGTTTCGATCTAGTCACGATCTCTGCAATCATTCGACAAATAAGGATCTAGTATACTTTGCAACTTTTCGTATTGTGCATCTTTCGATTTTATATTAAGAGTCGCGACGGCGTAGATTGTAACCTACTCGATGTACCATTATGATTCGATATTGTTTAATTTCAAGGTCGAAGCAAGGTCGGCCACGCCTACTTTGCCCTGATTGGTTCAAACGGCAAGTTACTTTCATACCCGAGGCTATAATTACACCCATGAGAGTGTACATTATATTGCTATATTAATAGAAAATATAACAATGTACGTATATGTAACATTATTTGAGAATCATGTATAAAATCCCTTCGGCATCCCCAAACTCACCGTTTTATACATGATTTGCAAAATGACTATAATAAAGTTATATAGAAAAACCAATGGATATATAACATAATGGGTACATATCGATTACAAATAAACAGAAGAAAACTTCCAACTGATTTATTCAAAACGAAACACAACGCCCTCTTACGTACGTACGGACATACACGACACCGTTACGAAATTTGGCACGAAAACAAAAAGTCTACAACGCTTTAACTTTCAACTGCTTCATCTTGGGGGCCCTCTTCTTGGCCTGGCGCTTCTGCTCCTTCTCTTCCCAGCGTCTTTGACGCTCCGGATCCTCCTCGGCCATCACCTTCTCCTTCTCCAATCGCCGACGTTCTTCGCGTCTCGCCGCAGCCGCTTCGGCTCGGGCTTGGTGGGTCGACTTAAGGAAGGCCTCTTCCACGCGTTGGCGGTTCTTGTCGGCTTTGGCCTTACCTGGTGCAGAAAAGTCCAAGAAGTCCAACAGTTTAAAATGTGAAAACAGCTGATATATCGAAATGGCTATTTTAATTATTTTGACGAATCGTTGCTGTTTCCGGATGAGGCGTAGCCGAGTCTGGAATGGCAGATGAGTCCGCAAAAACTTTTAGGTACGTATGACAAACAATGTTTTTTGTTATAGCTCCCCAAATTTTTAAATAAAGAATATTTCATTGTGATTCTTGGAGTCGTCATTTTTTTTTTTTTCGACTTTTCGCGTATCCCCCAAATCGGGGCTGTTTTTCCAAGCCCCCTCGCGATGTCAGAACTGGGATTGGGTCTTCCGTTCTCTTCTGCAATGAATTTAAAGTTTGACGTTGAGTCACACTGACGTCTAATTTCTCTAGTATACCGGTGCGCTCACGCCCATCCATGCTACTATGTTAAAAACTTTATCATGGCAAAAAAAGCATCTCTGGTTCTGGACACTTTTCGAAAAAAAATTTGGCACCCTCAGGAAACGGAAAATTGTTTTCGCTCAAATCGATCTGTAAATAGCTATTTAATCGAAAATAATCCGCAAAAGGTTGCTATGACATCTTTTAAGGACTAGGCCGTAAATGTACCACTTTACAGTCTCTAAAATTGTAATTTTGGGGAGCGTGTACAAAACATATACAACGAGTCTATCAGTACCAATATAGGAAAACCGTTTTATTTTTGTTTTGTTCTTTATATTCCACAATCCAAAATCGATATTTATACCTAAACTCAATAAGTCAAACACAACATTCATACCTTCTTTGGACAGCCTGTACTTCTTCACTTTGTCCATGCAGTAGAAAACCATCCATAGCAGCGGCGTCAGCTGGCTCACGGCCTCGTCGAGCGGCATCCCCTTCAGCGGCATGTTGAACCCGAACAGCAGCACCTTTTGGCTGTCGGGCAGTTTCAGAACGCCGCTGTCCTCCTGCTGTTTCGGCCCCGAATACTGATCCGAAAAGTGAATGTAGTCCACTAGCTCGGTGTAGGTGTTGAGCACGGTGAGCACCTTCGAGTCCAGCATCGCCGAGGTCGCCTCGGCGATCTCGCTCATCACGCTGAAGGTGGCCGGCATGTTGTGCTTGTCGCCGGGTCTGCGCTCGGGACAGTACACGCTCAGGTCGGCCATCTCTTTCGAGAGGTGTACGGCCGTCTTCTTGGAGGCGACGCAGAAGATGAAGCTGTCCATATCCTCTTTGTTCATGGTGACCTTGATGTGGATCTGGTCGACGGTGGGGCGCATCATGCCCGCGAGGATGGACACGAGGTCCTGTCTCTAGAACACACAGTTATGTTTACAAATTCCTGGTACTCGGAGACTTACTTTGATCAGTTTGAGCTCCACCAACATGCCCTCGCAGCAAGTCCTGCCGCTGCACCACAGCGTGAACACGTTCTCGCTCTCCTTGACGAACCCTACCCCCTCGGACTTCTCCAAGGCCCCGTCGTCCCCCACCAGCGAGAAGTTCTCCTCCAAGATCTGCCGATGCGTGTGCAACCACACGTTGGCGATCTTGGTGTTCTTGCTCCTCCCTGTGAGAAAGTTCATGAAGTACACCACCAGCCCCGCCACCATCAAGATCTCCAGCCAGTAGCTGTCCCAGTTCGACCTGAAATGTATCGGCACCTTCGTTATGGTGATCTTGGGCTCAGTGGCGGGCTGCTCGTCGCGTCCCTCGAATCCCTCGAACTCCTCCAGGTCCTCAAAGTGCTCGAACTCGGAGTCGTCGTCATCGACCACTACGTCAGCGCCGTCGTCCTCGAGGCTCGATTCCCTAAACTCAGCTTCCTGGGGGGTGTCGCCGGGGGGCGCCTCGTCGTCGGGCTCGAACTCCTCGAATTCTGCGAACTCATTGTCGTAGACGTCGTCGTATTTAGAGGCCGCCGCGGTGGCGCAAAACACAAGGTGCAGCGCCAGGAGTGCGAGACGCAGCCGCATTTCTGACGGATTTTCGGAATTCGGGAGAAAACTGGCGAGATTTTGGGTGAAATGGATGTGAAAAGTGAGGTTATGGCGGTGATGTAATTTGGGTTACACGTCAGACGACGTCACGGCGTCGGCGGCGCTTTAGACACTGCGGCGATTAGAATTGAGGGTATAAATTGGGGACAAAAAATTAATATACACATTTGGGGCTTCTAGGTGATCCTAACAATTTCTGTGAATTAAATAGAGAATGCAGCTTTAAAATCAATTTGGCCCCTCACTGATGGTTGAGGTTATGTTTACGCTCTGGTTTACAGCAATAACTGTCTTTTACAGTTTATTCTGTAATATTATTTATAAGCTATTTACATTTTCACCCTTCGCATTCATTCAAATGTGCACCCTTTGGTGCGTGTACAGTGCAGTCTTCGAGGCAAACCCCTTATCACACACGGGGCACCTACAGGTCTCGGCCTCCACGATATCGTGCTTGGACTTCCTATGCGACCGCAGCGACACTTTTTGCCTGAAGCCCTCGCCGCAGACCTCGCACCTGTAGGGCGTCTCGTTGGTGTGCTGCCTCCTGTGCGTCTTCATCGCGAAATTACTAGAGAACCCGCATTTGCAGAACTGGCAGACATACGGCCTCAGCTTCAGATGGGTCATCTTCACGTGGGTGGTCAAGTTCTTGTGCTTGTAGAACTTCTTTCCGCAGGTGTCGCACACGAAGTCGGCGGCCCCCAGATGCTCCTTGCGCTGGTGAGAGTCGCGACTGCCCTTCTTCACGTACACCTTGTCGCAGTACTCGCACTTGTGTCTGGCGGGGCTGTGGCTGTAGTAGACGTGTTGGCGCAGGTTGCTCTTGGTCTTGAGCGTGACCCCGCAGATGTCGCAGATGTGGGGGTTGTTGTCGTGGGTCTGGAGGTGCGCCCGGAGATTGGTGGCGGTGACCTCTTTGCCGCACGTAGGGCAGTTGGCTTTTTTGTGGAAGTATTGGTGTTTCACCAGGTGGTGTTTGGTGGGGAACTCTTTGCCGCAAACGATGCAGATGTAATCGTCTTCGGCGAGTGGTTCGGGGAGAGCGTCCGTGCGAGGGGCGGTTACAAGGGACACGGTGCGCGGGCTGGCCACAGGTTCCTCCTTGATGTCGATGTCCGAAGACTGGAATTCGTCGGCGGCTTGGTGCCCCTCTTCGGGGGCGGCTTGTAGTTGTCGGAACAGCTGCTCCGCCTTTTGCATCCGTTGCTGGATCGTGTAAGCCAGATTGAGGTTAAGTCTGCACTTGAGACACATTACGGTGGAGATCTCATCGTCAGGCTCTATCTACAATAACAGCTGTAATTTCAATTGTTGCGTTAGAGATTGGGTACTTTGATCGATGCTAAAGCGGCCAGCATCAGCGAGATCGCTTCGTTTTGGAGGATATCGATGTAGATCCTTGCGGGGGCTAAACATAACCTACAAGTCCGGGGGGCCGATATCGTCCCGATAGTGACTTTTACCATTTTGGTCCAGATGGCCCGCACTTACAATGACCACAGTTTCGTGTGATCTATAGAATTTATAATAAATTTAATATTTACGATATAAAATCGTCGAAGGTAAACAAAGCAAACATAACCTATATCCTATACCGTAGACCTCCACTAGAGACTTGTGTCATTAGAGGGTAGATGGCGGGGGCACAGTCTTAATTAAATTTATTTCGCATTTCGAATTATTCCCTCCTTTCGTGGTTCACAGGTCTTGGATTCCTTGGACCTTTGTTTTTTCCTTTTCTTCCTAAGAGGATCCTGTGGCGGAGAACAGCCGGTCCAGGGAGGGGCTTTGGCCGGTGATTGGGTGTCCATGAAGGTCTTCAGTTCCTGATTCCATTTGACCACCAACGATCTATTAACTATTGTACAAATCTACAAGTTACAAAAAGCCCTCAGAGGTGATTGGTAATCTGCCGGACAAGAAAGTAAATTTACAGCCGGTAACCTTCGAAATTCTACAATCTGCGGGGTCAAAAAACCGACGAAACTAAATTTAGCAAATCCACCGCCTTTGTCGCATCTTGGACCCGGTACTTTCAATTTCCTCTTCCATCGCCCTTGGAAGTTGCGCATGAAATATCATTTTTTTTTCCCATTTCAGTCTTTGCCATTCTATTATAGCGCAATAACATCTTGTTTGCGCGGTTTTCCCAGACCACAACTCGCGGTACGACCTTGGCCCAACAATCAAACATCCGTCCAAATTAACACCATCAGGTCATGCAAATACGCGATGGTACCGCGAGAAGAGGCGTGGGGATAAAACCAGTCTATTTTGGTCCGTCGTCAAGGTGCTACGTGTTTGTAAGGTCATTAAGAACTCGTACCAGTTTGTTATCTTTAGTGCCACCGCCATGCACCCCAAATCTGTGGTGTTAGTTTTGTGTTTGCCTCTGGTTTTGGCCGACGATGCAGTTCTTCGGCAATTCACCGCAGGCAACAACTTGTTGGCTTCCGAAGTTTACGCCGTGAGTCATCTCTTGGTTATCAGTACCACTCTCACATCTCTCATTGTAGCAACTAGGTGGTAGTGGATCCGGTAACTTTTTAGTGAGTCCTTTGTCCGCCGCGACGATCCTCGCTTTGACGTACTTCGGAGCTAAAGGTGCATCGGCACAGGAACTGACCGCGGCTCTGCACTTACCGGAAGACACACAACTCCAGAGTGCCGCCAGAAGCTTGCAAAATGTTATTCGGTCCAACGACCAGTACACTCTCGCCACAGCTAATAAAGTTTACGTTAAGAACACCTTCCAGATCAACGATGGGTTTAAGAACATCGCAACTGACGCTTTCGGTGCCGACGTCGAAAATATTGATTTCAGTCCTAGCAGCACCGCCGCGGGGACCATCAACCGATGGGTGGAAGGTCGTACCGAAGGGAAGATCACCCATTTAGTTAGTCCTTCCGATCTGAGCAAAGACACGAGAGCTGTTCTTATCAACGCCCTCTACTTCAAGGGTAACTGGTCCGAACCTTTCGAGAAGTTCATAACTTCCAAGAAGAACTTTTTCAAGGGAGGTACGGACCATGTGAGTGTGGACACCATGTCCGTGACGTCCAGCTTCAACTACTACGAGAGTGCCGAACTGAAAGCCAAATTCCTCGAACTGCCTTTTGAGGGTGGCGACGTCACTTTCACGGTTGTTCTTCCGGACGAGAAGACAGGTCTCGGTGAGTTGGAAAAGAATAACATCGGGAAGGTCCTGGAGACGCCCAAGTACTCCAACGAACTTGTCAGATTGGAACTGCCCAAGTTCAGAGTCGAGAGCACGCTGGATCTGAAGAAAGTGCTCCAACAGGTTCGTCTTGACGATTTAATTTTCACTATAGTAACGTCATGGCTTTTCCAGCTGGGTGTAACCAAGATTTTCAAGGATGACGAAGCTGATCTCAGTAGGCTGGCCGGGGACAAGGGCGACCTTGTGGTCAATAAAGTGTTGCAGAAGACTTTCGTCGACGTTAACGAGGATGGGGTGGAGGCTGCAGCTGCCACTTTTGTTGGTAAGAAGCCGTGGAAATGTGGTTTCGGGTGTGACGTTTTCATGTTGTAGATGTCGTCGTTCCTCTCAGTGGGGTTGCGTATCTGACCACGCCCAAGGACTTTGTGGTTGATCATCCTTTTATTTTCTACATCAGGGTCAAGGATTTGATCGTTTTCGTTGGAAGGGTCGTGGATCCCAGTTCTTGAAGATACTCATGTTATAGAGGGAATGAGAAGCTATCTTTGAAATAAATCTCTTACATAATTTATTTGTTTTTTTATTTCGTTTCGTTTACCCATTGATGATGATGATTTAGTCATATATCATTATATCAATCTTATAACAGACGAATCACGCCTTATCAATGAAAAAACGGCCCATAAGTTTATTAAGCGCAATTCATCTGTTAATTGATTGTTCCAAAGAGACGAACCCAAGACATCATCATCGAAAGCGTTTATTAACAACCAATCATGTTAGATAACTCTCTTCAACACATTCATCAAACTCCACCTTTTTAGTAGTGTCCTTCTCCAGAATGTCAGGATCGTATTTACTCCTGCTCAACACTTCTTCCGTCACGCTCGGATTGACCACTCTTCCGCAGAACACGACGAGGTCTTTCAGCTTGACGAAGAAGAAGAAGGGCCGCTCGACTTGAAACGGCTTCCACTTAACCGACCCGTCATCCAGACTGTTGGCTAAGGCTGAAACTGGAATAAATGAGCGTTCACTAGAACCTGAGGCATTCACATTGTCGGGGCGTGTATCCGGTGAGCCCCATCTCGTTGACGGCCACCACTAGCTTCTGCGTGACGCTGCCGATGCAGATGTTGGAGTCTTTGACGGCGCCCGTGAAGTCGGCGTTGGTACGAAAAGGGGTCTTCATCCCCATCTAGCTTCGGAAATTAACGCGTTCTAGTTATTCAGTGTGTATTACCTACGTTTTGCAAAATCGGTTTGAAGTCTATGACTTGCTCGATCTGAAACATGGGCAGGATGACCTTGAGGTACTCCAAAGTGTAGAGATGCGACGAGAAGATCTCCTCCAGGCAACCATCCAGGACTTCCAGTCCTTCCGTGTCGGCTTCCGGCAGGATAACCACCATCGACAGGCTCTCGTCTTCGAAGCGGATCTCGAGCGCTTGGAACGTCTTCGTCTGGTAGTAGTTGAAGTGGCCGATGTTTTCCAGCATGGTAACTTTGACCACTTGAGTGGCCGTCACGAAGAAGTTATCGTTGATCGAGCCGATGGTGAAGGGCCTCAACCAGCGGCCCGTCATGTAAAGAGCGCTGATGAAGACCATTTGCGAGTTTTGGGAAAAGAGGTCGGCAGTGACCACGTCCTCAATGGTGTTGTTGGTCTGGGCCTTAACGGAGACGTTGATGTTACTATCCACTTCTTCGTCCTCGAAATCGACGTTCTCCACGTCGGCCAGGAAGACCTTCTTGGCGAGAACCTTGAAGTCTTTCTTCACTTGGCAGTCCTTGTCGAGATAGAGCTTGGTGCAGACGTGGAACTTGTACGCTTCATTCGAGGTCAATGTCGGAAGAAGGACCTTGAAAGCGGTGTCGGTGACTTTGGGATCGAAAGGGAAGCGCATGACGCTGACGATCTCGTTGCTGGTCTCGCTTTTGGAACCTCTTTCGGCGAGTCCCATCATCACTTCCAGGAAAAAAGGACTGACCACTACATTTTCGATATTCGACCGGACGATATTCTGTGAAGTTTGAGGTTCAGTTTGGGAGATCGGGGGCGGTGGAACTTACGGCGTAGATGTCTGCGGTGAATGCGTTGCTTGCGCAGACAAACTCTTCTAGCGCCACTGTTGAAAATTCGATAAGAAGAAGTGACAAGGATGACAGAATGACAGCAGTTGATGTTCCTGTCTTTAGTTTGACGTGGGACTGATGGAAGCTCAGCAACACAAGAACTTTTCTAAATAATATAAAACACGAAATCGATAACTCCAAAAGATGCAAACGCTGCCAAGGTGTGTTGACCGGAAGCTTGACCGGAAACTCAATGGGTTTTGAAGAATGTTAGATTTTAGTGACTTTTGACATTTAATTTCTTGACGAAAGACTTTTTATCCCGTCTTTAGAACGTCAAAACAGAGACGTATGCAAATTTTCTGTTTTCCCACCGCCTGCACGTGATGCAAGAGGATGAGAAATCCTATTTGCAGTGTGATAAAACACCTGATAAAAGCAGATTATAAGATTAAAATAAATGCGTTTGTCGCTTGCCTACACTATGCAAAACAACCGGTGCAAGACTAAAATGCAAAGTATAGCACTCTTCTTATTTGTGGCCGTGAGCAGTTTTCCAATTTTTTATTTTCTAATTTGCACATGTTCTGACTTTCAGAAACTGGTCACTTTTTCGACTCAGGAATGTCTCCCGGACGACGAATTTGAAGACCTGCAGTTGATGACTCCTGAGTGGAACAGTTTCATGGAGAGCTTAAACGAAAAGGGTCGCCAAGAATACAAGACACGGTGTAAAAGTGACCCGAACCAAGAAGTTACTTTAAGTGAAAGTTTTGTTGACGATTTGAAGTAAGTGCGGCTTTCTGGTGGAGCCCTTATAATACGTTTTTGCAGGTTTAGGTTATATTTAGATGTGCAAGACAACATTGACGGTTGTTATTCGCAGCACGGAGATCCAAATAATTGTGACAAGCCGCAATTTAGATTGTGCATGCAAGCTCCAAGGAACAGGATGTACACCATGTTGGGGGGTGTCTGGTGGAACGACGCGATAGACGGAGAACTTCATAAAATGGCAAATGATTGTTAGGACCGTATTTTGTAATAAACTTCTGTATATTTACTCAACACACTTTTATTGACATTATGGAACTGAGTTCAGATTTTACACTTTGTTGACATGGCCAGGTTTCACAACTCTTCCCACAGAGAAGGGTAAATTGTTGACCTTGATGTAGAAAATGAAGGGACGGTTAACATTGACTTCCCTGTCGAAAGCACCCTCTTCGTCGCCTCTACTGAACGGTTCCAGGGACGATCCGGCTACAACCGCACATTGAAACCCTCCCTAACGACACAAGCGACCAAATACTCACGGAACGACTCAGAAAGGGAGGCCACTCCTAGCGTGTTAGTACCGATCAAGTTTTTCTGCAAGACCCTGTCGAGGTAGAGCTCGCCAGGTTCGCCCGCTATTCCCGACAACTCGGACTCCTTGGGGACAAACACCTTCCGGACGCCGATCTGCAATGATACGATTTTTAAAGAGCAAAAAAAGGCCACGTCGGACCTTTTGTAGCGTTTCCTTGACGTCGTTCAAATGGGTCTCGATGTTGATTTGCGGCAGCTTTATCTTCACCGCCCCCGTCTCGTAGTGGAGTGGTCTCTTTAAAAGTTCCGTTATGTTTTTTTCCAAGGTCTCGAGTCCGGTTGTCTCGTCGGGGAACACGACGGTGAAAGTGGCGTCTGGTCCGCGGAAAGGTAACTCCAAGAAGGTGGCGTTGAGGGTGGCGTCGTGGTAATAGCTCCCGTTGAGGATGCCGCCCAAGCCCGTCACGTTGGTGAGGTTGTTACCGTTGACGTAGAACTCCAACTCTGGGTACCATTGGAGGGGATTCTGCCACAACCCTGTAAAGTGCAGAGCGTTTACCAAAACCGCCCCGTTTTCATCCGGGAGGTCTTTGGGACGGACCAGCCGCCGAATACGGTCTTTGGTCTTCTTGGCGATGAACGTGTTGATCGTGTTAGCAGTTTGGCAGGGTTCCGTTAGGTCCACGCTTTCGTAGGTGGTTTGCTGCACCTGCTCCTTGAATTCGTCTTTGATGGCGAGCCCCTTGTCGATGTAGATTTTGTAGATGCTTTTTACGACGTAGATGTTTTTGTCGCGCGAGAAGGCGTGGAAGTCCATGGGTTCTTGGCGGTTGATGGGCAAGTTGAGGGAAGTCTCTATTTCGTCGTGCGTGCTGCCATTTGCCCCGATGTACGTCAACCAGAAGGCCAGTTGGAGGGAAGCGGGGCTCACCACAAAGTTGCCGCTGTAGTTTTTGCTGATTTCCTAGAACGAGCGTGGTGCGACGTTGAAACAACGGACAAGTGCACTTACGTTGTAAAAGTTAGGAGCGAACCTGGGACGACTTTGGGCCCAAACCGAGGTCATGCAGAGCAGGAGAGTCACCTTCACCTCCATTCTGTTCTGGATCTTCGAGTGAGCTGCAGTTTTGGCGGACTCGTGCTATTTATACGTCCCTAATATGTCCAAACTATCGGTGATAACACAAAATCGGTTAGCAATAAAAGTTTTGTTTCCTTTTTGAATACTAAAAATTTATTACCACCCCATTAACGAGTAGTACCTATTTGTAATCAAATATTTAATATCGAAAATTTATTCCCATAAATACAGTTTTGATTTTTTATTATGTTTAACACGAAAAAGTTGAGTAGTGAATCTAACGCCCCATAACTGTAATTTCGCGTCACAAAGAGGATATTACAAATCGTAGCGACAACGAAGAAACGACCGTATCACGAAAAACATTTCTTCAGAACTTTACAGAATATAAGTAAGTGCACTAGTTGGCAAAACTATGCTACTTGTAAATTTCAAAATAAAAATTATGGTCGTCGCGAAAGTCGCAATCCAGTCCATCGATGTGATGGACTAGATTGGACTCTTGAACGACAAACATCACGAATGTGTGGACTGAATCAATCAATAATTTATTTAATTTTAAATCAGACAATCCTGTTCCTCCTATGATTAATGAGATCATCACTCGCGAATTTGATAAGCACGTTCTTCCACTGTTTGGTTTGCCAGTCGCTTGCGAATAAAACTAAGACGATGAGCACGGTGCTCATCAGAATAATTGTTGATTTGAAGAAATATTTTTGTGTGCCTCAACTTTATAAGCACACGACTGAAAGTGAAACTTGCCAAGGCAATGGTAACAACCGAGAAGAAGAAGGAAGAAAAGAAAAGAGAAGAAGAAGAGGAAATTAGATCAATTAACACAGAAGAAGAAGTTTGAAAATACATAAACAGAGAACGAAAAGTGAAAAAGTGGGCAGACGAAAAGATAAGGATAGAAGAATGGAGAGAGTATTTTAAAGAATTACTAGACGGAAAGGACGAAACGGAAAGAAGACAGAAGGGAGGAGGACCAAGAGAACAAGAGAAAGGGGAAGAGATTACGAAGGAAATGATTAAAAGGGGTATAGGAAGAATGAAGAAACGAAAAGCGGCGGGAGAAGATGAACTGCAAAATGAAGCGTGGATCTATGCAACAGAAGAAATAATAGAGATAATGAGGGAGATAGTAAACGACGTCTGGCAAGGAAAGGGGCTACCAAGCCAATGGAGGATGGGGCTAGTGTGTCCGATACACAAAAAAGGAACAAGAGAAAAGGTGGAGAACTACCGAGGAATAAGTCTGCTGAGCACGGCGTACAAGATCTACGCAATGATACTGGAAGATAAATTGAAGGAAGAACTAGATGAAAAAGATTTGTTACCAGATGGACAAGCGGGTTTTAGGAGAGGGAGAAGCACCATCGATAACGTGTACATCTTGAAACATCTAATAGATAAAGAACTCGATAAGAAAGGAGGGAAGATGTACGCGCTGTTTGTAGACCTGAAGGCGGCTTTTGACAGTGTAAATAGAGAGAGATTATGGGAGTACCTAAGAGAGAAAGGAATCAACGAGCAGCTGGTGAGCAGAATAGAGGAAATTTACTTAGAAACGGGAAACAAAGTAAAAGTAAACGGGAAAACAAGTAAAAGATTCTGGACGACGAAAGGAGTAAGACAAGGATGCCCACTCAGTCCCAGTCTATTCGCGGCATATATAAGCGACCTGGAAGAAAAACTAAGACTAGCACAGGCAGGGGGAGTGGTGGTAGGAAAAACGAAAGTCCACTCGTTGGCATACGCCGATGATATGGTGTTAATAGCGAGAGAGGCCAAAGAAATGAAGGGAATGATAAAATGCCTAGGAAGATACCTGAAAAGAAAGAAGCTAAAGTTAAACGTGGAGAAAACAAAAATGATGATTTTTCAGAAATGAGGCAGAAGAAAGAAAGAAGAATGGAAGTGGGAAGGAAAAGAACTAGAAAACGTAAAAGAATTTAAATACTTGGGTTACACCTTTAACGAGACTAACAACGAGAAAAGTCATATAAAGGAACTAGAAAGGAAAGCGAACAGGGTGGTAGGTCAAGTATGGGGAATAGGCGAGAGAAAATTCGGACGAGATATAAGAAGGAGAGGACTGATGTACGAAAGGCTAGTACAGAGTGTAATGATGTACGGAGCAGAAATATGGGGATGGAAGGAGCAGGAAAAGCTGGAAGCAATCCAAGCGAAGTACTGGAGATGGGTACTAGGATTGGACAGGGAAACGCCAGCATATATCGTACTAGAAGAAGTAAAGAGAGACAAGATAAGAGTGGAAGCAGGAAAAAGAGCAGTAAGATTTGAAGAGAGAATAAGAGAAAGAACGGAATGTAAGATCTTGCAAGAGTGTTGGAAAGAGATAAAGAATGGGAACATGGAAAGAGCAGGAAAAGAGAGAAGAAAATACTACGAGAGAAATGGGTATGCAGTGGAGGAGGTAGAGAGGCGAAGAAATAATGGAGTAAATGTACTAAGAGAGATAGTTGAGGTGGACCGAGACGTACAGAGGCAGGAAAGGAGAACGAGGATTAATGAGTCAAGGTATAATGGAAAGTATAGGTCACTAATCACGGAGGAATTGCCGGCATACCTGAGAAAGGAAAGCGAGAAGAACGATAAGAAAGTAATAGCAAGGTTTAGATGTGGAAACGAGGAAAGAGAAAACAAATACTGGAAAGAGAGAGACGAGAGAGTGTGCAGACTATGCAGAGAAGGAGCAGAAACAATAGAGCACATGATGAAAGAATGTGAGGAGCTGAGAGAGGAGAGAGAAGATTGGAAAGTACTGATAGGAGAAGAAGGGAAAGGACTAGGCTGGATGAAAGGAGTTTTAGACAGAAGAAAGAATGTAGAGAAAAGGGGGGAAGAGATGGGAGGAAAATGAAATTAATTTAGCCATTGGTGATGTTTATGTTTTATAGTTTTATTTAATCAGTATTCAGTTATTTAGCATTGTATGGGAATAGGAATCCTTTTCAAAGCCGAAAGGCAAGGAAATATATCTTATTAATTAATTAATTATGGTAACAACCGAGTTTATTTCATTATTTTCTGATACAAATGTTATGGTAAATAAAACAAGGAACACCCTTGGGTCAGGGGGGGCACTTGGGACACTTATGCTAGTCAAAGTGTTTCACTTTGATTTCCGTTTCAGTTTTTCGGACTCACCACCTCGCTAAAGACAGTTCCACAGTTCAATAATTTCGAATATAAAATAATATAGAATGTTGGATCTCGAATCTCAAATCTTCGAACATAGAGTATTGAATCTCGAATATCAAATTCTAAATTCCGAATTTGGTATTTGCAGTGTATAATGTAGAATTCGAAATTCGGATGCTCAGTCCACGTACTCCTAGATACAAGTTCGTGACTCAGTCCTAGAATCTCAAATATATACTCTCTAATCTATAATCTCAAATATCAAATTTCGAACTTAATATATGCAAACCTAAAATACCGTGTTGAATCGGGAATGGAAATCACGAATCTCGAATCTTGGAATATCGAATCTTGAATTTAGAATATCGAACCCCGAATCTCGAATCTGGAATCTCTAATCTCGAAACTCGAATCTCAAATCCCATATCCGGAATTTGGTATCTCCAATGTATAAAATATAATTCAAATTTGGGATGCGCAGTCCTAGAATCTCGAATATGTAATCTCTAATACCTAATCTCGAATATCAATATAAAATTTCTGCAAACCTAAAATACCCTGTAGAATCGGGAATGGAAAATCTGGAATTTGGGAATATAGTCTTGAATGTCCAATCATCGAATATCGAATTTTGAACCTCGAATTTCGAATATCAAATCTTGAATTTGGAATCTCGAATCTTGAATCTTGAATCTAGAATGCTGAATCTCGAATGTCGATCGTCGAATATTGGAATATCGAATCTTGAATATCGAATATCAAATCTTTAATTTGGAATCTCGAATCTTGAATCTCGAATCTTGAATCTCGAACGCTGAATCTTGAATGTCGAATGTCGAATATTGGAATATCAAATCTTGAATCTCGAATATCAAATCTTTAATTTGGAATCTCGAATCTTGAATCTCGAATGCTGAATCTCGAATCTCGAATATCGAATATTGGAATATCGAATCTTGAATCTCAAATATCAAATCTTTAATTTAGAAGAGTATGTAATTAGGCAGGTAAATAAATAAAAAACTAACACAGGGAAGCAAGAATCTCATAAACCATGGGTGGAACCCAGACATTGACGAACTGAGATCAAGGGGAATTGCAGGTAATAAGCATATTTATGAAGCTATATATCTCAAATATTAAAAATTGAATCTAATATCTGCAAACCTGAAATACCGTCTAGAATCGGGGATGGAAAATCTGGAATTTGGGAATATAGTCTCGAATGTCGAATCATCGAATATCGAAATTTTGAATTTCGAATTTCAAATATCAAATCTTGAATTTGGAATCTCGAATCATGAATCTCGAATGCTGACTCTGGAATGTCGAATGTCGAATATTGGAATATCAAATCTTGAATCTCGAATATCAAATTTTTAATTTGGAATCTCGAATCTTGAATCTCGAATGCTGAATCTCGAATCTCGAATATCGAATATTGGAATATCGAATCTTGAATCTCAAATATCAAATCTTTAATTTAGAAGAGTAGGTAATCAGGCAGGTAAATAAATAAAAAAACTAACACTGGGAAGCAAGAATCTCATAAACCATGGGTGGAACCCAGAAATTGACGAACTGAGATCAAGGGGAATTGCAGGTAATAAGCATATTTATGAAGCTATATATCTCAAATATTAAAATTTGAATCTAATATCTGCAAAAGTGAAATACCGTCTAGAATCGGGGATGGAAAATCTGGAATTTGGGAATATAGTCTCGAATGTCGAATCATCGAATATCGAAATTTTGAATCTCGAATTTCAAATATCAAATCTTGAATTTGGAATCTCGAATCATGAATCTCGAATGCTGACTCTGGAATGTCGAATGTCGAATATTGGAATATCGAATCTTGAATCTCGAATATCAAATCTTTAATTGGGAATCTCGAATCTTGAATATCGAACGCTGAATCTTGAATGTCGAATGTCGAATATTGGAATATCAAATCTTGAATCTCGAATATCAAATTTTTAATTTGGAATCTCGAATCTTGAATCTCGAATGCTGAATCTCGAATCTCGAATATCGAATATTGGAATATCGAATCTTGAATCTCGAATATCAAATCTTTACTTTGGAAGAGTAGGTAATTTTAGGCAGGTAAATAAATAAAAAACTAACACAGGGAAGCAAGAATCTCATAAACGATGGGTGGAACCCAGAAATTGACGAACTGAGATCAAGGGGAATTGAAGGTAATAAGCATATTTATGAAGCTATATATCTCAAATATTAAAATTTGAATCTAATTTCTGCAAACCTGAAATACCGTCTAGAATCGGGGATGAAAAATCTGGAATTTGGGAATATAGTCTCGAATGTCGAATCATCGAATATCGAAATTTTTAATCTCAAATTTCAAATATCAAATCTTGAATTTGGAATCTCGAATCTTGAATCTCGAATGCTGAATTTCGAATGTCGAATGTCGAATATTGGAACATCGAATATCAAATGTTTAATTTTGAATCTCAAATCTCGAATCTCGAATCATGAATCTCGAATGTCGAATATTGAAATATCGAATGTTGAATTTCGAATATCAAATCTTTAATTTGGAATCTCGAATCTTGAATCTCCAATGCTGAATCTTGAATGTCGAATGTCGAATATTCGAATATCGAATCTCGAATCTCAAATATCAAATCTTTAATTTGGAATCTCGAATCTTGAATCTCGAATTCTGAATCTCGAATCTCAAATATCGAATATTGGAATATCGAATCTTGAATCTCAAATATCAAATTTTTAATTTAGAAGAGTAGGTAATTAGGCAGGTAGATAAACAAAAAACTATAACACAGGGAAGCAAGAATCTCATAAGCCATGGGTGGAACCCAGAAATTGACGAATTGAGACCAGGGGGAATTAAAGGTAACAAGCATATGAAGGAAATAAAAAATAAGAGCTGAAAAGTTAAGTACAAACACAACACGATATTCTTTATCGTTTTTTTTACCCTATACGATACAACTAAATTAAAAAATATGTACAGGGCTTTAATTTTATTCGCTAACGCCTGCCAAATTTTAAATAGGCAACACATAATTTGCTAATTAATTTTAAAACTAATAAATAGTAACCATTTTTATATTCTTAAACATGTCAGTGTGAATGCCAAAAATTTAGAAAAGACTTTTTTACCGTTTACCGTTGCAAAGTATTATGTGTTGCCTATTTGACTTTTGTCAGGCATTAGCGAATAAAATGAACCAGACTTTTAACTGTTATCCCTTCGTTAACATCAAAGTTTTGGATCCAGAACTCTTCCCGCAAAAACGACCAAATTCTGGACCTTGATGTAGAAGATGAAGGGATGATCCACTATAAAGACTGTCGGAACATCTGGGGCCCTGCGAGGAACGACGACATCTGCAACACCAATGAGTCACACCCAAAACAGTCCTTCACTGAATCCTTACCAACAGAAGTGGCAGCGCCAGCTTCCACCCCATCCTCGTTAACGTCAACGAAAACCTTCTGCAACACCTTCCCGACCACCAGGTCACCTTTGTCCCCAGCCAATCCACTGAGGTCCGCTTCGTCGTCCTTGAAGATCTTGCTTACGCCCAGCTGTCGAAGCACGTCGTTCAGATTCAATTTGCTTTCAAGCTTGAACTTCGGCAGATCCAAGCTGACTTCCGCCTGGAAGTACTCGGGTGTTTTCAGGACGTTCCCGATGTTTTTCTCCAACTCACCGAGACCTGTTTGCTCGTCCGGAAGAACAATAGTGAAAGTGACGTTACCACCCACGAAGGGCAGCTCGATGAACCTGGCTTTCAGTCCGGCACTCTGGTGATAGTTCAAGTGAGCCGTGACATGCATGGTATCTACATCGACGGGGTCCGTACCGCGCCTGAAAAAGTTCTGCTTGGAGGTCAGGGAGTGGTCGAAGGGCGCGAGCCAGTTGCCGCTGAAGAAGAGGGCGTTGACGATAACAGTTCTGGTGTTCTTGCTGAGGTCTAAAGGACTGACTAGATCTGTGATCTTGCCTCTAGTGCGACCTTCAACCCACTTGTTGATGGTACCGGCGGCGATACTGTCGAGACTGAAGTCGATGTTTTCGACGTCGGCACCGAAATCACCAAGTGCGATGTTCTCAAACGCATCGGTGATCTGGAAGGTGTTCTTAACGTAGACTTTATTAGCTGTGGCGAGAGTGTACTCATCGTTGGAACGTATAACACTCTGTAGGCTTCTGGCGGCACTTCGGAGTTGCGTGTCTTCCGGTAGGTGTAGAGCTGTGGTCAATTCTTGTGCCGATGCACCTCTGGTCCCGAAGTACGTCAGAGCGAGAACCGTCTCGGCAGACAGAGGACTCAGTAAAAAGTTGCCGCCTTCACTACCGGCCAGTTGCTACAATGGGAATTTTTAGGGTGGTACTGATGACTTGGAGGTGACTTACTGTGTAGACTTCGGAAGCGAACAAGTTGTTGCCTGTCGTGAATTGCTGAAGAGCGTCTTGGGTCAAAGCTAGGGGCAAACAGAACACTAACAAGGCGACCTTGGTGTCCATGGCGGTGGTGGCCAAAAAGGGTAAAATGGTACCAGTTTTCAACAACTTAACAAATAACACGTAACAACTCTTTGACTGGTAAACATTGATTGGATGTATTACGTTCTGCCACCTCCAGTTTTGCCGATACTAACTGATAAGGATTATTGTTCTGTGGCATTGTTGCGAGGAAATATTTTAATTTAGACGTTGCCGACGCAGATTTGATCCCATATATTTTTGATATGATTTCGAGTCGTAAACACAAATTACATGAACGTTCGAAAACTTTATTTTTCATCTTGTCGCAGAACCAGACTTGTTTTTGAAAATTAATAAAATACTAAAATATTTATGCAGGATAGTTTATTAAAACGTGATCAGAGGGTGGGATCCACAACCCTTCCGACGAAAGCGATGATGTCCTTGACTTTAATGTAGAAGATGAATGGATGATTGACCACAAAGTTCTTGGCAATAACCTCCTTCGTACCGGCACTCATCGGAACAATGCCAGCTACAACATGGAATAAGTCACAAAGGAAATAACTCCTCGATGGGTCCTTACGAACGTGACTGACGGAACTGGCAGCAGCAGCTTCCGCACCGCCCTCATTAACCTCGACGAAGCTCTTCTGCAACACCCTATTGACCAACAGGTTCTTATCGCCTACAGCCAACCCACTGAGGTCAGCTTCGGATTCCCTGAAGATCTTGGTCACACCCATCTGAAAAAACGACAAATTTATTGGCTGAGACGGAGACGTTAAGACGAACCTCCTGCAGTGCTTTGTTCAGTCTGAACCTGCTCTCGACTCTGAATTTCGGCAGGAACAAACTGACCACCTCCCGGGAGTACCGGGGCGCTTTCAACACTTCCCCAATATTTTTTTCTAACTCACCAAGTCCTGTCGCCTCATCCGGAAGAACAACAGTGAACGTGACGTCGCCGCCCTTGAAAGGCATCTCCAGGAACTGGGCTTTCAGCTCGGCGGACGCGTAATAGTTGAATTTGGACGTCATCTGCATGGTGTTGACTTCTTTGTAGTCTTTGGCAAGCGTGTAGAACTTACTCATGAAATTCGTGAAGGGTTCAGACCAGTCGCCCTTGAAGTAGAGGGCGTTGACGAGAACGACTTTGGTGTAGTTGTCCAGATCGGAAGGACTGACTAGATGGGTGACTTTCCCGTCGGTACGACTTTCCACCCACCGGTTCATGCTTGCGGTGGCGGCACCGATGGCCGTAAAATCGACGTTTTCGACTTCGGCATCGAAAGCGTCGCTCGCGATGTTCCTGAACCCATCGTCGATCCGGTAGTCGTTCTGCACGTAGACCTTATTGATTGCGGCGAGAGTGTAGTTTTCGTTGGAGCGAACAACATTCTGCAAAATCTTGGTGGCGTTCTGGATTCGGTTTGGTTCCGGCAAGTGTAGAACTGCGGCCAGTTGCTCGGCCGTTGCATTTTTCGCTCCGAAGTACGTCAGAGCGAGAATTGTCACGGCGGGCAAAGGACTGATTAAGAAGTTTCCGTATTGACCGCCACCTAGTTGCTACAACGTGATGGTAAGTGCCGTTGCTACAACATAATGTTAAGATAGAGGTAACTCACCGTATAGACTTGGGAAGCGAACAAGTTGTTGCCTGTGGTAAACTGCTGAAGGGCTGCATCTTCGGTCAACGCCAGAGGCAAACACAGGACTAAAAGGACCAGCTTGGGGTCCATGGTGGTCGTGACCAAAAATGGAATAAAATTGTACCACATTTCATGGAGTTCGCAAACAAGCTGGGGTAGATAGAGAAGACCGCTTACCTTGGTAGAGTGAACTGCCGTTTGGTTGACTCTTTATATCTTGACTTTTGATAATGAGAAGGTAATATACACATGTGATAACACAAAATCACTTAGCAGTAAAAGTTTAGTTTACAATTTAAATTCCATTTTTAGGAGAGGTATTAATTTTCTGTTGTAAATCTGGGAGAACTCGGTAACACTCGAATCTCTAAAATACCATAGCACCATAACACATAACACACCAATCACGGCACTCCGGACTGGGTCCTTCTAACTAACGAATACTACGAGTTATTCAAACTACTTCTACTTGGCTGACAACTGTACACAAATATGTGAAAAAGAAGAGTTAAACTATAATTTCCTGAAAACAATAATTATTTTCTTTTATTTTACCAATAATGATTAATTAGTTCCTGAAAAGGGATAAACAGAGTTGTGAATACGCGGAACCGTGCACTTTGTAATTTGTGTCGCTTTAACTGATAATGCCATATAGTTATCACAAGAAGATGATTGTGATTTATCAAATAGGGGTAAATCACAATATTTAGATAAAGTTTTTAGAAGCAGGCCATAAAATATAGAGCGATGGCAGTGACGTATATGACGCCACCAGAACACACGGTCGGAACAACCGGTAAAATTGGACAGATTTTCAATAATCGTTTGGAAAATAACATTGTACTTACCTTAGAGGTTACCTGTATTTCTGGTGACCCAAACACAGGACATGTGGTTTCGGAATCGGCTGCAACCCGTCACAGTTTCGTAAAATGAATTATCGACCATTTGATTTACAAGGATCCGAAAAATATGAGCGATATTATTAAAAAAAAGGGTTTAGTTTTTTGACAATAACACAAAAACTATAAGTGATAGTCAAAATCGGAAAAAATATTCAAAAAGAGGAGGAAATTTTCTATGAAAAACTCCCAACTCCCGGAGTTCTATCTCCATTATTAATAATTTTAATTTAAGGGAGTACGTCACATAAAATATATTTTTTTTTATAGTATTAAATATTATTAGTTTAAAATTTGAATAAATTATGGTGTGTTCTTAACACTTGGTGGAATGAGATCCCGTTGGAAAAATCGATTTAACTTCATTTTTCAATAATTTAGGCAATTGTTAATTAATAAAATTTTATGGCAATTTTATGACAACATTTTTTTTTTAAATTGACCTATAAGTTTTTCACTTCTTGGAGCCTTTCTTATGGATGTACTTAAGAAGTTCATGTTCTAAAAGTTTTTAAAAGTTAATTACATATTTTGTTTATAATAATTTTTAAAGTTGAAAAAAAAAACTACAAATTTTAGAATTTCTTTATAACAAATTGCATTGTTAATAAACGAATAAATTTTTAATAATTCTTTTTTATTATACCTGCATCAGAATCGCCGTTTAAAGCACGGCGAGCTTTAAAGGTTGTCAAGGAAATATAGGTATCATTATAACTTCATCAAATTTGAAGACTTTTCATATTCCTTCAGGTATGGGTCTTTTGACTTCGATGGTAGTATTTTGGATTCCGCTTGTTCGGCCAATGCTTCTATATCGGGTGAAATCTCGTTTTAACTCATTTTTCCTCGATTTTTGCTGACACGACTAAATGCAATGACACACGTGGACGCGAGAAAAACGTAAACAATAATTGTCGTAACTAATGGCAATATTATTACGCCATTTCGATTTATCACGACAAAAAATATATAGTATATAATATAATTGTAATATATAAATCTTTATTTGCCCTACGGGCTTTCTGATTCCTATACATATACTAGTAAACTTAACAATTATAATAATAAAAAAAAACTAAATACAATTCTCTATTTCTTCTCCCCTCCCCTTTCCTCTTCTCCCTTCTCCCTCCTCTTCCATACCTCTTTAATCCATTTAATTTCCCTTCCATCTACATTCAGTATTTCCTCTCTCTTTGTTTCATCTCACTGCACTCGTTCCACATATGCTCAATCGTCCATCTTTCCTCATAGCACATTCTACACATTCTTCCTCCATCTTCTGCCCAATACCTATTTTCCATCTCTTCATTTCCGCACCTAAACCTCGCCATCATCTTTCTTTCTTTCTCGCTCTCCCTCTCCAAATACTTCGGTACTTCCTCGATCATGCATCTTCCGTACTTCCCGTTGTATCTGGATTCTCTAATTCTTTCTCTCCTCTCTTGTCTATCCGTATCCTTATCTCTTTCACTTAGTTCTACATTCATCCACACGCCTCTTTCTCTCAGTCTCTCTATTTCTTTGCTTGCATACCCATTCCTCCTGTAGTAATTCTCCCTATCATTCTCCTCTGAATTCTTCTTTTTTTCTCTGCAGCACTCCTTTAGTATCCTACATTCTTTCCTCCCTTCCATCCTGTCTTCGAACTTGACCGCTCTTTTTCCCGCTTTCAGTCTCAACCTATTCCTCTTGCATTCTTCTCTCACTATGTACCCTGGCGTTTCTCTCTCCACCCCTAGCACCCACCTCAGATATTTCTCTTGCACCCTCTTTAACTCCTCTTGTTCTTTCCATCCCCAGACCTCTGCTCCGTACAACAACACGCTTTCAATAAGACTTTCAAACATCATCATTCTCCTCTTAAAATCGCCTCCCCACCTTCTCTCTCCTATTCCCCATACACATCCTATCACCTTGTTCGCTTTTCTTGCCAGTTCTCTAATATGTGCCTTATCTGTGGCTCTTTCATTGAACACATACCCCAAGTATTTGAATTCTTTTACTTGTTCTATTACTTCTCCCTCCCACCTCCAATCACTCTCTTCGTTCTTCCTCTTTCTCTTATTGAACACCAGCATTTTTGTTTTCTCTACATTCACTTCTAGTCTTTTCTTCTTCACATATTTTCCTAAACTCTTTATCATTTCCTTCATTTCTCTTTCACTCTTTGCCACCATTACCACATCATCCGCAAACGCCAGGCTCCACACTTTTTTTCTACCTACCACACACCCCCCCGCTTGTGCTCTCCCTAACATTCCGTCCATATCTGCCACGTACATCGTGAACAACAAGGGGCTGAGCGGGCAACCTTGCCTCACTCCCTTTGTTGTCACAAACCATTCACTTTCCCTCTCCCCTACCTTCACTTTACTTTTTGTCTTCTCATATATCTCTTCCACCTTTCTTACCAGCCATTCATTTACCCCTTTCTCCCTCAGGCACTCAAACATTCTCTCTCTGTCCACCTTGTCAAAAGCCGCCTTGAAGTCTACGAATAATGCATACACCCTCCCCCCTTTCTTCTTTAACTCACTCTTCGTCAAATGGTCCAGGATGTATACATTATCCATAGTTCCCCTCCCCTCTCTAAATCCTGCTTGGCTGTCTGGTAATGCTCCCTTTTCCTCTATCTCTCTGCTCATCCTTTCATTCAGAATTGATGCATACAACTTGTACCCTGTGTTTAGGAGAGTTATCCCTCGGTAATTTTCTACTTTATTTTTCTCTCCTTTTTTGTAAATGGGGTAAATTACTCCCTCTCTCTACCCTGCCGGGAATCCTTCTCCTCTCCAAACCCCATTCATTACCTCCACCAGCCTCTCTAGCACTCTTCTCGTTCCATACATCCACGACTCATTCTGTATTCTATCCCTCCCTGGTGCCTTCCCTTTCCTCAGTTTCTTCACATGTCTCTCCACCTCTTCCATTGTAATTTCTTCTCCTTCAGGGTCTATTCGGTTTCTCTTCGTCTCTCTATTTCCGTTTTCTTTTTATCCTTTTCTCCCTCCAGCAGCCTCATGAAGTACTCCTCCCACTCATTCATCGGTATCTCCTCGCTCACATTTTCTTTTTTCTTTCTCTCTAATTAATATAATTCCATACCTCCTTCTCTGTTCTTATTGTTTTTATCTCTTCCTCCTCTCTCTCTTTCTTCTGCCTCTTCTTCTCCCTGCATGTCTCTCTGTATCTTCTTTTCGCTTCTAAAAAGCCACTTCTGTTCCCTTTAGTTTTTCTCCACTTTCTTATTTCTTTTACTGCTTCCTTTTTACGTTGCCCACATTCTTTGTCCCACCATTTATTCTTTCTTTTTGTTCCTCCACCTCTTACTGTTATTTCTCTTTTTGTCGCTGCTTTTTTCAATATTTCTGCCAATTCTTTCTCCATTTTCCCTACTTCTTGTTCTTTAAATCTTGCTTTTTCCAGTCTTCTCTTATACTCTTCCACCCCTTGCTCGTCCCATACTTTAATTATCACCTTCCGCATTTCCTCTATTTTTTCTTCTCCTCCTCTCTTCTCTCTCCCCCTTCCTATACTTATCTCTATAGGCAGATGGTCTGACTCTACTCTTTCCCCTATTCTGAATTCTTCGACTTCTTCCCATGCTTCTTCGTTTACTATTCCGTAGTTCATCACCGTCTCTCCTCTACCGCCTATGTAGGTCCATTCTCCCTCTTCGTTCCCTTGTTTGTTTCCATTTAGCACTTCCCATCCTTTTTCTTCTATCCATTCCATCAACTTCTTCCCTTCCTCGTTTTCTTTCTTGTCTTTGGATTTTCTTTTTCCCTCTCCTCTCTCTTCTTCCCAATCCCTGGCTCCTCTTTCCCCAATTCTCCCGTTAAAATCCCCTCCCAGAAGCAGACATTCTTCCCTGTTGTCTTTTAATGTTTCTTCTATCTTGCTTATTGTTTCTTTCATCTCTTTGCTGTACACTGTCACTATTTTCCACCATTTACTGTCTATTTTAACGTTTCTCACCATGTGACCTTCCTCTTCCCCCTTCTTTTTAGTATTCTCTTTTATTCCTTTTTTTAACCCTGTTATTATTCCCCCTGCTGCTCTTCCTTTTTTCTTTCCCCTTCTCGCCCCTTGCCATTCCCACTTGAACTCCTTTGGTAACAGTTTTTCTATTTTTTTCCAGCTTTCTGACCATGTTTCTGTTAATCGAACTCCTTCACATAGTCCCAAAAATCTTCTTCTTTTTTCCTTAGTCCCGCTAAATTCCAAAATAGTGCCCTCACCCCTGTTTTTTTCGTTACCTTCTTTGATTTCCCCCTTCCTTCCTTAGTTTCCCTCCTACTTCCTTCTTTGTTTCTTTTTTCCCGTTTCATTGTCCTTTTTACTTTGCCGTTGTCCCCCTTTTTCCCTCCTCCCCTTCTTCTTCTTATTGGAAAACCTCTAGTCTCTCTCTCTTTTCATTCCATCTCCATTGCTCCCCGTCCACTATTAATTTCCTGTATCCCACTCTTACTTCTTTCCCTTCTTCCCTTTTTTTCTTCGCCATACTTCTTAGTTTCTTCTGTAAATCTCTTTCTTTCTTTGTGAGGTCGTTGTCTATGTATATCCCCCTTGTTTCCCTCTTCTCCCTCAATTTTCCTTTGTGCTTAATTATTTTTTCTTCTCACCCCATCCCTCCATCTCCACCAATACTTGATCCTTGTTGATCCTGTAACAATCTTTTACTTTACTATCCTCCACATTTTCCTTCAAAAACTTCTCTACATCCTCTTTTTTTACATGACTTTTTCTTTCCCCGTCCCATCCTGTTATCACGATGTTGTTCTTCCTCTTTCTTCTCTCTTCGATTTCCATTCTCTCTTTCAGCTTTTCCACTCTCTCCTTCCACCAGTCTCTCTCTCCTTCCCATCCCTTCTCCTTCTCTTTAAATTCTTCTCTCTGCCTCTCTATCTCTCTCTTGAGTTCCTTGTTTTCTCGTTTTATTTCTTTCATCTCCTCCTTCAACTCTTGCAAAAAAAAATATTTCTAAGTTTTTTGTGCTTAATTTGTTTCCAGTATTGCTGGTTTAATAAAAAATAGCGTAAAGTATTCGTGGATAACTGGTCTTTTTTTCTCTTGCTCTATTTCGAGGACTCCCGGCTACGCCGTCGTGCTCGAAAACTCGCGCGTGTTTTAAAGACCTTGTTCTCCACTCATACTTTAATATACTATTTTTGGTATTTCATTAGGAAATGCAAATAATGATTTTTTAAAAACAAAAGATTTTTTAACAAATTATTTATTTAAACATTAGAAATTAAACGCCTTCCTGGGGGTTGAGCTACCTACCAGGCGCGTCTCCAGGTGGCGGATAGGAGAATGGCTAGAGTCTTCACCGACTTTAGTTAGTGGGGGGTTAGTAGGGAGGACCAAGGTCTAAAACCCTTGCTGCGCCGAACGAAAGCCTCTCGCCGCGGACCAGCTCGCGACACATACCGTAAACCGCCTGACCTGTGCAACGACCCTCCACACATGGTGGGGGTAGTGCAGGCAAGAGGCACGGGGGCTTGGCTTCATTGTCTGGCCGCGTGGATGAGGTACCACTATAAAAACCTCCCCAATCTTAAGGTATTGCGCGCGCCGAAAAGATGCATGGCCGGGGGGCAGCTCGGCCACTAGCGGCAAACCTCAGGGCACCAGGCGAACCCTGTTGTATGTAGCCTTCTATGCGTACAGAGGGCACTGCGCATAGTGACCACCCTTTCCCTCATACTCGTGGGACCATTTATGGATACCAACATTGAAAACCAAAACACACCCCTGGGAGGAGGTTCCGAAAGGACGGATCCACCCAGGAGATTGTCCGGAGCTGCCAAAAGACGGCTCCAGAAACAAAAACAGAAAGGTTTGCAACCTGCTGGTGGACAGGGGGCCGTAAGGACCCCAGGCTCTACAGCGGGCACAAGCTCGACTGCGGAACCGGGAACCAGTACCGGAAGCAGGGGGAATTCTCTGGCAGTCGGAGGCAAAAAACGCCGACGACTGCCAGAGGGCACTCCCAGCGACAAAACACGTCCGCCAAAAAGGAGGGGTGGGCCTACCAGGCCCACTGTATCATTTGCGGCGGCCGTGTCGGATATCCAGATGGCAATTTTGCCGCATGGATATCCAGCAAACGTCCTCGCCTCCTGCGCCGACCAGCCCACCAGGGAATGGCTGGTGCGGGTGGTCACAGGTAGCGTACCCTGGGAAGGGGCGGGACTTAGTGTTGTCGACGCTAAGGACGTCCCGAAACCCGTGAGGGTGATGACATGGATTCCGGGGCCTGAACAGGAACCGGAAGTCGTGTTGCGGCGTCTTAAGACACAAAATCCAGGTCTTAAGACAGAAAGCTGGTCAGTAGTGAATAGGAGGCTGGACCCCAGGGGACAGCAACTTATCATCCTACTGGATGAGCACTCCTGGACTAAAATCCGGGAGGAGCTGCAATGCAGGCCATACCTGAATCTCTCCAGGGTGGTGTTTAAAGCCCTGAGGAGAGGCAGGCAAGAATCCGAAGGGATGGAGGTTGAGGAGGGGGGGACCGCAAGGAATACTCCCGATCCGACACCCGAATCCCAAGGAGACGAACAAGGGGCCGAATAGGACCCTTGTGTCATCCGAGGGGATGAAGAAAAACGTGGGCATCTTCAAGGCCTTACAGATAAACATGCATCACTGCAAGGCGGCGTCAGCTGCTCTGCAAAGATACATAACTAATAGCGATATTGATATCGTGCTGATTCAGGAACCATGGGTATATAGGGACCAGATCAGAGGACTCAGGATGGGGAACGAATGGGAGCTCTTAGCACCAGGAGGAAGTCATCCAAGAGCTTGCATACTTGCAAAGACAAAAACGAATACACTGCCAATGTGGGGGCTTAGTGGTCAGGACCTCATGGCAGGCAAGATAAAAATCACTATGGCAGGAAGCGAGAGAGAAATAATAATCGGATCCGCATACCTACCATACGATCAAGCGGGACAACCCCCAACACCAGAGGTTAGACGACTGGTAGAATACTGCGAAGAAACCAACACGCAGCTAGTGCTCTGCTGTGATTCCAACGCCCATCATATAGTGTGGGGAAGTTCAGGGACCAACAGAAGAGGTGAGTCACTTTTAGAATTTATTATTAGTAATAAGCTAGAAGTAGTAAACCGCGGTAACGAACCTACCTTTTTCACCGCGACAAGGCAGGAGGTTATCGATATAACGTTAGGTACGCCGTTCGTGTGCCGAGTTATTCGTGAGTGGCATGTTTCATCTGAACCTACGCTCTCGGATCACAGGTACGTAAGATTCGATATTGAATCCCCGCCGGAGACGGTCGAAAGGTACAGAAATCCAAGAAACTGTGACTGGCAACTCTACAGAGAGGAACTAGTCCAGGGGTTGGAAGAATGTCCCTCGAGACCTCAAACTCCGGCGGGAGTTGAAATAATGAACGAATGCATTACAGCAGCCATAAGGAGAGCTTATGAGAACAACTGCCCACTCAGAGAGAGAAAGGTCAAACGGGAGACCAAGTGGTGGAACCGTGAACTTTCCGAGATGAGAAGGGAGGTACGGAGATTGTTTAACAGGGCTAAAAGGACTGGGAGATGGGAAGAATACAAGACTTCCCGTCTAGAATATGGTTACGCAGTGAGGGAGGCGAAAAACACCTCATGGAGGAGGCACTGTGAGGAGATCTAAAGAACTCCGGAATGTGCCAGACTCCAGAAAGCCTTGCTGAGGGACAATCGGGGTAAGGTTGGAACTCTGCAAAGACCTCATGGGGGATACACTGAATCGAGTGAGGAGTCTCTGGAACTCCTTCTAGAGACACACTTCCCGGGGAGTGTATCCTCGGCAAATGCAACAAACACTCCAAACCTAGACATACCGAGTCATCGGGCGTCCAGGGAGGAGTGGAAACTTGCCGATAGGCTGGTTAACAAAACAAGACTTGGATGGGCAGTGAAATCTTTCAAACCATTCAAATCTCCAGGAATCGACGGAATTCTTCCGCTGATGCTTCAACAGGGATTCGAGGAATTAGCCTCCCCCCTGTGCGCATTACTCAGGGCCAGCCTGGCCTTGAAGTACGTGCCAATGGGCTGGAAGAAAGTGAAAGTGGTATTTATACCAAAACCAGGGCGAGAATCATACGCCCGGGCGAAATCCTTTCGACCAATAAGCCTAACATCATTTCTCCTTAAGACGTTGGAGAAACTGATTGACAGGTATATCAGAGACGATGTTCTGGTAAACGCCCCTTTACATCGGTACCAGTTTGCCTATCAATCTGGAAAATCATGCGAGATGAGCATCCACGAGCTTACTCGTAGGATAGAAGGAACCCTGGAAAATCGAGAGATTGCGTTGGGGGCCTTTCTGGACATAGAGGGTGCTTTCGATAACACCTCATTCAACTCCATTGCGAAAGCAACTAAGAGGCGGGGTATAGCCCCTGTGGTAGTGGAATGGATCGACTCGGCCTTAAAAGGCAGAGAGATTTCATGCATCATAACTAGGGGGGTGGTGGCGGCCAGAGGATGCCCACAGGGAGGCGTTTTATCGCCTTTATTGTGGTCACTCGTGGTCGACGACCTCCTGGGGAACTTGGAGCAGACAGGAGTTCACGCACAAGGTTATGCGGACGATATCACCATACTCGTAAGCGGCAAGTTCGGAGGGGCTGTATCAGAAATGATGCAGCGGGCTCTGACAGTCGTCGAGAGATGGTGCACTGAGAAACAGTTGTCGGTTAACCCCGATAAGACTGAAGTCATGGTCTTCACAAGAAGGAGGAATTTCATCGATTTGAAGAGGCTCCGACTGTGGGGAAAAGAATTGCGGATAGGGAAAGAAGTCAAGTACTTGGGACTAATGCTAGATACCAAACTTAGTTTCAAACCCCATCTAGAATACATCACCACTAAGGCTACTCGGGCCCTATGGGCCTGTAGAGGCATGGTGGGAAAGACGTGGGGATTAAAACCAGAAATGGTTCACTGGCTCTACACCAAGGTCATAATTCCCACGGTAACATACTCTTCGATAATTTGGTGGCATAAGGCGTCTGGAAAGCACGCTACAAGGCTTTTAGGGAAGCTGCAAAGACTTGCCTGCCTTGGAATAACGGGAGCAATGAATACAACGCCTACACCTTTTGGTGAAATCGGAGGCAATGAAGGCAGCATACAGGCTTGTAAGTGCCGGATATGGCAAGACCCACGTTAGAAGGGGATACCACACCGAGATATTTGGGAAAATACGGAACGATTGCGTGCTGAGCATGCAATCGGACCGACTCAGGACAGAGTATGACTTTTGTAAACCCTTCGAGGTAGTCATACCGAGAAGGGAGGAGAGGGTCGATACAAGGAAACTGAGGAATAACAACGGAACCATCTGGTACACGGATGGGTCCAAAACAACAATGAACACTGGGGCAGGGGTAGCTGGAGAAGCACCGGGGGATGACATGAGCATCAACCTGGGCTCCTTGGCAGAAATCACTGCGATTGACATCTGTGCCGAGGAAATAATGAGGAGGGGCTGTGCAAACAGGCGGATCCACATTATGACTGACAGTCAGGCAGCGCTTAAAGCTCTGGAGAGTGTCGAAGTACGCTCCAGAGTTGTGAAAGAATGTCTCGAATCGCTTGTGGAACTGGCAAAACACAACAGAGTGACTCTGTGGTGGGTGCCGGGACACAAGGGATTTGAAGGAAATGAAAAAGCTGACCTCCTAGCCAAAGAGTGAGCGAAAACACCTTTGATAGGCCCAGAGCCCACTTGTGGGATCGCACATGAGACTGCAAAAAGGATGATTCAGGGCTATATCAACAGAGAACGCCACATCCATTGGAATAACATAACACGCAATCGCGGATGTTCATGGAAGGCCCGTCGAAAAAGCGGTCAGAAGAAATCCTGAGATTGAGCAGGAGACAACTGAGAAACGTAGTTGGACTCTTCACGGGACACTGCTGTCTCATGAAACACCTCACCACAATCGGGGTGAAGCAAGATCCTGATTGTAGGATGTGCAGGGAGGAGGAAGAAACTCCACTACACATACTATGCGAGTGTCCAGCGCTTGAGGCGGGGAGGCTTCGACACTTCGGGTTGACGTATGTTGAACCGGATGACATAAAACATATGCCCATAGAATCTGTGCTGAAGTTCATCAACAGCACAGGCCTTGTGGAGTAAGCTTGCTAAGTGGGGCACAATAAGCTGAAGCTTCAGTGCAGCGGGGTCTGAACCGCGCCCCTTAAGAATAATAATAATTAAACGCCTTTATTGGACGAATGAACAGCTATATGGTTAGCATAAAATATGTTTAATTTTTTTAACATTTTTTGTATTTTAATTAAATTAAAAATAAATAATTTTTTTTCAATTCTACAACATGCGCTTCTTGAGTCCACATACGGAGTGATTATAAAGTTCATAAAATTTATAATTTAGTTATGTAATGTTTCTGCGAGAAACGCTCGAACAGGTCAATTTTTGTTTTTAAATTGCCATCTTTTGACAAACCAATTTTGATGATGACGTCATCCGTTTTTGAACTATGACACCGTCATCAATTTTTTTTAAATGGCAACCCCAACTTTTTTTTGGGTTTTAGATACACTTTTCAATTCTCTATTCAACAAAAGTAGTGAATCTCATGAATTCAGTTGAGAGCCACGACCCCATTGCGGAACAAACAAAAAAAATGGCTTTCACTGAATAAAATCACGATCGCTCAAATTTTCGCCGGTTTTCAACTTGTTGACTAAACTATATTTTATGTAAAGAAGAATTGTATAAAACATTCTGTGCCATAGCTGGTTAAAAAAAAATACCACATGAATGTTTGAAAACTTTATTTTTATTCTTGCTACAGAAGCAGAGAAAATATGTTTAAACTATTAACTATTTTTCAAAATGAACGAAATACTAAAATACTTGTAACATCCTCTAGAACGTGATCAGAAGATGGGATCCACAACCCTTCCGATAAAAACGATGTTGTCATTGACTTTAATGTAGAAGATGAAAGCATGATCGGCCACAAAGTTCTTGTCAATAACCTTCTTCGTACCGATAGTCGTCGGAAGAATGCCAGCTACAAACCAAATCCTCTTGCGAACGTAACTGACGAAATTGGCAGCAGCACCTTCCACACCACCCTCATTAAGCTGGAGGAAGCTCTTCTGCAACACCCTATCGACTATCAGGTTCTCCTCTCCCTCAGCGGACACATATATCTTAGTCACACCCAGCTAAAAAATGCTACACTTATTATCTGAAACGGAGACGTTAAGACGAACCTCCTTCAGTGCTTTGTCCAGTATGAACCTGCTCTCGACTCTGAATTTCGGCAGGGACAATCTGACCACCTCCTGGGAGTACGGAGGCGTTTTCAACACCTCCTCAATTTTCTTTTCTAACTCACCAAGTCCTGAAATTTCATCCGGAAGAACGACAGTGAAAGTGACGTCGCCGCCGTTGAAAGGCAACTCCAGGAACTGGGCTTTCAACTCGGCGGACGCGTAATAGTTGAGTTTGGACGTCAAGAGCATGATGTCCATTTTCTCGAAGTCCCTATTCGGCGTGTAGAATATACCCTCGGAATTCGTGAAGTGTTCAGACCAGTTGGCTTTGAAGTCAAGGGCGCTGACGAAAACAGCTCTGTTGAAGTCATTCAGATCGGAAGGACTGAATAGATGGGTGATTTTCCCTTTGGTATGACTTTCGATCCACTGGTTCAAGGTTGTAGTGGTAGCACTGTTGTCTGGAGCATCAGTGGAGTACATACGGTTGTAGTCCTCTATGCCGTCAATCTTGTAGAGTTTGGTTGGTCCTGTTAAGTGCAGAACTCTGGCCAGTTGCTGGGATGTTGCATTTGTGGTTGCATGTTCCGCCATATCGAGAATGATTTCGGCATTCCAAGGACTCACTAAGAAGTTCCCGCATTGACTGCCAGCTAGTTGCTGCAACATAATGTTAAGTAAACCAGAAGAATCTTGATAAATCCAAGTGGAGTAAATTTAAATTAAAACGAACCCCACAAACTTTAATAAGCATAAAATTACAAATGGAACATTTTTCGGCAGAACACTACTGCCATCATCAGCCTTTAAAGAATATTAAAAATTATGACGTTGACGTTCAATTCAAAATTAAACATGTTCCATTTGTAATTTTATGCTTATTAAAGTTTTTGGAGTTCGACTTAGATATATTTAAATTTTAAATTTAATAATGTTGTCGGTCTCATAAGATAGAGGTAACTCACCGTGTAGATTTGGGAGGCGAAAAAGTTGTTGTCTGCTGACGCCAGAGACAAACACATTACGAAAAGGACCAACTTGGAGTCCATAGTGGTTGTGACCAAAAACGGAATAAAATTGTACCACATTTTATGGAGTTGGCAAATAGAATTATTTGATCTAGAAAGACAATGAGCTAAGATAAGCTAGATGGAGAAGACTGCTACTTACTTGTTCGGGTGAACTGCCGGTTTGGTTTGCTATTTATATTTTGAGTTTTGATAATAAAAAAGTAATATACACATGTGATAACACAAAATCACTTAGCAGTAAAAGTTTAGTTTACGATTTAAAATTCCAAAAATTTATTAGGAGAGGTACTAATTTTCTGCTTATGACATTTATTGCAGCTTTTTGAATCGAAAGATGATCGTCATCAATGCGAGAACCCGTGATTAAAAAACTGGAAGGGCTCAGTTGCTGCGACAAATGAAATGAAGATTTTTTTTTTTGTATTATACAATGTGTCCCTGATCACCATGAGGTGATTTTTTCTAGTAAGTTGTTTGGAGAAGAATATTTTTGGTCTTGACTGGTTTTGCTTGTTATAAAATTACAAATAAAGATAAAACATTGCAAATCATAGTTGATAGGTTTTAATTGGGTGCTTTTTTCTTCGAATAGGATCGATTTTTTGTCAAGTCCCAACATTTTTGATAAATCTAGTATTTAAAGCCGAACACTGCCTAGCAACGCCTAAAAAATACCATTGAAACTTTATGAAACTTCATTGTTGTCAAAAAAAAAAAAATCGGAATACTAAGTCTTCAGCAAAGAATTTTTTTAATTCAGTGTTACGGTCTTTGACTGATTGACTAAGAGTATTTTAATGACAACCACTTTTTGACTTAAGAATTTTGAAATTGGATTAAACACGAGAGTGAGTTCTAGTTTTTAAAAGAAAAAAAATCAATAAGTGGTTGTTATTTCTCATCCATTTAGTCAGTCGATGAGTATAGTGGACAGGGTGGCCCACCCGCCCACCGCACTCATAAATGGGGCCAAATCCATACGATTTTTAGTCACAAAGTAACCTTATACCAGTAATGAGAATAAATCCAAATTGAGATCTACACCAAAATATTATACTCAAATTTACATTTTTGACTGAACGGTTGACAAACTGGTTCGGAATGACAACCATTTTCATATTGTATCCAAATTTCGCTCCTTGTATTTCACAGTTGTCTTTGTGACTAAAAACTATATGGTTCATGGCACCACACGTGAATGCGGTGGGAGGGTGGGCCGCCGCATCCACAACTGACTGATTGACTAAGAGTATTGGAATGACAACCATTTTTTGACTTAAGAATTTTGAAATTGGATTAAACACGAGAGTGAGTTCTAGTTTTTAAAACACGTAATCCAAGTATTTCAAGAAAAAATTCCTGGGGTTCATTTGAGCCGCAATGGATTGTTTAAATTGTTTTGTTAATAATTATTTTACTCGAAATAAGATATCAGCCGTGACTGCTACTGTGTTCAGGTCGCTAGGCAACTTTGCCTTCAGTTTATGGACTTCAAAATCTTCAAAATTAAAGAAAAAACCGCTTAATTTAAAACAGGTTGATTAAAATGTTTGACTGTTTGACAACTGTAAGATAAGCAAAACCTTTCTAGACCAAACATATTCCTCTCCAAACAACTTAATAGAGAAAATCACCTCATGGGCACCCCATCCAGGGCCACACTGTATTATTTTTATTATTAATTTTTATGTAAAAAAATTTTCGGATCCTTGTAATTTATTTTCAGGTTTTCAACTTGTTGACTAAACTACACTTGCGAAACTTTTTAACGCATCACATCTGATTTATTTGATATAATAAAATTAAGTTCTTGTTTTATAGAAAATTGTGTATCTATCGAAAAAGCTTATGAAGTATGGTGTTTTTATACCAATAATTGTTTTCTTGTCCTCCCCATGGTTTTCCCTCAATAACAATAAAAAACGAACTTAACATTATTTTGACTTGAAATCAGGTTACTTCTATACATACAGTACAAAATAAAGAAGTTTGAGTGTTAACAGACGTCAGAATCGCAATTTAAAGGTCGAAGAGGCTGTGCGTGTAGCGACTCTTCCAGAAGAAGGTAACAGTTGCTCAACGTCTTAAATCGGTATCAAGACACTCAGACATATTCCAGAAGACAACAAATGGTGTCCAAGACCGTTTTTTGATGATGCAAACCTTACGAGAGAGGTTCATTACAGCTCCAAGGCTGTAAAATATTGTAACGTATAGCCTGAGCCGGGCGGGTTCGAGGATTTAAAGAAATTCTGGTGCACACCGTAGTTACTAACTTTAATTAAAAAGACTTTTCACTATGTACAAACTTTTACGATAACACGAGGTCTCCTGGAGTAAAGAAAACACAGAAAACATCAGAGAAAGAGAAGGAAACGGACACAGAGATGGAGAAAAAATATTGGAGCTGTTGCAAGAGTTGAAGGAGGCGATGGAAGAAATAAGACGAGAAAACAAGGATCTCAAGAGAGAGATAGAGAGGCATAGAGAAGAATTTAAAGAGAAAGAGAAGAGATAGGAAGGAGAGAGAGACTGGTGGAAGGAGAGAGTGGAAAATCTGGAAGAGAGAAGGGAAATCGAAGAGATAAGAAAGAGAAAGAACAACATCGTGATAACAGGATGGGACGGGGAAAGAAAAAGTCATGTAAAAAAAGCGGATGTAGAGAAGTTTTTGAAGGAAAATGTAGAGGATAGTAAAGTAAAAGATTGTTACAGGATTAACAAGGATCAAGTATTGGTAGAGATGGAGGGATGGGGTGAGAAGGAAAGAATGATGAAGCACAAAGGAAAATTGAGGGAGAAGAAGGAAACAAGGGGAATATACATAGACAACGACCTCACAAAGAAAGAAAGAGATTTACAGAAGAAACTAAGAAGTAAAAGGAAGAAGGGAAAGAAGTAAGAGTGGGATACAGGAAATTAATAGTGGACGGGGAGCAATGGAGATGGAATGAAAAGGGAGAGAGACTAGAGGTTTTCCAATAAGAAGAAGAAGGTGAGGAGCGAAAAAGGGGGACAACGGCAAAGTAAAAAGGACAATGAAACGGGAAAAAAGAAACAAAGAAGGAAGTAGGAGGGAAACTAAGGAAGGAAGGGGGAAATGAAAGAAGGTAACGAGAAAAACAGGGGTGAGGGCACTATTTTGGAATGTAGCGGGACTAGGGAAAAAAGAAGAATATTTCTGGGACTATGTGAAGGAGTTGTTGGATTAACAGAAACATGGTCAGAAAGCTAGACAAAAATAGAAAAACTGTTACCAAAGGAGTTCAAGTGGGAATGGCAAGAGGCGAGAAGGGGAAAGAAAAAAGGAAGAGCAGCAGGGGGAATAATAACAGGGGTTAAAAAAGGAATAAAAAAGAATACTAAAAAGAAAGGAGAAGAGGAAGGTCACATGGTGAGAAACGTTAAAATTGGCAGTAAATGGTGGAAAATAGTGACAGTGTACAGCAAAGAGATGAAAGAAACAATAAGCAAGATAGAAGAAACATTAAAAGACAACAGGGAAGAATGTCTGCTTCTAGGAGGGGATTTTAACGGGAGAATTGGGGAAAGAGGAGCCAGGGATTGGGAAGAAGAGAGAGGAGAGGGAAAAAGAAAATCCAAAGACAAGAAAGAAAACGCGGAAAGGAAGAAGTTGATGGAATGGATAGAAGAAAAAGGATGGGAAGTGCTAAATGGAAACAAACAAGGGAACGAAGAGGGAGAATGGACCTACATAGGCGGTAGAGGAGAGACGGTGATAGACTACGGAATAGTAAACGAAGAAGCATGGGAAGAAGTCGAAGAATTCAGAATAGGGGAAAGAGTAGAGTCAGGCCATCTGCCTATGGAGATAAGTATAGGAAGGAGGAGAGAGAAGAGAGGAGGAGAAGAAAAAATAGAGGAAATGCGGAAGGTGATAAGTAAAGTATGGGACGAGCAAGGGGTGGAAGAGTATAAGAGAAGACTGGAAAAAGCAAAATTTAAAGAACAAGAAGTAGGGAAAATGGAGAAAGAATTGGTAGAAATATTGGAAAAAGCAGCGACAAAAAGAGAAATAACAGTAAGAGGTGGAGGAACAAAAAGAAAGAATAAATGGTGGGACAAAGAATGTGAGCAAAGTAAAAAGGAAGCAACAAAAGAACTAAGAAAGTGGAGAAAGACTAAAGGGAACAGAAGTGGCTTTTTAGAAGCGAAAAGAAGATACAGAGAGACATGCAGGGAGAAGAAGAGGCAGAAGAAGGAGAGAGAGGAGGAAGAGATAATAGCAATAAGAACAGAGAAGGAGGTATGGAACTATATTAATAGAGAAGAAAGATAAAAGAAAATGGGAGCGAGGAGATAACGATGAATGAGTGGGAGGAGTACTTCATGAGGCTGCTGGAGGGAGAAAAGGAAAAAAAGAAAACGGAAATAGAGACGAAGAGAAACCGAGTAGAACCTGAAGGAGAAGAAATTACAGTGGGAGAGGTGGAGAGGCATGTGAAGAAACTGAGGAAAGGGAAGGCACCAGGGAGGGATAGAATACAGAATGAGTCGTGGATGTATGGGACGAGAAGAGTGCTAGAGAGGCTGGTGGAGGTAATGAATGGGGTGTGGAGAAGAGAAGGATTCTCGGTAGGGTGGAGAGAGGGGGTAATTTACCCCATTTACAAAAAAGGGGAGAAAAATAAAGTAGAAAATTACCGAGGGATAACTCTCCTAAACACAGGGTACAAGTTGTATGCATCAATTCTGAATGAAAGGATGAGCAGAGAGATAGAGGAAAAGGGAGCATTACCAGACAGCCAAGCAGGATTTAGAGACTGGAGGGGAACTATGGATAATGTATACATCCTGGACCATTTGACGAAGAGTGAGTTAAAGAAGAAAGGGGGGAGGGTGTATGCATTATTCGTAGACTTCAAGACGGCTTTTGACAAGGTGGACAGAGAGAGGATGTTTGAGTGCCTGAGGGAGAAAGGGGTAAACGAATGGATGGTAAGAAAGGTGGAGGAGATATATGAGAAGACAAAAAGTAAAGTGAAGGTAGGGGAGAGGGAAAGTAAATGGTTTGTGACAACAAAGGGAGGGAGACAAGGTTGCCCGCTCAGCCCCTTGTTGTTCACGATGTATGTGGCAGATATGGACGGAATGTTAGAGAGAGCACAAGCGGGGGGGTGTGTGGTAGGTAGAAAAATAGTGTGGAGCCTGGCGTTTGCGGATGATGTGGTAATGGTGGCAAAGAGTGAAAGAGAAATGAAGGAAATGATAAAGAGTTTAGGAAAATATGTGAAGAAGAAAAGACTAGAAGTGAATGTAGAGAAAACAAAAATGCTGGTGTTCAATAAGAGAAAGAGGAAGAACGAAGAGAGTGATTGGAGGTGGGAGGGAGAAGCAATAGAACACGTAAAAGAATTCAAATACTTGGGGTATGTGTTCAATGAAAGAGCCACAGATAAGGCACATATTAGAGAACTGGCAAGAAAAGCGAACAAGGTGATAGGATGTGTATGGGGAATAGGAGAGAGAAGGTGGGGAGGCAATTTTAAGAGGAGAATGATGATGTTTGATAGTCTTATTGAAAGCGTGTTGTTGTACGGAGCAGAGATCTGGGGATGGAAAGAACAAGAGGAGATAGAGAGGGTGCAAGAGAAATATCTGAGGTGGGTGCTAGGGGTGGAGAGAGAAACGCCAGGGTACATTGTGAAAGAAGAATGCAAGAGGAATAGGTTGAGAGTGAAAGCGGGAAAAAGAGCGGTCAAGTTCGAAGACAGGATGGAAGGGAGGAAAGAATGTAGGATACTAAAGGAGTGCTGGAGAGAAAAAAAGAAGAATTCAGAGGAGAATGATAGGGAGAATTACTACAGGAGGAATGGGTATGCAAGCAAAGAAATAAAGAGACTGAGAAAAAGAGGCGTGTGGATAAATGTAGAACTAAGTGAAAGAGATAAGGATACGGAGAGACAAGAAAGGAAAGAAAGAATTAGAGAATCCAGATACAACGGGAAGTACGGAAGATGCATGATCGAGGAAGTACCAAAGTATTTGGGGAGGAAGACTGTTCTAGATTAATCACGTTACCATACGTAGTGACATCATCCGCTTCCCGTGCCGTCGCGCCGTCGTCTCACTATGCTTGGAAAGACTTACAATGTTCAAGTAAGTTGTGTTACCGTTATAAAACGATTCCGTGGTTTGAATTTAACTGCCAGAGTACCTGCAAGAAGGCCAAAGTTAACGGCATAGAGCATTTGCTCGAGAACACGTTGACAGGTTAGAAGCCGATTGGGCTAATGTTGTGTTTAGTGACGGATCCAGATTTTGTCTGACGAATGCGTGTGTAAGACTTGAAGAAATTGACCAGGCTGAAATTAAAACCTTAAATTCCAGTTTGGGTCCTCGCTGCGAAGCAGTAATTCGTGCAAGCGGAGAAAATACTAAATACTAAGTTTTTTTAACACCATCTTAAGTTTCGTTCTAATGGATTTGATTTTTTTCTTTTGCAGTGTTATTGATTGATTACACTTTTCTTTAGGTGATGAATATTCAGTTACACCTAGAACATATCAAATGTTTTTAATTTCTTCCGCCAGTGTATATGTAAAGAAGAATTTTATGAAACATTCTGTGCCATAGCTCGTCCAACAAAAAATTACCACCCGAATGTTTGAAAACTTTATTTTTGTTCTTGTTACAGAACCAGAGAAAATATGTTTAAGCTATCGCCATTGGACTTGTTTTCTAAATTAACGAAATACTAAAATATATATGCAGGACAGTTTATATTAAAAGCCCCTTGTAATTTCCTCTAGAACGTGGGATCCACAACCCTTCCGATGAAAACGATGTTGTCCTTGACTTTAATGTAGAAGATGAACGGATGATCGGCCACAAAGTTCTTGGCAATAACCTCCTTCTCATCGAGACTCGCCGGAATCATGCCACCAGGTATAAACCAAATCAGCTTACGAATGTAACTGACGGAATTGGCAGCAGCACCTTCCACACCACCCCCATCAACCTCGAGGAAGCTCTTCTGCAACACCCCATTCAACAACACTTCCTTTTCGCCCGAAGCCAACCCACTGAAATCAGTTACCGTTTCCCTGAATATCTTGGTCGCACCCAGCTAAAAATGCTACGGTTATTACATGAAACGGAGACGTTAAGACGAACCTTCTGCAGTGCTTTGTTCAATTTGAACCTGCTCTCGATTCTGAATTTCGGCAGGGACAAATTGACCACCTCCTGGGAGTACGGGGGCGTTTTCAACACCTCCTCAATTTTCTCTTCTAACTCAACAAGTCCTGTTATTTTATCCGGGAGAACAATAGTGAAAGTGGCGTCGCCGTCCTTCAAAGGCACTTCCAGAAACTGGGCTTTCAGCTCGGCGGACGCGTAATACTTGAATTTGGCAGTCGTCTGTATGTTGTAGACTTTCTTCTGTTCCCTCGTCGGCCAGTAAAACATACTCTCGTAATTCGTGAAGCGTTCAGACCAGTTGGCCTTGAAGTAGAGGGCGTTGACGAAAACAACTTTGGTGAAGTCATCCAAATCGGAAGGATTGAATAGTCGCGTGATTTTACCTTTGGTACGCCGTTCTATCCACTCGTTCAAAGTTGCGGTGGCAGCACCGATGGCTGTAAAATTGATGTTTTCTTCCATATCCATATCCTTATCAACTTGTTTGAAGCTGTAGCCGTCCTGCATGTAGACCTTTCTCCTTTCGTGGATTGTGTAGTTCACGCCGTTGAAAAAATTGTAGAGTTTGGCTGGTCCCGGTAAATGTAGAACTGTGGCCAGTTGCTGGAATGCTGCATCTGTGGCTCCATAGGCCGTCATACCGAGAATGGTCTCGGCAGACCAAGGACTCACTAAGAAGTTCCCGCAGTGACTGCCACCTAGTTGCTGCAGCATAATGTTAAGTGTCGGTGTCATAAGATAGAGGTAACTCACCGTGTAGATTTGGGAGGCGAACAAGTTGTTGCCTGCTGACGCCAGAGGCAAACACAGGACTAAAGGGACGAACTTGGAGTTCATAGTGGTTGTGACCAAAAACGGAATAAAATTGTACCACATTTTATGGAGTTGGCAAATAGAATTATTTGATCTAGAAAGACAATGAGCTAAGCTAGGCTAGATAGAAAGACTGCTTACCTCACTTGGTCGGGTGAACTGCCGGTTTGGTTTGCTATTTATACATTGAGTTTTGATAATAAAAAGGTAATATACACATGTGATAACAAAAAAGCACTTAGCAGTAAAAGTTTAGTTTACAATTTAATTTCCAAAAATTATTAGGAGAGGTACTAATTTTCTGCTTATGACATTTATTGCAGCTTTCTGTATCGAAAGATGATCGTCATCAATGCGGGGACCCGTGATTAAAAAACTGGAAGCGCTCAGTTCCTGCGACAAATGAAATGAAGTGAAATGAAATTGAATTCAAGAATCATGGTTTTATGAAAGTAAGTAAGAAAATAAGTAACCATAAATTGAAAAAAGAATCTTTCTACGTCTTCGAGTTTTTAGGTATTCGCTTTGTCAAGTTGGTAAGTCTTTTGATACTCAGGTTGTTGTGTTTTCGTTGAAAAGCTGGAAAATTGAAGGAGAAAAATGGGGAAAAAAATAATAAGGAATAAGAGAAGGACAGCAGATTATTAAAGTTCTACAACAACTGAAAATACGCTGTAAGCACAAGTGGCAATATGTATAACAAATTACATTACTGATTAGTGATATGGTTCCATGTATTTTATATCGTCGGGAAAAACTTACAAGGTTCAAGCTAAGTATTAACAAACTACCAACGACCCAGGGTCTCCCTTCCTAACAATATTTAGACACCAACAAAGGAGAGACAGGTCAAAGCACAAAAATAACATAATATATGAACAGAATATTGAAAGAGAGTGGTTGGAGATAGCTTTTTATCCCCGATTTAGTGTTTTTGGATTTGTCGTTTTGTTTTCATTTTCTAACTAACTAATACTAAGAGTTATTCAAACTACTTCTACTTGGCTAACAACTGTACACAAATATTTAAAAAAGAAGAGTGACATTTAAACAATAATTATTTTCTGAGCGAAAACAAATAGCGTCGAGACTACATGGAACCGTGTACATACTTTGTAATTTGCGTGGCTTTAACTGATAATGCCGGATGGTAGGAGTACATAAGAATATTTAGATAAGTTTTTTTAGAAGCAGGTCATAAAATGTATAGCGATGGCGGCTACGTTTATGACCTGACGCAACCAGAACACACGGTCGGAACGACCGGTAAAATTGGACTGATTTTAATAATCGTTTGCAAATCACATTGTATTTACCTTACAGGTTACCTGTATTTCCGGCGACCCAAACACATGACACGTGGTTTCGGAATCGGCTGCAACCGCGCCGTAAATACGCGCAACTTTGAACAACAGGAAACACTCGTGCTGCGAATAAAATCAGATTTAACAAATTTTGAGAAAATGGTAGGAACTTACTGCGGTTGATTCGACGGTTTGAACAGTGTACGGCTAATCGGAACTCCTTGCTCGATCTTCCTCCTTTTCCGTACGATACCAACCCTTCTCGCCAAGCTAGCCCCAGGCCGAGTAGGCAATCCGAATTTCGCCTTTGTAACTTACAGGTCGCGCACTTCAACGGCGCATTAAAGCATGGTCAAATTTGGGATTTCTCAAGGTCAAAGAAGCAAAATTACCGACTCCAGCCTGGTGATAGCCCACAATACGCTCAATTTACAACAAATAAAAAAATTGTGGACGGAGGTGAAACTTTTAGAAGAATTTAAAGAATCGATTTTCATTTTTAATGCCCGAAAGGACAAATTTTGGTTTCCGGCGTTTTCTGTTATTGTCGTTGCCCTGCCTACCAAGCCCCCTTTGGCTGCCCTAACCCAAGGGGACCATTCTTTGCCAAGGGAGCTCCCTTGGGACAGGCAGGCCCCGCCGCTTCAAAGCGTTTGCAGCCGGTATGAATTAATCCAAAAATCGTCCGATAAAAGTGTACAAATTATTTTGGTAGTTAATGTTGCATTTTCGTGATGGTTTCGTGTCGGGTTGCGGCGGATAGACTTGCCGCGTACAAAAATCTTACACCGTGGGATAAGAAGTTTCACTTCAATAATTCTGTATAAGAACTGTCTGAGATATTCTGTGCCATAACTGATCCAAGAAGTGTGGTAATCACCTAGATTTACAATTTCACAATTCTATTATTATTATGTAAAAAATAATGCGTAAAAACATTATGTGCCATAGCTGGCCCAACAAAGAAAAATAACCCATGAATGTTTGAAAACTTTATTTTTGTTCTTGCTACAGAATAAGAGAAAATATGACATTGGACTTGTTTTTGAAAATAATATATACCGTGCGATCATTTAAATTATAAATTAGAGTAGGAGGCTTTGACTGACATCTTAGACTGACAGTAAGATTTGAGGTTATCGTAAACATTGTGACGCTTATGTTTCTCATGAAAATAAAAGACTAACAAACAATGTAGAATAATTGAGAATTACAGCAAATGTTCAAAGTGTTGGAAAAAAATTGTACAACTAATTCCACATGGAATTAATACAAGGTAATCACGAACAATTCCGGTAATTCCGATTCGAGGAATTAATTCGCATGTAATCGTGGTATTCGCAGTAATTCGTAGGTAATTCCAATAATCAGGAAATAATTCCCACAAAAAGTAACTAATTCCGGTAATTCCAACAAAAGATGAAGCACTTCATTCAATGGAGTAGTATACAAAATTTTTAAACTTTTTTATAAATAAAACCGCTTAAAATAGAGTACTCCTATTTTTTGGTTTTGCTCAAATCATAACCGTTTTCATGAAATAAATGTACAAGGTATACAAACGTTTTCTACAAGATAATTCACCCAACCAAAGTGTCATTTGTGCAACATCATTAAATATTGGGAAACTGTTAAGGCCACGTGTTCGGAACCAAGAAGACCCACTCATCCATTTTCCAATATTATCAATGAAATAGCGATCCATCTCTTTAGAAAATATGGCAATGCATCTCTATGCCGGTTGGTTGAATAATCTGTAAATACAAATGCATTAACTTCACGTTAATGACAAAATTGTTTCTTAATATTAATGTAAAAGTGGAGATAGTAAAAATAGTTCAAACTAATTTGTTTTGGTACAACGTATACAAGCGTTTTGTACAAGATAATTCAGCCAACCAAAGTGTCATTTGTGCAACATCATTAAATATCGGAAAACTGTTAAGGCCACGTGTTCGGAAAAAAGAAGACCCACTCATCCATTTTCCAAAATTATCAATGAAATAGCGACCCATCTCTTTAGAAGATATGGCAATGTACCTCTACGCCGGTGGGTCAAATGAGCTGGAAATACAAATGCATTAACTTCACGTTAATGACAAAATTGTATCTTAATATTAATGTAAAAGTGGAGAAAGTAAAAATAGTTCAAACTAATTTGTTTTGGTACAACGTATACAAGCGTTTTCTACAAGATAATTCAGCCAACCAAAGTGTCATTTGTGCAACATCATTAAATATCGGAAAAATGTTAAGGGCACGTGTTCGGAAAAAAGAAGACCCACTCATCCATTTTCCAAAATTATCAATGAAATAGCGACCCATCTCTTTAGAAAATATGGCAATGTATCTCTATGCCGGTTGGTCGAATAATCTGGAAATACAAATGCATTAACTTCACGTTAATGACAAAATTGTTTCTTAATATTAATGTAAAAGTGGAGATAGTAAAAATAGTTCAAACTAATTTGTTTTGGTACAACGTATACAAGCGTTTTCTACAAGATAATTCAGCCAACCAAAGTGTCATTTGTGCAACATCATTAAATATTGGAAAACTGTTAAGGCCACGTGTTCGGAACCAAGAAGACTCACTCATCCATTTTCCAAAATTATCAATGAAATAGCGACCCATCTCTTTAGAAGATATGGCAATGTACCTCTATGCCGGTGGGTCAAATGATCTGGAAATACAAATGCATTAACTTCACGTTAATGACAAAATTGTTTCTTAATATTAATGTAAAAGTGGAGATAGTAAAAATAGTTCAAACTACTTTGTTTTGGTACAACGTATACAAGCGTTTTCTACAAGATAATTCAGCTAACCAAAGTGTCATTTGTGCAACATCATTAAATATCGGAAAACTGTTAAGGCCACGTGTTCGGAACCAAGAAGACTCACTCATCCATTTTCCAAAATTATCAATGAAATAGCGACCCATCTCTTTAGAAGATATGGCAATGTACCTCTATGCCGGTGGGTCAAATGATCTGGAAATACAAATGCATTAACTTCACGTTAATGACAAAATTGTTTCTTAATATTAATGTAAAGGTGGAGATAGTAAAAATAGTTCAAACTATTTTGTTTTGGTACAACGTATACAAGCGTTTTCTACAAGATAATTCAGCCAACCAAAGTGTCATTTGTGCAACATCATTAAATATTGGGAAACTGTTAAAGCCACGTGTTCGGAACCAAGTAGACCCACTCATCCATTTTCCAAAATTATCAATGAAATAGCGACCCATCTCTTTAGAAAATATGGCAATGTATCTCTATGACGGTTGGTTGAATAATCTGGACATACAAATGCATTAACTTCACGTTAATGACAAAATTGTTTCTTAATATTAATGTAAAGGTGGAGATAGTAAAAATAGTTCAAACTATTTTGTTTTGGTACAACGTATACAAGCGTTTTCTACAAGATAATTCAGCCAACCAAAGTGTCATTTGTGCAACATCATTAAATATCGGGAAACTGTTAAGGCCACGTGTTCGGAACCAAGAAGACCCACTCATCCATTTTCCAGAATTATCAATGAAATAGCGACCCATCTCTTTAGAAAATATGGCAATGTATCTCTATGCCGGTTGGTTGAATAATCTGGAAATACAAATGCATTAACTTCACGTTAATGACAAAATTGTTTCTTAATATTAATGTAAAAGTGGAGATAGTAAAAATAGTTCAAACTAATTTGTTTTGGTACAACGTATACAAGCGTTTTCTACAAGATAATTCAGCCAACCAAAGTGTCATTTGTGCAACATCATTAAATATCGGAAAAATGTTAAGGGCACGTGTTCGGAAAAAAGAAGACCCACTCATCCATTTTCCAAAATTATCAATGAAATAGCGACCCATCTCTTTAGAAAATATGGCAATGTATCTCTATGCCGGTTGGTCGAATAATCTGGAAATACAAATGCATTAACTTCACGTTAATGACAAAATTGTTTCTTAATATTAATGTAAAAGTGGAGATAGTAAAAATAGTTCAAACTAATTTGTTTTGGTACAACGTATACAAGCGTTTTCTACAAGATAATTCAGCCAACCAAAGTGTCATTTGTGCAACATCATTAAATATCGGGAAACTGTTAAGGCCACGTGTTCGGAACCAAGAAGACCCACTCATCCATTTTCCAGAATTATCAATGAAATAGCGACCCATCTCTTTAGAAAATATGGCAATGTATCGCTATGCCGGTTCGTTGAATAATCTGGAAATACAAATGCATTAACTTCACGTTAATGACAAAATTGTTTCTTAATATTAATGTAAAAGTGGATATAGTAAAAATAGTTCAAACTATTTTGTTTTGGTACAACGTATACAAGCGTTTTCTACCAGATAATTCAGCCAACCAAAGTGTCATTTGTGCAACATCATTAAATATTGGGAAACTGTTAAAGCCACGTATTCGGAACCAAGTAGACCCACTCATCCATTTTCCAAAATTATCAATGAAATAGCGACCCATCTCTTTAGAAAATATGGCAATGTATCTCTATGCCGGTTGGTTGAATAATCTGGAAATACAAATGCATTAACTTCACGTTAATGACAAAATTGTTTCTTAATATTAATGTAAAGGTGGAGATAGTAAAAATAGTTCAAACTATTTTGTTTTGGTACAACGTATACAAGCGTTTTCTACAAGATAATTCAGCCAACCAAAGTGTCATTTGTGCAACATCATTAAATATTGGGAAACTGTTAAAGCCACGTGTTCGGAACCAAGTAGACCCACTCATCCATTTTCCAAAATTATCAATGAAATAGCGACCCATCTCTTTAGAAAATATGGCAATGTATCTCTATGACGGTTGGTTGAATAATCTGGACATACAAATGCATTAACTTCACGTTAATGACAAAATTGTTTCTTAATATTAATGTAAAGGTGGAGATAGTAAAAATAGTTCAAACTATTTTGTTTTGGTACAACGTATACAAGCGTTTTCTACAAGATAATTCAGCCAACCAAAGTGTCATTTGTGCAACATCATTAAATATCGGGAAACTGTTAAGGCCACGTGTTCGGAACCAAGAAGACCCACTCATCCATTTTCCAGAATTATCAATGAAATAGCGACCCATCTCTTTAGAAAATATGGCAATGTATCTCTATGCCGGTTGGTTGAATAATCTGGAAATACAAATGCATTAACTTCACGTTAATGACAAAATTGTTTCTTAATATTAATGTAAAAGTGGAGATAGTAAAAATAGTTCAAACTAATTTGTTTTGGTACAACGTATACAAGCGTTTTCTACAAGATAATTCAGCCAACCAAAGTGTCATTTGTGCAACATCATTAAATATCGGAAAAATGTTAAGGGCACGTGTTCGGAAAAAAGAAGACCCACTCATCCATTTTCCAAAATTATCAATGAAATAGCGACCCATCTCTTTAGAAAATATGGCAATGTATCTCTATGCCGGTTGGTCGAATAATCTGGAAATACAAATGCATTAACTTCACGTTAATGACAAAATTGTTTCTTAATATTAATGTAAAAGTGGAGATAGTAAAAATAGTTCAAACTAATTTGTTTTGGTACAACGTATACAAGCGTTTTCTACAAGATAATTCAGCCAACCAAAGTGTCATTTGTGCAACATCATTAAATATCGGGAAACTGTTAAGGCCACGTGTTCGGAACCAAGAAGACCCACTCATCCATTTTCCAGAATTATCAATGAAATAGCGACCCATCTCTTTAGAAAATATGGCAATGTATCGCTATGCCGGTTCGTTGAATAATCTGGAAATACAAATGCATTAACTTCACGTTAATGACAAAATTGTTTCTTAATATTAATGTAAAAGTGGATATAGTAAAAATAGTTCAAACTATTTTGTTTTGGTACAACGTATACAAGCGTTTTCTACCAGATAATTCAGCCAACCAAAGTGTCATTTGTGCAACATCATTAAATATTGGGAAACTGTTAAGGCCACGTGTTCGGAACCAAGAAGACCCACTCATCCATTTTCCAGAATTATCAATGAAATAGCGACCCATCTCTTTAGAAAATATGGCAATGTATCTCTATGCCGGTTGGTTGAATAATCTGGAAATACAAATGCATTAACTTCACGTTAATGACAAAATTGTTTCTTAATATTAATGTAAAAGTGGAGATAGTAAAAATAGTTCAAACTAATTTGTTTTGGTACAACGTATACAAGCGTTTTCTACAAGATAATTCAGCCAACCAAAGTGTCATTTGTGCAACATCATTAAATATCGGAAAAATGTTAAGGGCACGTGTTCGGAAAAAAGAAGACCCACTCATCCATTTTCCAAAATTATCAATGAAATAGCGACCCATCTCTTTAGAAAATATGGCAATGTATCTCTATGCCGGTTGGTCGAATAATCTGGAAATACAAATGCATTAACTTCACGTTAATGACAAAATTGTTTCTTAATATTAATGTAAAAGTGGAGATAGTAAAAATAGTTCAAACTAATTTGTTTTGGTACAACGTATACAAGCGTTTTCTACAAGATAATTCAGCCAACCAAAGTGTCATTTGTGCAACATCATTAAATATCGGGAAACTGTTAAGGCCACGTGTTCGGAACCAAGAAGACCCACTCATCCATTTTCCAGAATTATCAATGAAATAGCGACCCATCTCTTTAGAAAATATGGCAATGTATCGCTATGCCGGTTCGTTGAATAATCTGGAAATACAAATGCATTAACTTCACGTTAATGACAAAATTGTTTCTTAATATTAATGTAAAAGTGGATATAGTAAAAATAGTTCAAACTATTTTGTTTTGGTACAACGTATACAAGCGTTTTCTACCAGATAATTCAGCCAACCAAAGTGTCATTTGTGCAACATCATTAAATATTGGGAAACTGTTAAAGCCACGTATTCGGAACCAAGTAGACCCACTCATCCATTTTCCAAAATTATCAATGAAATAGCGACCCATCTCTTTAGAAAATATGGCAATGTATCTCTATGCCGGTTGGTTGAATAATCTGGAAATACAAATGCATTAACTTCACGTTAATGACAAAATTGTTTCTTAATATTAATGTAAAGGTGGAGATAGTAAAAATAGTTCAAACTATTTTGTTTTGGTACAACGTATACAAGCGTTTTCTACAAGATAATTCAGCCAACCAAAGTGTCATTTGTGCAACATCATTAAATATTGGGAAACTGTTAAAGCCACGTGTTCGGAACCAAGTAGACCCACTCATCCATTTTCCAAAATTATCAATGAAATAGCGACCCATCTCTTTAGAAAATATGGCAATGTATCTCTATGCCGGTTGGTTGAATAATCTGGAAATACAAATGCATTAACTTCACGTTAATGACAAAATTGTTTCTTAATATTAATGTAAAGGTGGAGATAGTAAAAATAGTTCAAACTATTTTGTTTTGGTACAACGTATACAAGCGTTTTCTACAAGATAATTCAGCCAACCAAAGTGTCATTTGTGCAACATCATTAAATATTGGGAAACTGTTAAAGCCACGTGTTCGGAACCAAGTAGACCCACTCATCCATTTTCCAAAATTATCAATGAAATAGCGACCCATCTCTTTAGAAAATATGGCAATGTATCTCTATGACGGTTGGTTGAATAATCTGGACATACAAATGCATTAACTTCACGTTAATGACAAAATTGTTTCTTAATATTAATGTAAAGGTGGAGATAGTAAAAATAGTTCAAACTATTTTGTTTTGGTACAACGTATACAAGCGTTTTCTACCAGATAATTCAGCCAACCAAAGTGTCATTTGTGCAACATCATTAAATATTGGGAAACTGTTAAAGCCACGTATTCGGAACCAAGTAGACCCACTCATCCATTTTCCAAAATTATCAATGAAATAGCGACCCATCTCTTTAGAAAATATGGCAATGTATCTCTATGCCGGTTGGTTGAATAATCTGGAAATACAAATGCATTAACTTCACGTTAATGACAAAATTGTTTCTTAATATTAATGTAAAGGTGGAGATAGTAAAAATAGTTCAAACTATTTTGTTTTGGTACAACGTATACAAGCGTTTTCTACAAGATAATTCAGCCAACCAAAGTGTCATTTGTGCAACATCATTAAATATTGGGAAACTGTTAAAGCCACGTGTTCGGAACCAAGTAGACCCACTCATCCATTTTCCAAAATTATCAATGAAATAGCGACCCATCTCTTTAGAAAATATGGCAATGTATCTCTATGACGGTTGGTTGAATAATCTGGACATACAAATGCATTAACTTCACGTTAATGACAAAATTGTTTCTTAATATTAATGTAAAGGTGGAGATAGTAAAAATAGTTCAAACTATTTTGTTTTGGTACAACGTATACAAGCGTTTTCTACAAGATAATTCAGCCAACCAAAGTGTCATTTGTGCAACATCATTAAATATCGGGAAACTGTTAAGGCCACGTGTTCGGAACCAAGAAGACCCACTCATCCATTTTCCAGAATTATCAATGAAATAGCGACCCATCTCTTTAGAAAATATGGCAATGTATCGCTATGCCGGTTCGTTGAATAATCTGGAAATACAAATGCATTAACTTCACGTTAATGACAAAATTGTTTCTTAATATTAATGTAAAAGTGGATATAGTAAAAATAGTTCAAACTATTTTGTTTTGGTACAACGTATACAAGCGTTTTCTACCAGATAATTCAGCCAACCAAAGTGTCATTTGTGCAACATCATTAAATATTGGGAAACTGTTAAAGCCACGTATTCGGAACCAAGTAGACCCACTCATCCATTTTCCAAAATTATCAATGAAATAGCGACCCATCTCTTTAGAAAATATGGCAATGTATCTCTATGCCGGTTGGTTGAATAATCTGGAAATACAAATGCATTAACTTCACGTTAATGACAAAATTGTTTCTTAATATTAATGTAAAGGTGGAGATAGTAAAAATAGTTCAAACTATTTTGTTTTGGTACAACGTATACAAGCGTTTTCTACAAGATAATTCAGCCAACCAAAGTGTCATTTGTGCAACATCATTAAATATTGGGAAACTGTTAAAGCCACGTGTTCGGAACCAAGTAGACCCACTCATCCATTTTCCAAAATTATCAATGAAATAGCGACCCATCTCTTTAGAAAATATGGCAATGTATCTCTATGACGGTTGGTTGAATAATCTGGACATACAAATGCATTAACTTCACGTTAATGACAAAATTGTTTCTTAATATTAATGTAAAGGTGGAGATAGTAAAAATAGTTCAAACTATTTTGTTTTGGTACAACGTATACAAGCGTTTTCTACAAGATAATTCAGCCAACCAAAGTGTCATTTGTGCAACATCATTAAATATCGGGAAACTGTTAAGGCCACGTGTTCGGAACCAAGAAGACCCACTCATCCATTTTCCAGAATTATCAATGAAATAGCGACCCATCTCTTTAGAAAATATGGCAATGTATCTCTATGCCGGTTGGTTGAATAATCTGGAAATACAAATGCATTAACTTCACGTTAATGACAAAATTGTTTCTTAATATTAATGTAAAAGTGGAGATAGTAAAAATAGTTCAAACTAATTTGTTTTGGTACAACGTATACAAGCGTTTTCTACAAGATAATTCAGCCAACCAAAGTGTCATTTGTGCAACATCATTAAATATCGGAAAAATGTTAAGGGCACGTGTTCGGAAAAAAGAAGACCCACTCATCCATTTTCCAAAATTATCAATGAAATAGCGACCCATCTCTTTAGAAAATATGGCAATGTATCTCTATGCCGGTTGGTCGAATAATCTGGAAATACAAATGCATTAACTTCACGTTAATGACAAAATTGTTTCTTAATATTAATGTAAAAGTGGAGATAGTAAAAATAGTTCAAACTAATTTGTTTTGGTACAACGTATACAAGCGTTTTCTACAAGATAATTCAGCCAACCAAAGTGTCATTTGTGCAACATCATTAAATATCGGGAAACTGTTAAGGCCACGTGTTCGGAACCAAGAAGACCCACTCATCCATTTTCCAGAATTATCAATGAAATAGCGACCCATCTCTTTAGAAAATATGGCAATGTATCGCTATGCCGGTTCGTTGAATAATCTGGAAATACAAATGCATTAACTTCACGTTAATGACAAAATTGTTTCTTAATATTAATGTAAAAGTGGATATAGTAAAAATAGTTCAAACTATTTTGTTTTGGTACAACGTATACAAGCGTTTTCTACCAGATAATTCAGCCAACCAAAGTGTCATTTGTGCAACATCATTAAATATTGGGAAACTGTTAAAGCCACGTATTCGGAACCAAGTAGACCCACTCATCCATTTTCCAAAATTATCAATGAAATAGCGACCCATCTCTCTAGAAAATATGGCAATGTATCTCTATGCCGGTTGGTTGAATAATCTGGAAATACAAATGCATTAACTTCACGTTAATGACAAAATTGTTTCTTAATATTAATGTAAAAGTGGAGATAGTAAAAATAGTTCAAACTAATTTGTTTTGGTACAACGTATACAAGCGTTCTCTACAAGATAATTCAGCCAACCAAAGTGTCATTTGTGCAACATCATTAAATATCGGGAAACTGTTAAGGCCACGTGTTCGGAACCAAGAAGACCCACTCATCCATTTTCCAGAATTATCAATGAAATAGCGACTCATCTCTTTAGAAAATATGGCAATGTATCTCTATGCCGGTTGGTTGAATAATCTGGAAATACAAATGCATTAACTTCACGTTAATGACAAAATTGTTTCTTAATATTAATGTAAAAGTGGATATAGTAAAAATAGTTCAAACTATTTTGTTTTGGTACAACGTATACAAGCGTTTTCTACCAGATAATTCAGCCAACCAAAGTGTCATTTGTGCAACATCATTAAATATTGGGAAACTGTTAAAGCCACGTATTCGGAACCAAGTAGACCCACTCATCCATTTTCCAAAATTATCAATGAAATAGCGACCCATCTCTTTAGAAAATATGGCAATGTATCTCTATGACGGTTGGTTGAATAATCTGGAAATACAAATGCATTAACTTCACGTTAATGACAAAATTGTTTCTTAATATTAATGTAAAGGTGGAGATAGTAAAAATAGTTCAAACTATTTTGTTTTGGTACAACGTATACAAGCGTTTTCTACAAGATAATTCAGCCAACCAAAGTGTCATTTGTGCAACATCATTAAATATCGGGAAACTGTTAAGGCCACGTGTTGGGAACCAAGAAGACCCACTCATCCATTTTCCAGAATTATCAATGAAATAGCGACCCATCTCTTTAGAAAATATGGCAATGTATCTCTATGCCGGTTGGTCGAATAATCTGGAAATACAAATGCATTAACTTCACGTTAATGACAAAATTGTTTCTTAATATTAATGTAAAAGTGGAGATAGTAAAAATAGTTCAAACTAATTTGTTTTGGTACAACGTATACAAGCGTTTTCTACCAGATAATTCAGCCAACCAAAGTGTCATTTGTGCAACATCATTAAATATTGGGAAACTGTTAAAGCCACGTATTCGGAACCAAGTAGACCCACTCATCCATTTTCTAAAATTATCAATGAAATAGCGACCCATCTCTTTAGAAAATATGGCAATGTATCTCTATGCCGGTTGGTTGAATAATCTGGAAATACAAATGCATTAACTTCACGTTAATGACAAAATTGTTTCTTAATATTAATGTAAAAGTGGAGATAGTAAAAATAGTTCAAACTAATTTGTTTTGGTACAACGTATACAAGCGTTCTCTACAAGATAATTCAGCCAACCAAAGTGTCATTTGTGCAACATCATTAAATATCGGGAAACTGTTAAAGCCACGTGTTCGGAACCAAGAAGACCCACTCATCCATTTTCCAGAATTATCAATGAAATAGCGACCCATCTCTTTAGAAAATATGGCAATGTATCTCTATGCCGGTTCGTTGAATAATCTGGAAATACAAATGCATTAACTTCACGTTAATGACAAAATTGTTTCTTAATATTAATGTAAAGGTGGATATAGTAAAAATAGTTCAAACTATTTTGTTTTGGTACAACGTATACAAGCGTTTTCTACCAGATAATTCAGCCAACCAAAGTGTCATTTGTGCAACATCATTAAATATTGGGAAACTGTTAAAGCCACGTGTTCGGAACCAAGTAGACCCACTCATCCATTTTCCCAAATTATCAATGAAATAGCGACCCATCTCTTTAGAAAATATGGCAATGTATCTCTATGACGGTTGGTTGAATAATCTGGACATACAAATGCATTAACTTCACGTTAATGACAAAATTGTTTCTTAATATTAATGTAAAGGTGGAGATAGTAAAAATAGTTCAAACTATTTTGTTTTGGTACAACGTATACAAGCGTTTTCTACAAGATAATTCAGCCAACCAAAGTGTCATTTGTGCAACATCATTAAATATCGGGAAACTGTTAAGGCCACGTGTTCGGAACCAAGAAGACCCACTCATCCATTTTCCAGAATTATCAATGAAATAGCGACCCATCTCTTTAGAAAATATGGCAATGTATCTCTATGCCGGTTGGTTGAATAATCTGGAAATACAAATGCATTAACTTCACGTTAATGACAAAATTGTTTCTTAATATTAATGTAAAAGTGGAGATAGTAAAAATAGTTCAAACTAATTTGTTTTGGTACAACGTATACAAGCGTTTTCTACAAGATAATTCAGCCAACCAAAGTGTCATTTGTGCAACATCATTAAATATCGGAAAAATGTTAAGGGCACGTGTTCGGAAAAAAGAAGACCCACTCATCCATTTTCCAAAATTATCAATGAAATAGCGACCCATCTCTTTAGAAAATATGGCAATGTATCTCTATGCCGGTTGGTCGAATAATCTGGAAATACAAATGCATTAACTTCACGTTAATGACAAAATTGTTTCTTAATATTAATGTAAAAGTGGAGATAGTAAAAATAGTTCAAACTAATTTGTTTTGGTACAACGTATACAAGCGTTTTCTACAAGATAATTCAGCCAACCAAAGTGTCATTTGTGCAACATCATTAAATATCGGGAAACTGTTAAGGCCACGTGTTCGGAACCAAGAAGACCCACTCATCCATTTTCCAGAATTATCAATGAAATAGCGACCCATCTCTTTAGAAAATATGGCAATGTATCGCTATGCCGGTTCGTTGAATAATCTGGAAATACAAATGCATTAACTTCACGTTAATGACAAAATTGTTTCTTAATATTAATGTAAAAGTGGATATAGTAAAAATAGTTCAAACTATTTTGTTTTGGTACAACGTATACAAGCGTTTTCTACCAGATAATTCAGCCAACCAAAGTGTCATTTGTGCAACATCATTAAATATTGGGAAACTGTTAAAGCCACGTATTCGGAACCAAGTAGACCCACTCATCCATTTTCCAAAATTATCAATGAAATAGCGACCCATCTCTCTAGAAAATATGGCAATGTATCTCTATGCCGGTTGGTTGAATAATCTGGAAATACAAATGCATTAACTTCACGTTAATGACAAAATTGTTTCTTAATATTAATGTAAAAGTGGAGATAGTAAAAATAGTTCAAACTAATTTGTTTTTGTACAACGTGTACAAGCGTTTTCTATAAGATAATTCAGCCAACCAAAGTGTCATTTGTGCAACATCATTAAATATTGGGAAACTGTTAAAGCCACGTGTTCGGAACCAAGTAGACCCACTCATCCATTTTCCAAAATTATCAATGAAATAACGACCCATCTCTTTAGAAAATATGGCAATGTATCTCTATGACGGTTGGTTGAATAATCTGGAAATACAAATGCATTAACTTCACGTTAATGACAAAATTGTTTCTTAATATTAATGTAAAGGTGGAGATAGTAAAAATAGTTCAAACTAATTTGTTTTGGTACAACGTATACAAGCGTTTTCTATAAGATAATTCAGCCAACCAAAGTGTCATTTGTGCAACATCATTAAATATTGGGAAACTGTTAAAGCCACGTGTTCGGAACCAAGTAGACCCACTCATCCATTTTCCAAAATTATCAATGAAATAACGACCCATCTCTTTAGAAAATATGGCAATGTATCTCTATGACGGTTGGTTGAATAATCTGGAAATACAAATGCATTAACTTCACGTTAATGACAAAATTGTTTCTTAATATTAATGTAAAGGTGGAGATAGTAAAAATAGTTCAAACTATTTTGTTTTGGTACAACGTATACAAGCGTTTTCTACAAGATAATTCAGCCAACCAAAGTGTCATTTGTGCAACATCATTAAATATCGGGAAACTGTTAAGGCCACGTGTTGGGAACCAAGAAGACCCACTCATCCATTTTCCAGAATTATCAATGAAATAGCGACCCATCTCTTTAGAAAATATGGCAATGTATCTCTATGCCGGTTGGTCGAATAATCTGGAAATACAAATGCATTAACTTCACGTTAATGACAAAATTGTTTCTTAATATTAATGTAAAAGTGGAGATAGTAAAAATAGTTCAAACTAATTTGTTTTGGTACAACGTATACAAGCGTTTTCTACCAGATAATTCAGCCAACCAAAGTGTCATTTGTGCAACATCATTAAATATTGGGAAACTGTTAAAGCCACGTATTCGGAACCAAGTAGACCCACTCATCCATTTTCTAAAATTATCAATGAAATAGCGACCCATCTCTTTAGAAAATATGGCAATGTATCTCTATGCCGGTTGGTTGAATAATCTGGAAATACAAATGCATTAACTTCACGTTAATGACAAAATTGTTTCTTAATATTAATGTAAAAGTGGAGATAGTAAAAATAGTTCAAACTAATTTGTTTTGGTACAACGTATACAAGCGTTCTCTACAAGATAATTCAGCCAACCAAAGTGTCATTTGTGCAACATCATTAAATATCGGGAAACTGTTAAAGCCACGTGTTCGGAACCAAGAAGACCCACTCATCCATTTTCCAGAATTATCAATGAAATAGCGACCCATCTCTTTAGAAAATATGGCAATGTATCTCTATGCCGGTTCGTTGAATAATCTGGAAATACAAATGCATTAACTTCACGTTAATGACAAAATTGTTTCTTAATATTAATGTAAAGGTGGATATAGTAAAAATAGTTCAAACTATTTTGTTTTGGTACAACGTATACAAGCGTTTTCTACCAGATAATTCAGCCAACCAAAGTGTCATTTGTGCAACATCATTAAATATTGGGAAACTGTTAAAGCCACGTGTTCGGAACCAAGTAGACCCACTCATCCATTTTCCAAAATTATCAATGAAATAGCGACCCATCTCTTTAGAAAATATGGCAATGTATCTCTATGACGGTTGGTTGAATAATCTGGACATACAAATGCATTAACTTCACGTTAATGACAAAATTGTTTCTTAATATTAATGTAAAGGTGGAGATAGTAAAAATAGTTCAAACTATTTTGTTTTGGTACAACGTATACAAGCGTTTTCTACAAGATAATTCAGCCAACCAAAGTGTCATTTGTGCAACATCATTAAATATCGGGAAACTGTTAAGGCCACGTGTTCGGAACCAAGAAGACCCACTCATCCATTTTCCAGAATTATCAATGAAATAGCGACCCATCTCTTTAGAAAATATGGCAATGTATCTCTATGCCGGTTGGTTAAAAATCTGGAAATACAAATGCATTAACTTCACGTTAATGACAAAATTGTTTCTTAATATTAATGTAAAAGTGGAGATAGTAAAAATAGTTCAAACTAATTTGTTTTGGTACAACGTATACAAGCGTTTTCTACAAGATAATTCAGCCAACCAAAGTGTCATTTGTGCAACATCATTAAATATCGGAAAAATGTTAAGGGCACGTGTTCGGAAAAAAGAAGACCCACTCATCCATTTTCCAAAATTATCAATGAAATAGCGACCCATCTCTTTAGAAAATATGGCAATGTATCTCTATGCCGGTTGGTCGAATAATCTGGAAATACAAATGCATTAACTTCACGTTAATGACAAAATTGTTTCTTAATATTAATGTAAAAGTGGAGATAGTAAAAATAGTTCAAACTAATTTGTTTTGGTACAACGTATACAAGCGTTTTCTACAAGATAATTCAGCCAACCAAAGTGTCATTTGTGCAACATCATTAAATATCGGGAAACTGTTAAGGCCACGTGTTCGGAACCAAGAAGACCCACTCATCCATTTTCCAGAATTATCAATGAAATAGCGACCCATCTCTTTAGAAAATATGGCAATGTATCTCTATGACGGTTGGTTGAATAATCTGGAAATACAAATGCATTAACTTCACGTTAATGACAAAATTGTTTCTTAATATTAATGTAAAGGTGGAGATAGTAAAAATAGTTCAAACTAATTTGTTTTGGTACAACGTATACAAGCGTTTTCTACAAGATAATTCAGCCAACCAAAGTGTCATTTGTGCAACATCATTAAATATCGGGAAACTGTTAAGGCCACGTGTTGGGAACCAAGAAGACCCACTCATCCATTTTCCAGAATTATCAATGAAATAGCGACCCATCTCTTTAGAAAATATGGCAATGTATCTCTATGCCGGTTGGTCGAATAATCTGGAAATACAAATGCATTAACTTCACGTTAATGACAAAATTGTTTCTTAATATTAATGTAAAAGTGGAGATAGTAAAAATAGTTCAAACTAATTTGTTTTGGTACAACGTATACAAGCGTTTTCTACCAGATAATTCAGCCAACCAAAGTGTCATTTGTGCAACATCATTAAATATTGGGAAACTGTTAAAGCCACGTATTCGGAACCAAGTAGACCCACTCATCCATTTTCTAAAATTATCAATGAAATAGCGACCCATCTCTTTAGAAAATATGGCAATGTATCTCTATGCCGGTTGGTTGAATAATCTGGAAATACAAATGCATTAACTTCACGTTAATGACAAAATTGTTTCTTAATATTAATGTAAAAGTGGAGATAGTAAAAATAGTTCAAACTAATTTGTTTTGGTACAACGTATACAAGCGTTCTCTACAAGATAATTCAGCCAACCAAAGTGTCATTTGTGCAACATCATTAAATATCGGGAAACTGTTAAAGCCACGTGTTCGGAACCAAGAAGACCCACTCATCCATTTTCCAGAATTATCAATGAAATAGCGACCCATCTCTTTAGAAAATATGGCAATGTATCTCTATGCCGGTTCGTTGAATAATCTGGAAATACAAATGCATTAACTTCACGTTAATGACAAAATTGTTTCTTAATATTAATGTAAAAGTGGATATAGTAAAAATAGTTCAAACTAATTTGTTTTGGTACAACGTATACAAGCGTTCTCTACAAGATAATTCAGCCAACCAAAGTGTCATTTGTGCAACATCATTAAATATTGGGAAACTGTTAAAGCCACGTGTTCGGAACCAAGAAGACCCACTCATCCATTTTCCAGAATTATCAATGAAATAGCGACCCATCTCTTTAGAAAATATGGCAATGTATCTCTATGCCGGTTCGTTGAATAATCTGGAAATACAAATGCATTAACTTCACGTTAATGACAAAATTGTTTCTTAATATTAATGTAAAGGTGGATATAGTAAAAATAGTTCAAACTATTTTGTTTTGGTACAACGTATACAAGCGTTTTCTACCAGATAATTCAGCCAACCAAAGTGTCATTTGTGCAACATCATTAAATATTGGGAAACTGTTAAAGCCACGTGTTCGGAACCAAGTAGACCCACTCATCCATTTTCCAAAATTATCAATGAAATAGCGACCCATCTCTTTAGAAAATATGGCAATGTATCTCTATGACGGTTGGTTGAATAATCTGGAAATACAAATGCATTAACTTCACGTTAATGACAAAATTGTTTCTTAATATTAATGTAAAGGTGGAGATAGTAAAAATAGTTCAAACTAATTTGTTTTGGTACAACGTATACAAGCGTTTTCAACAAGATAATTCAGCCAACCAAAGTGTCATTTGTGCAACATCATTAAATATCGGAAAAATGTTAAGGGCACGTGTTCGGAAAAAAGAAGACCCACTCATCCATTTTCCAAAATTATCAATGAAATAGCGACCCATCTCTTTAGAAAATATGGCAATGTATCTCTATGACGGTTGGTTGAATAATCTGGAAATACAAATGCATTAACTTCACGTTAATGACAAAATTGTTTCTTAATATTAATGTAAAAGTGGAGATAGTAAAAATAGTTCAAACTAATTTGTTTTTGTACAACGTGTACAAGCGTTTTCTATAAGATAATTCAGCCAACCAAAGTGTCATTTGTGCAACATCATTAAATATTGGGAAACTGTTAAAGCCACGTGTTCGGAACCAAGTAGACCCACTCATCCATTTTCCAAAATTATCAATGAAATAACGACCCATCTCTTTAGAAAATATGGCAATGTATCTCTATGACGGTTGGTTGAATAATCTGGAAATACAAATGCATTAACTTCACGTTAATGACAAAATTGTTTCTTAATATTAATGTAAAGGTGGAGATAGTAAAAATAGTTCAAACTAATTTGTTTTGGTACAACGTATACAAGCGTTTTCTATAAGATAATTCAGCCAACCAAAGTGTCATTTGTGCAACATCATTAAATATTGGGAAACTGTTAAAGCCACGTGTTCGGAACCAAGTAGACCCACTCATCCATTTTCCAAAATTATCAATGAAATAACGACCCATCTCTTTAGAAAATATGGCAATGTATCTCTATGACGGTTGGTTGAATAATCTGGAAATACAAATGCATTAACTTCACGTTAATGACAAAATTGTTTCTTAATATTAATGTAAAGGTGGATATAGTAAAAATAGTTCAAACTAATTTGTTTTGGTACAACGTATACAAGCGTTTTCTACAAGATAATTCAGCCAACCAAAGTGTCATTTGTGCAACATCATTAAATATCGGGAAACTGTTAAGGCCACGTGTTGGGAACCAAGAAGACCCACTCATCCATTTTCCAAAATTATCAATGAAATAGCGACCCATCTCTTTAGAAAATATGGCAATGTATCTCTATGCCGGTTGGTTGAATAATCTGGAAATACAAATGCATTAACTTCACGTTAATGACAAAATTGTTTCTTAATATTAATGTAAAGGTGGAGATAGTAAAAATAGTTCAAACTATTTTGTTTTGGTACAACGTATACAAGCGTTTTCTACAAGATAATTCAGCCAACCAAAGTGTCATTTGTGCAACATCATCAAATATCGGAAAACTGTTAAGGCCACGTGTTCGGAACCAAGAAGACTCACTCATCCATTTTTCAAAATTATCAATGAAATTGCGACCCATCTCTTTAGAAAATATGGCAATGTATCTCTATGCCGGTTGGTTGAATAATCTGGAAATACAAATGCATTACTTCATGTTAATGACAAAATTGTATCTTAATATTAATGTAAAAGTGGAGATAGTAAAAATAGTTCAAACTAATTTGTTTTGGTACAACGTATACAAGCGATTTCTACAAGATAATTCAGCCAACCAAAGTGTCATTTGTGCAACATCATTAAATATCGGAAAACTGTTAAGGCCACGTGTTCGGAAAAAAGAAGACCCACTCATCCATTTTCCAAAATTATCAATGAAATAGCGACCCATCTCTTTAGAAAATATGGCAATGTATCTCTATGCCGGTTCGTTGAATAATCTGGAAATACAAATGCATTAACTTCATGTTAATGACAAAATTGTTTCTTAATATTAATGTAAAAGTGGAGATAGTAAAAATAGTTCAAACTAATTTGTTTTGGTACAACGTATACAAGCGTTTTCTACAAGATAATTCAGCCAACCAAAGTGTCGTTTGTGCAACATCATTAAATATCGGGAAACTGTTAAGGCCACGTGTTCGGGACCAAGAAGACCCACTCATCCATTTTCCAAAGTTATCAATGATATAGCGACCCATCTCTTTAGAAAATATTGCAATGTATCTCTATGCCGGTTGGTTGAATAATCTGGAAATACAAATGCATTAACTTCACGTTAATGACAAAATTGTTTCTTAATATTAATGTAAAAGTGGAGATAATAAAAATAGTTCAAACTGCTTTGTTTTGGTACAACGTATACAAGCGTTTTCTATAAGATAATTCACCCAACCAAAGTGTCATTTGTGCAACATCATTAAATATTGGAAAACTGTTAAGGCCACGTGTTCGGAACCACAAAAACCCACTCATCCATTTTCCAAAATTATCAATGAAATAGCGACCCATCTCTTTAGAAAATATGGCAATGTATCTCTATGCCGGTTGGGCATTAACTTCACGTTAATGACAAAATTGTTTCTTAATATTAATGTAAAAGTGGAGATGGTAAAAATAGTTCAAACTAATTTGTTTTGGTACAACGTATACAAGCGTTTTCTACAAGATAATTCAGCCAACCAAAGTGTCATTTGTGCAACATCATTAAATATCGGGAAACTGTTAAGGCCACGTGTTCGGAACCAAGAAGACCCACTCATCCGTTTTCCAAAAACTGTTTGTTGTGTTTAGCTGGCGGTCTCTCGAAGATAGTTGGACCTGTTTTTTTTTTGTTTTTTTGAAGGAACGGTAAATGCCGAGAGATATCGCAATAATTTACTCGAACCTTTTTTCCAAAACCTTCATGATGACGAACCTCTACATGGGTACTTCCAGCAGGATAATGCACCAGCTTACAGGACAAGGGAAACTATGGACCGAATTCACGAGTTTTATGATGATCGAGTCATTCAAAGTCCGGACCTGGCAGTTCTAAATTAGTTCATATTCTCGTATCTCAAAAACACCGTATTGTATATAGTTGTACTAACAAATGTTGGAAAATGCATTTGAAAATATGAAAGCGAGAGTTAACAGCTGCATTGAAGCTGGGGGAGAACACTTTGAACATTTGACTGCGCAAGTGTGAGGTCGCGGCATAAGGTGGGTCATAGTGCTTGCATTTTTATTTTATATGAGTAGCCTAACCATAAGTAGAAATAAACGCTAACATTCATTGCTTTTATTTGAAGAAAACATGATCCAAAGTTTAGACCTTGAGTACTATATATTTTGGTAAGGGGGCTCCTATATATTTTTTATTAATTTTCTTCTTACTTCTGGGATGATGCGCTACAACGTTCCGAACTCGGAATACGCTAATTTTGCGACACCGTGTATAATGTATTTAATATGTGTTACAAATACATTAAATAATAAATAGTCTGTGGTCAAACAGTCGCACAGAGCACTGAATGTTCCTTTTTCATATGTATTGCAGGGAATTAGAGCAAACAGCACACGTTAATAACATTTAGACACGCTCACAGCTGACGTAATAAAACAAAATTAAAAAAATATAATTATTTGCCATGATTATAGATGTGTCTACTATTTAAAAAAAAGAACCCCAATTACGTTCAGGCTTACAAATTTAATTGATTACGGTCGGACTCTGATCACTGGACGACCAGTAGTAAAAATAAAACCTGGATGTAATTCAAGTAATTCCAGAATAATTCCATATTATTTGAAAGTAATTCCGGTAGTTCCAGTAATTCACGAATCACGAGTACTTCCATAATTTTGAGTACTTGAAATAATTCCATGTAATTCCAAACTAATTCCGGCAATTCCGATAGTACTCGGAATTAATTCTCGCAAGATGTACAACTAATTCCATAGTTAACAGCCCCTCGAATTCAGCTGTTAACTCCAATGAAATTGTCAAAAGTTAGTAGTGCCAACCTAATTTAATTTTCACAGCCTACTCTAATTTATAATTTAAATGATCGCACGGTAATTATGCAGGACAGTTTATATTAAAAACCGCTTGTAATTTCCTCTAGAACGTGATCAGAGGGTGGGATCCACAACCCTTCCGATGAAAATGATGTTGTCGAAGTATTTAATGCAGAAGATGATCGACCACAAAATTCTTGGCAATAACCTCCTTCGTACCACCCATCGGAAAAATGCCAGCTGCAAACCAAATCAGCTTACGAACGTAACTGACCGAATTGGCAGCAGCACCCCCATTAACCTCAACGAAGCTCTTCTGTGCAACACCCTATTGTAGTTTCCGATTTCCTGAAGATCTTGGTCACACTTGGTCTTGGTGACGTTAAGACGAACCTCCTGCAGTGCTTTGTTCAGTCTGAACCTGCTCTCGACTCTGAATTTCGGCAGGGACAAACTGACCACCTCCTGGGAGTACGGGGGCGATTTCAACACCTCCTCAGTTTTCTTTTCTAACTCACCAAGTCCTGTTACCTCATCCGGAAGAACAACAGTGAAAGTGACGTCGCCGCCCCTGAGAGGCAGCTCGGCGGACGCGTAATAGTCGAATTTGGAAGTCCTCTGTATCGTGTCGAGTTTCATACAGTCCTTAGTAGGCGTGTAGAACATACCCTCGAAATTCGTGAAGCGTTCAGACCAGTTTTCCTTGAAGTAGAGGGCGTTGACAAAAACAACTTTGGTGAAGTCATCCAGATCTGAAGGACTAAATAGTTGAGTGATTTTTCCTTTGGTACGACGTTCCATCCACTCGTTCAAAGTTGCAGTGGCAGCACCGATGTCTGTAAAATTGGTGTTGTCTTCAAAGTTCATACGCTCATCAATTTGTTTGAAGCTGTAGCCGTCATGCATGTAGACCTCCATTCTTTCGTAGATAGTGTAGTTTACGCTGGCGCCGTAAATCTTGTAGAGTCTGGTTGGTCTCGTTAAGTGTAGAACTGTGGCCGGCTGCAATGTTGCATTTGTGGCTCCATAGGCTGTCATACCGAGAATGGTCTCGACAGACCAAGGACTCCACCTAGTTTCTGCAACATAATGTTAAGTGTCGGTCTCATAGGATAGAGGTAACTCACCGTGTAGATTTGGGACGCTAGAGGCAAACACAGGAATAAAAGACCAACTTGGAGTTGATAGTGGTTGTGACTAAAGACGGAATATAATTGTACCACATTTTATGGAGTTCGCAAACAGAATTATTTGATCTAGAAAGACAGTGAGCTAAGCTAGGCTAGATAGAGAAGACTGCTTACCTCACTGGTTCGGCTGAACTGCCGGTTTGGTTTGCTATTTATACTTTGAGTTTTGATAATAAAAGGGTAATATACACATGTGATAACACAAAATCACTTAGCAGTAAAAGTTTAGTTTACAATTTTAATTTTCTGCTTATGACATTTATTGCACCTTTTTGTTGCGAAAGACGATCGTCATGAATGCGAGGACCCGTGATTAAAAAACTGGAAGCGCTCAGTTCCTGCAACAAATGAAATGAAGAAGAAACAAAAATTTCAATAAATTGACCAAAGAAAGAAAACAAGTAAGAAAATAAATAACTAAGCAGTAAGTAAATTGAAAAAAAAAAATTCCTACGTTTTCGAGTTTCTAGGTATTCGCTTTTTCAAATCTGGGAGAACCCGAATCTCTAAAATGTTTACCCACCATAACACGTGCCACTGCGATCACGGCACTCCGGGCTGGGTCCCTGGTTCTCCCTTCCCAAAAAGATTGAGGCACCAACAAAAGAGATAAAGGTCAAAGCAAAATTTTCAATGTTTCCCGACACCGTAGTGACACACCGAAATAAAATACTTCCCGGCACCGTATCGGAACCGTTCTGGCTCCCGGTCACTGAGTGAATTAGTGCGCTCCATGCCGCTCTTAGCCGCCGCCGACCCGTGGAGCAGTTATGCCATGGTCAATAAAACTCATGATCCAACTGATCGACGGAAGAAGAAGAAGAGTAGCCGAACAGGGAGAGAGAGACGACCAGGACGAAGAAAAGATAGAGACCACCGCTAAAAGCACCTGCCGCCCAGCCGCCGCTTCCCAACCACCGCACGGTGCCGGGGGTTGACCTGGTGTTTTCACCTCACTCACATGTACATAGTGCAATAAAAAAAGATCGTAATACCGACCGACTGATTTGTTTCCCTCCCGCACAATCGGACAACAGGACTCCGCTTCAGCTACCCGTGGTCACGTGCAGCATACCACGTAAAAAAACTGGCGCTCGAGGCGTTCAGACCGTAACAAGCGTCACATTAGGTATGTGCAATAACGGGTTTAAAAACTAACTATTTGCCGCCCAATTGGCCAATATCATTGACGCGTTCGGCCGTCAAGCCTACAGACTTGCCAGGAAGAATCCCACTTTTGCTCGTAATAAAACAGCCTACTAGTTATTTATTGGTTGTTACAGCCATCATAACAATTTTTTTCTTCCCTAATCTAATAACTCATTAAAGATTATACGACTGTATTAAGCTGCTGTTTTTTACAAAAAAAGTTAAAAACTTGGGTGCTCTCGGTTCGAAGTGAAAACTTCTTTGGCGATCGCATTTTTCTTTTTACAAGACTGGAGGATTTTAGCGTCAGAATTTTGAAGAACCGTCTGTATACAGGTGATGCATATGAGTATTCTACCTGATTTTCACATTTTTAGTAGACTGACACTTGACAATTTCAAATTGTATCTTATCTAATGAAGTGCACTCACATTTATTGCAAACAGTATAAATAATATAACCAGATTAAATCAATTTTTGATAGTAATTCGTTAACCTAATTACAATTATGGGTTTGGCATACGCTGCTATATAAATTACGAACGATAAGACAGTGTCTCCATTACCGACCTGACAAACTGCCAAAATGTTGCTCCCTACGTTCGCGTCAGCAGTCTCTTTTCTCGTGGCTGCGGTAAGGATTTTTTTCTTTTGTAATCTCGTCTCGATTTCGGCTTTCAGAATCTGCTGCATACGTCCCTTCAAGAATGCACCCCCGATGATGAATTTGAGGACCTCGTGAACCTAACGCCGGAGTTTGATCACTTTATGGATGATTTAAACAATAAAACTAAAGCGGAATACAAGATCTCTTGTAAGAATGATCCGAGCCAAAGTGTTACTTTGAATGACAGTTTTATCATTGATTTGAGGCAAGGAATGACTTTCTGGTAAAGGTTTTTGTCTAAAAACTGATTTCGCAGGTTCAAACTGTATTCGGATAGGCAAGAGGAATTCGACAAGTGCTATGAAGAGCAGGACAACGACAAGGAATGTGATCAGCCGAAGTTTAGAAACTGTATGAAAACACCAAGGAAATCGATGTATAATCAATTAGACAGTTGGTGGCAGGACGAAATAGACAATGAACTTGATAGATTGGCAAAACTATGTTGAGTCAATTCGTTGTCGACTGTAATTTGTAATTGATGCTTTAAACTACGATTTTTGACAATAGTTTGACATTAATTCACTTCAGACTATTGCTAAAATAATGCTATGAAAGCTTTTTGTACTTTGTTGATTAGATAATAAAATAATCATTTAAAATACAAGACGAAAAATTAAATTCAAAAACTGCACTCCCAACACAAGATAAGTTATCAATTCGTTTTCGCAATTATTATTATTGATTCCATAACAATGACGAATTAATTTTCTCTCAATTTAAATTTGATGACATTGTTCAGTCATCACCGCAAGTGACCGTCGAACAGGGTACTCTTCGAGATACGACCGACAAGAACATACAAGTTCAAGAAAATCCCCTTCGCCAAATCGCCCCTAGGAGAGCCCACATTTAAGGTATCGCCGACGCAGTTTTCAAACGTCTGTAACCCGGTACTTTCCAGGCTCCAGTACCACCCGCGAAGTGGTCAGGCAAGAAAAAAGTTGTTGGTATATGTAAGCAGAGAGTAAGACGTAATTGAAAAAAAAAACCTGAAGAAGGAACAAGAAAACATACATGAATCGAATGAAAAACGCGAGAGAAAGAGAAAAATTAAAAAGGCAAGTAACAGAGAATGCGGTAAAGAGCGAACATAATATAGAAATGGTTAGAACAAGAGGAATAATTTGACCGTGTAAGAACAACGCAAATGTGGAGGGCAAAGATGAAATAAATATGAAGAGAGAGTAAGCAAAGGTTGAGAGTTGCAGAAATGTGTAGCTACAAAAAGAGATAAGATAAAACGTAGAGAGGAAAAAAATACGAGTGTGCTTTAGGAAGTAAAACTTTATGTAAGTTTATAAATGGAGCTAGAGAAGACGCGGTTCGAATCCCGTTAAGACAAAAAAAAATCTATGAACTAATTATTGTAAAATCGTGCATTAAAGAAAACTTCCGTTCGCTTCGCTCGATCACACTTTTCGTAACGCTCTCGTCACGCATTCACCAGCTTACTCCGTAAAGAAGTTTTACTTCAAAAATAAATGCAGAAGCTGAGAGGAAGAAACGAGGAAAGAGAGGACAATCTTCTTTGACCAATAACAATTTATTGCAAAGAGCAATTTAAGAGTTATGACATGAGTGAATGAAAACAACAATTAAAAGAAAAAATTTAAAACAAACCACCGATTGGATTCTTGTTTGTCATCGTGTTATCGCATCAAAGCCAAGAATTATGTCAGACGTATTTCCGTGATAAACGCTCACGTAATTACATTCACAACGAAAATTATCGCTTCTCATTTAACCTTCAGCACATACATCGCAAACAGTACCGAAATGTTGCAACAACCGCAAGTCACCATCGAACAGGGTACTCTCCGAGGTACCACTGACAAGGACATCCGAGGCTGTCCTTTCTTCAAGTTCCAGGGCATCCCCTATGCCAAACCACCCACAGGAGAACTCAGATTTAAGGTATTTAAGTATAAGTTTCTTGACTCTTAAAATGGTACTTTCCAGCCCCCGGTACCACCCGAGAATTGGTCAGGCATCTACGACGCTACCAAGGAGAGAGACCAATGCTACTCCCCTGACGTACTCCGGGAGTTCCAGATTTCCGGCAGCGAAGACTGCTTGTTTGTGAACGTCTATACCAAGAGCGTAACCGGAATAAATTGATTGTGTGTCTGTTTCTATTGCGGGTATTTTCAGCTGACTGGATCACAACCGGTACTCTTTTGGATCCATGGAGGGGGCTTCCTATTTGGATGTGGAAATGAAGATTTGTACGGCCCCCACTTTCTGATGACCGAGGATGTGGTGCTGGTAACCATCAATTACAGGCTTGCAATTTTTGGTAAGTTAATTAATTTGTCTGTATGTTTGTTACATAGATTTTAAAGGCTTCCTGCACTTCGAGGATCCATCTCTTGGCGTCCCCGGCAATGCGGGAATGAAAGACCAGGTCATGGCCTTGCGGTGGGTGCAGAAAAACATTCGCCAGTTCGGAGGGGACCCCAACAACGTCACCATCTTCGGGGAGAGTGCTGGTGGAGCCTCCGTGCACCTCCATGTGTTGTCGCCCATGTCCAAAGGCTTATTCCACAAAGCTATAGCCCAGAGTGGATGCGCTCTGAACCCGTGGGTTACTACTCCAAGAGGAGGCAAAGACTTGGCGAAGGTATTAGAGCTAGAAGGTGCTGACGAAAGGACCATCTACAACGCATTACTTGCCAAATCCAAGGAAGAAATACTAGAAATTCAGACGAAACTTGCTGAAGTTAGTATGGATATTTCTGTAGATGGGTGTTGGTTTAAAGTAAGTTGTAGGTTTTTGTACCAAGTGCACAGCGACCTGTGTGTGTGGTCGTCGAGAGGAACTCGGAAGAGGCGTTTTTGCCCGATGAACCCATAAACATCATCTTGTCTGGAAGGTTCAACCAGGTGCCGTTCATGTTGGGCTACAACACAGGTGAAGGCATGTGCTTTGAAGTTTTCAAAAATATCCAAGGGCCCCAACCACCGCTGCTTGAGACTTCCGTTCCGTGGGCCTTTGGGTATTCTGAAGGCAGTGCTGAACCTCAACTAGTGGTGGCCAAGATCAAGAACTTTTACTTTGGAGATGAAGAACCGTCTGAAAAGAACATCAGCAAAAAATTCGATGTATGTATACTCCCTTCAGTACGTCTAAACATTTACCCTTCTGCTTACAGCTCCTTTCGGACGTGCAGTTCGTCTACGGTATCCACACCACCATACTAGCCCATCTGGGCGCTTCAAAATTTCCCATCTACTTATACAGGATGAGCATCGAAACTGAGCTGAACTTCTTCAAGAAGCTGGCGAAGGTGGAAGTTCCGGGTGTGTCCCACTGTGACGACATCGGCTATCTTTTCACCCATTTTGCCACCCCCAACATCCGACCAGAAAGTATCGAAGATGTCAGTCTCACCAGGTTCGTTCGACTTTGGACCAATTTCGCGAAATTCGGGAATCCCACGCCAGATAAAAACGATAAGGTGTTGAACGTCGAGTGGAAGAGAGTCAGTGGTGCCAACTTGGACTACTTGGAAATAGGGGAAACTTTGGTACCCAAATCCAACCCTGACGCTGAGAGGATCGGTTTTTGGAAGAAGTTGTATGCTGAGAGCCCTGCCGGTCGAAAAGCTGCCGCAAAATAAATTTCACTGTACAATGCGCCAGATTGGTCAACTAAGAAACGTTTTAATAAAAAATATAGACTATATGTCCTAAAACTGTTTTTTACTTCTATTCCAGCGTATACTAATTTTTTACGAAAACCGAGAAACTCAAAATGCTGAGAAGCCACTAAGTCTTCTCCGTTCTCACAGTTACTAAGTTTCTCCACTTTGCCTTTCCTCCAGTATGGGGATTAGAAGCTGTACTAGAAAATTTGGGAACTAGAAAACCATGGACCTAGGGTATTAGTGTACTAGATCTGTGTCGATTTAAATGGCGATTACAATTACAATAAATAAATAAACAATGGCATAACATTATTTCACACGGGCTATGCAATTACACCATTCCGAGCTTTGCTACTGTTTTCAAATTTTTGATTAAATTTCCGCCAGCTAAAAATGCCTTAGAGAATTACTATATTATGGACACGGATAAATTGACTGCAAGAACGGTGTGGTTTTCTAAACGTGCGGTAACCAAGGTTAGATTTCAAGTGTATTCTTCATGAAGTTGATACATTATAATAATAATAATAAATCTTTATTTGCCCTACGGACTTTCTGATTCCTATACATATACAAGTAAACTTAACAATTATAATAATAAAAAAAACTAAATATAATTCTCTATTTCTTCTTCCCTCCCCTTTCCTCTTCTCCCTTCTCCCTCCTCTTCCATACCTCTTTCATCCATTTAATTTCCCTTCCATCTACATTCAGTATTTCCTCTCTTTCTTTCCTCTCTCTTTGTTTCATCTCACTGCACTCGTTTCACATATGCTCAATCGTCTCTCTTTCCTCATAGCACATTCTACACATTCTTCCTCCATCTTCTGCCCAATACCTATTTTCCCTCTCTTCATTTCCGCACCTAAACCTCGCCATCATCTTTCTTTCTTTCTCGCTCTCCCTCCCCAAATACTTCGGTACTTCCTCGATCATGCATCTTCCGTACTTCCCGTTGTATCTGGATTCTCTAATTCTTTCTCTCCTCACTTGTCTATCCGTATCCTTATCTCTTTCACTTAGTTCTACATTCATCCACACGCCTCTTTCTCTCAGTCTCTCTATTTCTTTGCTTGCATACCCATTCCTCCTGTAGTAATTCTCCCCATCATTCTCCTCAGAATTCTTCTTTTTTTCTCTTCAGCACTCCTTTAGTATCCTACATTATTTCCTCCCTTCCATCCTGTCTTCGAACTTGACCGCTACTTTCACTCTCAACCTATTCCTCTTGCATTCTTTTCTCACTATGTACCCTGGCGTTTCTCTTTCCACCCCTAGCACCCACCTCAGATATTTCTCTTGCACCCTCTCTATCTCTTCTTGTTCTTTCCATCCCCAGACCTCTGCTCCGTACAACAACACGCTTTCAATAAGACTTTCAAACATCATCATTCTCCTCTCAAAATCGCCTCCCCACCTTCTCCCTCCTATTCCCCATACACCTCCTATCACCTTGTTCGCTTTTCTTGCCAGTTCTCTAATATGTGCATTATCTGTGGCTCTTTCATTGAACACATACCCCAAGTATTTAAATTCTTTTACTTGTTCTATTACTTCTCCCTCCCACCTCCAATCACTCTCTTCGTTCTTCCTCTTTCTCTTATTGAACACCAGCATTTTTGTTTTCTCTACATTCACTTCTAGTCTTTTCTTCTTCACATATTTTCCTAAACTCTTTTTCATTTCCTTCATTTCTTTTTCACTCTTTGCCACCATTACCACATCATCCGCAAACGCCAGGCTCCACACTTTCTTTCTACCTACCACCCCCCCTCCCCCCTACCGCTTGTGCTCTCTCTAACATTTCGTCCATATCTGCCACATACATCGTGAACAAGAAGGGGCTAAGCGGGCAACCTTGAATCATTCCCTTTGTTGTCACAAACCATTCACTTTCCCTCTCCCCTACCTTCACTTTACTTTTTGTCTTCCCATATATCTCCTCCACCTTTCTTACCAGCCATTCATTTACCCCTTTCTCCCCCAGGCAGTCAAACATCCTCTCTCTGTCCACCTTGTCAAAAGCCGCGAAGTCTACGAATAATGCATACACCCTCCCCCCTTTCTTCTTTAACTCACTCTTCGTCAAATGGTCCAGGATGTATGCATTATCCATAGTTCCCCTCCCCTCTCTTGGCTGTCTGGTAATGCTCCCTTTTCCTCTATCTCTCTGCTCATCCTTTCATTCAGAATTGATGCATACAACTTGTACCCTGTGTTTAGGAGAGTTATCCCTCGGTAATTTTCTACTTTATTTTTCTCCCCTTTTTTGTAAATGGGGTAAATTACCCCCTCTCTCCACCGTACCGGGAATCCTTCTCCTCTCCACACCCCATTCATTACCTCCACCAGCCTCTCTAGCACTCTTCTCGTCCCATACATCCACGACTCATTCTGTATTCTATCCCTCCCTGGTGCCTTCCCTTTCCTCAGTTTCTTCACATGCCTCTCCACCTCTTCCATTGTAATTTCTTCTCCTTCAGTTTCTACTCGGTTTCTCTTCGTCTCTATTTCCGTTTTCTTTTTTTCCTCTTCTCCCTCCAGCAGCCTCATGAAGTACTCCTCCCACTCATTCATCGTTATCTCCTCGCCCCCATTTTCTTTTTTCTTTCTCTCTCTATTAATATAGTTTCATACCTCCTTCTCTGTTCTTATTGCTTTTATCTCTTCCTCCTCTCTCTCCTTCTTCTGCCTCTTCTTCTCCCTGCATGTCTCTCTGTATCTTCTTTTCGCTTCTGAAAGCCACTTCTGTTCCCTTTAGTCTTTCTCCACTTTCTTAGTTCTTTTATTGCTTCCTTTTTACGTTGCTCACATTCTTTGTCCCACCATTTATTCTTTCTTTTTGTTCCTCCACCTCTTACTGTTATTTCTCTTTTTGTCGCTGCTTTTTCCAATATTTCTACCAATTCTTTCTCCTTTTTCCCTACTTCTTGTTCTTTAAATCTTGCTTTTTCCAGTCTTCTCTTATACTGTTCCACCCCTTGCTCGTCCCATACTTTAATTATCACCTTCCGCATTTTCTCTATTTTTTCTTCTCCTCCTCTCTTCTCTCTCCTCCTTCCTATACTTATCTCTATAGGCAGATGGTCTGACTCTACTCTTTCCCCTATTCTGAATTCTTCGACTTCTTCCCATGCTTCTTTGTTTACTATTCCGTAGTCTATCACCGTCTCTCCTCTACCGCCTATGTAGGTCCATTCTCCTTCTTCGTCCCCTTGTTTGTTTCCATTCAGCACTTCCCATCCTTTTTCTTCTATCCATTCCATCAACTTCTTCCTTTCCGCGTTTTCTTTCTTGTCTTTGGATTTTCTTTTTCCCTCTCCTCTCTCTTCTTCCCAATCCCTGGCTCCTCTTTCCCCAATTCTCCCGTTAAAATCCCCTCCCAGAAGCAGACATTCTTCCCTGTTGTCTTTTAATGTTTCTTCTATCTTGCTTATTGCTTATTTCATCTCTTTGCTGTACACTGTCACTATTTTCCACCATTTACTGTCTATTTTAACGTTTCTCACCATGTGACCTTCCTCTTCTCCCTTCCTTTTAGTATTCTCTTTTATTCCTTTTTTTACCCTTGTTATTATTCCCCCTGCTGCTCTTCCTTTTTTCTTTCCCCTTCTCGCCTTTTGCCATTCCCACTTGAACTCCTTTGGTAACAGTTTTTCTATTTTTCCCAGCTTTCTGACCATGTTTCTGTTAATCCAACAATATCGAACTCCTTCACATAGTCCCAAAAATCTTCTTCTTTTTTTCCTAGTCCCGCTACATTCCAAAAAAGTGCCCTCACCCCTGTTTTTCTCGTTACCTTCCTTCCTCAGTTCCCCTCCTACTTCCTTCTTTGTTTCTTTTTTCCCGTTTCATTGTCCTTTTTACTTTGCCGTTGTCCCCCTTTTTCCCTCCTCCCCTTCTTCTTCTTATTGGAAAACCTCTAGTCTCTCTCTCTTTTCATTCCATCTCCATTGCTCCCCGTCCACTATTAATATCCTGTATCCCACTCTTACTTCTTTCCCTTCTTCCCTTTTTTCCTTCGCCATACTTCTTAGTTTGTTCTGTACATCTCTTTCCTTCTTTGCGAGGTCGTTGTCTATGTATATCCCCTTGTTTCCCTCTTCTCCCTCAATTTTCCTTTGCGCTTCATTATTCTTTCTGTTATGTTTTGTACTTCGGGAGGGAAATAATAGTCTTGCTTTCCTCCAAAGTGTATTGTAATAAACCCGTGTACTAACAAAACATAATACTTCTTATAACATGAAATTCAACTGAATGTAAATGTACCGGATGATGTGCACTTTCCAAAAGAACGGAACCGAGTCCTTCAATGGCGTGGATGCCGGTCTCTCTCGACTGCGCATCCCTTCTTAGCAGGGCTGCCAACACCTCCCCTTTTTAAATGGGTTGATAGTCTTGGAAATGATTGGGCTCTCGTCGTGTCCTGGTGGAACGTCGGACTAGGACAGTATCTGTAAAAGAGTCTTTTTGTTGATTAGGTGTGGTCGGATGTGTAATAGGAAGTTCCTGGTTAGGTGTGCTGGGGCCTAGAATAGGCTCGTATCGGTCAGGAGCCTCTGGAAGGAGATTGTCTGGTTCTTGGGGTAGGTCAAAGTCATCCAACAGTGTATTTAATGGTGTCATCTCCTGGGGCGTCTCGACCGTCTTCGGGTATCTGGCTCTGATTTGGTTGGCATGTGCTCTGATCAGTCGTCTTCTAGCCTCGAAGATTTGCACATTGTAAATGACTGTTCCTACTCGTTCAATGATTTCTCTTGGAATCCAGGTCCATTTATTTCCTGAATAAGTTTGTACATATACTGCAGATCCTACGCTGTATTCTCTCTTCTTTGTACCATGTTTGCGGTTAAATTGGTTTTCCTGTTGTCTTTGACGTCCTTGGGGCGTAAAGGATGGTTCATTCATTTTTGGTAAGAGAAGACTTAGCGTGGTGCGATGGCGTCTTCCAAATAAGGCTTCTGCTGGTGACACGTTATCTGGCACTCTGAGATTTGGCGTTGTGCGATAACATGACAGAAATGTGTTCAGGTGTTTCCTAATATCCTCTCCTCTGTTGATTTTATTGATGGTTCGTTTGAATGTGTCGACGAACCTCTCTGCCTGTCCGTTGGATTGTGGGTGATATGAAGGCGTTCTGAAATGTAGAATTCCATGACTGTTGCAAAAAAGTTGGAAACTGTGTGATGTGAATTGTGTGCCATTGTCCGTGACGATAACTTCTGGTAGACCGAAGCGAGCGCAGATGTCTTCCAGGATAGTCACAGTACGTTGTGCGGTGATACTCGTTGTGGGGTAAATTTCGGGCCATTTGGAATATGCGTCCACGGCGACCAAAAAATATTCTCCATCAATAGGTCCCGCAAAATCCAAATGCAATCTTTGCCATGGTACGGATGGAACGCTCCAAGACTGTAGAGGAACTTTGGTCGGCAGTTTAGCTGCTCTTTGGCAATTGTCACATGCACGACTGTACTGTTCAATGTCATGATCTAAGCCGGGCCAATAGACGTAAGAACGGCCTAACAATTTCATTCGTTCCATGCCTGGGTGTCCCCTATGAAGCATTTTCAAAACAGCTGCTTGATAGCGTTCAGGTACTACGACTCGATCCTTGAACATAAGACAATCTTGAACAATTGATAAAGATTGGCGTCGATTGAAGAATGGCTTCAAATGTTCTGTTTCCAATTTCTTTGGCCATACCGATCGTGTATGTTTCAATACTTCTTGTAACGTTGCGTCATTGGCAGTAGCTTCTTTGATTTCTTGAAACGAAAGCGGTGTGAATTCTAACGCTACCTCAAATGTTCGTGTGATGTCTTCTTCTAATTTGACAGATGCAATCACATAATTTTCGTTTGGTTATTCATGTTGGTTGATGAGCCTAGAGAGCATATCTGCATAACCGAACTCTGTGGTGTTGACGTATTCAATGTTGAAGTCATAGGCAAGCAGTGTGAGTGCTCATCGCTGTAAACGATTTGCGGTGTATACTGGAATACCTTTCTTGGAGCCGAAGATTGTTAACAACGGTTTATGGTCGGTTTGTAATGTGAATTTCCTTCCAAAAATCATTCTGTGAAATTTTGTGACTGCGAAAATAAGTGCTAAAGCCTCCTTTTCAATCTGGCTATAGTTTGCCTCTGTTACTGTGAGTGTGCGAGATGCGTGGCTGATAGCTTTTATTGTTCCATTGGGAAACCGATGAAGTATGCAACCTCCAGTACCATAATTTGAAGCGTCAGCTGCCACAATGATTTCATGTCTTGGATCATAATGAGTTAACAATAGATCTGATGTCAAAATCTCTTTCAATTGATCATAAGCATCTTGACATGTTTTTGTCCATTGCCATGGAGTATCTTTGTGTAGTAGTTGATCCAATGGATGACGTTTAACATGAATTCTGGGGATGAATTTGCCATAGTAGTTGATAGCACCAAGGAAAGAACGTAGAGTAGTGATATTTGATGGAGCTGGCATTGCGATAATTGCTTCCACTTTGGCTGGGTCTGGGTGTAGGCCTTTTGCATCGACGATGTGTCCCAAATAACTGATTTGCCTTGTGAAAAAATTGCATTTCTCCATCTTGAGATGAAATCCGTACTCTCGTACTCTTTCTAAAAGTTTCTTTAGGTTCTGATAGTGTTCCTCTTCTGTTTTTCCTCCTACTACGAGATCATCCAGATAGGCGGCGACCTTAGGTAACCCCGCTATCATTGAATCCATAATCTGTTGAAAAACCCCAGGGGCTGACTTTACCCCGAACGGAAGTCGTTGATATTGGTATAGACCACGATGTGTGTTTATTGTGAGAAATTGTTTGGAATTTTCGTCTACCTCCACCTGTAAGTAAGCTTCACTAAGATCAATGTGACTAAAAATGTTGCAATTAGTCAATTTTGAAAAGATCTCCTCCGGAAGTGGTAATGGGTGTCTGTGGAGTTCCAGTGACTCATTTAAACCGGTGGAAAAATCGGCGCAGATGCGTATCTGATTGCTCCTTTTCTTGACCACGACGATTGGGGCTGCCCAATCGGAATAATTGACTGGTGCAATGATGCCAGCTTGTTCTAGTCGGTCAAGCTCTGCGTCAACTTGAGGAAGTATAGCGTAGGCTACGGGTCTCCTAGCTCGAAAAACTGGACGTGCATTGGGCTTTAAGTATAATGTTACCTGAGTTTTTGTACATCGTCATAATTGCTCGTTGAATACTTCTGGAAACTCCTGCTTAAGCGATTCTACCCTGCTTGTTTTGTGGGATACAGCGATTTGATGGCAATACGTGTTAAATGGCTGGTCCCATAAATGGAATGATTCAATCCAGTCTAAACCGATAATGTTTAGATCGGGATTACTCGTTACGAAACAACGTTGTTTTTGTGTGGAGTCTTTGATGGTGACTTCACAATCAAATTCGCTGATTAAATCCAGGATGTTGCCTGATGCGTCCTTGGCTACATGTGAGGTGGATTTGGTCGCTGGCTGATTCAGTTTGTTCCAGAAATTTGAAGAAATTATAGAGATATCGGAACCCGTATCTACCTGCAGTGTTAACGGCATGTTATTTATGAATATTGACATATACTTGCGTTTTGCCGATGTTTTCACATGTTGCACACTTGAAATGGTGTTTGTTTGTGAAACCCTTGTCATTCCCTGTTTTTGCTGACCCTTTCTCCCAGCTTTGCAGTACCCTTCTTTGTGGCCTTGGTTGTTGCACTGTTTACAGACATGCGTTTTGAATGGACAGTTCTTTGAAAAGTGCATTTGACCACAGAACCAGCACGGCGTCCTGGGCTGCGTTGGCTTTGAAGTTGACTGGTGAGCTGGCTTTGATCTTGATGTCACTTGTGTGGGACTTCTCTTTTTGTACGCTGCTTCTTTGACGATAGCAACTTTGAATCCATCTTGACTAGATTTTTGGCTTTGGATGAGCATCGCATCGTTTTTTAAATTGATTAACCTCTGGCATTCCACTACTAAATCATTTATGGTGATAGTATCTGCTTTACTGTCGATTAAGTTCAACAATTTTGTTCGGGTGTCTGCATCCGTGGGTGCCCTCAAACCACAAATAAAAATAAGACATTTAAATTGTGCGGCTGTGATGCTGGAAATTTTAAACTCCTCGCAGTTTTTGTTAACATTACTGGCGTACGCCACAAAATCCTCATGCTGAGCCTTACACATATTCATGCAATTGTAGCGTGTGTTAAAAAGAGATATTTTGCGCCCAAACATTTGCTTTAATTTATCGACTGTCTCTTTAAAGTTAATATCTTTGGGTTCTTGAGGCAAGAGATAATCTGCATATTGTCTATGGCAAGTGGTGTTCAGTTTACGCAAAAGCAGCCTAACCTTTAAAGGGTCGTCCAACCCTTTTGCGTCGACCTCGAACAGATCCTGGAACCGTGTGTACCAAGCGTCGAAAGTGAGTCCATTGTCTGGGTCGTAAACGAACTCCGTGAGGCTGTTGGTTAGGGACTCCATTCGCATTTCCATGTTTTCTCCCGTTTGTCGCATCGCTGTGGTAAATTGCCGAATTAACTCCTGCTGTTGTTTTTGGAAAAACTCCTGTTGCGCCTGTTGTTGTTGCTGTTGTTGCTGCATGAATTTTGCCATCACTTTTTCTAACTCCGCCATTTTGTCACGATCGAGATGTACCCTTGCTGGTTTTTGTCGGCACTGTTGTGTTCACAATCCGAATACCTCGTCGCCACTGTTATGTTTTGTACTTCGGGAGGGAAATAATAGTCTTGCTTTCCTCCAAAGTGTATTGTAATAAACCCGTGTACTAACAAAACATAATACTTCTTATAACATGAAATTCAACTGAATGTAAATGTGCCGGATGATGTGCACTTTCCAAAAGAACGGAACCGAGTCCTTCAATGGCGTGGATGCCGGTCTCTCTCGACTGCGCATCCCTTCTTAGCAGGGCTGCCAACACTTTCCTTCTCACCCCATCCCTCCATTTCCACCAATACTTGATTCTTGTTAATCCTGTAACACTCTTTTACTTTACTATCCTCTACATTTTCCTTCAAAAACTTCTCTACATCCTCTTTTTTTACATGACTTTTTCTTTCCCCGTCCCATCCTGTTATCACGATGTTGTTCTTCCTCTTTCTTCTCTCTTCGATTTCCAATCTCTCTTCCAGCTTTTCCACTCTCTCCTTCCACCAGTCTCTCTCTCCTTCCCATCTCTTCTCCTTCTCTTTAAATTCTTCTCTCTGCCTCTCTATCTCTCTCTTGAGTTCCTTGTTTTCTCGTCTTATTTCTTTCATCTCCTCCTTAAACTCTTGCAACATCTCCAATATTTTTTTCTTCATCTCTGTGTCCGTTTCCTCCTCTTTCTCTTATGTCTTCTGTGTTTTCTTTACTCCAGGAGAACTCGATGTCTTTTTACGTTTTTGAAAAAATTTCTCTTCCTCCTCTTCTTGTTTTTCTGTTCTACCCTCCCCTTTTCTCTTTCTTTTCCTTTCCCCCAGGTAAGAGTCCCGGCTTCCTTGACTGAGCGAGCGGTTTCTATCGTCTTTGTTCATCCGCTTCCTGTGGCGCCTCCTAGATGTCGTTAAGTTCCGGCTTCGCCGATTTATTCTTTTTCCTGACTATATCTCCTCTTCCCTGCCCAATTCTTTCTTCCTACCTTTCTCTAATACCTCTTCTCGCTTTTCTCAATATCTTCTCTAATTTTTTCTTTATATTACCTTCTATTTCTCCATTTTTCGCTACTTAACCTCTCTACCACATGTTTACCTTCAGCTCGGTAATACAGGAATCCAGTTGATACATTAAAATTCCCTATAATTGGAGCTGGCAGAAATACCGAGAAAATGACTTGGTGGCTCAATCAAAATTTTGAAAACAGTTGGATCAGTTGGAATGGTGCAGTAGCATGGTTCCGCACGTTCATCAACGCTTTTAATTCTGTAACGCAATGAGTCTTATTCAGGTGCCAGCCAACACGCTCTACACTTTGAAATGATATGGGTTGCCTACACTACAACTTTGAAGGAAGAAAAAGTACCCTCGCTGCTGCCCCGTCACGCGATTTCACTTTAATTTCCACCTCCCTAATATACTTTTTATTTTCCATTTTGCAAACTATCTTGCTGTTTGCTTTTCCACTAATTACATCATTGTTTGTTTGTTATATGAGTGGTGTTTCGTGATGAGGCATGTAATAATTAGGCAACAGCCACATTTGCGTTTTGGAATTTGGAAGAATTGTCAACTTCATCCTCAGAACTCAGCTGAATCATACTAACAACACTATATTTGTCTTGTCGAGTACTAATCATAGCGACAAAAAAAATCAGATAACTCTTAATATTTTTTTTTAATTGCTTGCAAATTCACTGAATTATAAACTTGAATTAAAATATAACCCGAAAACTTAATTAACTGAATCAAACTGAATCAACCTAGAACGGGAAAACATGGGATAAACCAGAATCAATAAACGAAAACCTGGCCAAACCATGAATCTACCTAGAACCAGAAAAATTGGGGTAACATTAATCAACCTAGAACCCGAAAAATTAGGATAAACCTGAATTAATCCAAAACCCGAAAACATGGCAGGAACCTGAATCAACCTAAAGCCCGAAAGCTGGGGATAAACCTGAATCAACTATTAACACGATAATTTGGGATAAACCTGAAGAAAAAATTGAGGTAAACCTAAATCAACGAAACACTGGGATAAACATAAATCAACCTAGAACTTTGGGTAAACCTGAATAAACATTGAGCACAATAACTTGGGATAAACCTCAATCAATGAACGAAAACCTGGGACAAACCTAACTTATGAATCAAAGCCGAATCCTGAATAAACCTGAAGGAAAAACTGGGGTAAACTTGAAGCAATAAACGAAAGCCTGGGATAAATATAGATCAACCTAGAACTCGAAAACTTGGAATAAGCCTGAAATCATGAGATAAAGCTGAATCAATTAACGAAAAACTCTCGGCGTTCGTATCGCGTGTGTACAGGGTGTTTCATAAGTAAACGGCAATCTCCGAGATTATGAATATCAACGATAAGAGAAATGTATTGGGAGTTTTTTTTATTTTCTAAAGCATCTGGTTTAAAAATGCCGATGGTTTTAAATGGACCAACAGAAAGACAGAAAATGAATTTGCACTAAAAAATATTTGAAGTTAGACCATGGCGAGACATTTGTCAAATGTAACGTTCACTCAGTGGCGTTCTATTATTATTACAAGTTTGTCTTGCCGTGTTTTACGAAAAAATTGCAAAAAAATTGAATTTTAAAATTTTTCAGAAAAAACTGCAGAATAACGTTTCTTTTGCTTGTACGAGTTAGCCTATTAAGTATTGCCGTTTACTTACGAAACACCCTGTATACGTCGCAGCAGCTGGTTCCTAATATTTAAAAAAGTGTACATCACTCTCAAATTGCGATTTTTGTCATGAAAGTATCACATAAAAAAATTAAAAAAATTGTTATGCGTCTCCAAATAATTTAAAATGTCATCGCGTATATACAGGTACGTCTGGAGCAGTTTACAGGTTAAAAAATGCAAATAATAATTTTTAAAAAACAAAATATTTCTTAACTGATTATTTAAACATTTGAAATATAAAAAAATCGATTACATATAAACAATAAAAAATTGTTATTAAGAAAAAAAAATTTTTTTAACTCATTTCCTAGGGACAACAAAATGAGTTTTTTTTAATATTAAACTAACAACAATGTTGGCACTTTAGAGCTTATAAATAGTAGTCGCTTTCACATTTAGCTTTAGTCTAGTGCAGTATTGTAATGTTAGGCTCCGTTTTAAAATAAATTGTTTTTAAAACGTAAACGGTGTTGTGCGAAATTTAATTCGTGCCCTTTTGCAGCGTTATGTATTTTGTTATGTATTTTGCTTCATGTATATCTATATTGTTTATACTATATGTTGCTGCAAATAAACTTTATTTATTTATTTATTTATTTATTTATTTATTTATCAGGGCGATGACTATACTATAATATAATGTAATTAATTAAAATTATTAATAATGGAGATAGAATTCCGGAAGTTGAGAGTTTTTCATCGGAAATTTCCTCCTCTTTTTGAATCTTTTTTCAGATTTTTGCTAGCACACATAGTAGTTGCGTTATTGCCAAAAAACTAAACCCCTTTTTTTAGGTTTTTGTTAGTAACAATTGTAATTTTATTTGCGGAACAAACAAAAAAGAACGCCTTTCTCAGAATAAAATCCCGAATCGAATATTTTCAGGATCCTTGTAACTATTTTTCGCAGGTTTTCAACTTCTTGACTAGACTAGAGCAAGTAGCACTGCGGCCCATAATTTATTCTCAGCCCGCTCTCATGTCTCACTAAAGACCAGGCAGTACTAAGGCTCAATGTGTGTAAACCAACGGGAAGTGATTCGTCCCATTGTAATTTTAGGACCCATATTGGGGTAATTAATTCAATGGGATCGAACAATCGTGCTAATCTGCTGAGCACCGGACGTTTTGTAATTTTTTTTGTATGATTTAAAGCTGAAATTATGGTAATTGGAAAACATGAATCAGAATTTCATTGCGATAAGGAATTGCTGAATTGCGGACGACGATAAAATTTAAATATTGAATCAGTAGTGCAGCTGGTTCTTGGCAATTCGGTCGAAATGCGGAAGATGTTGTGGCTCCTTTTCTTCGTCGCTGTCGTTGTGAGACAAAGTAATGGATTGAACTTTAATGAACTTTTCAAGGGTCCAAAACCTGGAGATGCCTATGGAAAACCTCCGAAAAAAAAACACGTTGTAAGTTTAAGACAGATTTCTGTTATTCGTTTTCAACAACTGTAGTAACAATTTGTTGCAGGACGTAGACTTGGATGTAATCGGAAATAGTTGTCAGAATATATGTAAAGACGTAATGGACAGAATAAAAGCAAAAAGCCAAGAGATCAGCTTTGAAGATGTCGATAACTTCCGTTGGAATTTCAATTGCTTCCACAACGCCGTTCGGGACCACTTGGGGGGAAGCGATGCCCGTGCGAAAGAAGCGATTTTAAAGTGGTGCCAAGAGGATTTTGTGAAAAAGGCGGAACTTTGTCACGTTTTCTAGAGATTTGTATATTTTGGATCTTTGTTCCGTATGATGATGCTTAATAAACTAGTTATGTTGGAGCTGATCAGGTGTTTTATGAGGGAAGATGGGATAAGAAACGGAAAAGAATGAAATGATCCTGTCAGTGGAGGAAAAGAAAAAAAGTTTTTGCTAGCATGTTTACCCTACTCTAAATTACGTAATTTAGATTCACAGCAGTTTAAAACAAGGTTGCGTCAATGTCGTGGAAAACCTTTTACAAAAAGTATTCCACGTATCACCGAAATCTCGTCGTGAATCCGCAAGTCTGCCAAGTGTGAAATGAACACAACCATGGCTCTGATTTATATTCATGAAATCGCCTTCGACCAACTTATCCTTGCTTCTGAATTTTCGAATTTTCTCTGGACACACGTTTGGACATTGGTGCCGTATTGCTTCCCAAGGAATTTCATCGATCGCTTTCTACAGAACCTATCAGTTACTTATTGTCCCAAACAGATTTCTTACCTACTCGCTGCGTTCGTTCCCGCTTTCCGTCAGCTTCTTTATTTATCGCCCGCTTTGGTTCTTCTCCAGGATCGTGTTTCTGCGGTTCCTCGTTCTTACCGATGACCGCTGCGACGAAGAACAGGTGAAACCAGATCTTCATTTTGATCGACTTGTGGCAAACTATTGGGGCTATGGGTGCTTTATCGTTCCAACAGGAAATTTCTTATCGCAATGCGATAATGACTCATTTTATGTGCTGGTTGGCAGATTAATGCACTCTTATAATATTGAATCTACCATAATAGTTACTACCCTTGACAAAATCAGTCAAGCAACTCCACTAACACAAAATCCCTACGTTAAGGCCGTTAAGTCACCACCACTCCCATTAAAATTCCCTAAAAGAGACCAAGCCATATTAATCGACATCTTACAAGATCAACTTCGCTTTTGCGACTATGTAATAGCAGTCGGAAGCTTAATAGGACCCAAAAACATAATCTCAGCATCAAGAATTGCCAATAACAGAATTTGCATTTTACGCTCGAACCAACAAATAAAGTAGACGACCTGGTCACTCAACACCAAAGAATTTTCATAGAAGATGAGGGATTCAAAATAAAGAGGAATCGAGCTACCAGCATCAATAGTTATAACACATGATGATACCACATTCAGAATTTTCTTCAGCTTCGAAGAACTCACATACTTTCTGTGCAAAGGCACAGGACACATATCCAACAAATGCACTGCAACACTGGCTCAAATACCACCACCTAATAACATCACAGCAATAATACCACCGATTAATCAAGAGGAAAACATACAAAATCAAACACCCTGTGATGAGCCTAGGCTCTTCCCGCCAACAATTTGAATTTAAACGTCAAATGAAATGTCAATGACGTTACCAAACGTCAGATTTGAAAATTTGAAACAAACCGCGAAATTTAAAAGGTTGGCCAGTGAATCGTGATCGTCTAGAGACAAAGACAGAAGAGCGGACCTACGTTGTGTTTTTTTTTGACAAGAACCTACCAGACCAGAACCAGGTTCTTTTAATGCAGGGGCGTATAGTCTGGGGGGCGGAGCGTAGAATAATAACACAAAATAATAATAACAGTCGAAATACCTACGGCCTCCAGACTCCTACTTCGTCGAGCCACCTACGCGTTTAACTGCCTGAACAATCCAAATCACCTCTTACACAAAGATATCTTACCTACCAGAAGACAAGGCCCACTCAGAGCTCACCACACCTCACCTCTCCCCTTCTGCGCCCGGATTCCCTATGATTTTCAATTATATTGGGAAACAACGATTTGCTCCCGACTATCCTCCCTACCAGCCTCCCCTTGGCTTCAATCTACCCCAATCACGACCTCCTCCTATCCAAATATGACAAACTAAATGTAAGCCCGCATTCGCCTGAAACCATACAACAGAAATTTTATGATATCCTACTCCATAACCAGGACCGTGAAATTATCTATAAAGATGCCTCAAAGACCCCCGAAGGGGTTGGCGCTGCGGTACTTCTCCCCAACAAAAAATCCTTACAATTCACAAGAAATAAAAATTGACTGACTCACTTGCTGCTCTACAATCCATCACTAATAACGCCCTGACTGTCAATATTAAAAATACTATTTTCATAACAACTGAAGCAGGCAAAGATGTTAAGTTCAACTTTACCCCATGTCATGTTGGCATCCGAGGTAACGAAGAAGTTGACGAAATTGCAAAATTTTCCATTGTGTCACCCCAAGCGAGGATAAAAAAGCCGCCACACTAACCGATATAAAGCTCTGGATCAAGGAACAAATTGACATAACTCGTCAAACGGAATGGAATCTGAGTAATCGACAGCTCCAGACAATAAAAGCCAACGTCCGCGAAAGTTTCCCCCTTCCTCCTGGAGTCTCCGAGTGAGTCACACTAAGATTTTTTTCTATCAAGGCTCAAATTCCCCATGGTGTAACGACTGTAAGTGCCCATCGACTGTATCCCACATCCTGACATCCTGCTTGAAGTCGACCCATCTCCGAGAAGAAATGGACATCTCCCCTCTTCTAAAGGACTCTCTAAATGGACCAACATCAAATAGTGTCTTGGAGCTCCTAAATAAAAAAAAAATGAAAACAGTAGCAAAGCTCGGAATAGTGTAATTGCATGGCTCCGGACGTGTGAAATATTGTTATGCCATTGTTTATTTATTTATTGTATCGTTTCCTAGTTCCCAAATTTTCTAGCACAGCTTCTAGCTCCTAGACTAAATAAAGAGCTAAGAACTGAGGTGGTCGTAACGGAGAAACTACAATCTGAGAAACTAGGATGTGAGGAATTAAGTAACTAGATATTCAGCAACAATGGGGACCAAGACCTAAGGGATTACGAAGAAAGAAACCAAATCTAGCAGCTGGGCGACTGGAGTCGGACAAAAGTAGCAATACCAAAAAATAACTCAGCCGTTAAGATCTTATAATGTTGGGAACTAGGAGCTCAAAAACTAGGAACTAAAGTAATAGAAACCAATGACTTGGGGAATTTGGAAATGGTAGATTAATTGAAGAATTAAGTGAAGAATTATGAACTGAAAAATTAAGAACACATCAGTCAAAAACTGAGGAATTGGAAGCACAAGAAATAAAAATTGAGGGAGCAAAAAACTGAAGTGTTTAGATATAAATAAAGAACTAAGAACTGAGGTAGTCGTAACGGAGAAACTATAAAACTATAAAAATTAGCCTTTACACCAAAATATATACTCAAATTTACATTTTTGACTCAACGGTTGACAAGCTGGTTCTGAATGACAACCATTTTCATATTGTTTCCAAATTTCGTTTCTAGTATTCCGCAGTTGTTCTTTCTGACTAAAAGCCATATGGTTCATGGCACCAGATGTGAATGCGGTGGGTGGGTGGGCCGCCGCATCTACAACCGACTGATTGACTAATGGTATTGGAATGACAACCATTTTTTGACTTGACAATTTTGAAAACGGATTGAACACGAGAGTGAGTTCTAGTTTTTAAAGGAAACAAATATTCAATATACATTTTTGTTACTTCTTATCCACTTAGTCAGTCAATGAGTATAGTGGATTGGGCGGCCCACCCGCCCACCGCACTCACAAACAGTGCCAGAACCATACGCTTTTTAGTCACAAAGAAACCTTACACTTACCAGTGATAAAAACCAATCCAAATTGGGTTTTACATCAAAATATATACTCAAATTTACATTTTTGACTCAACGGTTGACAAACTGGTTCGGAATGGCAACCATTTTCATATTGTATCCAAATTTCGTTTCTTGTATTCCACAGTTGTTCTTTCTGACTAAAAGCCATATGGTTCATGGCACCAGATGTGAATGCGGTGGGTGGGTGGGCCGCCGCATCTACAACCGACTGATTGACTAATGGTATTGGAATGACAACCATTTTTTGACTTGACAATTTTGAAAACGGATTGAACACGAGAGTGAGTTCTAGTTTTTAAAGGAAACAAATATTCAATATACATTTTTGTTACTTCTTATCCACTTAGTCAGTCAATGAGTATAGTGGATTGGGCGGCCCACCCGCCCACCGCACTCACAAACAGTGCCAGAACCATACGCTTTTTAGTCACAAAGAAACCTTACACTTACCAGTGATAAAAACCAATCCAAATTGGGTTTTACATCAAAATATATACTCAAATTTACATTTTTGACTCAACGGTTGACAAACTGGTTCGGAATGGCAACCATTTTCATATTGTATCCAAATTTCGTTTCTTGTATTCCGCAGTTGTTCTTTCTGACTAAAAGCCATATGGTTCATGGCACCAGATGTGAATGCGGTGGGTGGGTGGGCCGCCGCATCTACAACCGACTGATTGACTAATGGTATTGGAATGACAACCATTTTTTGACTTGACAATTTTGAAAACGGATTGAACACGAGAGTGAGTTCTAGTTTTTAAAGGAAACAAATATTCAATATACATTTTTGTTACTTCTTATCCACTTAGTCAGTCAATGAGTATAGTGGATTGGGCGGCCCACCCGCCCACCGCACTCACAAACAGTGCCAGAACCATACGCTTTTTAGTCACAAAGAAACCTTACACTTACCAGTGATAAAAACCAATCCAAATTGGGTTTTACATCAAAATATATACTCAAATTTACATTTTTGACTCAACGGTTGACAAACTGGTTCGGAATGGCAACCATTTTCATATTGTATCCAAATTTCGTTTCTTGTATTCCACAGTTGTTCTTTCTGACTAAAAGCCATATGGTTCATGGCACCAGATGTGAATGCGGTGGGTGGGTGGGCCGCCGCATCTACAACCGACTGATTGACTAATGGTATTGGAATGACAACCATTTTTTGACTTGAGAATTTTGAAAACGAATTGATCACGAGTGAGTTCTAATTTTTAAAGGAAAAAAATATTCAATATAATACGGTTGTTAGTTCTTATCGAATTAGTCAGTCGATGAGTATCAGCGTTTTAAGTTTCTCAGTTTTCTTAAAAAAATTATTTACGCTGGAAAAGAATTTAAAAAACCGTTTTATAACATTTAGTCAACAATATTTTTTATTAAAACGTTTCTCAGTTGACCAATCTGGCGCATTGTACAGTGAAATTCATTTTTCGGCAGCTTTTCGACCGGCAGGGCTCTCAGCATACAACTTCCTCCAAAAACCGATCCTCTCAGCGTCAGGGTTGGATTTGGGTACCAAAGTTTCCCCTATTTCCAAGTAGTCCAGGTTGGCACCACTGACTCTCTTCCACTCGACGTTCAACACCTTATCGTTTTTATCTGGCGTGGGATTCCCGAATTTCGCGACATTGGTCCAAAGTCGAACGAACCTGGTGAGACTGACATCTTCGATACTTTCTGGTCGGATGTTGGGAGTGGCAAAATGGGTGAAGAGATAGCCGAGGTCGTCACAGTGGGACACACCAGGAATTTCCACCTTCGCCCACTTCTTGAAGAAGTTCAGCTCAGTTTCGATGCTCATCTTGTATAAGTAGATGGGAGATTTTGAAGCACCCAGATGGGCTAGTATGGTGTCGTGGATACCGTAGACGAACTGCACGTCTGTGAGGAGCTGTAAGCATCGCAAATGTTTAGAGGTACCCAAAAAAGGGTATGCATACATCGATTTTTTTGCTGATGTTCTTTTCAGACGGCTCTTCATCTCCAAAGTAAAAGTTCTTGATCTTGGCCACAACTAGTTGAGCTTCTGCATTTCCTTCAGAGTACCCAAAGGCCCACGGAAGGGAGCGGTAGTTGGGGCCCCAGAATATTTTTTAAAACTTCAAAGAAAATGCCTTCACTGGTCGTGTAGCCCAACATGAACGGCACCTGGTTGAACCTTCCAGACAAGATGATGTTTATGGGATCATCGGGCAAAAACGCCTCTTCCGAGTTCCTCTCGACGACCACACACACAGGTCGCTGTGCACTTGGTACAAAAACCTACAACTTACTTTAAACCAACACCCATCTACAGAAATATCCATACTAACTTCAGCAAGTTTCGTCTGAATTTCTAGTATTTCTTCCTTGGATTTGGCAAGTAATGCGTTATAAATGGTCCTTTCGTCAGCACCTTCTAGCTCTAACAACTTTGCCATGTCTTTGCCTCCTTTGGGAGTAGTAACCCACGGGTTCAGAGCGCATCCACTCTGGGCTATAGCTCTGTGGAATAAACCCCTGGACATTGGCGACAACACATGGAGGTGCACGGAGGCTCCACCTGCACTCTCCCCGAAGATGGTGACGTTGTTGGGGTCCCCTCCGAACTGGCGAATGTTTTTCTGGACCCACCTCAGGGCCATGACCTGGTCTTTCATTCCGGCATTGCCGGGGACGCCAAGAGATGGATCCTCGAAGTGCAGGAAGCCTTTAAAATTTATGTGACAAACATACAGACAAATTAATCAACTTACCAAAAATTGCAAGCCTGTAATTAATGGTTACCAGCACCACCTCCTCGGTCATCAGAAAGTGGGGGCCGTACAGGTCCTCATTTCCAGATCCAAAAAGGAAGCCCCCTCCATGGATCCAAAAGAGTACCGGTCGTGATCCAGTCAGCTGAAATACCCGCAATAGAAACAGACACACAATCAATTTATTGCGGTTACGCTCTTGGTATAGACGTTCAAAAACAAGCAGTCTTCGCTGCCGGAAATCTGGAACTCCCGGAGTAGATCAGGGGAGTAGCATTGGTCTCTTTCCTTGGTAGCGTCGTAGATGCCAGACCAATTATCTGGTGGTACTGGAGGCTGGAAAGTACCGTTTTAAGAGAGTCAAGAAACTTATTGTTAAATACCTTAAATCTGAGTTCGCCTGTGGGTGGTTTGGCATAGGGGATGCCCTGGAACTTGAAAAAGTGACTGCCTCGAATGTCCTTGTCAGTGGTACCTCGGAGAGTGCCCTGTTCGATGGTCACTTGCGGTTGCTGCGACATTTCGGTACTGTCTACGATGTTTGTGGTGAAGGGTAAATGAGAAGCGATAATTTTGGATTTCATACATAATAATGTAAAAATGCTTAGTATCGTTGACCTGTTAACACTTAATCTTGCATACATATTTATATTGTTTGAGCAATTAATTAAGATACCAAGACTGAGAGAGACGTCCGACATAATTCTTGGCTTTGCGATAACACGATGGTATAAATAGAACAAGCAGTAACAAGAATATAACTTTCTCAACTGTCGGTGGTTTATTTTAATTTATCTGATTTTAATCTTTGAATTATTTTTCTTTCATTAATTGATTTGACTGACCAAAAGGTCTACAGGTGGCTGGTTCCCAAGTTCCTTCGTTTCCCAGTTTTCTACTTCACTGGTTTACTAATTTTCCAGGTATTTTATTTTCTCAATTACTACATACTATATATACTAGCCGTACCCGCGAGATCCTTCGGATATATTTGATGTGACATTCGCCGATTTTTCCAACTCGGTCCGTCACAGAATTAAAAACGTCGATGAACGTGCGTGGCTATGATATTGTACCATTCCAACGTATTCAATTCATTGAGATTGAGTCATTCAGGTGAGGTAGATGATATCGGGTAACGCTAAATGGTTTTGGCACCTTTGGTCTGTCTTATTTACACAGCCGTATTCAGCTCTACCTTTACCTCTGGGTGGTAACGGAAAAAACTATTTTACAGATACAGAATCCGGATGAAATGTTACTGTCGCGCTTGGCTGCAGGCATTTATAATGATACAAATCCATACAGTGACGTATACCCATGTAATATTATATGTAGATATAAACACACAAATCCATACAGGCAACACGCGCTACTACTATATTTACATGCGTAAACGACTATGGGACAGACAGCAAAAAATCCGCCATGAATTTCTTCTTTCTCTCTCTCTGGCCCCAACCTCGACGATAAAAAAAGTACCCGAGCTGCTGCCCCGCCGCGCACTGCCACTTGTGAAATTGATGAAAAAAAAACAATTAAAAGATTGTTATTGTTTATTCAAGGTGTTATCACAAAGCCAAGAATTATGTCAGACGTCTCGCTCAGTGTTATTGGTATCTTAATTACTCAACCAGTATATATGCGAGATAATGTGTTTACAAGTTCGCTCGCGACCATACTAATTACAAGGCTCCTAATTTAACCTTCACGACAAACATCGCAAATAGTACCAAAATGTCGCAACACCCGCAAGTGACCATCGAACAGGGTACTCTCCGAGGTACCACTGACGAGGACATTCGAGGCAGTCCCTTCTTCAAGTTCCAGGGCATCCCCTACGCCAAACCACCCATAGGAGAGCTCAGATTTAAGGTATTAAAGTATAAGTTTCTTGACCCTATTAAAACGGTACTTTCCAGCCTCCAGAACCACCCGAGACTTGGTCAGGCATCTACGACGCTACCAAGGAGAGAGACCAGTGCTACTCCCCTGACGTACTCCGGGAGTTCCAAATTTCCGGCAGCGAAGACTGCTTGTTTTTGAACGTCTATACCAAGAGCGTAACCGAAATAAATTGATTGTGCTTTCTGGTTCTATCGTGGGTATTTGCAGCGGACTGGATCACGACCGGTACTTTTTTGGATCCATGGAGGGAGCTTCATTTTTGGATCTGGAAATGAAGACTTGTACGGCCCCCACTTTCTGATGACTGAGGATGTGGTGCTGGTAACCATCAATTACAGGCTTGCAATTTTTGGTAAGTTAATATAGAAAGGGGAGAGAGAGGGAGAGAAAGAGGAGATGCCTCGGGTGAGAAAGGGCGAAAAAGGAGAGGAATTGTCTAAAGACCTAGAACAGAAAAGAATTAAAAGCTCAGAGAGAGGAACCACCAAAAGCGGAGAAGGAAGAAACAGACATTTCAAAAAATAAGGAGAAACAGGGAGAAAATAAAAACGTGGAGAGTGAAAGAAGATAAGAGAGAAAACGTAAAAATCGTTTACCTACAAGTTTCCACAACAAAAAGAGACGAATTGAGGACGTCTCGAGCACGAAATTATTAAGTGAAAGAGTAAGAATGAGAGAAAACTAAGAAAGAAAGGGAGATATAAAGAATAGCATGAAAGTGTAGAAAGGGAGAATGAGATACAAGGGCAAAAGATGAGAGAAATAGTAGAGAGTATGGCAAGAGAGAGATAATCACATAATTTTTAAAGGCTTCCTGCACTTCGAGGATCCCTCTCTTGGCGTCCCCGGCAATGCCGGAATGAAAGACCAGGTCACGGCCTTGAGGTGGGTCCAGAAGAACATTAGCCAGTTCGGAGGGGACCCCAACAACGTCACTATCTACGGGGAAGGTGCGGGTGGAGCCTCCGTGCACCTCCATGTATTGTCGCCCATGTCCAAAGGCTTATTCCACAGAGCTATAGCCCAGAGTGGATGCGCTCTGAACTCGTGGGTGACTACTCCCAAAGGAGGCAAAGACTTGGCGAAGTTGTTAGAGCTAGAAGGTGCTGACGAAAAGACCATCTACAACGTATTACATGCCAAATCCAAAGAAGAAATACTAGAAATTCAGATGAAACTTGCCGAAGTTAGTATGGATATTTCTGTAGATGTGTTGGTTTAAAGTGCTTTGTAGAGTTTTGTACCAAGTGTACAGCGGCCTGTGAGTGTGGTCGTCGAGAAGAACTCGAAAGAGGCGTTTTTGCCCGATGAACCCATAAACATCATCTTGTCTGGAAGGTTCAACCAGGTGCCGTTCATGTTGGGCTACACCACCCGTGACGGTATGTGCTTTGAAATTTTTAAAAATATCCAAGGGCCTCAACCACCACTGTATGAGACTTGCATTCCGTGGGCATTTGGTTACCCAGAAGGCAGCGCGGAAGCCCAACTAGTTGTAGCCAAGATCAAGAACTTCTGCTTTGGAGACGAAGAGCCGTCTGAAAAGACCGTGAGCAAAAAATTCGATGTATGTATACTCCTTTTGGTACCTCTAAATTTTACCCTTACGCTTACAGCTCCTCTCAGACGTGCAGTTCGTCTATGGTATCTACAACACCATACTAGCCCACCTGGGTGCCTCCAAAGCCCCCATCTACTTATACAAGATGAGCATAGAAACTGAGCTGAACTTCTTCAAGAAGCTGGCGAAGGTGGAACTTCCGATCGTGTCCCACTGTGACGACATCGGCTATCTCTTCACCCATTTTGCCACCCCCAAAATCCGACCGGAAGGTCTCGATGATTTGAGTCTCACCAGATTCGTTCGACTTTGGACCAATTTCGCCAAATTCGGGAATCCGACCCCAGATAAAAACGATAAGGTGTTGAACGTCGAGTGGAAGCGAGTCAGTGGTGTCAACCTGGACTACTTGGAAATAGGGCAAACCTTGGTACCCAAATCCAACCCTGACCCTGAGAGGATCGGTTTTTGGAAGAAATTGTATGCTGAGAAAACAAATTGATTGTGGAGTCAGAGAAAATAGTTTTGATGAGCAAGAGTTTTGATTTCTTTGCTCCGTGTAGGAGAAAAATAAAAAAAAATAATATAGGCTTTATTAAAAAATAGATCTCGTAGCGCAAATTTTTCATATTTTGATTTTTCCTTTTAATATTAGTAATGTACTTTCAGCACCGTCTAGCGGATTAGAAACACACCATTCCTTGTCACGGTTTCGCCTTAAGGCTGCAAACGAAAATTAAAAAGCAATTTTATTGCTAACCCGAGTGTTCACATAGGATGACGTGATTTTTCCAGAACGACGCGACGGTTGCGCCGGAAGCATGAGGTCATCATTCCAGAACGTTTTCTAGACAGAAGGAATCGAGGACACTTGGAGGGACGAACGACGTGACCAGGACGAGCAGTGAACAAGAAGTCAGATATTGTGGCTAGTTTCAATAGTTCATTTTGATAAAAAAAAAACTTTTAATCCACGAACTCGTCCGGCTCAGGCCAATGTCGTTTTATAAGTGTGGTTTCCTTTATAATAGATAATGTATTTCTGTGTTTGACATCAAGAAACTTGTTTATTCTTTTTTTTATTCATCCATCACTGTCGTGTTTACATGTTTTTTCGCTTTTTAAAAACACCAATTTTAACAGATTGCTCATGTCAGCGTTCTCCACATTCATTTGTTCCATTAATAATTGTGACCCTTATTACTGACACAATACGGCTCCCATTGAAGTGAATCAACAATTATTTCTATAAACTAGTCATTCCAGCTCACAATGCGCCAATTTCAATGTGAAGGTTATTATTGGTAGTTAAATGGAACTAATAATCGCGACGAACCTTGGATCTTCAGTGTGCGCAGTGCAGTCACGCTGACGGGATGTCTCCGGAAGTGACCGTAGAGCAGGGGAGGCTCCGGGGGTCCACCGGGAGGGATGCCGGAGGAAAGGAGTTTTTAAAATTCCAGGGAATCCCCTATGCGAAACCGCCCTTCGGTCAGCTGAGATTTAAGGTGAAGGGAGTAGACGTGCTGCTTTCGGTAAACAGAGTCTTCCAGGCTCCCGTTCCTGTCGAAAAATGGGATGGAGTTCTGGATGCAACCAAGGAGAGGGATATCTGCTACTCCAGGAACCCCTTTCGAGGGATGGAACTGGCAGGGAGTGAGGACTGCCTTTTCTTGAATGTCTACACCCAGAGAGTAAGCACGACGACATTATTTGAAGACTTTTTAATAGCGATATCAGCTTCCAGAAACTCAAGAAGATGTGCGCCCAGTGCTCTTCTGGATCCACGGCGGCGGCTTCGTCTTTGGCTTCGGCAACGAGTCTCTATACGGGCCAGACTTCCTCCTCGTTGAAGACGTGGTACTGGTCACCATCAACTATCGGCTGGGATTTTTTGGTAACCCATTTAGTTGTGTCCAAATTCGATTACCGCTCTTTCGATAGGGTTTCTGAGCTTTGAGGACCCAAGTCTGGACGTTCCCGGAAACGCGGGGTTGAAAGACCAAGTCATGGCCTTGCGATGGGTGCAGAATAACATCAGACAGTTTGGAGGCGACCCCGACAACGTCACCATTTTTGGTCAGAGTGCTGGGGCCTCTGCTGTACATCTGCTTATGTTGTCGCCCATGGGGAAGGGCCTCTTTCATAGGGCCATCGCTCAGAGCGGATGTGCTTTGAACCCGTGGGTGTACGGCAATGGGGGCTCCAAGATGGTGGCCAAGGCTCTTGGGTTGCAGGACGAAAGATCCGTCTACGAGGCTTTGATGTCGAAGACAACAGAGGAAGTGATGGCCATCCAAGAAGGATTTCCTGACGTGAGTAGTACTCGAGACAATCTTTACTACATTTTAAGCAGTTTTTCCTACCAAACGAGCTGCGACCTGTGGGTCTGGTAATTGAAAAGAACTCCAGTGAACCATTTCTCGAAGAAGACCCTTTGAAGATACTCTCATCCGGTAAATTCACCAAGGTCCCGTTCTTAACAGGCTACACCTCAAGAGAAGGCATGTGCTTCGAGCTCTTTAAGGTACCGGGCATGCCCGAACCCGACATCAAAACACTGGTACCGTGGTTCTTCAAATACAACCCCGAAGAAGTAGAACTGGTCGCCCAAAAGATCCAGGACTTTTATTTCGGCAACTCCAACGATCCTCTCGACCAAAAATTCGACGTAAGTTTCAATATCCCACTTGAGTTTAGTTAATGGCTTCTTGCAGCTACTGACGGACTGCCAGTTCCTCCACGGTCTCCACCTGACCATTCTCACCTTATTAAAGCACCTCGACGCCCCTTTATACCTCTACAAGGTCACAATTGAGACAGAGTTGAACTTCTTGAAGAAGTTCCTGAAGATAGAGCGGCCCGGTGTTTCTCATTGCGACGACAACGGCTACCTTTTCAAGACCTTCGCCACTCCCGAGGTCGAGCCGGGAAGCGTCGAGGACGTTGCTTCCGGGAGATTTGTGAAGATGTGGACCAACTTTGCGAAGTGCGGAAATCCCAGTACCGAGGCTGTAAGCTGGGAGCCTGTCGTTGGGGAGGATCTTGAGTATTTGGAGATCGGTGGCGAGTGGAAGATGGAAAGCAACCCGGATTTCGAGAGGATGAAGTTCTGGAAGGACTTGTGGGTTAAGAGTCCTGGTGCAGGGGCGGGTAGTTTCACTGAGTGAATAAATACATACGTAGTTGTGGTGTTTAAGTAAGAAAATAGATTACTGGTTGCATACTTGATCCTTTATTAAATTAATGTCGTTTCCTCTCGTTATCTTGCGAGTGTGATAAACAACAATTATATCAATCGATTCGTACACACCAACAAACCACTGCAAAATTAATTCGCAGCATTACCATAACAAGAGCGATGCCATAAATAACCGCTGACACCCATATTAATTACCATAGAAATTCGCACTTGTGGGCATTCACCAGCCCACAGAAATGGCTTCGGGAACGCATTATTGACACAAATCCGACGACATCACAAAAAACCAACTACTTATCGGCGATTACAATAAATTTGCATTGCAGATGTTGAGGTAAACCACCTTACTCGCCACCTCCCCCCCCCACCGCCAGAGTGTCGCTAGGTATCTCCCACGACGTCTAGATAAGAAGCTAACGAAATAATTAGATTACAAAACAAGTCGTAATTTTATCTCCGTTATCAATATTGCTTTCCAGGTTTTACACCTGTCCAGTCGTATTTCACACTCGGTTTACAACGGTGTTTTTTCTGCGAGTCACGCGTAAGTCCTGTGTTTATCAGTCTGTGTGTGAGGGGGACCCCACGAACTGTCGGTTTTGTCTTTTGGTCCTTATCCGGCTCTGATTTCACCGTTTTGTGTATATTGTGTAACTTTTGATTAATAACAAAATAATATCAAGTAAGATAAAAACGCCTAAAATTTAGGATATGACTTTGGAATCTTCAACAGAATTTTTTTTGCTCGTGACCCATGTGATGACCCCCCAAAATGTTCCAGCCATATAAACACATTGTTCAGTTTGACAATAATAACAATTTGCAGCCAATTAGTTCCATTTACAATTTGCTATCATTTCATCGGATTGACAATCTAGTTCTCCGGGGTGTAACATGCATTAATACGATTTAACAATTCAGGTGTACAATGGGTGTAACGTTATCTAATCTCATTGCAACTGTGAGCGTTTTGATGATTACAGCAATTTACATTAAACAAATACAACGAAACGAAACGACGAATTGGCTAAAGAAAAGGTTCATGGGCAAATTGGAGTTAAACAAAATCTTTCTATTCTCTCCATTCTTCTTTTTCACTTTTTGTTCCGTATTTATGTACTTCCAGACTTCTGTGTTCTGTGGTGATTGATCTAATCTCTTCTTACAAGTGTCTTTGTATTTATGTAGGTGCGCCCGGTATTTTTCTCTCATTTCTCCATTTCCTCATTTGCTTTTTGGCTAGTCCTTTCATTTCATTACATCGTTTGTCTCAGCCTCTGTTTCTTCCGATTCTTTCTCGTACTTTTACTTCTATTTTCTTTGTTGACATCGCTTCTTTTATTCTTCTTTCATTCCTGTTTCGGTATCTGTTTGTTTTCCGTCTTCTCTTCGCTTTCGCTCTTATCCTTTTTTCGTATCTCTATTTCTTTGTTTGATAAATGTTGTTTATGAAAATTTTTGATCCTGTTCTCAGTTTTCTCAGTCCCTGTTATTTTCACTTCTGTTTTCAACTCTTCTCCAATTCTCTTCTCGACTTTTTGGCCCGTGCTTTGCCCCGTCTCTTTTAGTCTCAGCCCTATCATTACTATTTTAAGTCTTCTTTCGTCTCTTTCTTTTTCTTCCGTCTTCGTGTCCATCTGTATACTGATCTTCTTTTCTCGGAAGATTTTCTCTTCTCTCCATCCTTTCTCTGCTTCATTTCGTTGTCGTTCCTCAGCTCTCTCATTTCTTTCATCCATCTTTTCCTCCATCTTCTCTACCATTTTCAGTCTAACCTCTTCTTCATTTGTGCTCTGGTGCTCTTAATGTTTTCTTGCTTCTGAGCTTTCTTCCAGCCCAATTTTCCTATACACTGTGTCGTGTTAGCCAAAGAAATTAGAGAGACCAAAAAGACCAAAGGGACCAGAGGGACTAATCGGACTAACTTTTTCTACTTTTCCCTTTTCATTTTATCTTTTAGTGAATCCAGTAGATCTATTTATGCTGTTTTGAAGAAAATTTAGGATTTTCTGAATCATGATCCCTTTATTCCTCTTGAAAATTGAGAGTTAAGAGACAAAAAAGACCAAAAAAACCAAACAGACCAAAAAGACCAAAAAGACCTAAATGACCAAATAGACCAAAGAGACCAAAGAGACCAAAGAAACTAAAGAGACCAAAAGGACCAAAGGGACTAAGAAGACTAAAGAGACTAAACAGAATAAAGAGAATTTAAATTTTGAGTCTCTTTCCACAAGTTCCTCACAATTCCTGTTTGTTCTCTTGTTTGTCAAATAAAAATTAGGCACTTTGGAATTAGGAGTGTGTTTCAAATTGTCTTAAATCTCTTGGCATTCTCATCCAAAACATACTTGCAAATTTTCTAATTTCCAAAAAATAAATTTAAATTTTGAGTCTCTTTCCACAAGTTCCTCACAATTCCTGTTTGTTCTCTTGTTTTTTTTTTTTTAAGAACAAAACAATTGTCTGGATCACTTTTGGTGGTAGATAACTACTTTTAATCAGTTTTTCCCTAAAACACCAAAAACAATTTTATTATAACTGCCAACGCACGTTTCGCCAACAATGTTGGCATCATCAGGGCGATGAGTAAACTCTGAGATGATGCCAACATTGTTGGCGAAACGTGCGTTGGCAGTTATAATAAAATTGTTTTTGGTGTTTTAGGGAAAAACTGATTAAATGTAGTTCTCTTGTTTGTCAAATAAAAATTAGGCACTTTGGAATTAGGAGTGTGTTCAAAAATGTCTTAAATCTCGTGGCATTCTCATCCCGAACATACTTGCAAATTTTCTAATTTCCAAAAAATTAATTTAAATTTTGAGTCTTTCCACAAGTTCCTTACAATTTCTGTTTGTTCTCTTGTTTGTCAAATAAAAATTAGGCACTTTGGAATTAGGAGCGTGTTCCAAAATGTCTTAAATCTATTGGCATTCTCATCCCAAACATACTTGAAAATTTTCTAATTTCTAAAAAATAAATTTAAATTTTGAGTCTCTTTCCACAAGTTCCTTACAATTCCTGTTTGTTCTCTTGTTTGTTAAATAAAAATTAGGCACTTTGGAATTAGGAGTGTGTTCCAAAATGTCTTAAATCTCTTGGCATTCTCATCCCAAACATACTTGCAAATTTTCTAATTTCCAAAAAATTAATCTAAATTTTGAGTCTCTTTCCACAAGTTGCTTACAATTCCTGTTTCTTCTCTTGTTTGTTAAATAAAAATTAGGCACTTTGGAATTAGGGGTGTGTTCCAAAATGTCTTAAATCTCTTGGCATTCTCATCCCAAACGTACTTGCAAATTTTCTAATTTCCAAAAAATAAATTTAAATTTTGAGTCTCTTTCCACAAGTTCCTCACAATTCCTGTTTGTTCTCTTGTTTGTCAAATACAAATTAGGCACTTTAGAATTTGGAGTGTGTTCCAAAATGTCTTAAATCTATTGGCATTCTCATCCCAAACATACTTGCAAATTTTCTAATTTCCAAAAAATAAATTTAAATTTTGAGTCTCTTTCCACAAGTTCCTCACAATTCCTGTTTGTTCTCTTGTTTGTCAAATAAAAATTAGGCACTTTGGAATTAGGAGTGTGTTCCAAAATGTCTTCAATCTCGTGGCATTCTCATCCCAAACATAGTTGCAAATTTTCTAATTTCCAAAAAATAAATTTGAATTTTGAGTCTCTTTCCACAAGTTCCTCACAATTCCTGTTTGTTCTCTTGTTTGTCAAATAAAAATTAGGCACTTTGGAATTAGGAGTGTGTTCCAAAATGTCTTAAATCTCTTGGCATTCTCATCCCAAACATACTTGCAAATTTTCTAATTTCCAAAAAATTAATCTAAATTTTGAGTCTCTTTCCACAAGTTGCTTACAATTCCTGTTTCTTCTCTTGTTTGTTAAATAAAAATTAGGCACTTTGGAATTAGGGGTGTGTTCCAAAATGTCTTAAATCTCTTGGCATTCTCATCCCAAACGTACTTGCAAATTTTCTAATTTCCAAAAAATAAATTTGAATTTTGAGTCTCTTTCCACAAGTTCCTCACAATTCCTGTTTGTTCTCTTGTTTGTCAAATAAAAATTAGGCACCTTGGAATTAGGAGTGTGTTTCAAATTGTCTTAAATCTCTTGACATTCTCATCCAAAACATACTTGCAAATTTTCTAATTTCCAAAAAATAAATTTAAATTTTGAGTCTCTTTCCACAAGTTCCTCACAACTCCTGTTTGTTCTCTTGTTTTTTTTTTTTTTTTTCAAGAACAAAACAATTGTCTGGATCACTTTTGGTGGTAGATAACTACTTTTAATCAGTTTTTCCCTAAAACACCAAAAACAATTTTATTATAACTGCCAACGCACGTTTCGCCAACAATGTTGGCATCATCAGGGCGATGAGTAAACTCTGAGATGATGCCAACATTGTTGGCGAAACGTGCGTTGGCAGTTATAATAAAATTGTTTTTGGTGTTTTAGGGAAAAACTGATTAAAAGTAGTTCTCTTGTTTGTCAAATAAAAATTAGGCACTTTGGAATTAGGAGTGTGTTCAAAAATGTCTTAAATCTTGTGGCATTCTCATCCCGAACATACTTGCAAATTTTCTAATTTCCAAAAAATTAATTTAAATTTTGAGTCTTTCCACAAGTTCCTTACAATTTCTGTTTGTTCTCTTGTTTGTCAAATAAAAATTAGGCACTTTGGAATTAGGAGTGTGTTCCAAAATGTCTTAAATCTATTGGCATTCTCATCCCAAACGTACTTGAAAATTTTCTAATTTCTAAAAAATAAATTTAAATTTTGAGTCTCTTTCCACAAGTTCCTTACAATTCCTGTTTGTTCTCTTGTTTGTTAAATAAAAATTAGGCACTTTGGAATTAGGAGTGTGTTTCAAATTGTCTTAAATCTCTTGGCATTCTCATCCCAAACATACTTGCAAATTTTCTAATTTCCAAAAAATTAATCTAAATTTTGAGTCTCTTTCCACAAGTTGTTTACAATACCTGTTTCTTCTCTTGTTTGTCAAATAAAAATTAGGCACTTTGGAATTAGGAGTGTGTTCCAAAATGTCTTAAATCTCTTGGCATTCTCATCCCAAACATACTTGCAAATTTTCTAATTTCCAAAAAATTAATCTAAATTTTGAGTCTCTTTCCACAAGTTCCTCACAATTCCTGTTTGTTCTCTTGTTTGTCAAATAAAAATTAGGCACTTTGGAATTAGGAGTGTGTTCCAAAATGTCTTCAATCTCGTGGCATTCTCATCCCAAACATAGTTGCAAATTTTCTAATTTCCAAAAAATAAATTTGAATTTTGAGTCTCTTTCCACAAGTTCCTCACAATTCCTGTTTGTTCTCTTGTTTGTCAAATAAAAATTAGGCACCTTGGAATTAGGAGTGTGTTTCAAATTGTCTTAAATCTCTTGGCATTCTCATCCAAAACATACTTGCAAATTTTCTAATTTCCAAAAAATAAATTTAAATTTTGAGTCTCTTTCCACAAGTTCCTCACAACTCCTGTTTGTTCTCTTGTTTTTTTTTTTCAAGAACAAAACAATTGTCTGGATCACTTTTGGTGGTAGATAACTACTTTTAATCAGTTTTTCCCTAAAACACCAAAAACAATTTTATTATAACTGCCAACGCACGTTTCGCCAACAATGTTAGCATCATCAGGGCGATGAGTAAACTCTGAGATGATGCCAACATTGTTGGCGAAACGTGCGTTGGCAGTTATAATAAAATTGTTTTTGGTGTTTTAGGGAAAAACTGATTAAAAGTAGTTCTCTTGTTTGTCAAATAAAAATTAGGCACTTTGGAATTAGGAGTGTGTTCAAAAATGTCTTAAATCTCGTGGCATTCTCATCCCGAACATACTTGCAAATTTTCTAATTTCCAAAAAATTAATTTAAATTTTGAGTCTTTCCACAAGTTCCTTACAATTTCTGTTTGTTCTCTTGTTTGTCAAATAAAAATTAGGCACTTTGGAATTAGGAGCGTGTTCCAAAATGTCTTAAATCTATTGGCATTCTCATCCCAAACATACTTGAAAATTTTCTAATTTCTAAAAAATAAATTTAAATTTTGAGTCTCTTTCCACAAGTTCCTTACAATTCCTGTTTGTTCTCTTGTTTGTTAAATAAAAATTAGGCACTTTGGAATTAGGAGTGTGTTCCAAAATGTCTTAAATCTCTTGGCATTCTCATCCCAAACATACTTGCAAATTTTCTAATTTCCAAAAAATTAATCTAAATTTTGAGTCTCTTTCCACAAGTTGCTTACAATTCCTGTTTCTTCTCTTGTTTGTTAAATAAAAATTAGGCACTTTGGAATTAGGGGTGTGTTCCAAAATGTCTTAAATCTCTTGGCATTCTCATCCCAAACGTACTTGCAAATTTTCTAATTTCCAAAAAATAAATTTAAATTTTGAGTCTCTTTCCACAAGTTCCTCACAATTCCTGTTTGTTCTCTTGTTTGTCAAATACAAATTAGGCACTTTAGAATTTGGAGTGTGTTCCAAAATGTCTTAAATCTATTGGCATTCTCATCCCAAACATACTTGCAAATTTTCTAATTTCCAAAAAATAAATTTAAATTTTGAGTCTCTTTCCACAAGTTCCTCACAATTCCTGTTTGTTCTCTTGTTTGTCAAATAAAAATTAGGCACTTTGGAATTAGGAGTGTGTTCCAAAATGTCTTCAATCTCGTGGCATTCTCATCCCAAACATAGTTGCAAATTTTCTAATTTCCAAAAAATAAATTTGAATTTTGAGTCTCTTTCCACAAGTTCCTCACAATTCCTGTTTGTTCTCTTGTTTGTCAAATAAAAATTAGGCACTTTGGAATTAGGAGTGTGTTCCAAAATGTCTTAAATCTCTTGGCATTCTCATCCCAAACATACTTGCAAATTTTCTAATTTCCAAAAAATTAATCTAAATTTTGAGTCTCTTTCCACAAGTTGCTTACAATTCCTGTTTCTTCTCTTGTTTGTTAAATAAAAATTAGGCACTTTGGAATTAGGGGTGTGTTCCAAAATGTCTTAAATCTCTTGGCATTCTCATCCCAAACGTACTTGCAAATTTTCTAATTTCCAAAAAATAAATTTGAATTTTGAGTCTCTTTCCACAAGTTCCTCACAATTCCTGTTTGTTCTCTTGTTTGTCAAATAAAAATTAGGCACCTTGGAATTAGGAGTGTGTTTCAAATTGTCTTAAATCTCTTGACATTCTCATCCAAAACATACTTGCAAATTTTCTAATTTCCAAAAAATAAATTTAAATTTTGAGTCTCTTTCCACAAGTTCCTCACAACTCCTGTTTGTTCTCTTGTTTTTTTTTTTTTTTTTTCAAGAACAAAACAATTGTCTGGATCACTTTTGGTGGTAGATAACTACTTTTAATCAGTTTTTCCCTAAAACACCAAAAACAATTTTATTATAACTGCCAACGCACGTTTCGCCAACAATGTTGGCATCATCAGGGCGATGAGTAAACTCTGAGATGATGCCAACATTGTTGGCGAAACGTGCGTTGGCAGTTATAATAAAATTGTTTTTGGTGTTTTAGGGAAAAACTGATTAAAAGTAGTTCTCTTGTTTGTCAAATAAAAATTAGGCACTTTGGAATTAGGAGTGTGTTCAAAAATGTCTTAAATCTTGTGGCATTCTCATCCCGAACATACTTGCAAATTTTCTAATTTCCAAAAAATTAATTTAAATTTTGAGTCTTTCCACAAGTTCCTTACAATTTCTGTTTGTTCTCTTGTTTGTCAAATAAAAATTAGGCACTTTGGAATTAGGAGTGTGTTCCAAAATGTCTTAAATCTATTGGCATTCTCATCCCAAACGTACTTGAAAATTTTCTAATTTCTAAAAAATAAATTTAAATTTTGAGTCTCTTTCCACAAGTTCCTTACAATTCCTGTTTGTTCTCTTGTTTGTTAAATAAAAATTAGGCACTTTGGAATTAGGAGTGTGTTCCAAAATGTCTTAAATCTCTTGGCATTCTCATCCCAAACATACTTGCAAATTTTCTAATTTCCAAAAAATTAATCTAAATTTTGAGTCTCTTTCCACAAGTTCCTCACAATTCCTGTTTGTTCTCTTGTTTGTCAAATAAAAATTAGGCACTTTGGAATTAGGAGTGTGTTCCAAAATGTCTTCAATCTCGTGGCATTCTCATCCCAAACATAGTTGCAAATTTTCTAATTTCCAAAAAATAAATTTGAATTTTGAGTCTCTTTCCACAAGTTCCTCACAATTCCTGTTTGTTCTCTTGTTTGTCAAATAAAAATTAGGCACCTTGGAATTAGGAGTGTGTTTCAAATTGTCTTAAATCTCTTGGCATTCTCATCCAAAACATACTTGCAAATTTTCTAATTTCCAAAAAATAAATTTAAATTTTGAGTCTCTTTCCACAAGTTCCTCACAACTCCTGTTTGTTCTCTTGTTTTTTTTTTTCAAGAACAAAACAATTGTCTGGATCACTTTTGGTGGTAGATAACTACTTTTAATCAGTTTTTCCCTAAAACACCAAAAACAATTTTATTATAACTGCCAACGCACGTTTCGCCAACAATGTTAGCATCATCAGGGCGATGAGTAAACTCTGAGATGATGCCAACATTGTTGGCGAAACGTGCGTTGGCAGTTATAATAAAATTGTTTTTGGTGTTTTAGGGAAAAACTGATTAAAAGTAGTTCTCTTGTTTGTCAAATAAAAATTAGGCACTTTGGAATTAGGAGTGTGTTCAAAAATGTCTTAAATCTTGTGGCATTCTCATCCCGAACATACTTGCAAATTTTCTAATTTCCAAAAAATTAATTTAAATTTTGAGTCTTTCCACAAGTTCCTTACAATTTCTGTTTGTTCTCTTGTTTGTCAAATAAAAATTAGGCACTTTGGAATTAGGAGTGTGTTCCAAAATGTCTTAAATCTATTGGCATTCTCATCCCAAACGTACTTGAAAATTTTCTAATTTCTAAAAAATAAATTTAAATTTTGAGTCTCTTTCCACAAGTTCCTTACAATTCCTGTTTGTTCTCTTGTTTGTTAAATAAAAATTAGGCACTTTGGAATTAGGAGTGTGTTTCAAATTGTCTTAAATCTCTTGGCATTCTCATCCCAAACATACTTGCAAATTTTCTAATTTCCAAAAAATTAATCTAAATTTTGAGTCTCTTTCCACAAGTTGTTTACAATACCTGTTTCTTCTCTTGTTTGTTAAATAAAAATTAGGTACTTTGGAATTAGGAGTGTGTTCCAAAATGTCTTAAATCTATTGGCATTCTCATCCCAAACATACTTGAAAATTTTCTAATTTCCAAAAAATAAATTTAAATTTTAAGTCTCTTTCCACAAGTTCCTTACAATTTCTGTTTGTTCTCTTGTTTGTCAAATAAAAATTAGGCACTTTGGAATTAAGAGTGTGTTCCAAAATGTCTTAAATCTCTTAGCATTCTCATCCCAAACATACTTGCAAATTTTCTAATTTCCAAAAAATAAATTTGAATTTTGAGTCTCTTTCCACAAGTTCCTTACAATTCCTGTTTGTTCTCTTGTTTGTTCATTGAAAATTAGGCACTTTAGAAGTAGGGGTTACCTTTTAAAAAATGACGTCACTGTGTAATAACAGCTGGTTACGTTATACATTATTACGTCAAAGAATTTCATTTTAAAAACTACAATTTACCTGTTCGAGGATTTTTCAAGAAAGCGTGCATTTAGTGTATTTGTTGCTGGGGACCCATGAATTAATAGTTTTTTGTTACTTTGACGCTCTTCTTTGCGAACAATTTACTTCGTGCTAAATTTAGCAAGAAAACATCCATCAAATTAAAACAAGCGTCGATGTCGACGACTATTTCAAGAAATCTTCGTCAACGCGAATGTTTACCTACGAATTTAATGACGCAAGCAACCACATCCCTTTGCTGCTCTTCCTCCTAACACGGATAAATGACGGCTCTAAACGAAAATAGTGCCTGCCACCCAGTGGTGGAGAATAAATTGGTCCTAGCATCTTAATCTGGGTTCCTAAAAAGACTTTAACTCTTATTAAATCTTTAGTCTTCTCGCTGTATGTCACACCTATGATTTATACAGGCTCTTATCCGCCTACTCGATTAAACTCCATTCAAATCATCCGGCGGATCCTTTTCACAAACCGAACCCCTCCACAGGTCTAAGCCGCCGTCGTCCAGCGCCACCTGTCGCCGCCCCCCCCGAACGACTTTCCGACGCCTGCGTGGAGGCCGTCGCCGGTAACCCCGCCCGATGGACGCCAGTACACTCTCGGCCATGGACAAGGACGCTCTGAAGAAGCAGATCGAGAACATGAAGTACCAGGCGTCGATGGAACGCTGGCCGCTCTCCAAGTCAATCGCTGCGTGAGTACTCGACTTTCTTGCACGTTCACGTTTAACGTCGCGACGACGCTTTTCCGACGACCGCCACGCGAAAACGGGGACGGGCGTCGCGATGCCGTCGCGAAAATGTCGGGTGTTTTCATTTCTTGCGGTCGACCCGAAGCTGTTATTGTGACGTTGATTTTCAACCAGTTCGTTCCGAAAATGTGACCTACATCTGCTTGATTCAGAAACGATTGTGAGTTTCCTTTATCGGTGATACAACAAGACCGATGCGTTAGTCACTAATTGTAAACAAAACATATTTCTTCTTATTCCATTTTGGGAACGCCGCGAGGTAGTTTTGGCCAAAACTATATCGCACAAGTTTCTTAAAACAGGTTTCAACCCAGTACCGTAACGTTAAATTTGATATTGATCTCAGCCCGATGAATTAAACTACAGCGTGTCCCAAAATTACCTTGTGACAACAGTGACAACAGTTTGAAATTATTGTGTTCCTTTGTATTATTAAACTCGTATTTTGGGTTGCCTAATCACAACTTTCTTTTCAGTGTTGTTCTTATTTTTTATAAGAGAAATATTAGAAAGGGTGAACAGAATGGATCCAGCACTTCACTGAAATACGATTTGGTCTATATTGTGTTTTGTACGCTCTTCTAAACTCAATTCGTTAAATTAGATTACAGAATGTGATCCGTCCATTACTAAATGGAAATTCGATGACTTAACTTGCATCGGTAATTCCGTAACCCAATTCATTTCTTAAATGGTTATTTATGTAACTGAAATGCTCCTTAATTTAATTTAATATACTTAGAGTTATTTTGGTGCATACCGAAAATGAGTTGACTATAGAAAGCTCGTTTTAGATGATGATTTTTGCAACAACATTTTTGAAACAAATTGAATTGAATTTACTTCCACTTTTTAATTGATTTGTAAATCCAAAAAACACCTCCCCTCTTTCACCTCCTCCAACTGCCATAAAACAGCTAGTCGGCTGCTCATAAAAATGCCGTAAACACACTATCACAGGCCAGACCTGCAGATGAAATGTAATATTTCAACGAAAAGATAAACACCCACTGCTGTAGTTTTGATTTTAATCGTTTAAGAAGAAGCTAGAAATGGGGTCGGGATTGCGGGGAACCACAGCTGGGGGTGGCAACAATGAAGTTACAGTCACTACGAGCGCATGTTGGACAACTTTACGACCAGAAAAACCCTCGTAAAGGCAATTACGGCGTTGTTTATGGCGGGCGTAAAGCGCCGTGTTTGGACACATGACAATATAGCGGTGTTGTCAATCTATCTGGACTTTAAATTTCTTTAAATTCAATGCTGTTGTAATATTATAGTTTTCTCTAGTATAATATTTGGCCTACATGTTATGGGCCCAGCGAGTAGATTACCGCTTGGTTTATTCACAAATTACTTGAATTTTTCATATGCAATTTCTGCTAAAATACTCTGGTTTCATAGAGTGCGTTTCCGCCATTTAAAAATATCATCACAAATGGTGGAGGCGCGGAGCAATTTTAAAATCCCAAAGTCCCATGGGGCGGTCTCCTATTATTATTCTAACCGTTTCGACATTATTTATTTAGATTTAATTAGAACTCCAAAGAATGTTTATGTTATTTCAAAATATCAAAAATGGTGGATGCGCTGAGCGATTTTAAAATTCCCAATATATTTAAAAGCTATTACTTAATGAGTTTTAATTTCATAGAGACTCCTCAGAGTGTCTTTGCACTATTTCAAAATATCATCAAAAATGGTGCAGGCGCTGAGGGATTTTCAAATCCCAAAGCCAACTGGGGCAGTTTAATATCCTTATTCTAACTGTTTTTGACATTATTTAATAAGATTCAATTCCATATAGAATCTGAAGAGTGTCTTTGCATTATTTCGAAATATCATCAAAAATGGTGGAGGCACTGAGCGATTTTAAAATCCCAACATGTTAAAGAGTCAGCTGGAACTGTTTCTCTTCCCTACACGGGCCGTTTGTGCTATTATTTCATGAGATTGAACTCTGTAGAGACTCGTCAGAGTATGCTTTCGCTATTTCAAAATATCACCACAGATGGTGGAGGCGCTGGGTGATTTTAAAATTCCAGCAGATTCGGCAGCCACCTACAATAATTTCTGTTCCTTATCCGAGCCGTTTTTGACATTTTTAAATTAAATTCCCCTAAGAATATCTTTCCCCTATTTCAAAACGTTATCAAAAATGGTGGAGGCGCTGAGCGATTTTAAACTCCCAAAGCCACCTTCCCACATGTGTATTTAATTTGACAGCTGTCAAACCTAACCTCAATGTTTTTTTCTCATTTTGCGTGACCGAATACAAAAAAATGTTGTTTTTAATACTCGTGCGCCATCACTTTTCAGCGGCTCGGGCTACTTGCTGCAAAAATTGCATTCCCTACATATAAGTGGTCATTATGCATATATCGCAGCTGTCACGGTTCTGATAAAATTGTCAAGGATAATGACACTCCATTAGAATTGTCGCACATTTCACCTTCTCTTGAACCAGATACAATGTTTTATTGCCAGCAGCTCACAACCACAAATCACTTGAATGATATGTCTGAAACCACATGTTGATTTAAATAAATAAACGAGGAAACAAAGACAAGGTGTCCCAGTTATTCCCCAAGGGCGCTAAAGTGACATGAAGGGAGCCAAACTGCAAGAAGTGACGATCGTTATTGCAGGGGCGGCTGTGACGTCATCAGCTGTTAGCCAGATTCGACGCTTGAACCCACCTCTAAAACACCTTCAGCATCCTTGTTTTTGCCCACATTAAAACCACTGAATGTTCAAATCGCTTGCGGCACTGTATTACGGCAATGGTTACCCATAAATCAGCAACTAGTTTACCGACAGACCTGGCGAATTTCCAGACGGTTGCTGCATACATTCCACCTGATAGCGATCCGGAAGTAGACACGTGTTAATTCTTCGGAAGTAATGCGTGCGCACGAGTCGGCAACATCGGGGGCGGCGTGCATTTATCGATTCCTGCTCGTTCTTTTTGTTATCGACGTGACGTCACTTCGTGCTTGTTGTGGTCTGTATAAGGAGTGACAGTTGGGACGGAAAAGGAGCGATACAGCTCTCGGTCCTTCTTAATTTTTGTTTTTTTTTTTTACATAACTTTCTTGCGTTACAAATATCGTTTGAATTTGAATCGCTAACTAAAGCGTTAACAACGGTTGAGCCCACAACGGGTACGTGTTTGTCGTGCTGCATTTGTTTTTCCTCTCACGTCATCGGACTAGTGCAGATGCATGTTTGTGATTGACGGAAATTACCGTTGTATAAAGTTCTAAATTAGTGTAGCGTGAAAACGCGTGTAGCTAGAATGTTGATTCAGGTGCCATTACGTATCTTTTTTTTTTTTGGTATCTCCTTCGAGCACTCTAACTTTCATCCTACTGTGCCAAACGTCCCACAAAACGATCCCTGAATCCCCAGCTCTCACATCAAAATTTCATCCGACCATAAAACCCATCCCCCCGTATAAAATAAAGTAGCGCGGCTGGCCAAATACGAAAGCTTTCATCTCATCAGCTCGCTTTTTATTACATCGACGAAACAACGCTTTCGAAGCGGCCGCATCGATCGGGGATTATTCAAAACAGCCCTGTGCATTAATCATGCATTAGGGTCCCGCGTCACTCCGATCGGCAGTTGGGCTAAAGGTGCGCTTACGTGGGATTTCGCAACATTTAGACGTAACCTAGAAGGGGGCGCTGAACCCGGACACTTAATGTTTGTTTGTAAACGACTTCGTTACGGTTAACAAGCGGTAATTAAACTGCGACGTCTCGGTTATTAAGAGGTTTGGAGTTAATTTCAGCAGCAAAAAAAGGAGAGTCGGACGGTTTTGGGTAATCAAAACCGCGTTAGTCATTGCTCGTTCCGATGGTCCATTAATTTTAGAGAGACAGTGGCGTGGAAAGAAAGGATACTGTCTGTTCTGGGTGCTTGTGGCATCACCTTATTCTGTCCTTGGATAGTGACTTCAGATCTCAAAATTTTTTTTGGGGGAACAGAACTCATGAGTCTGTGATTTTTAAGACTCGATCTCAGAAATGTCGTTGTAAATTCGTAGGCAGTCCGTATACAGCTTCTAGATTTTACACATTTATAGCAGAACACACTCGATTCTGACTTCAGATCTCGAAGAATTTTTTTTTTTTTTTTGGGAGAACAGAACTTTTGAATTTATGATTTGAAAGAGACAATCTCAGAAATGTTGCTGTAAATTCTTAGACAGTCAGTTTAGAGATTCTAGCTTTTACACATTTATACCACTGAACACACTCTATTTTTCCGTTAGATAGTGACTATAGATCTCAAAGAATTTTTTCTGCGAGGACAGAACTCGTGAGTTTGTGATTTGAAAGAGTCAATGTTAGAAATGTTTTTATTTTCCGCTGGTGTTTGATCAGTGAGTCAGACAATTTAAGTAAATCATATTTGAATACAAGACACTCAAATTATTTGGGAGATAAAAATTTACACGCCGGCACGCGCTATTGTTTAAGATGTGAAAATTGTGACAAACAACTGACCGAAATTATTTTTCAGGATGCGAGAGTACGTCGAAGAGAACGAGAAGAACGACCCGCTCATCCACGCCCCCGACAAGAAGAACAACCCTTGGGCGGAAAAGGGCAAATGCGTCATCATGTAGAATTCCGTGCACCTACTTCTCAGTTTCCTCGTCCTGGTCCTCCCGCTGCTTCTGTTCGTCTACCTTAATTTCAACAGTTTGGTGTTAGATGGAACGACCACCTTGTTCTACACTTTCCAAATTTCCAAAACGTCATCAAGCCTGTGAACGATTGTTAACCTCATTGTTATGTAGTTTAAAGCATACTCACATCTTCGTCTGTGTGTTCCCGAACGAGAAGACCCTCACAATCAACGGAATGCATTTTTTTACGGTTGACTTTAGTTCGAATTTCGCGCGCTAGGACTTAGTCTAGTCAATGGGAGAGGGGAGAGACGGCCGCCGATCGCAGCGCTTCCCGCCCTTTCTCAAAGTCGGGGCGCGCGAAGGAGTACCCGCGCCCGAGCCGGCACCGAGCAACTTCCGTTTACCATCTTTCCCTCGGGCGCTACTGCCACCCGTACGAACTCGGGCGCCCCGATTTTGACCCACGATCTAGGCCGGGAGAATCGGACGGGCGAGGCTCGGTCTAATTTTCCCGGGCCGCTAGACCCACGTTTGACAGTGTAAATAAACCGAGATTTAAATCGCGCGGGCAAGCCGCACCTAAATACGTCACGTGACCGTCGTGGCCACGTTCTAAAAGTAAACCACTAAACATGTAAGAATTAAGAGAGATAGATGACTGTCGCGACCTTGACTCAACATTTAACTAAGAGCTTGCGCTTCGTTTCCCCGCGTCTTCCCGAGATGGCGCCGCGCGTCGTGCGCGGCGCGGGACGTTCGAACTTTAAAATACTTAAATTTAGACTAAAAGGGGCACGCGCGGCGTGCCGATAAATATTATAACTAAAATAAAGCTAGCGGTCGTAGATAAACTATATACTATATGATAATCAAATAATCAAAGTTGATCATTTAAATTAGTATAGGTTCTATGTGCTGTTAATCAAAGTGAGTTTCATCTAGATGATGTGTAACGCTGTCTCGTTATTGTTACTTCTAGCTAGGATAATTTACAAAATCTAAAGAGTTTGACATGATTTCGGAAAGGCGGCGAGCGATCGGCGGCCGGGGCTCCCCTCTCTTTTTATTTATACAAAAGTAATATTAGCGAGAATACTTCAATTATTGAACCTTGTAATTGTGGTCATTGAGATAATAAACTCCTGTGAAAATTCCGCCGAGTGTTATTTATGTGGACCTCCAGTGTAACGACACTTTGGGTGGGGGCCAACGCACCGCAAAGAGTAGCGAGGATTTTTTTCTGACATGGTCTTATTTCTGCTCCATCGAAAATTCGGACGTCACACCTCTTCTTTTTCACCCGAGTACTTAACAGTACACCAGTTCAACGCACCAATCCCTCCCGGACTTTTTGCCGGACCCCGTATACCCACCGACCATAACCAGTAGCCCAATTACTGGTCATTTTCTGTTCCACAACCCGAGTGACCGGCGCAACGGCCAAGTCGAATAAACCCATTATTTACATGCGATAGCACCGATGGTGGGAGTACTGACCCATCACCGGCCGACCTCGTGACACACTTGGTCTTGATCCGCAGAGAAATTGTCGCGATTTCGTCGTGTTTATTTTAATCCGATAGTACTTCGATGGTACTTTCTTCCATCTGCATCGATGGCCGTGCATCGGAGGATGTGGGGCAGTGGGTCGATGGGTGGCCGACATGCACCAGTGGGTGCAGAGGTCGCTTTTTGTCGATACTAATTAGAGTGGTACCGTAAATGGGGAAAATAATCCGAGATGGAATGTCTAGGATACAATTGCGGTGGCGTTTTTGCGGATTTGGTACAGTTGGGACAGCTCGACACGCAGTTGAAAAAATTACAAATGCTTGGTACCACGATAGAATGGTCCGAGAGATGCCGCATAAAAAGCTGAGTTATTGCCATCAGATGATATTACCGCTAAATTTAGTGGTACTTTGGTAGTACCGATAGATCAAACTTTTTGTACCAAAGAGAAGCTTGTAAAAAACAAACATACATTGTTAATGCTACAACGAGAAACGGGTAAAAAAATAAAAAATCGGTGTCTGTACTATGCAAACTAGTACCGCTAGTGGTACTTTTGATCTAAATAGTACCGATTACGCTAATAAAAGTTCACTAGTACACACCGCCGGCTCCTAGTTCGAAGCGAATGATTTAACGAGGTCAGTACACAAAGCCATATTTTATGCATACGCTGCGGTACTACTTTCAGAAAAGCTGTTTTTGCCTCCACATCAAAACAAATGTCAGAATCGACCGGCTACTTCGAACACGCACGCATCTGTCGCGAAAATAAAACGGAACCACCTCCCCGTCGACGAAAATCATTGTTGCCGCAGCAGATGGTCGCACCTTGCGCCTGAACCTTTCACCTCTGTCCACAAAATAGAGAGTGCAGAGTGACTAAAACCGAAGGAAGAATGGACTGAACGTAAACGAAATATCGCAGACTAGACGTACGTGTGCGGAGCGGTACCAGTTCATTCAGTCAGTGTGTCGGTGGTACCCGCCTCATACTCGCCGTCCCGGCCCTGTTACACATTTCGTGCTCGTCGTTCGTCGGAAATGAAGTTAGTTGTGTTTGGTACTGATAACTGATGTAAGTACCACTGGGGTGTTGGGGGACTGCATGCGATAAGGCGATTATGTAAATGGTGTCTTAAAGTGCTTCGGTGTTTATCTTGCCTTGGTGGTACTACTGTTGTTATTTGTGGAGTGATACTCATGGTGGTACCTACAGTCTAAGACGTGTGCGATTTCTGATTCGTTGTCCCACATTATACTCGGAGCAGATTAATAATGATTAGTGACTAGTTTGCAAAATAGTACTTGTTTTTGGATTAAGTTTAGATTCTAGTAGTACCGTGGCAAGTAATGTAGGGATGATTTAATTTTGTTATTTTGTCCCTACCGAAAAAAAGTACTACCAGCCAGAGTTTAATGGTACCACCGAAATCTTGTATTTTATTGTTAGAAGAAAAGAAATTTCAAAATACCTTATATGTATTTAAAAAAAATCGAGGCCAAACAATTATTAGTTACTCATTTTAAATATGACGTTATACTTTTAAATCTAATTTGACCTTGAAGTTTTCATGAGACTACCTTTTAGTTTTTGAAAAATAATTCTCTGTGTCCCGATATGTTTTTTGTAATACACACTGTATGTCGACATAGAGAAATAATATAGAAAAACAAAAAATAAATAGAAAAGGAGAGAATGAATATATGTAAAGATTGAGAGGAAAAGCCAGGCAACGAAAAATTAATAAATTGGAGAGGGGGAGAGAGTGGAAAAATAATTAATTAGAGAGAAATAGAAAGAAGCACAGAATTCGAAAATGAATAAGTATAGATGAAAAAGAGAAATAAAAGGAGATGGATAGGGAAAGAGATAGAGGGAGAGTGGGGAATAAAAAAGACAGACGTAAAAAGGGTGTCAGAAAGAAGTATGAGAAGCAGAGACAGAGAAATAATATAGATCAACAGAAAAATAAATAGAAAAGGAGAGACTGACAAAATATATAAAGACATAAGTATATAATAAGGAGAGAGAGGAAAAGGCAACCAGAGACAAATTAATAACTTGGAGAGGGAGACAGAGTGGAAAAATAATGAATTAGAGATAATAGAATGAAAAAAAATTGATGCAAAGCAATGAAAACAAGTGAAACAAGGAAATTAGAAGAAGAGAAAAATAAAATAAAAGTAAAGAAAGAATTAATGAAAACTTTTCAAAAGCAATAAATTCATTTAAGTTGAAACCACCCAAACTTCTTTCCCAAAAAATGTTTAATCAAAAATCATGTCACATCTAACAGCAGATATAATGGTTTGATTTATCTTTCCAGACAAACCGTTCGAACCCCCAATGAAGATGCCCGAAAACTGTAAGTCATGCACGCTGAGAGACGCAAACAATAACACTTATCCTGCTCCAGTGACAGCAGGAATAGCGGCCGACAGAGACCACCCGCAGGGCAACAAGCAGCGCAACATCCAAGTCACCGCCAAGGTGCTCTTCGGCTCGGTGCACGCCATCAGCAGGCTGAAGCAGGAGGAGAAGGCGGCGAAGGAGAACAAACGGATCTAAGGTGAGTTTTCAACACTCGGACTGTTTTCGTGTAGGGGTTACACCTGGGGCACACCTTCTAAAAGAGGAAAACTGCGGCGTTTTTCATCCCGATTTCTAATGGTTCTCTCCGCACCATCTGCTTTCTCTTTTACCTGTCGATGGGCCGAGCAACTTTCTTCTGCACTTGTCGACCTTCATTTCGTGAAACTGACCTTCTAACGACACCCTCGAAGAACCGATTCTGGAACTTTCCCAATGCGCTTCTAATGCATCGGGTTTTATGCGCACGATGCACTTTCGGATTCGTTAGCCTTCACTTTGCAACATTTAACGAAGAACGACTTGATGACCTTAGATCCCTTTTTTATTTTAGCAAGCAAACAAAGGATTGCGAATTACAGATGGGCAAATTATTACCTGTAGTCTCTAGAACAACGCGCCATCTCTGCTCCTCTTAAGACAATAGGAAATGATCGTCAATGACTCGGAACAATTTGAGACGCTTCTGGTGAGAACCGTGGCTTTCACTCGGTTTCCAGATATTTATAGATCTGCCTTAGCCGACTTCCGACAAATTAATTGTTTAGAGATTTTTTCCTGGTTCTTGATTCGCGACGACAATCGCAAAGACAAGTGGCAGCTGCAACCTTTCAAAATTGTTCTACTCATATTAGCATTAGCAAACAGTTCTGAGTTGCGAATATAATTATAACACAACACGTTCGGTTCGAGCGCATTGGGTGCCACGTTCATTTTGCTACCACACTTTCGGCGATTAAAAAACACCTTTCCACCGGACAACGCGCAACGGGATATGCTAGAATACTTCAAAGCCAATGGGCATTTCAGAAAAGCGTAAACATAGTCATTGAGTGCTCAACTGATTTTCTTATCAAGTAGGGAAGTAGGCTGGCTCTTCAGGAATGCGTGTGGTTGATAACAACTCTTGGCCAATGAACGATATGCAGTCATGACATAACGTTCAGTTGATCGAAATATACATATTTTTTTTTATTGTGACGTCACCCTCACGACCCTCAGATTTTTTAAATTCCGTACACACAGCCAACGTGATCGTTTCCCAATTACTCGTCCCTAACGAACCGCAATCACAATTATGTAACAGCAAATTCTGAACCCATCGTGGCATCCGCGACCACCATTCGTGCCTGGTCCGAAAGGCGACTTTGCAAAAAAGCAGATATACACCTCCGGGTGTGGATGAATTAACGATCCTAACTGTATTCCGTAATCCACAGCGAGAATCTCTCGACTCTTCCGTTCAGTTTTTACCAAACCCATGTGCAGAAATGAGGTGTGTTGAGCGTCTTGTGCAACCGGACACTGACGGCGGTCTGTTTGGTGTTGCAGAATAGCGAAATGGACGATGGTACTACTGACGACGACCCTGACCTACGAAACTGACACGACCGAATTGGACAAGGGGGAAGGCGATCGATTGGGGAAGGAAGAGGCGAGGAAGCGGGAGGTGGAGGACGCGGTGGAGTACGGGCTGGGGGCCATGAGGGAGCTGCTGGAGGTGAAGGAACCGCTGTGGTACCAGATGGGTGAGTTCGAAGGCGTATTTTTTCCGTCGGCGATTATGCAAGGAATCGCGTTTTTAAATGCATGGGTTGTCGCTGACGATAATTGCATAACTGGCGATCTGCCCTCTTCGTTCTCTATGTTTGTTGTAGTTTCACTCGGACAATGTGCAAGCATTTAAGTATTGATTCGATTAAGTATCGTTGTTAGAAACTTTCGCATTACGCTTCGTTTGTCTTGCTCTTACTCAATATGAGTAACTAAAGGTACTCATGGCGAACGGTACTTGTTGCGTTAGGAAAAAGTGCTCCTCTCGTAAAGCAACTGGTACCTGTGTTGCAAGAAATATCGACATGACAAGTCAAACTCCTAATTCCAAAGTTTCATTTAACGAACAGACAGGAATTGTAAAAAAATTGTTGAGAGAGACTCTGGAAATTACAAAATTTGGAAGTATTCTTGGGATGAGAATCCCAATAGATTTAAGACATTTTGGAACACACTCCTAATTCCAAAGTCCCTAATTTTCATTTAACAAACAGGAGAACAGACAGGAATTGTAAGGAACTTGTTGAAAGAGACTCAAAATTTAAATTTATTTTTTGGAAATTCCAAAATTTGCACGTATCCTTGGGATGAGAATGCCAGTAGATTTAAGACATTTTGGAGAACACAGGATATTTTTATTAATTTTTTTTATTAATTTTGGAGAACAGACGGGAATTGTAAGGAACTTGTTGATTAACTGGAGATCAACTGGTTTTTATTTCGTTAAAACCAAACAATAAATAAGGAAGGTAAAACTCTATAATTATTATTCATTGTATTTTTAATTCATTTATTGTCATGTGGCTTTGGTTGTCCGATCGTGCGTGCAATACGCGTCCCAGAAGAAAGTTTCGATGCCGATGCTTAATATAATTAATATATTTATGAGTCCATTGTCGGAGTGAAACTACAACGAACGATAGAGAGTGAAGTACACGGGTTATGTAAATTTGTTCAGCGATAACCCAACAGTGAAATGCATCTAAAAACGCAATTTTTTACACAATTACCATGATTGTCTGCATTAAACGTGAGATTATCTCGACGCTTTCACGTTTTTTAACACCGATTCTGAACCGCCGAAGACATGGGATTTTCATAAAAGTAACTAGAAAGTCCTTAGCGTCAGCTGTTGTCTGAATTTAGAGCGTTTTGATGTTTGTTGACCACTTTCATCTCCGACTGACCCACACAGAAGTGGGCCACTTTCGCCATCGAACTCAGCGACTCTCCTCTTTCCAGGCCTGTACTTGGACTCCGACGAGCCCGCTATCCACGTGGCCCGCTTCGGCGCCCCCGTCAAGGCGGCCCTTCGGCTCTCGAATTTCGGGTACGCCTCTGTGGAAGCCAGCAAGAAATTCGCGTCCAGGTGAGTAACTGGAGTGTAAACTTCACGATCCGATAGCTGTGACATCAATGTCCCGTGAAGAAAGTCTCCGATTCCATTCTGCACGGTTGTTGTTTTTAACCCGAATTCGGGCCCGTTATGTAAATTCAATGTAACCGCAGCGGCGATTTTCCAATTCCTTGTAAAGAAACGCGAGAAAGCTGACGTCTTCCCTCTTCCTGTCCTCTGCTTCCTCCTTCGGGGGTCTAGATTTCTAACCATAGTGGGGGCTTTTTTATCGACTGGTGTTTCGGAATCGCGGCCACTTCGATACTGATTGTCGACCGGTTTCGTGTGCAGACGTCCGGAGGATGTGAGCCGACAGGCCGACGGGGCCTTCGACGCGAAGCTCCTGCGGGACGAGTGTCCTCTGAGGGGGAGCCCCAGGTGCGTGGCGGCGTCGCGACGCTACAGGACCGCGGACGGGACGTGCAACAACTTCAACCATCCCTGGAGGGGGGCGGCGTTGCTGCCCATGCAGAGGTTCCTGGCCCCGGCTTACGACGATGGTGAGTTCACTGTTTGCAATAAAAGTCTCAATTATTTGGGCTGTTCAGTACAATAGTTTTGAGCGCGGACAGCACGGTTTTAATATTATACGTTATTTTGTACGCTTTGACTCCGAAGAGTAGTCCAAATCTGGACTTACTATAATGAAATGCATAATGGTATTTTTTTTAGTTGTGCAAATTTTAGACGTCTTAAAGATACACAGATCATTATTAAAATGTTTGAACTTCGATTAAAATTTGGACTTACCAACTACAATTACTGCAACCAAACTTTGTTTTTTTTTTTGCAATATTGAATTTTTAAGTGATTCTTGATTAGCAGAATTTGAACTTCCTAACCGAGGTGAAAGACTTAGAATAATTATTGGGGTATTATCTTGGTCTGTAGGTTCTTACACTCAAGAGTAGTCCAAATCTGAACTTACCACAAGGAGATAATGATCATCAAAATCAGATCATCTAAATTAAAAATCCCAAAGGGAATCACAGTTCATTCTCTAAATTTATTTTCGATTATAATTTGGACTTTCTTAATATTACAATTAGTCAAAAAGACCTAAACTTTTTTTTCTCATATATTAATAAAAAATTAGACAGATTTAAACGGTTTCAATATTTTAGTTTGGCGAATATTTGAACGGTCTGCGAGATTTATGATCAAAATTTGGACTATCTAACTGAATCATTTTCTTGTGCGGAGGAGTACTTTGGCTCAGAATTCGTGGTGTGTTTCGTTGTTTTGACTCCAAATGGTAGGCCAAATCTGGATCTACCATAATGAAATCCATATTGCAAATTTTTGAAGTCGTGCAAAACTTGGATATTTTAAAGAGGTCATTATCTAAATTTAGAAATTTCAATTTTCGATTAAAATTTGGACTTTTAGTTCATTTCTCAAGATGTCGTTCGATTCGATTGAGTTGTTTAAAGTAGGTCTCGCCTTCACCATTCTTGAAATGTATTGATTTATAATAATGTACGCCTCAAGCGAAACTGACAAAGAAAGTCCTTTTCCAGGCATCCAGTCGATACGCCGCTCCGTGCTCGACCGCCCTCTTCCCTCCCCCCGCGAGATCAGCACCTTCGTCCACCGTGACAAGTACTCGGAGCTGCCCACGGTGACCTTGATGCTGATGCAATGGGGGCAATTCCTCGACCACGACCTCGTCTCCACCGTCAAGTCGCGCAGCTTCAACGGCTCTGTCCCGAGGTGTTGCCACCGTGGGGGACTCGGCTTCTTGCCCCCGGACCTCACGGTATGTTCGAAGCGTTCGCCCGGTTCTTCTTTAATCTCAAAGACCCTAATTGTAGCACCCCAGCTGCCTTCCCATAGAAATCCCACTCGACGACTGGTTCCTGGGACCCCAAGGCATCCGCTGCATGGAGTTCATCCGCAGCGCTCCTTCCACACGCATCGACTGCGACCTGGGCTACCGCGAACAGATCAATCAAGTCACCTCCTTCTTGGACGCCAGCACCGTCTACGGTAGCGACGTAGAAACCTCCGATGCGATGAGGACCTTCAGAAACGGGAAGCTGCAGTACGGGAGGGCGGAAGGGAGGGAGCCCCTCCAGCCGCCGGATCCCCCAGGAGGGGAGCTGTGTCGTTCTGGGGCCATCACTAGTGACTGCCTTCAAGGGGGGGATGGGCGGCTGAGCGAGCAGCCAGGGCTCACCGCGATGCACACGGTGTGGGTGCGGTACCACAACAAAATGGCGGCCATCTTGAGCCTGGTTAACCGCCATTGGAGCGACGAGAAGGTCTACCAGGAGACGAGAAGGATCGTCATCGCGATGGTGCAGCACATCACTTATCGGGAGTTTCTGCCCATTGTGCTCGGCCAGGAGGTGATGGACCTTTTCGGGCTTACGTTGGTGCGCAAGGGGTACTACGATGGATTTGATAAGAGAGTGAACCCAGCAGTGGCGAACGCCTTTGGGGCTGCAGCCTTCAGGTTTGGGCACAGTCTGGTCCAAAACTCGTTTGTGAGGTTCGACACCCAACACCGCCCCATCTTCAACAGTAAGTACCCTTTTTCAGGATTTGTTCTTCTTTAACTTCATTTCGTCTTGTCTAGATGTGAGCCTTCACGAAGAGTCGGAGAACATCGAGAACATATGGAGCCTCGGCTCGGTGGACCGCATTCTCCTCGGCTTCGCCAACCAGCGCTCTCAGCGTCGCGACGAGTACGTCTCCGACGAACTCAGCAACCACCTGTTCCAGTCGCGGGGCTTCCCCTTCGGTATGGACCTTACCGCAGTGAACATCCAGAGGGGTCGCGACCACGGCCTCCCCGCCTACACCTCGTGGAGGCGGCCCTGCGGCCTCTCCACTATCGGGAGCTTCCGCGACCTCGAGCGAGTCATGGCTCCCGATACGGTGCGCCGCCTGCGTGCGCTCTACCGCCACGTGGACGACATCGACCTGTTCTCGGGGGGGCTGGCCGAGAAGCCGGTGAAGGGGGGCGTCGTGGGGCCCACTTTCGCCTGCATTATCGCCCAGCAGTTCCTGAATTTGCGCAAAGGAGACAGGTTTTGGTACGAGAACGGGGGTTTCGAGTCGAGCTTCACTCCTGCGCAGCTGCAGCAGATACGACACGTGACCCTGGCCGGCGTGATGTGTCAGACACTGACGGAGATCGAGACGATACAGCCGTTTGTGTTTTTGGTAGCTGATGGCGCGAAGAACGGAAGGGTGGATTGTGCAAGTTCGGTAATGGCAGCGCGCTTTTAGAGTTTAGCGGCAATTCGAATTGTTACTTTTTCAGATGGTCAACAACTTCGACTTGAGCCCATGGATCGAGGACGGCAACAACGACTTCCAGAGGAGCGGCAGGGAAAAAAAGAAGAAGAGAAAAGTGAAGAGACCCGCCACCACCACCACTACCACAACGAGGAAGCCTACAATCAAAAAGACCCCCGTCAAAATCAAACTGCAGACCTACAATCCCGACACTTACGCCCCCTACGACATTCCCCAACGACCGACCTACGACAGATACACCGACAGACCAGACGTGACGTACCTCTTCGGCATGGTCGCCCAGACCGCGCCTCCACCTCCCACTCCCAAGCCCTTCGAAGTTAACATCAAGATTAAATATTACCCTTCCACTAGCCCTCCCCGACGACCAGACACGACTTACAGCGACGACTTTACAGTTTACAGACCGACTTACCTCGTACGACCACCTTCGACTCCCTCCAGACCCTACGTTTACCCACAAAACGACTTCGACAGACTTTACAGCGACGCGTACTCTTCGACATACTCGGGGGATAGGGGAGACATGCCCCACCCCCTCAAATTTCACTCCACAGACACGTACGACCAATTTCGATTCACTCCGAAGACTAAATTCGTCAAGATCTCCAGTGTTAAGGGGGAGGAGTACCTCCATCCCAGCGGGGCGACCGTCCAGCTGCACGTAGCGCAAAGAGAGGGAGACTTGGACCTGGAGGAGAGCCCGATCCGATTAGTCGATATAGACATGGTCCCGCAGGAAACCAAGTGGTTGGTTTACAATGCGACCGAGGAGAGCATGGAGTTACTAGAAATTCCGGATGTGAACGGCAACGTGTCTTGCAGCAGTGAGGTGCCCAGACCCTTCAACGGTACTGTGACGATGACGACACTGACTTGACATGACGAGACTGTTGAGAACCGGCTAGAATGCTGCCACGACTTATTTATTTACTTTTCTTATTTATTGTTGGATTATTTAATTTTTGGTTTAATAAAGTTGTTTTTTCTACCTTTTCGTCTAGTATATGTCTGAAGTAGTGCTCCTCTCTTTATGGGAGAATGTAGTTTCGAGTGTTCATTTAATAATCCGGTCGTATTACCTTTGAAAAACTTAAGATTTATCCAGGTAATGCTACCGAACGACAGATATTATAGGATGAGAGAAAAATCACAAAAAAAGACTACCAAAGAAAAAACGAATGTGTTTTAGACCACACGACTGAAGTAAAACTTGTGTTCGCCATTGTGAAAGTGCTCTTACTTATGTAAGTTTATAAATGGAGTTAGAGAATCCTGAATTAATACATTCCGCAGTACTGGATAATGCATGTTTCAGTTTGTCGTCAGCGAAGAGTTGGCAATTATGTGTAGCGATTAGGATAAGTAGCGCTATTGCATACAAAACTGACACACGCAAATGGCTGAATGGAGTGAAGCGGGAATTTACAACCTAGAAGCGCGGGTTCGAATCTCGTTGAGGCAAACATTTTTTCTATGAATTAATTACTTCCGTTCGCTTCGCCCCATCACACTTTTCGTAACGCTCTCGTCAGGCATTCACCAGCTTACTCCCCAAGTCAAGTGTCCGTAAAGAAGTTTTACTTCAAAAATTTAATTTAAAGAGTCGGAACAGAAATTCATAATAAAAAACATGAATTATTGATCGAAATTCAAAAACAAAATGTTGAAAGTGCTGAAGAAAGACGACAGGAAGACCATGAATAGGAAAAATAGGAAGTATATTTTTTAAAGAGTTTGTTGACAGAACACACTGCACGATCCTGTTATTTCGGAAGCATTCGTTTATTTCCGACAAGAAATATCTCCCGGTTAGCGCGATCTCAAGATGCCTTGGGTAAAGTCCCAAGAACCTTTATCTTCCGGATATTTATATCTTGAATTGAAAAGACTCCAATTCATGTGAACCGATAAATAAATTTTATCCAGCACATTATTTGTAGGTGAAAAGGACTGTGAAACCCGCCCGTACGCTCCCGCCACTTTTTGAACATAAACATGAAATTAAATTTCAATGACGTCAACAAAACGTCAAATTCGAAAGTTTGAAACAAAGCGCGAAATAAAAAATTTGGCCAGTGATTTGCCATTGCTAAATTTGAACCTACCCCAAAGCAAAATCAAACTTTGGGTTCTTTGGATGAGAAATCAGAAGGCAGAGCGTAAATGGATAACACAATATTATGGTCTTAAATGTTTATTGGGTTTATAACAATTTTGTTGATTTGACTTTACAACCAACAAATTCCATCTTACAATTTGCAACTAAAAAAGCACTAAAAAAATGGAGCTCTATATTTTGGTAATTTGAAAAGAGCCAGGACAGAGGTTTGTCTGCCAAGTCGAGCGATGCAAGACAGCCTCAGGTAGGGTAATTAAAGGATTTTGTTTTTTTTTTGTCTTCATATTTGTTTTCAATGTTTTTCACACTTTCTACAATAATTCTCTCTAGGCTTCAATCATGAAAGCAGCTCCGAAATTCCACAAATTACACTCTCAAAGGCAGAATAAATTTTTTACATTTTTTCTTCAAGTGGCGAATCCACCACTTTTCACCATTTATTCAATTTTCTTCTGTGGGCTTCAGGGAGTCACTATCTGTTCATATGTGACATTGTAATGATGAAAACAGCTCAGAAATTCCACAAATTACACTCTCAAACTCAGAATGAATTTTTTACAATTTTTCTTCAAGTGGCGAATCCACCACTTTACACCCTTTCTTCAATTTTCTTCTGTGGGCTTCAGAGAGTCATTATCTGTTCAAGTATGACATTGTAATGATGAAAACAGCTCAGAAATTCCACAAATTACGCTCTCAATTACCGACTGAATTTTTTACATTTTTTCTTCAAGTGGCGGATCCACCACTTTTCAGCCTTTCTTCAATTTTCTCCCGTGGGCTTCAGGGAATCATTATCCGTTCATATGTGACATTGTAATGATGAAAACAGCTCAGAAATTCCACAAATTACGATCTCAATTACCGACTGAATTTTTTACATTTTTTCTTCAAGTGGCGAATCCACCACTTTACACCCTTTCTTCAATTTTCTTCTGTGGGCTTCAGAGAGTCATTATCTGTTCAAGTATGACATTGTAATGATGAAAACAGCTCAGAAATTCCACAAATTACGCTCTCAATTACCGACTGAATTTTTTACATTTTTTCTTCAAGTGGCGAATCCACCATTTTTCACCCTTTCTTCAATTTTCTCCTGTGGGCTTCAGGGAGTCATTATCCGTTCATATGTGACATTGTAATGATGAAAACAGCTCAGAAATTCCACAAATTACGCTCTCAATTACCGACTGAATTTTTTACCTTTTTTCTTCAAGTGGCGAATCCACCACTTTTCACCTTTTCTTCAATTTTCTCCTGTGGGCTTCAGGGAGTCATTATCTGTTCAAATGTGACATTGTAATGATGAAAACAGCTCAGAAATTCCACCAATTACGCTCTCAAGGACCGACTGAATTTTTTACAATTTTTCTTCAAGTGGCGAATCCACCACTTTACACCCTTTCTTCAATTTTCTTCTGTGGGCTTCAGAGAGTCATTATCTGTTCAAGTACATTTTTTCTTCAAGTGGCGAATCCACCACTTTACACCCTTTCTTCAATTTTCTTCTGTGGGCTTCAGGGAGTCATTATCTGTTCAAATGTGACATTGTAATGATGAAAACAGCTTAGAAATTCCACCAATTACGCTCTCAAGGACCGACTGAATTTTTTACAATTTTTCTTCAAGTGGCGAATCCACCACTTTACACCCTTTCTTCAATTTTCTTCTGTGGGCTTCAGAGAGTCATTATCTGTTCAAGTATGACATTGTAATGATGAAAACAGCTCAGAAATTCCACAAATTACGCTCTCAATTACCGACTGAATTTTTTACATTTTTTCTTCAAGTGGCGAATCCACCATTTTTCACCCTTTCTTCAATTTTCTCCTGTAGGCTTCAGGGAGTCATTATCTGTTCAAATGTGACATTGTAATGATGAAAACAGCTCAGAAATTCCACAAATTACGCTCTCAATTACCGACTGAATTTTTTACATTTTTTCTTCAAGTGGCGAATCCACCATTTTTCACCCTTCTTCAATTTTCTCCTGTGGGCTTCAGGGAGTCATTATCTGTTCAAATGTGACATTGTAATGATGAAAACAGCTCAGAAATTCCACAAATTACACTCTCAAACTCAGAATGAATTTTTTACATTTTTTCTTCAAGTGGCGAATCCACCACTTTACACCCTTTCTTCAATTTTCTCCTGTGGGCTTCAGGGAGTCATTATCTGTTCATATGTGACATTGTAATGATGAAAACAGCTCAGAAATTCCACAAATTACGCTCTCAATTACCGACTGAATGTTTTACATTTTTTCTTCAAGTGGCGAATCCACCACTTTTCACCTTTTCTTCAATTTTCTCCTATGGGCTTCAGGGAGTCATTATCTGTTCAAATGTGACATTGTAATGATGAAAACAGCTTAGAAATTAGACAAATTAAGTTCTCAAGGACCGACTGAATTTTTTACATTTTTTCTTCAAGTGGCGGATCCACCACTTTTCAGCCTTTCTTCAATTTTCTCCTGTGGGCTTCAGAGAGTCATTATCTGTTCATATGTGACATTGTAATGATGAAAACAGCTCAGAAATTCCACAAATTACGATCTCAATTACCGACTGAATTTTTTACATTTTTTCTTCAAGTGGCGAATCCACCATTTTTCACCCTTTCTTCAATTTTCTCCCGTGGGCTTCAGGGAATCATTATCTGTTCAAATGTGACATTGTAATGATGAAAACAGCTCAGAAATTCCACAAATTACACTCTCAAACTCAGAATGAATTTTTTACAATTTTTCTTCAAGAGGCGAATCCACCACTTTACACCCTTTTTTCAATTTTCTTCTGTGGGCTTCAGAGAGTCATTATCTGTTCAAGTATGACATTGTAATGATGAAAACAGCTCAGAAATTCCACAAATTACACTCTCAAACTCAGAATGAATTTTTTACATTTTTTCTTCAAGTGGCGACTCCACCACTTTACACCCTTTCTTCAATTTTCTTCTGTGGGCTTCAGAGAGTCATTATCTGTTCAAATGTGACATTGTAATGATGAAAATAGCTCAGAAATTTCACAAATTACACTCTCAAGGACCGACTAAATTTTTTACATTTTTTCTTCAAGTGGCGAATCCACCACTTTACACCCTTTTTTCAATTTTCTTCTGTGGGCTTCAGGGAGTCATTATCTGTTCATATGTGACATTGTAATGATGAAAACAGCTCAGAAATTCCACAAATTACATTCTCAATGGCCCACTGAATTTTTTACATTTTTTCTTCAAGTGGCGGTTCCACCATTTTTCAGCCTTTCTTCAATTTTCTTCTGTGGGCTTCGGGAAGTCATTATAGGCTCAAATGTGACATTGTAATGATGAAAACAGCTCAGAAATTCCACAAATTACACTCTCAAACTCACAATGAATTTTTTACATTTTTTCTTCAAGTGGCGAATCCACCACTTTACACCCTTTCTTCAATTTTCTTCTGTGGGCTTCAGGGAGTCATTATCTGTTCAAATGTGACATTGTAATGATGAAAATAGCTCAGAAATTCCACAAATTACACTATCAAGGACCGACTGAATTTTTTACATTTTTTCTTCAAGTGGCGAATCCACCATTTTTCACCCTTTCTAAAATTTTCTTCTGTGGGCTTCGGGAAGTCATTATAGGTTCAAATGTGACATTGTAATGATGAAAACAGCTCAGAAATTCCAGAAATTACACTCTCAAAGGCCGACTGAATTTTTACATTTTTTCTTCAAGTGGCGAATCCACCATTTTTCACTCTTTCTTCAATTTTTTCCTGTGGGCTTCAGGGAGTCAGTATGAGTTCAAATGTGACATTGTAATGATAAAAACAGCTCAGAAATTCCACAAATTACACTCTCAAACCACCATTTTTTACCCTTTCTTCAATTTTCTTCTGTGGGCTTCAGCGAGTCATTATCTGTTCAAATGTGACATTGTAATGATGAAAATAGCTCAGAAATTCCACAAATTACACTATCAAGGACCGACTGAATTTTTTACATTTTTTCTTCAAGTGGCGAATCCACCACTTTACACCCTTTCTTCAATTTTCTCCCGTGGACTTCAGGGAAGTCATTATCTGTTCAAATGTGACATTGTAATGATGAAAATAGCTCAGAAATTCCACAAATTACACTATCAAGGACCGACTGAATTTTTTACATTTTTTCTTCAAGTGGCGAATCCACCACTTTACACCCTTTCTTCAATTTTCTCCCGTGGACTTCAGGGAAGTCATTATAGGTTCAAATGTGACATTGTAATGATGAAAACAGCTCAGAAATTCCAGAAATTACACTCTCAAAGGCCGACTGAATTTTTACATTTTTTCTTCAAGTGGCGAATCCACCATTTTTCACTCTTTCTTCAATTTTTTCCTGTGGGCTTCAAGGAGTCAGTATGAGTTCAAATGTGACATTGTAATGATAAAAACAGCTCAGAAATTCCACAAATTACACTCTCAAACTCAGAATGAATTTTTTACATTTTTTCTTCAAGTGGCAAATCCACCACTTTACACCCTTTCTTCAATTTTCTCCCGTGGGCTTCAGGAAATCATTATCTGTTCAAATGTGACATTGTAATGATGAAAACAGCTCAGAAATTCCACAAATTACGCTCTCAATTACCGACTGAATTTTTTACATTTTTTCTTCAAGTGGCGAATCCACCACTTTACACCCTTTCTTCAATTTTCTCCCGTGGGCTTCAGGGAATCATTATCTGTTCAAATGTGACATTGTAATGATGAAAACAGCTCAGAAATTCCACAAATTACACTCTCAAACTCAGAATGAAATTTTTACAATTTTTCTTCAAGTTGCGAATCCACCACTTTACACCCTTTTTTCAATTTTCTTCTGTGGGCTTCAGAGAGTAATTATCTGTTCAAGTATGACATTGTAATGATGAAAACAGCTCAGAAATTCCACAAATTACACTCTCAAACTCAGAATGAATTTTTTACATTTTTTCTTCAAGTGGCGACTCCACCACTTTACACCCTTTCTTCAATTTTCTTCTGTGGGCTTCAGAGAGTCATTATCTGTTCAAATGTGACATTGTAATGATGAAAATAGCTCAGAAATTTCACAAATTACACTCTCAAGGACCGACTAAATTTTTTACATTTTTTCTTCAAGTGGCGAATCCACCACTTTACACCCTTTTTTCAATTTTCTTCTGTGGGCTTCAGGGAGTCATTATCTGTTCATATGTGACGTTGTAATGATGAAAACAGCTCAGAAATTCCACAAATTACATTCTCAATGGCCCACTGAATTTTTTACATTTTTTCTTCAAGTGGCGGTTCCACCATTTTTCAGCCTTTCTTCAATTTTCTTCTGTGGGCTTCGGGAAGTCATTATAGGCTCAAATGTGACATTGTAATGATGAAAACAGCTCAGAAATTCCACAAATTACACTCTCAAACTCACAATGAATTTTTTACATTTTTTCTTCAAGTGGCGAATCCACCACTTTACACCCTTTCTTCAATTTTCTTCTGTGGGCTTCAGGGAGTCATTATCTGTTCAAATGTGACATTGTAATGATGAAAATAGCTCAGAAATTCCACAAATTACACTATCAAGGACCGACTGAATTTTTTACATTTTTTCTTCAAGTGGCGAATCCACCATTTTTCACCCTTTCTTCAATTTTCTTCTGTGGGCTTCGGGAAGTCATTATAGGTTCAAATGTGACATTGTAATGATGAAAACAGCTCAGAAATTCCACAAATTACACTCTCAAGGACCGACTGAATTTTTTACATTTTTTCTTCAAGTGGCGAATCCACCATTTTTCACCTTTTCTTCAATTTTCTCCTGTGGGCTTCAGGGAGTCATTATCTGTTCAAATGTGACATTGTAATGATAAAAACAGCTCAGAGATTCCACAAATTACACTCTAAAAGGCAGAATAAATTTTTTACATTTTTTCTTCAAGTGGCGAGTACGCCATTTTTCACCCTTTCGTCAATTTTCTCCTGTGGGCTTCAGGGAGTCATTATCTGTTCAAATGTGACATTGTAATGATGAAAACAGCAGAGAAATTAAACAAATTACACTCTCAAAGGCAGAATGAATTTTTTACATTTTTTCTTCAAATGGCGAATCCACCATTTTTCACCCTTTCTTCAATTTTCTTCTGTGGGCTTCAAGAAGTCATTATAGGTTCAAATGTGACATTGTAATGATGAAAACAGCTCAGAAATTCCACAAATTACACTCTCAAATGCAGAATGAATTTTTTACATTTTTTCTTCAAGTGGCGACTCCACCACTTTACACCCTTTCTTCAATTTTCTTCTGTGGGCTTCAGAGAGTCATTATCTGTTCAAATGTGACATTGTAATGATGAAAACAGCTTAGAAATTAGACAAATTACGTTCTCAAGGACCGACTGAATTTTTTACATTTTTTCTTCAAGTGGCGGATCCACCACTTTTCAGCCTTTCTTCAATTTTCTCCTGTGGGCTTCAGAGAGTCATTATCTGTTCATATGTGACATTGTAATGATGAAAACAGCTCAGAAATTCCACAAATTACGCTCTCAATTACCGACTGAATTTTTTACATTTTTTCTTCAAGTGGCGAATCCACCATTTTTCACCCTTCTTCAATTTTCTCCTGTGGGCTTCAGGGAGTCATTATCTGTTCAAATGTGACATTGTAATGATGAAAACAGCTCAGAAATTCCACAAATTACACTCTCAAACTCAGAATGAATTTTTTACATTTTTTCTTCAAGTGGCGAATCCACCACTTTACACCCTTTCTTCAATTTTCTCCTGTGGGCTTCAGGGAGTCATTATCTGTTCATATGTGACATTGTAATGATGAAAACAGCTCAGAAATTCCACAAATTACGCTCTCAATTACCGACTGAATGTTTTACATTTTTTCTTCAAGTGGCGAATCCACCACTTTTCACCTTTTCTTCAATTTTCTCCTATGGGCTTCAGGGAGTCATTATCTGTTCAAATGTGACATTGTAATGATGAAAACAGCTTAGAAATTAGACAAATTACGTTCTCAAGGACCGACTGAATTTTTTACATTTTTTCTTCAAGTGGCGGATCCACCACTTTTCAGCCTTTCTTCAATTTTCTCCTGTGGGCTTCAGAGAGTCATTATCTGTTCATATGTGACATTGTAATGATGAAAACAGCTCAGAAATTCCACAAATTACGATCTCAATTACCGATTGAATTTTTTACATTTTTTCTTCAAGTGGCGAATCCACCATTTTTCACCCTTTCTTCAATTTTCTCCCGTGGGCTTCAGGGAATCATTATCTGTTCAAATGTGACATTGTAATGATGAAAACAGCTCAGAAATTCCACAAATTACACTCTCAAACTCAGAATGAATTTTTTACAATTTTTCTTCAAGAGGCGAATCCACCACTTTACACCCTTTTTTCAATTTTCTTCTGTGGGCTTCAGAGAGTCATTATCTGTTCAAGTATGACATTGTAATGATGAAAACAGCTCAGAAATTCCACAAATTACACTCTCAAACTCAGAATGAATTTTTTACATTTTTTCTTCAAGTGGCGAATCCACCACTTTACACCCTTTCTTCAATTTTCTTCTGTGGGCTTCAGAGAGTCATTATCTGTTCAAGTATGACATTGTAATGATGAAAACAGCTCAGAAATTCCACAAATTACGCTCTCAATTACCGACTGAATTTTTTACATTTTTTCTTCAAGTGGCGAATCCACCATTTTTCACCCTATCTTCAATTTTCTCCTGTGGGCTTCAGGGAGTCATTATCCGTTCATATGTGACATTGTAATGATGAAAACAGCTCAGAAATTCCACAAATTACGCTCTCAATTACCGACTGAATTTTTTACCTTTTTTCTTCAAGTGGCGAATCCACCACTTTTCACCTTTTCTTCAATTTTCTCCTGTGGGCTTCAGGGAGTCATTATCTGTTCAAATGTGACATTGTAATGATGAAAACAGCTCAGAAATTACACAAATTACACTCTCAAACTCAGAATGAATTTTTTACAATTTTTCTTCAAGTGGCGAATCCACCACTTTACACCCTTTCTTCAATTTTCTTCTGTGGGCTTCAGGGAGTCATTATCTGTTCAAATGTGACATTGTAATGATGAAAACAGCTTAGAAATTCCACCAATTACGCTCTCAAGGACCGACTGAATTTTTTACAATTTTTCTTCAAGTGGCGAATCCACCACTTTACACCCTTTCTTCAATTTTCTTCTGTGGGCTTCAGAGAGTCATTATCTGTTCAAGTATGACATTGTAATGATGAAAACAGCTCAGAAATTCCACAAATTACGCTCTCAATTACCGACTGAATTTTTTACATTTTTTCTTCAAGTGGCGAATCCACCATTTTTCACCCTTTCTTCAATTTTCTCCTGTAGGCTTTAGGGAGTCATTATCTGTTCAAATGTGACATTGTAATGATGAAAACAGCTTAGAAATTCCACCAATTACGCTCTCAAGGACCGACTGAATTTTTTACAATTTTTCTTCAAGTGGCGAATCCACCACTTTACACCCTTTCTTCAATTTTCTTCTGTGGGCTTCAGGGAGTCATTATCTGTTCAAATGTGACATTGTAATGATGAAAACAGCTTAGAAATTCCACCAATTACGTTCTCAAGGACCGACTGAATTTTTTACAATTTTTCTTCAAGTGGCGAATCCACCACTTTACACCCTTTCTTCAATTTTCTTCTGTGGGCTTCAGAGAGTCATTATCTGTTCAAGTATGACATTGTAATGATGAAAACAGCTCAGAAATTCCACAAATTACGCTCTCAATTACCGACTGAATTTTTTACATTTTTTCTTCAAGTGGCGAATCTACCACTTTACACCCTTTCTTCAATTTTTTTCTGTGGGCTTCAGAGAGTCATTATCTGTTCAAATGTGACATTGTAATGATGAAAACAGCTCAGAAATTCCACAAATTACACTCTCAAACTCAGAATGAAATTTTTACAATTTTTCTTCAAGAGGCGAATCCACCACTTTACACCCTTTTTTCAATTTTCTTCTGTGGGCTTCAGAGAGTCATTATCTGTTCAAGTATGACATTGTAATGATGAAAACAGCTCAGAAATTCCACAAATTACACTCTCAAACTCAGAATGAATTTTTTACATTTTTTCTTCAAGTGGCGAATCCACCACTTTACACCCTTTCTTCAATTTTCTTCTGTGGGCTTCAGAGAGTCATTATCTGTTCAAGTATGACATTGTAATGATGAAAACAGCAGAGAAATTAAACAAATTACACTTTCAAAGGCCGACTGAATTTTTTACAGTTTTTCTTCAAGTGGCGGATCCACCATTTTTCAGCCTGTTTTCAATTTTCTTCTGTGGGCTTCGGGGAGTCATTATCTGTTCAAATGTGACATTGCAATGATGAAAATAGCTCAGAAATTCCACAAATTACACTCTCAAGGACCGACTGAATTTTTTACATTTTTTCTTCAAGTGGCGAATCCACCACTTTACACCCTTTCTTCAATTTTCTTCTGTGGGCTTCAGAGAGTCATTATCTGTTCAAATGTGACATTGTAATGATGAAAACAGCTCAGAAATTCCATAAATTACACTCTCAAAGGCTCCCTGAATTTTTTACATTTTTTTTTCAAGTGGCGGATCCACCATTTTTCAGCCTTTCTTCAATTTTCTCCTGTGGGCTTCAAGAAGTCATTATAGGTTCAAATGTGACATTGTAATGATGAAAACAGCTCAGAAATTCCATAAATTACACTCTCAAAGGCCGACTGAATTTTTACATTTTTTCTTCAAGTGGCGAATCCACCATTTTTCACCCTTTCTTCAATTTTTTCCTGTGGGCTTCAGGGAGTCAGTATGAGTTCAAATGTGACATTGTAATGATAAAAACAGCTCAGAAATTCCACAAATTACACTCTCAAACTCAGAATGAATTTTTTACATTTTTTCTTCAAGTGGCGAATCCACCACTTTACACCCTTTCTTCAATTTTCTTCTGTGGGCTTCAGAGAGTCATTATCTGTTCAAATGTGACATTGTAATGATGAAAACAGCTCAGAAATTCCACAAATTACACTATCAAAGGCCGACTAAATTTTTTACATTTTTTCTTCAAGTGGCGAATCCACCACTTTACACCCTTTTTTCAATTTTCTTCTGTGGGCTTCAGGGAGTCATTATCTGTTCATATGTGACATTGTAATGATGAAAACAGCTCAGAAATTCCACAAATTACACTCTCAATGGCCCACTGAATTTTTTACATTTTTTCTTCAAGTGGCGGTTCCACCATTTTTCAGCCTTTCTCAATTTTCTTCTGTGGGCTTCGGGAAGTCATTATAGGTTCAAATGTGACATTGTAATAATGAAAATAGCTCAGAAATTCCACAAATTACACTCTCAAACTCACAATGAATTTTTTACATTTTTTCTTCAAGTGGCGAATCCACCACTTTACACCCTTTCTTCAATTTTCTTCTGTGGGCTTCAGGGAGTCATTATCTGTTCAAATGTGACATTGTAATGATGAAAACAGCTCAGAAATTCCAGAAATTACACTCTCAAAGGCCGACTGAATTTTTACATTTTTTCTTCAAGTGGCGAATCCACCATTTTTCACTCTTTCTTCAATTTTTTCCTGTGGGCTTCAGGGAGTCAGTATGAGTTCAAATGTGACATTGTAATGATAAAAACAGCTCAGAAATTCCACAAATTACACTCTCAAACCACCATTTTTTACCCTTTCTTCAATTTTCTTCTGTGGGCTTCGGGGAGTCATTATCTGTTCAAATGTGACATTGCAATGATGAAAATAGCTCAGAAATTCCACAAATTACACTCTCAAGGACCGACTGAATTTTTTACATTTTTTCTTCAAGTGGCGAATCCACCACTTTACACCCTTTCTTCAATTTTCTTCTGTGGGCTTCAGAGAGTCATTATCTGTTCAAATGTGACATTGTAATGATGAAAACAGCTCAGAAATTCCATAAATTACACTCTCAAAGGCTCCCTGAATTTTTTACATTTTTTTTTCAAGTGGCGGATCCACCATTTTTCAGCCTTTCTTCAATTTTCTCCTGTGGGCTTCGGGAAGTCATTATAGGTTCAAATGTGACATTGTAATGATGAAAACAGCTCAGAAATTCCATAAATTACACTCTCAAAGGCCGACTGAATTTTTACATTTTTTCTTCAAGTGGCGAATCCACCATTTTTCACCCTTTCTTCAATTTTTTCCTGTGGGCTTCAGGGAGTCAGTATGAGTTCAAATGTGACATTGTAATGATAAAAACAGCTCAGAAATTCCACAAATTACACTCTCAAACTCAGAATGAATTTTTTACATTTTTTCTTCAAGTGGCGAATCCACCACTTTACACCCTTTCTTCAATTTTCTTCTGTGGGCTTCAGAGAGTCATTATCTGTTCAAATGTGACATTGTAATGATGAAAACAGCTCAGAAATTCCACAAATTACACTATCAAAGGCCGACTAAATTTTTTACATTTTTTCTTCAAGTGGCGAATCCACCACTTTACACCCTTTTTTCAATTTTCTTCTGTGGGCTTCAGGGAGTCATTATCTGTTCATATGTGACATTGTAATGATGAAAACAGCTCAGAAATTCCACAAATTACACTCTCAATGGCCCACTGAATTTTTTACATTTTTTCTTCAAGTGGCGGTTCCACCATTTTTCAGCCTTTCTCAATTTTCTTCTGTGGGCTTCGGGAAGTCATTATAGGTTCAAATGTGACATTGTAATAATGAAAATAGCTCAGAAATTCCACAAATTACACTCTCAAACTCACAATGAATTTTTTACATTTTTTCTTCAAGTGGCGAATCCACCACTTTACACCCTTTCTTCAATTTTCTTCTGTGGGCTTCAGGGAGTCATTATCTGTTCAAATGTGACATTGTAATGATGAAAATAGCTCAGAAATTCCACAAATTACACTATCAAGGACCGACTGAATTTTTTACATTTTTTCTTCAAGTGGCGAATCCACCACTTTACACCCTTTCTTCAATTTTCTCCCGTGGACTTCAGGGAAGTCATTATCTGTTCAAATGTGACATTGTAATGATGAAAATAGCTCAGAAATTCCACAAATTACACTATCAAGGACCGACTGAATTTTTTACATTTTTTCTTCAAGTGGCGAATCCACCACTTTACACCCTTTCTTCAATTTTCTCCCGTGGACTTCAGGGAAGTCATTATAGGTTCAAATGTGACATTGTAATGATGAAAACAGCTCAGAAATTCCAGAAATTACACTCTCAAAGGCCGACTGAATTTTTACATTTTTTCTTCAAGTGGCGAATCCACCATTTTTCACTCTTTCTTCAATTTTTTCCTGTGGGCTTCAAGGAGTCAGTATGAGTTCAAATGTGACATTGTAATGATAAAAACAGCTCAGAAATTCCACAAATTACACTCTCAAACTCAGAATGAATTTTTTACATTTTTTCTTCAAGTGGCAAATCCACCACTTTACACCCTTTCTTCAATTTTCTCCCGTGGGCTTCAGGAAATCATTATCTGTTCAAATGTGACATTGTAATGATGAAAACAGCTCAGAAATTCCACAAATTACGCTCTCAATTACCGACTGAATTTTTTACATTTTTTCTTCAAGTGGCGAATCCACCACTTTACACCCTTTCTTCAATTTTCTCCCGTGGGCTTCAGGGAATCATTATCTGTTCAAATGTGACATTGTAATGATGAAAACAGCTCAGAAATTCCACAAATTACACTCTCAAACTCAGAATGAAATTTTTACAATTTTTCTTCAAGTTGCGAATCCACCACTTTACACCCTTTTTTCAATTTTCTTCTGTGGGCTTCAGAGAGTAATTATCTGTTCAAGTATGACATTGTAATGATGAAAACAGCTCAGAAATTCCACAAATTACACTCTCAAACTCAGAATGAATTTTTTACATTTTTTCTTCAAGTGGCGACTCCACCACTTTACACCCTTTCTTCAATTTTCTTCTGTGGGCTTCAGAGAGTCATTATCTGTTCAAATGTGACATTGTAATGATGAAAATAGCTCAGAAATTTCACAAATTACACTCTCAAGGACCGACTAAATTTTTTACATTTTTTCTTCAAGTGGCGAATCCACCACTTTACACCCTTTTTTCAATTTTCTTCTGTGGGCTTCAGGGAGTCATTATCTGTTCATATGTGACGTTGTAATGATGAAAACAGCTCAGAAATTCCACAAATTACATTCTCAATGGCCCACTGAATTTTTTAAATTTTTTCTTCAAGTGGCGGTTCCACCATTTTTCAGCCTTTCTTCAATTTTCTTCTGTGGGCTTCGGGAAGTCATTATAGGCTCAAATGTGACATTGTAATGATGAAAACAGCTCAGAAATTCCACAAATTACACTCTCAAACTCACAATGAATTTTTTACATTTTTTCTTCAAGTGGCGAATCCACCACTTTACACCCTTTCTTCAATTTTCTTCTGTGGGCTTCAGGGAGTCATTATCTGTTCAAATGTGACATTGTAATGATGAAAATAGCTCAGAAATTCCACAAATTACACTATCAAGGACCGACTGAATTTTTTACATTTTTTCTTCAAGTGGCGAATCCACCATTTTTCACCCTTTCTTCAATTTTCTTCTGTGGGCTTCGGGAAGTCATTATAGGTTCAAATGTGACATTGTAATGATGAAAACAGCTCAGAAATTCCACAAATTACACTCTCAAGGACCGACTGAATTTTTTACATTTTTTCTTCAAGTGGCGAATCCACCATTTTTCACCTTTTCTTCAATTTTCTCCTGTGGGCTTCAGGGAGTCATTATCTGTTCAAATGTGACATTGTAATGATAAAAACAGCTCAGAGATTCCACAAATTACACTCTAAAAGGCAGAATAAATTTTTTACATTTTTTCTTCAAGTGGCGAGTACGCCATTTTTCACCCTTTCGTCAATTTTCTCCTGTGGGCTTCAGGGAGTCATTATCTGTTCAAATGTGACATTGTAATGATGAAAACAGCAGAGAAATTAAACAAATTACACTCTCAAAGGCAGAATGAATTTTTTACATTTTTTCTTCAAATGGCGAATCCACCATTTTTCACCCTTTCTTCAATTTTCTTCTGTGGGCTTCAAGAAGTCATTATAGGTTCAAATGTGACATTGTAATGATGAAAACAGCTCAGAAATTCCACAAATTACACTCTCAAATGCAGAATGAATTTTTTACATTTTTTCTTCAAGTGGCGACTCCACCACTTTACACCCTTTCTTCAATTTTCTTCTGTGGGCTTCAGAGAGTCATTATCTGTTCAAATGTGACATTGTAATGATGAAAACAGCTTAGAAATTAGACAAATTACGTTCTCAAGGACCGACTGAATTTTTTACATTTTTTCTTCAAGTGGCGGATCCACCACTTTTCAGCCTTTCTTCAATTTTCTCCTGTGGGCTTCAGAGAGTCATTATCTGTTCATATGTGACATTGTAATGATGAAAACAGCTCAGAAATTCCACAAATTACGCTCTCAATTACCGACTGAATTTTTTACATTTTTTCTTCAAGTGGCGAATCCACCATTTTTCACCCTTCTTCAATTTTCTCCTGTGGGCTTCAGGGAGTCATTATCTGTTCAAATGTGACATTGTAATGATGAAAACAGCTCAGAAATTCCACAAATTACACTCTCAAACTCAGAATGAATTTTTTACATTTTTTCTTCAAGTGGCGAATCCACCACTTTACACCCTTTCTTCAATTTTCTCCTGTGGGCTTCAGGGAGTCATTATCTGTTCATATGTGACATTGTAATGATGAAAACAGCTCAGAAATTCCACAAATTACGCTCTCAATTACCGACTGAATGTTTTACATTTTTTCTTCAAGTGGCGAATCCACCACTTTTCACCTTTTCTTCAATTTTCTCCTATGGGCTTCAGGGAGTCATTATCTGTTCAAATGTGACATTGTAATGATGAAAACAGCTTAGAAATTAGACAAATTACGTTCTCAAGGACCGACTGAATTTTTTACATTTTTTCTTCAAGTGGCGGATCCACCACTTTTCAGCCTTTCTTCAATTTTCTCCTGTGGGCTTCAGAGAGTCATTATCTGTTCATATGTGACATTGTAATGATGAAAACAGCTCAGAAATTCCACAAATTACGATCTCAATTACCGATTGAATTTTTTACATTTTTTCTTCAAGTGGCGAATCCACCATTTTTCACCCTTTCTTCAATTTTCTCCCGTGGGCTTCAGGGAATCATTATCTGTTCAAATGTGACATTGTAATGATGAAAACAGCTCAGAAATTCCACAAATTACACTCTCAAACTCAGAATGAATTTTTTACAATTTTTCTTCAAGAGGCGAATCCACCACTTTACACCCTTTTTTCAATTTTCTTCTGTGGGCTTCAGAGAGTCATTATCTGTTCAAGTATGACATTGTAATGATGAAAACAGCTCAGAAATTCCACAAATTACACTCTCAAACTCAGAATGAATTTTTTACATTTTTTCTTCAAGTGGCGAATCCACCACTTTACACCCTTTCTTCAATTTTCTTCTGTGGGCTTCAGAGAGTCATTATCTGTTCAAGTATGACATTGTAATGATGAAAACAGCTCAGAAATTCCACAAATTACGCTCTCAATTACCGACTGAATTTTTTACATTTTTTCTTCAAGTGGCGAATCCACCATTTTTCACCCTATCTTCAATTTTCTCCTGTGGGCTTCAGGGAGTCATTATCCGTTCATATGTGACATTGTAATGATGAAAACAGCTCAGAAATTCCACAAATTACGCTCTCAATTACCGACTGAATTTTTTACCTTTTTTCTTCAAGTGGCGAATCCACCACTTTTCACCTTTTCTTCAATTTTCTCCTGTGGGCTTCAGGGAGTCATTATCTGTTCAAATGTGACATTGTAATGATGAAAACAGCTCAGAAATTACACAAATTACACTCTCAAACTCAGAATGAATTTTTTACAATTTTTCTTCAAGTGGCGAATCCACCACTTTACACCCTTTCTTCAATTTTCTTCTGTGGGCTTCAGGGAGTCATTATCTGTTCAAATGTGACATTGTAATGATGAAAACAGCTTAGAAATTCCACCAATTACGCTCTCAAGGACCGACTGAATTTTTTACAATTTTTCTTCAAGTGGCGAATCCACCACTTTACACCCTTTCTTCAATTTTCTTCTGTGGGCTTCAGAGAGTCATTATCTGTTCAAGTATGACATTGTAATGATGAAAACAGCTCAGAAATTCCACAAATTACGCTCTCAATTACCGACTGAATTTTTTACATTTTTTCTTCAAGTGGCGAATCCACCATTTTTCACCCTTTCTTCAATTTTCTCCTGTAGGCTTTAGGGAGTCATTATCTGTTCAAATGTGACATTGTAATGATGAAAACAGCTTAGAAATTCCACCAATTACGCTCTCAAGGACCGACTGAATTTTTTACAATTTTTCTTCAAGTGGCGAATCCACCACTTTACACCCTTTCTTCAATTTTCTTCTGTGGGCTTCAGGGAGTCATTATCTGTTCAAATGTGACATTGTAATGATGAAAACAGCTTAGAAATTCCACCAATTACGTTCTCAAGGACCGACTGAATTTTTTACAATTTTTCTTCAAGTGGCGAATCCACCACTTTACACCCTTTCTTCAATTTTCTTCTGTGGGCTTCAGAGAGTCATTATCTGTTCAAGTATGACATTGTAATGATGAAAACAGCTCAGAAATTCCACAAATTACGCTCTCAATTACCGACTGAATTTTTTACATTTTTTCTTCAAGTGGCGAATCTACCACTTTACACCCTTTCTTCAATTTTTTTCTGTGGGCTTCAGAGAGTCATTATCTGTTCAAGTATGACATTGTAATGATGAAAACAGCTCAGAAATTCCACAAATTACACTCTCAAACTCAGAATGAATTTTTTACATTTTTTCTTCAAGTGGCGAATCTACCACTTTACACCCTTTCTTCAATTTTCTTCTGTGGACTTCAGAGAGTCATTATCTGTTTAAATGTGACATTGTAATGATGAAAACAGCTTAGAAATTCCACCAATTACGCTCTCAAGGACCGACTGAATTTTTCACATTTTTTCTTCAAGTGGAGAATCCACCACTTTTCACCCTTTATTCAATTTTCTTTTGTGGGCTTCGGGAAGTCATTATCTGTTCAAATGTGACATTGTAATGATGAAAACAGCACAGAAATTCCACAAATTACACTTTCAAAGGCCGACTGAATTTTTTACAGTTTTTCTTCAAGTGGCGGATCCACCATTTTTCAGCCTGTTTTCAATTTTCTTCTGTGGGCTTCGGGGAGTCATTATCTGTTCAAATGTGACATTGCAATGATGAAAATAGCTCAGAAATTCCACAAATTACACTCTCAAGGACCGACTGAATTTTTTACATTTTTTCTTCAAGTGGCGAATCCACCACTTTACACCCTTTCTTCAATTTTCTTCTGTGGGCTTCAGAGAGTCATTATCTGTTCAAATGTGACATTGTAATGATGAAAACAGCTCAGAAATTCCATAAATTACACTCTCAAAGGCTCCCTGAATTTTTTACATTTTTTTTTCAAGTGGCGGATCCACCATTTTTCAGCCTTTCTTCAATTTTCTCCTGTGGGCTTCGGGAAGTCATTATAGGTTCAAATGTGACATTGTAATGATGAAAACAGCTCAGAAATTCCATAAATTACACTCTCAAAGGCCGACTGAATTTTTACATTTTTTCTTCAAGTGGCGAATCCACCATTTTTCACCCTTTCTTCAATTTTTTCCTGTGGGCTTCAGGGAGTCAGTATGAGTTCAAATGTGACATTGTAATGATAAAAACAGCTCAGAAATTCCACAAATTACACTCTCAAACTCAGAATGAATTTTTTACATTTTTTCTTCAAGTGGCGAATCCACCACTTTACACCCTTTCTTCAATTTTCTTCTGTGGGCTTCAGAGAGTCATTATCTGTTCAAATGTGACATTGTAATGATGAAAACAGCTCAGAAATTCCACAAATTACACTATCAAAGGCCGACTAAATTTTTTACATTTTTTCTTCAAGTGGCGAATCCACCACTTTACACCCTTTTTTCAATTTTCTTCTGTGGGCTTCAGGGAGTCATTATCTGTTCATATGTGACATTGTAATGATGAAAACAGCTCAGAAATTCCACAAATTACACTCTCAATGGCCCACTGAATTTTTTACATTTTTTCTTCAAGTGGCGGTTCCACCATTTTTCAGCCTTTCTCAATTTTCTTCTGTGGGCTTCGGGAAGTCATTATAGGTTCAAATGTGACATTGTAATAATGAAAATAGCTCAGAAATTCCACAAATTACACTCTCAAACTCACAATGAATTTTTTACATTTTTTCTTCAAGTGGCGAATCCACCACTTTACACCCTTTGTTCAATTTTCTTCTGTGGGCTTCAGGGAGTCATTATCTGTTCAAATGTGACATTGTAATGATAAAAACAGCACAGAAATTCCACAAATTACACTTTCAAATGCCGACTGAATTTTTTACATTTTTTCTTCAATTGGCGAATTCAAGTGTAAACAAGAAGAATGTTCTTAAATCCAAGTGGAGTAAATTTAAATTAAAATTTAAATATATCTATGTCGAACTCCACAAACTTTAATAACTGTAATTACTAATGTTATTAAAGTTTGTGGAGTTCGACATAGATATATTTAAATTTGAATTCAAGTGTGTCTGCCATAAAATTGAAGGTTGACGTAGCCACGAAGTGTGTTCATGGCCAGAAAGTGAAGTTACAAAGAAGGGCTGAATAAACGTTTTAACAATATTTATTGTCGTTTTCCTATCTTGTTACAACTCTTCCCCCAAACAGCACCACCTTGTTGAGCTAAATATAGTGGAGGAAGAGATGGTCGGCAACGAATTGCTTTGTCTCAACTGGGAGCAGCAGTGTGGGCCTAAGATGGAATCCAACATGGATTATTTTCCAAATAGTATGCAGACGCTATCCGCGCACGCAGACAGCGTCGTTAAGCAATATAAAATGAGGTTCAAATTGGTGTTGCTTTTTTTTCATATAGTTTTGTGGAGGATGTTCGCGCACAATATTATTTCAAACTGCTTGAGATCTACACTAAACTTGAGCGCGGACAGCGTCGTTAAACATTATCCAACGCACAGAGAAAAATCCACTGGACAGAAAGTGCACAATGTTGTTCAATCTCGTTTTGGAGACAATTTTACCACAATTGTGAGCTTATTTTAAAAATCGTTGGTGAAACTGTTTGTGCTTTAGTGCAATTGAATCTATTTATATTTCATATAAATAAATTCTCGACAAAAATTCTTTATAATATATTTTTTTTTACATATTTAAATTTTCTAGTCGTATTATTCACGAAGAAACACCATACATTTTTAGAATATAAAAACCAATTTACACAAAATAATATTAAGGTGTAAAAGCTATCAATTCCACAATAATTAAAGAAAGTTATTGCTACGATTGGTATGCAACTAATATTACACGGAATTTTATGCAAGAGCTTCTGTTGAAGCATCATAGTTCTCCACACACCCACCAGACGAGCGCCCTTGTTGCTGATCCCACCCCCACACGGATCTGCTCCCCCACTCAAAATCAGAACGAGAACTGCTCTCAACTCTAGCTTCTCTCTGGATGAGACCAAGCTCGAAAAGTCTCCTTTTAAAACCGCTCTATATATTTTGTGAATATAGTTTGTTACTTTGTCCAAGTGTTTTGATCAGCGCCCTAAGCACCAGCACTGCAGTGTAAAAAAACTCATTCTTTTTTTTTTCTTTAAATCTAGAACTAACTCTAGAGTTCAATCCGATTTCAAAATTCTTCAGTCAAAAAATGGTTGGAATTCCAATACCCTTAGTCAATTTAATTGAATAATTGATAGAATAAAATGAACTTGAATGAGAATGAATCGAAAGATCCTACCACGAAGAAGTAATCGAAAGAACTTCTTTTAAATAACACAGTTTAAAGATGTCACTATACATATAAACCACATAAAGTTTCAACAATAGCGCGACCTTCAAATGTGAAAAGTATTCGTTAATCTGACAAAACCGGAAGAAAAACCTGTAGTTCACTAACAGCGTCATAAATAGTTCATTAGATCAGACCACATTGCTTAGCTCCAGTAGAACATTTGTGTTCTTCAACGTAAGCAAAAAACGTTTTCGACCAGTTTGGGAACCACCGTATTTTCACATCGCTAGTTTGCGACAACATCCTCCGTCGGTTGGGTTTTTACGCTTTTACGTCGAACGAGTTCTTGGTGCAGTCGTTATCCGCGGACCGAGCAGTGTACATCATGTTGACCCCTTTTATCGTTTTCCTCTCAGCCTTGACTCCGATCCTCGCCAACGACGTCGTTACCGGTAACAACAAATTCGCCGGAGATGTGTACAAGGTGAGTGCGAAGAGTTTTGGGGTCCGTACCTTTAGCAAGTAATTGAAAGTCTCAGTTAGTACCGGTTACTGCCGTATCATTTTGAGATGACGTCAACTGTGTTATTCCGCGGTTCGAAGGGAAATTATTAACCCCAAAATTTTTCAGGAGGTCTCTCATACCTCGGACAACTTCGTGGTAAGCCCCTTCTCTGCCGAAACGGTCTTGGCACTCGCCGCATTCGGCGCCAAAAGCGACACGAAAAGACAACTTCAACAAGGACTCCACCTTCCCACCAACCAGCGCAACATCGTCGATTCCTTCAGAGATGTCCTCTCCACTTTTCAAAACAAAAACTACGTTCTTCACACCGCCAACAAACTCTACCTCAACAAAGGCTTCCATGTTAAGAACAGCTTCGACAGGGTCGCAAAGGACGTCTTCGGCGCCGAAACCGACACTGTCAACTTCGCCGAGCAGTTATACGCCGCCGGAACGATCAATCGATGGGTCGAGGAGCAGACCCACGACAAGATTCGCGACTTGATCACTCCGGACAAGCTCAGTTCGGACACCAGAGCCGTGTTGGTCAACGCTCTCTATTTCAAAGCCGATTGGTCGTCGCCGTTCAGGAAGGCCGGTTCGGCACCGATGCAATTCCACGGATTCGGCGGGGAAGTAACGGTGGATGTCATGGCAAAGAGCGACGACAACAAGAGGTTTAACTATGCCGAAGATGTCCAACTGGGGGCTCAGTTTTTGGAGCTACCGTTTCGAGGAGATGGCGCCTCGATGGTGCTGGTCTTACCGACCACGAAACGGGGGATCGTGGAGCTCGAGGCGAAGATAGAAGATGTCTTAGCTCCACGGACCTTCACGAAGCAGTACGTCAACATGACGATCCCCAAATTCAAGATTGAATCGACGATCGACTTCAAAAACGTTCTGCAAAATGTGAGTGTTGGTCTTTGTTTGCCGGCTCTTTAAATGTGGTTGCAGTTGGGCGTGACGAAGCCTTTCAGTCTGAGAGAAGCGGACTTTGGAGGAATTTCCGACGACAATTTGGTCCTCAGCGACGTGGTGCAGAAGACGTTCATCGACGTGCACGAGTCGGGGGTCGAGGCCGCTTCTGCCACTTATGCCGGTGAGTTTTATATTTTACTATAGGTATGTGTGACATTATAATTCCAGGGTTTGTGCTCCTGAGCATCCACAGTGTCCCGGAATACAAGCAGTTCCATGCCGACCACCCTTTCATCTTCTACATCAAGGTGCAGGACCTGATTGTCTTCGTGGGGAGGGTGACGAGGCCCCAACGGACCACCCAACAAATCGATTTCGAAAAAATTTTTTATTGACATTAAAACAATAAACCATACAAAACTATTTTCAATAATACGGTGCTAACACTCTTCCTACAAACAACACCAGATCGTTGACTTTAACGAAGAAGAGGAACGGCCTGTTTACCGTAAATTCTTTGGGAGAGTTGGAATTCCTGTTGCTAATCTTGACTGAAAAGTAATCAGAACAGGTAAATAATAAGTAAGGATATTTAACACCAACCAACGAAAGTGGCAGCTGCAGCCTCAATCCCGTCCTCGTTAACCGCAATGAAGGTCTTTTGCACCACGTCGCCGATGTGCACCTCTCCCTTGTCACCAGCGATGCCGCTGAAGTCTGCACGCTTTTCTTCGAAAGCTCTCTTCACGCCCAACTAGAAGTCAATTAGATTCAAACCGAAACGATGCAGCAACTACTCACACTTTGCAACACGGCTTTGAAGTCGACGCGGGACTCCACCCTAAATCTGGGCAAAGCAACATTGAACATGCTCTCTTCGGTGGCAATTGGGGGTTCCAGAACCTCACTGATGCGCTCTTCTAAAGCTACCAAGTTCGTGGTAACGTCAGGAAGAACCACCGTCATTGTAGCGTTTCCACCCGCGATGGGCAGCTCCAAGAAGGTCGCGCCAAGATCGGGTTTGACATAGAAGTGAAAATAGTCTTCCAGGATATGCATGGTGTCAACCTTGACGATCCCCTTTTCGGTAAAGAAATCCTCTTTTTCTGTCGCAAAGAAAAGAAAAGGTAAAGTCCAGTTGGCACGGAAATGAAGGGCGTTGATGAGGACGGCCGCGGTCTTGTTGTCCAACAACTGGGGATCCACCAAATCGTGGATCCTGTTCTGGGTTTCTTCCTCGACCCATCGGTTCATCTCTGCCGCTGCTTCCTTCCCCTTCGTGAAGTCTATGGTGTCTACGGGGGTCCGATAGACGTTCTGGGCCACCTCCAGGAAATCTCTCCGGACGGAGAAGTGTTTCTTCAGATAGATTTTGTTAACTGTGTGTAGGAAGTAGTCTCGTTCTTGCAGTCGTTGAAGAGCGTCTTCGACCATCCGATTTACCATCTGGTTGTTTGAGGGCAGATGCAGAGCTCGCTGCATTTCGGCTGCTGTTTCTCCTTTTGCCCCATTTTGGGACAGCGCCAGTATGATGTGGGCCGACAGAGGACTGACTAGAATGTTGTCTGCACTTCCGAGTGAAGCTTCCTGCAGAGACAAAATTAGGTGGAAATTCTGATTGTTCAACACTTACCTTGTAAACAGAAGCTGCGAATTTCGTGTTGATTTTGGCAAAGTTTGGAGGGTCGACTGGATGTGACAGGATCGCAGTCAGTTTCAACACAAGAAGAAGCGTCCTCATTCTGCCAAGTCAGTATGAAGCTTAACCGATGCTTGCTTCAATTTATTCACCAAGATTTTAACTTCCCGGTAATGCGAAAATTACTATTACAAAAAGAATGAGTTGTTATTATACCTCCGTGCTAGCTCGAACTGTAGTGTAAACACCTTATGAGTAATTTATCTAATTTCAGATAGTGGTTTCCGTCAAATGTATAGCTTCCTCGGTGGAGGAAAAACCAAAAAATACCGACTTATGATACTTTTTTTTTTTTATTTAACGATGCAACAAAATTGATAGTAATTTTACGTATGACGATGTAATAAAAAGTGGAAACTCCAGGAACGTGCATCACGTCGTGTTGTTATTTGCACGAAGCAATCGCTGTTGGAAAAACCCTGGGGCAATCGTAGATGAGACTGCAAAACGGGTAAGCACTTTTGTACTTGATCGAAGATACTTTTTCCACTTCAATTGTACAGCATCTCAACTTTCCAGGCTTATTTATTTGCGCAACAATCAAATTGGGTTGATAATCCAAGTCAAGGCCGTGGTGTTGATCTCTACGTCAGCAAAATTATGCAGCCAACGTTACAGAATGATTAAATTAAAAACAACCTTATATGATTATGTTCTAACCACACAGGCTTTTCACCTTGATCTAACCGCCCAGCCTCCAGTCTCTCTTCGGACGTCGACACAACAATGAAGACTCTCGTCACATTGTTGTCACTCATTTTTGCCTCACATTCAACCGTCTTGAACCAATTCACAGCAGGAAACCATTTACTATCAGCAGCTTTATACAAAGTACGTATCTCCATTATCACGAATTCTAAAACATTTTGACCTTCAGGAGGTGGGCAAAAACGACGGCAACTTCTTGGTCAGTCCCCTGTCTCTGGAGGCCGTTTTCGCCTTGACCGCTTCGGGGGCACTGGGCGCAACCGCTGAAGAACTGACGGGAGCGTTACACCTTCCCACGAGAGGCACCCCCGAGGCGCTAAGAAGCTTACTGCCTGAGCTAACAAGCACCAACTACACTCTAATTTCCGCCAACAAAATCTACATCCAGGAAGGCTTCGACATCCACGAGGACTTCAAGGCAGTGACCGCAGAGGATTATCGGTCGGAAATCGAAAGCATCAATTTTGATCAAAAAGCAGAAGCCGCGAAGGAGATAAATCGATGGGTGGGTGAAAAAACACGAGGACGCATCGGTGATATCGTCTCCCAGGCCGATCTCGGTGGAACTACCGGTTTACTGTTGATCAACGCTCTGTACTTTAAAGGCAACTGGTCCATTGCCTTCCCGCCGACCGCCACCAAGGCCGATAAATTCTACCCCAAAGATGGAAAAGTGCTAGAGGTGCCAACCATGCACGGGGTTGCCACTCACAACTATTACGAATCGTCCGACCTCGACGCAAAATTCTTGGAGTTGCAGTACCAAGGCAAGGAGGCATCTCTTGTTGTAGTGCTGCCGAACAAGAGGGACGGCATTAGCTACCTAGAGAGTAAAATCGATGAGGTCTTCTCCACCCCAAGTCGCAACTTCGTACCAGAGAAAGTCAACATTTCGCTACCGAAATTCAGAGTGGAGACCACAATCGACTTGGTGGGAGCCTTGAAAAATGTAAGAACCCCAAACGGTGTCATTCGTGACTAATCAAATTTCCAGCTAGGAGTCAGAAAGGTGTTTGATGCTGAAGAAGCTGATCTGAGCGGCATCGCGGGCAAAAAGGGCGACCTCGCTGTGGGTGCTGTCAAGCAGAAGACCTTCATCGAGGTTAGAGAAGAAGGGGCCGAGGCTGCTGCCACTACAGTTGCTCGTTAGTACACGAACCCATTTGAAGCTAATTCTATGTTGTTTGACGACGCTGTCCGCGCTTAACATAATAAAATAATGTTGAGCATGAACATCGTCCATTCATTCTTTAAAAGTTGAAATTGTTTTTCAATTTTATAGATGTTGGATTCCATCTTACGCCCTCCTTGCTGGTCCCAGTTGAGACAAAGCAATTCGTTGCCGACCATCCCTTCCTCTTCTATATCAAGCTCAAGGACGTGGTGCTCTTTGGGGGAAGAGTTGCAGCACCATAGAAAAACGCCAATAAATATTGTTAAAACGTTTATTCAGTCCTTCTTTGTAACCTCACTTTCTGGCCATGTTCCCACAATTTTGTAGTGTCTCAAGTGGCCAGGACGGTCTTCATGGCAAGTTCCGCGTATTTGAGACCTGAAATGGAACTCTTCAGCGAGGTGTATGTACCGAGGGTCTCTCAGGGTCAAACTTCAAGGGCTCCGGCCACAGCTCCGCGTTCCTACGCATGCAAATCGTTGGGACCAACACAGAGCTGCCCTTGGGGAAGGTGTGTCTTTCCAGGACTAGGTCTTTGACGAGGTAGCGCCCTATTATGGGTCCTATTGGAAAGAGTCTTAAGGTCTCTTTAATTACAAGGTCCAAATATCCCAGTTGTGAGATGTCCTCCGAGGTCACACTCCTGTTGCCGCAAACGGCAACTAGCTCTGAGTAATCTCTCATCTGCAAAAACCAACCGGTAAGAGTAAAAGGAGTTATTACTACAACCTGGATCTCTTGGTGCATGCCGAGCATCATCAAGACGTAGCCCATGGTCAGGGCGGTGGCGTCTCCAGCTGCTATCAAGATTGTTCGGACCTCTTGGACGGAGTCCTCTTCAGTCCAGGCGTCGTCGTCGTCGTTCTCTAGTTCGAAGAATAGGTCCAATATGGCGAATCGCTCGCGTCTGCTGTCACATCTTCTTGCAGTGATAATCTAAAGATACGATTAGTTGGATGTAAATCGTGAGTACCATTACCTTGTTGAGAAAGCTGGACACCTCCTGAGACAAGATTCTGCTCTCGCGGCACCAAGAAGTCATCTTCCAGACCGACTCAACTTGCAACAGGGGATTCGTTATACGCTTGTAGCTGATCTCTGACAATCTAACAGAAAATTACAAGATCCACACGTTCGGAAGACTACCTTGAAGTCCACAGGAGGAGATTCTTCCTGACGTCAAGCTGGGTCCCCAGTGTGGTCTCTAAAGTGTCTTTTTACCATCGTATAGTGCGCACGTCCATGCTTACCTTAATAGTCCGTTTCCAAAAACCAATTTATTTCCCAACCAGAGCTTGTACACTTCCCCGAATTGTCTAGTCCGTCGGAAGAACCCTTCCAAGACGCTTCCGTAAAAGACATAACTGCTGCCGATTACGGGAAAGGACCAGGGGCCCACCACTTGTGCTGCGCGCCAATAAAGGTGACGTTTTCTCCATCAGATCTGTCACCAGGAAGTACAAGTAGCACACGGCGATAATTTTGAAGAGGTGGTGTGTCTCGATCATCTTTAAAGGAGACTTAAAGGAGACCCGTCGTGGGCCCCTATATAAACGCTCTTCAAGGCTGGTGCCGATGCGATCTTTTATTGGTGAATTTGCGATTCAAATTAGAGATATTTCTACAAAGCTAATAGATAGAAAAGCAACGTAGTTTGGACCTGTATCTATTGCATCCGGTCCCTTTTGAAGGTCTTAAATTTTAAAGTTTTTTTGGTCTACCGACTGTACTAGTACTGTTCTTTTACCATGTTTTGATTGTTTCAGAGTTCTCTATCTGACAATCAAAAATCTATTATCTTTTATTTGCCCATAATTGAAAGTGTACATGAAGGTGACGATTCACACCGAAAGCGGGACGACTGGGTGACCTAAAACGAAGCGCTTTAAGGCTGATCCCGTTATATGTATAACGCGATTGCTGAAGACATCACATTGCCACATTCCAAATGTTGACCTTACTATCACGAAGACATTTTTTGAGTAGAATAAAACCGGTCAAAGTAAACCAAAAATAGTGGCAAATCTACAATAATTCGCATAGCGCTGAAAACTGGTACAGGTCTTGGATGCACTATTACAAATAAGTCCTCACCGATCCTATGTCTGCCAAAAAAATTATTCAAGGTCAAATTCTAAAGTATCGGTTTTTTGCATTTTTTCGTAAATCGTAAGTATTCTCGGGGTTTCCCAACTAAGATTTGTATCCCCCAACAATTCCAATTTCGAAAGACTCAGAAGAAAATGCTCAAACAGGTCAATTTTGTTATCAAGGGGGACCAAATTGTACCAAACTTTCAAGTCTTAGATCTTACCCCTTTTTGGGACACTCTCGTCTTTCCTTCTTCTTTCCAGAACATCTCGTCTTGGGTCATATGCACAGAAAAGACTAAACCGTCTACAGAACAGCGAATCCTGATATATCTTTCTTAGTTTTTCAACAAAAAATTTTCAAGGTACAAAAAAGTTTATTGTTAGTCTGGACTGTGATTTCAAATGCTGACTTATGAAAGAAAGCTCGTACGTCGGAGATTGCGTCATATTTAAATTGAAAGAGTACCGATGTGGACAAAAATTTTGGAATATCCCTGGAAAAAGGTCCAAATAAAAACATGAGTTTTGATATTTCTTGAGCCTACGTTCTTGGCGCACTCTTGAATTTCAAAAATCTAAAAAAAACATCCCCACTTCTGGAACTTCGCGGATTGGAACAAATACACAGCATGGACTGCATAATTGAATGCCCCAAACCGAATTCCCATATCTTACTTAGTTTTTGAGTTATAAATTTTCAAAATAAAAAAAAAAAGTTTTTTGTTAGTCTGGACTGTAAACTCAAATGCTAACTTATGAAAGAAAGCTCGTACGTCGGAGATTGCGTCATATTTATATTGAGAGAGTACCGATGTGGACAAAAATTATGGAATATCCCTGGAAGAAGGTCCAAATAAAAACATGAGTTTTGATATTTCTTGAGCCCACGTTCTTGGCGCACTCTTGAATTTCAAAAATCTAAAAAAAACATCCCCACTTCTGGAACTTCGCGGATTGGAACAAATACACAGCATGGACTGCATAATTGAATGCCCCAAACCGAATTCCCATATCTTACATAGTTTTTGAGTTATAAATTTTCAAAATAAAAAAAAAGTTTTTCGTTGGTCTGGACTGTAAACTCAAATGCTAACTTATGAAAGAAAGCTCGTACGTCGGAGATTGCGTCATATTTAAATTGAAAGAGTACCGATGTGGACAAAAATTTTGGAATATCCCTGGAAAAAGGTCCAAATAAAAACATGAGTTTTGATATTTCTTGAGCCTACGTTCTTGGCGCACTCTTGAATTTCAAAAATCTAAAAAAAACATCCCCACTTCTGGAACTTCGCGGATTGGAACAAATACACAGCATGGACTGCATAATTGAATGCCCCAAACCGAATTCCCATATCTTACTTAGTTTTTGAGTTATAAATTTTCAAAATAAAAAAAAAAAGTTTTTTGTTAGTCTGGACTGTAAACTCAAATGCTAACTTATGAAAGAAAGCTCGTACGTCGGAGATTGCGTCATATTTATATTGAGAGAGTACCGATGTGGACAAAAATTATGGAATATCCCTGGAAGAAGGTCCAAATAAAAACATGAGTTTTGATATTTCTTGAGCCCACGTTCTTGGCGCACTCTTGAATTTCAAAAATCTAAAAAAAACATCCCCACTTCTGGAACTTCGCGGATTGGAACAAATACACAGCATGGACTGCATAATTGAATGCCCCAAACCGAATTCCCATATCTTACATAGTTTTTGAGTTATAAATTTTCAAAATAAAAAAAAAGTTTTTCGTTGGTCTGGACTGTAAACTCAAATGCTAACTTATGAAAGAAAGCTCGTACGTCGGAGATTGCGTCATATTTATATTGAGAGAGTACCGATGTGGACAAAAATTATGGAATATCCCTGGAAGAAGGTCCAAATAAAAACATGAGTTTTGATATTTCTTGAGCCTACGTTCTTGGCGCACTCTTGAATTTCAAAAATCTAAAAAAAACATCCCCACTTCTGGAACTTCGCGGATTGGAACAAATACACAGCATGGACTGCATAATTGAATGCCCCAAACCGAATTCCCATATCTTACATAGTTTTTGAGTTATAAATTTTCAAATTACAAAAAAAGGTTTTCGTTAGTCTGGACTATAAACTCAAATGCTAACTTATGAAAGAAAGCTCGTACGTCGGAGATTGCGTCATATTTAAATTGAGAGAGTACCGATGTGGACAAAAATTATGGAATATCCCTGGAAGAAGGTCCAAATAAAAACATAAGTTTTGATGTTTCTTGAGCCCTACGTTCTTGGCGCACTCTTGAATTTCAAAAATCTAAAAAAAACATCCCCACTTCTGGAACTTCGCGGATTGGACCAAATACACAGCATGGACTGCATAATTGAATGCCCCAAACCGAATTCCCATATCTTACTTAGTGTTTGAGTTATAAATTTTCAAAATAAAAAAAAAAGTTTTTCGTTAGTCTGGACTGTAAACTCAAATGCTAACTTAAGAAAGAAAGCTCGTACGTCGGAGATTGCGTCATATTTAAATTGAGAGAGTACCGATGTGGACAAAAATTATGGAATATCCCTGGAAGAAGGTCCAAATAAAAACATGAGTTTTGATATTTCTTGAGCCCACGTTCTGGCGCACTCTTGAATTTCAAAAATCTAAAAAAAACATCCCCACTTCTGGAACTTCGCGGATTGGAACAAATACACAGCATGGACTGCATAATTGAATGCCCCAAACCGAATTCCCATATCTTACTTAGTTTTTGAGTTATAAATTTTCAAAATAAAAAAAAAGTTTTTCGTTAGTCTGGACTGTCAACTCAAATGCTAACTTATGAAAGAAAGCTCGTACGTCGGAGACTGCGTCATATTTAAATTGAGAGAGTACCGATGTGGACAAAAATTATGGAATATCCCTGGAAGAAGGTCCAAATAAAAACATAAGTTTTGATGTTTCTTGAGCCCTACGTTCTTGGCCCACTCTTGAATTTCAAAAATCTTAAAAAAAGTATCTCCACTTCTGGAACTTGGCGGATTGGATCAAATACACAGCATGGACTGCATAATTAAATGCCCCAAACCGAATTCCCATATCTTACTTAGTTGTTGAGTTATAAATTTTCAAAATAAAAAAAAAAGTTTTTCGTTAGTCTGGACTGTAAACTCAAATGCTAACTTAAGAAAGAAAGCTCGTACGTCGGAGATTGCGTAATATTTAAATTGAGAGAGTACCGATGTGGACAAAAATTATGGAATATCCCTGGAAGAAAGTCCAAATAAAAACATAAATTTTGATGTTTCTTGAGCCCTACGTTTTTTGGCGCACTCTTGAATTTCAAAAATCTTAAAAAATTCATCCCCACTTCTGGACCTTCGCGGATTGGAACAAATGCACAGCATGGACTGCATAATTGAATGCCCCAAACCGAATTCCCATATCTTACTTAGTTGTTGAGTTATAAATTTTCAAAAAAAAAAAAAAAAGTTTTTCGTTAGTCTGGACTGTAAACTCAAATGCTAACTTAAGAAAGAAAGCTCGTACGTCGGAGATTGCGTCATATTTAAATTGAGATAGTACCGATGTGGACAAAAATTATGGAATATCCCTGGAAGAAGGTCCAAATAAAAACATGAGTTTTGATATTTCTTGAGCCTACGTTCTTGGCGCACTCTTGAATTTCAAAAATCTAAAAAAAACATCCCCACTTCTGGAACTTCGCGGATTGGAACAAATACACAGCATGGACTGCATAATTGAATGCCCCAAACCGAATTCCCATATCTTACTTAGTTTTTGAGTTATAAATTTTCAAAATAAAAAAAAAAGTTTTTTGTTAGTCTGGACTGTAAACTCAAATGCTAACTTAAGAAAGAAAACTCGTACGTCGGAGATTGCGTCATATTTAAATTGAGATAGTACCGATGTGGACAAAAATTATGGAATATCCCTGGAAGAAGGTCCAAATAAAAACATGAGTTTTGATATTTCTTGAGCCTACGTTCTTGGCGCACTCTTGAATTTCAAAAATCTAAAAAAAACATCCCCACTTCTGGAACTTCGCGGATTGGAACAAATACACAGCATGGACTGCATAATTGAATGCCCCAAACCGAATTCCCATATCTTACATAGTTTTTGAGTTATAAATTTTCAAAATAAAAAAAAAGTTTTTCGTTGGTCTGGACTGTAAACTCAAATGCTAACTTATGAAAGAAAGCTCGTACGTCGGAGATTGCGTCATATTTATATTGAGAGAGTACCGATGTGGACAAAAATTATGGAATATCCCTGGAAGAAGGTCCAAATAAAAACATGAGTTTTGATATTTCTTGAGCCTACGTTCTTGGCGCACTCTTGAATTTCAAAAATCTAAAAAAAACATCCCCACTTCTGGAACTTCGCGGATTGGAACAAATACACAGCATGGACTGCATAATTGAATGCCCCAAACCGAATTCCCATATCTTACTTAGTTTTTGAGTTATAAATTTTCAAAATAAAAAAAAAAAGTTTTTTGTTAGTCTGGACTGTAAACTCAAATGCTAACTTATGAAAGAAAGCTCGTACGTCGGAGATTGCGTCATATTTATATTGAGAGAGTACCGATGTGGACAAAAATTATGGAATATCCCTGGAAGAAGGTCCAAATAAAAACATGAGTTTTGATATTTCTTGAGCCCACGTTCTTGGCGCACTCTTGAATTTCAAAAATCTAAAAAAAACATCCCCACTTCTGGAACTTCGCGGATTGGAACAAATACACAGCATGGACTGCATAATTGAATGCCCCAAACCGAATTCCCATATCTTACATAGTTTTTGAGTTATAAATTTTCAAAATAAAAAAAAAGTTTTTCGTTGGTCTGGACTGTAAACTCAAATGCTAACTTATGAAAGAAAGCTCGTACGTCGGAGATTGCGTCATATTTATATTGAGAGAGTACCGATGTGGACAAAAATTATGGAATATCCCTGGAAGAAGGTCCAAATAAAAACATGAGTTTTGATATTTCTTGAGCCCACGTTCTTGGCGCACTCTTGAATTTCAAAAATCTAAAAAAAACATCCCCACCTCTGGAACTTCGCGGATTGGAACAAATACACAGCATGGACTGCATAATTGAATGCCCCAAACCGAATTCCCATATCTTACATAGTTTTTGAGTTATAAATTTTCAAAATAAAAAAAAACTTTTTCGTTGGTCTGGACTGTAAACTCAAATGCTAACTTATGAAAGAAAGCTCGTACGTCGGAGATTGCGTCATATTTATATTGAGAGAGTACCGATGTGGACAAAAATTATGGAATATCCCTGGAAGAAGGTCCAAATAAAAACATGAGTTTTGATATTTCTTGAGCCTACGTTCTTGGCGCACTCTTGAATTTCAAAAATCTAAAAAAAACATCCCCACTTCTGGAACTTCGCGGATTGGAACAAATACACAGCATGGACTGCATAATTGAATGCCCCAAACCGAATTCCCATATCTTACATAGTTTTTGAGTTATAAATTTTCAAATTAGAAAAAAAGTTTTTCGTTAGTCTGGACTATAAACTCAAATGCTAACTTATGAAAGAAAGCTCGTACGTCGGAGATTGCGTCATATTTAAATTGAGAGAGTACCGATGTGGACAAAAATTATGGAATATCCCTGGAAGAAGGTCCAAATAAAAACATAAGTTTTGATGTTTCTTGAGCCCTACGTTCTTGGCGCACTCTTGAATTTCAAAAATCTAAAAAAAACATCCCCACTTCTGGAACTTCGCGGATTGGACCAAATACACAGCATGGACTGCATAATTGAATGCCCCAAACCGAATTCCCATATCTTACTTAGTGTTTGAGTTATAAATTTTCAAAATAAAAAAAAAAGTTTTTCGTTAGTCTGGACTGTAAACTCAAATGCTAACTTAAGAAAGAAAGCTCGTACGTCGGAGATTGCGTCATATTTAAATTGAGATAGTACCGATGTGGACAAAAATTATGGAATATCCCTGGAAGAAGGTCCAAATAAAAACATGAGTTTTGATATTTCTTGAGCCTACGTTCTTGGCGCACTCTTGAATTTCAAAAATCTAAAAAAAACATCCCCACTTCTGGAACTTCGCGGATTGGAACAAATACACAGCATGGACTGCATAATTGAATGCCCCAAACCGAATTCCCATATCTTACTTAGTTTTTGAGTTATAAATTTTCAAAATAAAAAAAAAAGTTTTTTGTTAGTCTGGACTGTAAACTCAAATGCTAACTTAAGAAAGAAAACTCGTACGTCGGAGATTGCGTCATATTTAAATTGAGATAGTACCGATGTGGACAAAAATTATGGAATATCCCTGGAAGAAGGTCCAAATAAAAACATGAGTTTTGATATTTCTTGAGCCTACGTTCTTGGCGCACTCTTGAATTTCAAAAATCTAAAAAAAACATCCCCACTTCTGGAACTTCGCGGATTGGAACAAATACACAGCATGGACTGCATAATTGAATGCCCCAAACCGAATTCCCATATCTTACATAGTTTTTGAGTTATAAATTTTCAAAATAAAAAAAAAGTTTTTCGTTGGTCTGGACTGTAAACTCAAATGCTAACTTATGAAAGAAAGCTCGTACGTCGGAGATTGCGTCATATTTATATTGAGAGAGTACCGATGTGGACAAAAATTATGGAATATCCCTGGAAGAAGGTCCAAATAAAAACATGAGTTTTGATATTTCTTGAGCCTACGTTCTTGGCGCACTCTTGAATTTCAAAAATCTAAAAAAAACATCCCCACTTCTGGAACTTCGCGGATTGGAACAAATACACAGCATGGACTGCATAATTGAATGCCCCAAACCGAATTCCCATATCTTACTTAGTTTTTGAGTTATAAATTTTCAAAATAAAAAAAAAAAGTTTTTTGTTAGTCTGGACTGTAAACTCAAATGCTAACTTATGAAAGAAAGCTCGTACGTCGGAGATTGCGTCATATTTATATTGAGAGAGTACCGATGTGGACAAAAATTATGGAATATCCCTGGAAGAAGGTCCAAATAAAAACATGAGTTTTGATATTTCTTGAGCCCACGTTCTTGGCGCACTCTTGAATTTCAAAAATCTAAAAAAAACATCCCCACTTCTGGAACTTCGCGGATTGGAACAAATACACAGCATGGACTGCATAATTGAATGCCCCAAACCGAATTCCCATATCTTACATAGTTTTTGAGTTATAAATTTTCAAAATAAAAAAAAAGTTTTTCGTTGGTCTGGACTGTAAACTCAAATGCTAACTTATGAAAGAAAGCTCGTACGTCGGAGATTGCGTCATATTTATATTGAGAGAGTACCGATGTGGACAAAAATTATGGAATATCCCTGGAAGAAGGTCCAAATAAAAACATAAGTTTTGATGTTTCTTGAGCCCTACGTTCTTGGCGCACTCTTGAATTTCAAAAATCTAAAAAAAACATCCCCACTTCTGGAACTTCGCGGATTGGAACAAATACACAGCATGGACTGCATAATTGAATGCCCCAAACCGAATTCCCATATCTTACATAGTTTTTGAGTTATAAATTTTCAAAATAAAAAAAAAGTTTTTCGTTGGTCTGGACTGTAAACTCAAATGCTAACTTATGAAAGAAAGCTCGTACGTCGGAGATTGCGTCATATTTATATTGAGAGAGTACCGATGTGGACAAAAATTATGGAATATCCCTGGAAGAAGGTCCAAATAAAAACATGAGTTTTGATATTTCTTGAGCCCACGTTCTTGGCGCACTCTTGAATTTCAAAAATCTAAAAAAAACATCCCCACTTCTGGAACTTCGCGGATTGGAACAAATACACAGCATGGACTGCATAATTGAATGCCCCAAACCGAATTCCCATATCTTACATAGTTTTTGAGTTATAAATTTTCAAAATAAAAAAAAAGTTTTTCGTTGGTCTGGACTGTAAACTCAAATGCTAACTTATGAAAGAAAGCTCGTACGTCGGAGATTGCGTCATATTTATATTGAGAGAGTACCGATGTGGACAAAAATTATGGAATATCCCTGGAAGAAGGTCCAAATAAAAACATGAGTTTTGATATTTCTTGAGCCCACGTTCTTGGCGCACTCTTGAATTTCAAAAATCTAAAAAAAACATCCCCACCTCTGGAACTTCGCGGATTGGAACAAATACACAGCATGGACTGCATAATTGAATGCCCCAAACCGAATTCCCATATCTTACATAGTTTTTGAGTTATAAATTTTCAAATTAGAAAAAAAGTTTTTCGTTAGTCTGGACTATAAACTCAAATGCTAACTTATGAAAGAAAGCTCGTACGTCGGAGATTGCGTCATATTTAAATTGAGAGAGTACCGATGTGGACAAAAATTATGGAATATCCCTGGAAGAAGGTCCAAATAAAAACATAAGTTTTGATGTTTCTTGAGCCCTACGTTCTTGGCGCACTCTTGAATTTCAAAAATCTAAAAAAAACATCCCCACTTCTGGAACTTCGCGGATTGGACCAAATACACAGCATGGACTGCATAATTGAATGCCCCAAACCGAATTCCCATATCTTACTTAGTGTTTGAGTTATAAATTTTCAAAATAAAAAAAAAAGTTTTTCGTTAGTCTGGACTGTAAACTCAAATGCTAACTTAAGAAAGAAAGCTCGTACGTCGGAGATTGCGTCATATTTAAATTGAGAGAGTACCGATGTGGACAAAAATTATGGAATATCCCTGGAAGAAGGTCCAAATAAAAACATGAGTTTTGATATTTCTTGAGCCCACGTTCTGGCGCACTCTTGAATTTCAAAAATCTAAAAAAAACATCCCCACTTCTGGAACTTCGCGGATTGGAACAAATACACAGCATGGACTGCATAATTGAATGCCCCAAACCGAATTCCCATATCTTACTTAGTTTTTGAGTTATAAATTTTCAAAATAAAAAAAAAGTTTTTCGTTAGTCTGGACTGTCAACTCAAATGCTAACTTATGAAAGAAAGCTCGTACGTCGGAGACTGCGTCATATTTAAATTGAGAGAGTACCGATGTGGACAAAAATTATGGAATATCCCTGGAAGAAGGTCCAAATAAAAACATAAGTTTTGATGTTTCTTGAGCCCTACGTTCTTGGCCCACTCTTGAATTTCAAAAATCTTAAAAAAAGTATCTCCACTTCTGGAACTTGGCGGATTGGATCAAATACACAGCATGGACTGCATAATTAAATGCCCCAAACCGAATTCCCATATCTTACTTAGTTGTTGAGTTATAAATTTTCAAAATAAAAAAAAAAGTTTTTCGTTAGTCTGGACTGTAAACTCAAATGCTAACTTAAGAAAGAAAGCTCGTACGTCGGAGATTGCGTAATATTTAAATTGAGAGAGTACCGATGTGGACAAAAATTATGGAATATCCCTGGAAGAAAGTCCAAATAAAAACATAAATTTTGATGTTTCTTGAGCCCTACGTTTTTTGGCGCACTCTTGAATTTCAAAAATCTTAAAAAATTCATCCCCACTTCTGGACCTTCGCGGATTGGAACAAATGCACAGCATGGACTGCATAATTGAATGCCCCAAACCGAATTCCCATATCTTACTTAGTTGTTGAGTTATAAATTTTCAAAAAAAAAAAAAAAAAGTTTTTCGTTAGTCTGGACTGTAAACTCAAATGCTAACTTAAGAAAGAAAGCTCGTACGTCGGAGATTGCGTCATATTTAAATTGAGATAGTACCGATGTGGACAAAAATTATGGAATATCCCTGGAAGAAGGTCCAAATAAAAACATGAGTTTTGATATTTCTTGAGCCTACGTTCTTGGCGCACTCTTGAATTTCAAAAATCTAAAAAAAACATCCCCACTTCTGGAACTTCGCGGATTGGAACAAATACACAGCATGGACTGCATAATTGAATGCCCCAAACCGAATTCCCATATCTTACATAGTTTTTGAGTTATAAATTTTCAAAATAAAAAAAAAGTTTTTCGTTGGTCTGGACTGTAAACTCAAATGCTAACTTATGAAAGAAAGCTCGTACGTCGGAGATTGCGTCATATTTATATTGAGAGAGTACCGATGTGGACAAAAATTATGGAATATCCCTGGAAGAAGGTCCAAATAAAAACATGAGTTTTGATATTTCTTGAGCCTACGTTCTTGGCGCACTCTTGAATTTCAAAAATCTAAAAAAAACATCCCCACTTCTGGAACTTCGCTGATTGGAACAAATACACAGCATGGACTGCATAATTGAATGCCCCAAACCGAATTCCCATATCTTACATAGTTTTTGAGTTATAAATTTTCAAATTAAAAAAAAAGTTTTTCGTTAGTCTGGACTGTAAACTCAAATGCTAACTTATGAAAGAAAGCTCGTACGTCGGAGATTGCGTCATATTTAAATTGAGAGAGTACCGATGTGGACAAAAATTATGGAATATCCCTGGAAGAAGGTCCAAATAAAAACATGAGTTTTGATATTTCTTGAGCCTAAGTTCTTGGCGCACTCTTGAATTTAAAAAATCTTAAAAAATTCATCCCCACTTCTGGAACTTCGCGGATTGGAACAAATACACAGCATGGACTGCATAATTGAATGCCCCAAACCGAATTCCCATATCTTACTTAGTTTTTGAGTTATAAATTTTCAAAATAAAAAAAAAGTTTTTCGTTGGTCTGGACTGTAAACTCAAATGCTAACTTATGAAAGAAAGCTCGTACGTCGGAGATTGCGTCATATTTATATTGAGAGAGTACCGATGTGGACAAAAATTATGGAATATCCCTGGAAGAAGGTCCAAATAAAAACATGAGTTTTGATATTTCTTGAGCCCACGTTCTTGGCGCACTCTTGAATTTCAAAAATCTAAAAAAAACATCCCCACCTCTGGAACTTCGCGGATTGGAACAAATACACAGCATGGACTGCATAATTGAATGCCCCAAACCGAATTCCCATATCTTACATAGTTTTTGAGTTATAAATTTTCAAATTAGAAAAAAAGTTTTTCGTTAGTCTGGACTATAAACTCAAATGCTAACTTATGAAAGAAAGCTCGTACGTCGGAGATTGCGTCATATTTAAATTGAGAGAGTACCGATGTGGACAAAAATTATGGAATATCCCTGGAAGAAGGTCCAAATAAAAACATAAGTTTTGATGTTTCTTGAGCCCTACGTTCTTGGCGCACTCTTGAATTTCAAAAATCTAAAAAAAACATCCCCACTTCTGGAACTTCGCGGATTGGACCAAATACACAGCATGGACTGCATAATTGAATGCCCCAAACCGAATTCCCATATCTTACTTAGTGTTTGAGTTATAAATTTTCAAAATAAAAAAAAAAGTTTTTCGTTAGTCTGGACTGTAAACTCAAATGCTAACTTAAGAAAGAAAGCTCGTACGTCGGAGATTGCGTCATATTTAAATTGAGAGAGTACCGATGTGGACAAAAATTATGGAATATCCCTGGAAGAAGGTCCAAATAAAAACATGAGTTTTGATATTTCTTGAGCCCACGTTCTGGCGCACTCTTGAATTTCAAAAATCTAAAAAAAACATCCCCACTTCTGGAACTTCGCGGATTGGAACAAATACACAGCATGGACTGCATAATTGAATGCCCCAAACCGAATTCCCATATCTTACTTAGTTTTTGAGTTATAAATTTTCAAAATAAAAAAAAAGTTTTTCGTTAGTCTGGACTGTCAACTCAAATGCTAACTTATGAAAGAAAGCTCGTACGTCGGAGACTGCGTCATATTTAAATTGAGAGAGTACCGATGTGGACAAAAATTATGGAATATCCCTGGAAGAAGGTCCAAATAAAAACATAAGTTTTGATGTTTCTTGAGCCCTACGTTCTTGGCCCACTCTTGAATTTCAAAAATCTTAAAAAAAGTATCTCCACTTCTGGAACTTGGCGGATTGGATCAAATACACAGCATGGACTGCATAATTAAATGCCCCAAACCGAATTCCCATATCTTACTTAGTTGTTGAGTTATAAATTTTCAAAATAAAAAAAAAAGTTTTTCGTTAGTCTGGACTGTAAACTCAAATGCTAACTTAAGAAAGAAAGCTCGTACGTCGGAGATTGCGTAATATTTAAATTGAGAGAGTACCGATGTGGACAAAAATTATGGAATATCCCTGGAAGAAAGTCCAAATAAAAACATAAATTTTGATGTTTCTTGAGCCCTACGTTTTTTGGCGCACTCTTGAATTTCAAAAATCTTAAAAAATTCATCCCCACTTCTGGACCTTCGCGGATTGGAACAAATGCACAGCATGGACTGCATAATTGAATGCCCCAAACCGAATTCCCATATCTTACTTAGTTGTTGAGTTATAAATTTTCAAAAAAAAAAAAAAAAGTTTTTCGTTAGTCTGGACTGTAAACTCAAATGCTAACTTAAGAAAGAAAGCTCGTACGTCGGAGATTGCGTCATATTTAAATTGAGATAGTACCGATGTGGACAAAAATTATGGAATATCCCTGGAAGAAGGTCCAAATAAAAACATGAGTTTTGATATTTCTTGAGCCTACGTTCTTGGCGCACTCTTGAATTTCAAAAATCTAAAAAAAACATCCCCACTTCTGGAACTTCGCGGATTGGAACAAATACACAGCATGGACTGCATAATTGAATGCCCCAAACCGAATTCCCATATCTTACATAGTTTTTGAGTTATAAATTTTCAAAATAAAAAAAAAGTTTTTCGTTGGTCTGGACTGTAAACTCAAATGCTAACTTATGAAAGAAAGCTCGTACGTCGGAGATTGCGTCATATTTATATTGAGAGAGTACCGATGTGGACAAAAATTATGGAATATCCCTGGAAGAAGGTCCAAATAAAAACATGAGTTTTGATATTTCTTGAGCCTACGTTCTTGGCGCACTCTTGAATTTCAAAAATCTAAAAAAAACATCCCCACTTCTGGAACTTCGCTGATTGGAACAAATACACAGCATGGACTGCATAATTGAATGCCCCAAACCGAATTCCCATATCTTACATAGTTTTTGAGTTATAAATTTTCAAATTAAAAAAAAAGTTTTTCGTTAGTCTGGACTGTAAACTCAAATGCTAACTTATGAAAGAAAGCTCGTACGTCGGAGATTGCGTCATATTTAAATTGAGAGAGTACCGATGTGGACAAAAATTATGGAATATCCCTGGAAGAAGGTCCAAATAAAAACATGAGTTTTGATATTTCTTGAGCCTAAGTTCTTGGCGCACTCTTGAATTTAAAAAATCTTAAAAAATTCATCCCCACTTCTGGAACTTCGCGGATTGGAACAAATACACAGCATGGACTGCATAATTGAATGCCCCAAACCGAATTCCCATATCTTACTTAGTTTTTGAGTTATAAATTTTCAAAATAAAAAAAAAGTTTTTCGTTAGTCTGGACTGTAAACTCAAATGCTAACTTATGAAAGAACGCTCGTACGTCGGAGATTGCGTCATATTTAAATTGAGAGAGTACCGATGTGGACAAAAATTATGGAATATCCCTGGAAGAAGGTCCAAATAAAAACATGAGTTTTGATATTTCTTGAGCCCACGTTCTTGGCGCACTCTTGAATTTCAGAAATCTAAAAAAAACATCCCCACCTCTGGAACTTCGCGGATTGGACCAAATACACAGCATGGACTGCATAATTGAATGCCCCAAACCGAATTCCCATATCTTACTTAGTTTTTGAGTTATAAGTTTTCAAAACAAGAAAAAAGTTTTTCGTTAGTCTGGACTGTAAACTCAAATGCTAACTTATGAAAGAAAGCTCGTACGTCGGAGACTGCGTCATATTTAAATTGAGAGAGTACCGATGTGGACAAAAATTATGGAATATCCCTGGAAGAAGGTCCAAATAAAAACATGAGTTTTGATATTTCTTGAGCCTACGTTCTTGGCGCACTCTTGAATTTCAAAAATCTAAAAAAAACATCCCCACTTCTGGAACTTCGCGGATTGGACAAAATACACAGCATGGACTGTATAATTGAATGCCCCAAACATAATTTCCATATCTTACTTAGTTTTTGAGTTATAAATTTTCAAAATAAAAAAAAGTTTTTCGTTAGTCTGGACTGCAAACTCAAATGCTAACTTATGAAAGAAAGCTCGTACGTCCGAGATTGCGTCATATTTAAATTGAGAGAGTACCAATGTGAACAAAAATTTTGGAATATCCCTGTAAGAAGGTCCAAATAAAAACATGAGTTTTGATATTTCTTGAGCCCACGTTCTTGGCGCACTCTTGAATTTCAAAAATCTAAAAAAAACATCCCCACTTCTGGAACTTCGCGGATTGGAACAAATACACAGCATGGACTGCATAATTGAATGCCCCAAACCGAATTCCCATATCTTACTTAGTTTTTGAGTTATAAATTTTCAAAACAAGAAAAAAGTTTTTCGTTAGTCTGGACTGTAAACTCAAATGCTAACTTATGAAAGAAAGCTCGTACGTCGGAGATTGCGTCATATTTAAATTGAGAGAGTACCGATGTGGACAAAAATTATGGAATATCCCTGGAAGAAGGTCCAAATAAAAATATGAGTTTTGATATTGCTTGAGCCTACGCACTCTTGAATTTCAAAAATCTAAAAAAAACATCCCCATTTCTGGAACTTCGCGGATTGGACCAAATACACAGCATGGACTGCATAATTGAATGCCCCAAACCGAATTCCCATATCTTACTTAGTTTTTGAGTTATAAATTTTCAAAATAGAAAAAAAGTTTTTCGTTAGTCTGGACTGTAAACTCAAATGCTAACTTATGAAAGAAAGCTCGTACGTCGGAGACTGCGTCATATTTAAATTGAGAGAGTACCGATGTGGACAAAAATTATGGAATATCCCTGGAAGAAGGTCCAAATAAAAACATGAGTTTTGATATTTCTTGAGCCTACGTTCTTGGCGCACTCTTGAATTTCAAAAATCTAAAAAAAACATCCCCACTTCTGGAACTTCGCGGATTGGACAAAATACACAGCATGGACTGTATAATTGAATGCCCCAAACATAATTTCCATATCTTACTTAGTTTTTGAGTTATAAATTTTCAAAATAAAAAAAAGTTTTTCGTTAGTCTGGACTGCAAACTCAAATGCTAACTTATGAAAGAAAGCTCGTACGTCCGAGATTGCGTCATATTTAAATTGAGAGAGTACCAATGTGGACAAAAATTTTGGAATATCCCTGTAAGAAGGTCCAAATAAAAACATGAGTTTTGATATTTCTTGAGCCCACGTTCTTGGCGCACTCTTGAATTTCAAAAATCTAAAAAAAACATCCCCACTTCTGGAACTTCGCGGATTGGAACAAATACACAGCATGGACTGCATAATTGAATGCCCCAAACCGAATTCCCATATCTTACTTAGTTTTTGAGTTATAAATTTTCAAAATAAAAAAAAAGTTTTTCGTTAGTCTGGACTGTAAACTCAAATGCTAACTTATGAAAGAAAGCTCGTACGTCGGAGATTGCGTCATATTTAAATTGAGAGAGTACCGATGTGGACAAAAATTATGGAATATCCCTGGAAGAAGGTCCAAATAAAAACATGAGTTTTGATATTTCTTGAGCCTACGTTCTTGGCGCACTCTTGAATTTCAAAAATCTAAAAAAAACATCCCCACTTCTGGAACTTCGCGGATTGGAACAAATACACAGCATGGACTGCATAATTGAATGCCCCAAACCGAATTCCCATATCTTACTTAGTTTTTGAGTTATAAATTTTCAAAATAAAAAAAAAGTTTTTTGTTAGTCTGGACTGTAAACTCAAATGCTAACTTAAGAAAGAAAGCTCGTACGTCGGAGATTGCGTCATATTTAAATTGAGAGAGTACCGATGTGGACAAAAATTATGGAATATCCCTGGAAGAAGGTCCACATAATAACATGAGTTTTGATATTTCTTGAGCCTACGTTCTAGGCGCACTCTTGAATTTCAGAAATCTAAAAAAAAACATCCCCACCTCTGGAACTTCGCGGATTGGATCAAATACACAGCATGGACTGCATAATTGAATGCCCCAAACCGAATTCCCATATCTTACATAGTTTTTGAGTTAAAAATTTTTAAAATAAAAAAAAAGCTTTTCGTTAGTGTGGACTGTCAACTCAAATGCTAACTTATGAAAGAAAGCTCGTACGTCGGAGATTCCGTCATACGTAAATTGAGAGAGTACCGATGTGGACAAAAATTATGGAATATCCCTGGAAGAAAGTCCAAATAAAAACATAAATTTTGATGTTTCTTGAGCCCTACGTTTTTTGGCGCACTCTTGAATTTCAAAAATCTTAAAAAATTCATCCCCACTTCTGGACCTTCGCGGATTGGAACAAATGCACAGCATGGACTGCATAATTGAATGCCCCATACCGAATTCCCATATCTTACTTAGTTGTTGAGTTATAAATTTTCAAAATAAAAAAAAAAGTTTTTCGTTAGTCTGGACTGTAAACTCAAATGCTAACTTAAGAAAGAAAGCTCGTACGTCGGAGATTGCGTCATGTTTAAATTGAGAGAGTACCGAAGTGGACAAAAATTATGGAATATCCCTGGAAGAAGGTCCAAATAAAAACATGAGTTTTGATATTTCTTGAGCCAATGTTCTTGGCGCACTCTTGAATTTCAGAAATCTAAAAAAAACATCCCCACCTCTGGAACTTCGCGGATTGGACCAAATACACAGCATGGACTGCATAATTGAATGCCCCAAACCGAATTCCCATATCTTACATAGTTTTTGAGTTATAAATTTTCAAAATAAAAAAAAAGTTTTTCGTTAGTCTGGACTGTAAACTCAAATGCTAACTTATGAAAGAAAGCTCGTACGTCGGAGACTGCGTCATATTTAAATTGAGAGAGTACCGATGTGGACAAAAATTATGGAATATCCCTGGAAGAAGGTCCAAATAAAAACATGAGTTTTGATATTTCTTGAGCCCACGTTCTTGGCCCACTCTTGAATTTCAAAAATCTAAAAAAAACATCCCCACTTCTGGAACTTCGCGGATTGGAACAAATACACAGCATGGACTGCATAATTGAATGCCCCAAACATAATTTCCATATCTTACTTAGTTTTTGAGTTATAAATTTTCAAAATAAAAAAAAGTTTTTCGTCAGTCTGGACTGCAAACTCAAATGCTAACTTATGAAAGAAAGCTCGTACGTCCGAGATTGCGTCATATTTAAATTGAGAGAGTACCAATGTGGACAAAAATTTTGGAATATCCCTGTAAGAAGGTCCAAATAAAAACATGAGTTTTGATATTTCTTGAGCCAACGTTCTTGGCGCACTCTTGAATTTCAGAAATCTAAAAAAAACATCCCCACCTCTGGAACTTCGCGGATTGGACCAAATACACAGCATGGACTGCATAATTGAATGCCCCAAACCGAATTCCCATATCTTACTTAGTTTTTGAGTTATAAATTTTCAAAATAAAAAAAAAAGTTTTTCGTTAGTCTGGACTGTCAACTCAAATGCTAACTTATGAAAGAAAGCAGCTCGTACGTCGGAGACTGCGTCATATTTAAATTGAGAGAGTACCGATGTGGACAAAAATTATGGAATATCCCTGGAAGAAGGTCCAAATAAAAACATAAGTTTTGATGTTTCTTGAGCCCTACGTTCTTGGCCCACTCTTGAATTTCAAAAATCTTAAAAAAATTATCTCCACTTCTGGAACTTGGCGGATTGGATCAAATACACAGCATGGACTGCATAATTGAATGCCCCAAACCGAATTCCCATATCTGGCTTAGTTCTTGAGCTATAAATTTCCAAAATAAAAAAACGTTTCTCGTTAGTGTGTCATATTTTGAGTGCGTTCCCGCTCTTGCAGCTATGTTTCCAAACCACCAAGCTGGTGATGTGATGTGCCCAACGAAAGAATTTGGTTCCAACAAAATTATATTTTTATTATAATTTTGCTCTATTAGACATGTCTAGTAAAAGATTTACTTTTTAACGCATTTTTATTTCCCAAAAACTGACAACTCCAATTTGTTACCATTTCGCCAGTGGGTCAGTAACTCTCCCCGTGAAAAGCACGATGTTCTTGACTTTTATGTAGAAAATAAAGGGGTGATCAGCAATAAACGCCTTGGGCTCATCAACGCGACCACCGGTAACAGCAACTAGAACCGAACTCCAAATTAAAGACAGCCGCAAAGAAACCACAACTTACAAACTGAAGTTGTCGCAGCAGCTTCCACCCCTTCTTCGTTCAGCTCGATACGAGCCATCTGCACAGCCTTTTTGACGTAAAGTTCGCCGGGAGTACCACCGACCCCACTCAAGTCTGCTTCGTTTTCTCTAAACACTTTGTGGACTCCCACCTACCAAAAAGCCACGATTATAGCCACAACTAAACGGTTACGGAAACCCACATTTTCTAGAGCGCGCTTGAGATCAATCGAGGACCGGATCGAAAATTTCGGCAGGGCAACATCAACGAAAGTGGGTGTGAGTTCGTGCTGCGGAGAGAACACCTTATCCAGTTAGCTCTCGACACTCGAAAGCCCGTCCTTCTTGTTCGGTAGCACCACCACCAACGGGGCGTCACCTCCCTGGAACGGCAGCTCCAAGAACTGAGCCTCCAAGTGTGGACACGCGTAGTACTTAAAGTCGTCGCTTTGGTGCAAAGTGTCGACATCGACAGACTCGGTTGGTGTCTTGAAGAACTTTTGTTTATCAGTACTGTCCAACAAGAACGGTTTGGACCAGTTCCCCTTAAAGGATCAAGATTGCCCCGGTCGTTGAATCGAGATCCTCGGATGCAACCAGATTCTTGATCTTGCCGTTGGTCTGCTGCTCAACCCAGGCGTTGATAGCGTTCGCAGTATCAACCGACTTGGTGAAATCACCACCTTCGAGGTCGGACCGGTAGACGGACTTTGCCTTGAACTCGGCCTTGAGGGAAAAGTCTTTCTTCACGTAGATCTTGTTGGCGGCGGCGATTGTGTACTTGTCGTTGTACAATTTGGGCAGCAAAGACTTGACTGCTTTGGCTGTGTCTTCTGGGAGGTTTAAAGCAGCGCAAAGTTCATCGGCCGTTTGGCCGTTGCTTCCGGAGTGTACAAGAGCCAGGATGATCTCGGCGGAGAAGGGACTGACGACGAAGCTGTTGTTGTAGTTTCGGACCATGTCCTGCGAGCGGTTAGTCCTTAAATCTGCAACTATGTTGGTCGTTTACCTTGTAGAGGGTGCTCATGAACAAGTTGCTTGCAGTTACGAAATCCTGCACGGCTGCATCGTCTGCAGCAGGCAGAGGTAGCAAAGGTACGACGATCAGAAACTTCCACATGGTTAATTAATCGATATTGGATTCATTCCCGTTTGTTGTTGTTTTTATCAGTGGATTACATAAATCGGTGCTTGGTAACAAGAAGAGCAAAGTCACCGCCCTAAATGACCCGAGAACATCTTGTTGATGTTTGGCAAGATCAAGTTGTGGAATGGTAAGGGTCAGATAAGAGGAAAATGATTATGCTTAAAGAATCTGAGAACCACAAAGTACCACCTTGAGCATTCCCAATAAATTTAATTATATATGTACTTATTGGCAGCAATTTCTAGACCAGACTAACACGAGAAAACAATTTGTAACTCAACAATATTTTTGCATCGTTATCTTATCAACTAAATATTGATCCCGACCTGTTGCATTCCAACTCTGCAGTTGTATTGTGTAGTTGTACCAATATGAACTTCGTTCCACTTCTGCTTTCGGGACTAATTTCGATCGGTGCTGCCAATCCCGACTTGCAGGACTTCATCAACGCCAACAACCTCTTTGCATCCGCTCTACATAAGGTCAGTTTTCTCCTCGGTGTCTAAACCAAACTAACCATTTAAATTCCAGCAAGTTGCGAAGAGAAACCATGGAAACTTCTTGGTGAGTTCCCTGTCAGTACAAGCACTCTTGTCTCTGGTGAGATCAGGCAGTAAGGGTCCAACAGAAGAAGAACTGACACGAATTCTGCATCTTCGCCGCGATGATACCGTAATAAAAAAAATTTTTGTGCAACTGAAAGGAAGCAGCTACTGTTTGAACACAGCGAGCAAAATCTACATCAAAAAGAATCTTCCGATTAAAGCAGATTTCCAACGGTTGGCCCTGGAGGCGTACGATTCCGAAACCGAATCGGTAGACTTTTCGAACAGCGCTGACGCAGCATCCAAGATTAACTCTTGGGTTGAGAGAAAAACGGCCGACAAGATCCGAAACGTGATCGAGGCGAGCCAAATTAACAGGAAAACCAAAGGGGTGTTGATCAACGCCCTCCACTTCAACGCCTCTTGGAACTTACAATTTCCACCGATTTTGACCAAGGAAGCCAACTTCTACAAACTCAAGGGGAACGTAGTGCAAACCGACACTATGTTCCTCGAAGAAGCACAACTCCCCTACCGCAACTCCTCCGACTTGAAAGCCCAATTCCTGGAGCTGGCATTCAAAGGGGAAGACGCAAAGATGACGATAGTGCTCCCCCATGAAATCGACGGTCTGGACTCCCTGGAAGACAACATCGAAAAAGCTTTCGCAATTCGTGATCTCACCGAAGAGTTTGTCTCGGTGTCGATGCCCAAATTCCGTTTCGAGACTAGATCGGACTTGAAGAAGAGCCTCAAAACGGTGAGTCTACAAGATTTTGTGATGTGAAGACCGATGTTGTTTTCAGCTCGGAGTGACCAAGATCTTCGACGGGGACCAAGCCGATTTGAGTGGGATCGCTGGGGAAAGGGGCGATTTGGTGGTCAGTAAATTGTTGCAGAAGACTTTTGTCGATGTGAACGAGGAAGGGGTCGAAGCTGCTGCTGCCACCTATATACGTAAGTAGTGATTCGGGAGTTCTTGCGCTGATCGGTGTTTTCGCAGCGGAGATTGTGCCTTCGATGGGGTCCGTGGATACTGCGAAGCTGGTTGCTGTGGATCGCCCTTTCGTTTTTTACATCAGAGTGAAGGGGATTATTTTGTTCACAGGACGAGTTGTGTCTCCCACACATTAGTATCTTAAGTTTTGTATTTTATTAAACACTTGATTTATTCTCTGCTTATCTAAGATTCCCAAATTTTAATTTAATATAGAAATGTTATCAACATTTTTGTGACCGCCTCGAAAACACTGATAACAGGTCAAAGAGGAACAACAACACAATTTTTAGAAATTTATTTCACGATCACACCATCGATCGCCTCTACAACGTCGGATCCGCGACCCTGCCCACGAAAATAATCACTCCTTTCACCTTTAAGTAGAAGAGGAAGGGATGATCGGCCACGAACTCTTGGGGCTTCCCGGGGAAAGCCATCGCGGGAACGCCAATAACTGAAAGTCGTAGATTCATTATGGTGAGATCGAAACACAACCCAACATACTCTCAAGAGTTGCAGCAGCAGCCTCCACGCCCTCCTCGTTGACGTCGATGAAGCTCTTCTGAAGCACCTCGTTGACCACAAGGTCGCCCTTATCGCCGGCGATCCCGCTGAGGTTGGCTTCGAAATCGGTGAAGATAGTGGTGACTCCCAGCTGGAACGTAATGTAAGAACGGGGAGCACAATAACGTCACTACCTTTTGTAAGATCTCCTTCAAGTTGACGTTGCTGTTGATCTTGAATTTGGGAATGGCTACGTCGACGCGTTGTCTGGTGACGTTGTGTGGAAGTAGAGCTCTATCGATTTGGCTCTCTAGAGCCGACAGACCTGTTCTTTCATTTGGTAAAATAAAAGTGATGGATGCTTCATTTCCTTGGAATGGCAGTTCCAAAAATTTTGCGTTCAAATGGTGGCACTCGAAGAACAGGAACCTGTCGCCGTACTGATTGTGCAGGGCGTCGACTTCAACACTCTTCGTTGCGGTCTTGTAAAAGTTTAACTTCTTGGTGTTGATTAGTTGGAACGGATGGGACCAATTCGCTTTGAAGTACAACGCGTTGACTAGAACCAACCTGGTTTCGTTGTTCAGAAGCTCCGGATCGAGCAAGTTTTGGATCCTGTTCTCCGTTTGCTTTTCCACCCAGGCGTTGATCACCCCCGCGGTTTCCCGCTTCTTCAAGAAGTCGACGTTCTCAACACCGGAAGAGTAGACTTCCGTCGCCACCTTCTGAAACTCTGGGTTCACCACAAAGTTGTCTTTAACATACAACTTGTTGGCAGAGTGCAAAGTGTACTTGTCGTTGCCCCTCAAAGATGGCAACAGCTCTTTCGCTCCGTCCTTTATGCTGGCGGTGTCTTCCGGCAAGTGCAAGGCAGTTCGGACTTGTTGTCCCGTTTCCCCTTTGGCTCCCTCCTGGGTCAGTGCCAAGACTGTTGCGGCGGACAAAGGACTCACCAAGAAGTTGACATCCGCACCTTTGGAAATTTCCTACGAAAACAGTTTTGGTAAGAAAACAATTTCGGACTTACAGCATAGATGGCGGCCGCGAACTTGTTGTTTGCCGTCGTGAAGTCTTCGGAGCTTGTGGCTAGAGCGGCGATGGCGCAGGACAACAGCAGGAATGTCTTCATGATTGGCGATTCGGACAATGATTGTTGTAGTGCAAGAGATGTCGTTTTATATAAGGTAATGATTTCTGATAAAAGAGGTCAACGATAACTGCGGAGTCGATTTACACAACAAAATTTGGGTGTTATGTAACAACAGGGATGAGTCGACTGGAATTCCAGGATTATTTTATTGCTTCCAATTTGCAGTTGTATTGTGTAGTTGTACAAATATGTACTTCGTTTCACTCCGGTTTTCGGGACTAATGTCAATCGGTGCTGCCAGTCCTGACTTGCAGGACTTCAACAACGCCAACAACCTCCTTGCTTCCGCTCTCCATAAGGTAAGTTTTCCTCTTGGTGTCTAAACTAAACTAACCATTTAAATTCCAGCAAGTTGCGAAGAGAAATCATGGAAACTTTTTGTTGAGTTCCTTGTCAGTGGAAGCACTCTTGTCTCTGGTGAGATCAGGCAGTAAGGGTCCAACAGAAGTCGAACTGACACGAATTCTGCACCTTAGCCGCGATGATACCGTAATAAAGAACATTTTTCTGCAACTGAAAGGAAGTAGCTTCTGTTTGAACACCGCGAACAAAATCTACATCAAGAAGAATCTTCCGATCAGAGCAGATTTCAAACGGTTATCCAAGATTAACTTTTGGGTTGAGAGAAAAACGGCCGACAAGATCCGAAACGTGATCGAGGCGAGCCAAATTAACAGGAAAACCAAAGGAGTGTTGATCAACGCCCTCCACTTCAACGCCTGTTGGACTCTACAATTTCCACCGATTTTGACCAAGAAAGCCAACTTCTACAAACTCAAGGGGAACGTAGTGCAAACCGACACCATGTTCCTCGAAGAAGCACAACTCCCCTACGGCAACTCCTCCGGCTTGAAGGCCCAATTCCTAGAGCTGGGATTCAAAGGGGAAGACGATAGTGCTCCCTCATGAAATCGACGGCCTGAACTCCTTGGAAGACAACATCGAAAAAGCTTTCGCAATTCGTGATCTCACCGAAGAGTTTGTCTCGGTGTCGATGCCCAAATTCCGTTTCGAGACTAGATCGGACTTGAAGAAGCCTCAAAACGGTTAGTCTACAAGATTTAAATGACGTGAAGACCGATGTTGTTTTCAGCTCGGTGTGACCAAGACCTTCGACGGGGACCAAGCCGATTTGAGTGGGATCGCTGGGGAAAAGGGCGATTTGGTGGTCAGTAAATTGTTGCAGAAGACTTTTGTCGATGTGAACGAGGAAGGGGTCGAAGCTGCTGCTGCCACCTATATACGTAAGTTGGGACTTTGGAGTTCTTGCGCTGATCGATGTTTTTGCAGCGGAGATTGTGCCCTCGATGGGGTCCGTGGATACTCTGAAGCTGGTTGCTGTGGATCGTCCTTTCGTTTTTAAAACAAAGTGAAGGGGATTATTTTGTTCACAGGACGAGTTGTGTCTCCCACGCATTAGTATCTTAAGTTATTTAATTAACATATGGAGGTCGCTTCCACAAAATTTAATATTCTAAATAGATAGATATGTTATCAACATTTTTGTAATCGCCTCGAAAACACTGATAACGCAGGTCAAAGAAGAACAACAACACAATTTTTAGAACTTTATTCCACGATCACACCATCGCCTCTACAACGTCGGATCCGCGACCCTGCCCACGAAAATAATCACTCCTTTCACCTTTATGTAGAAGAGGAAGGGATGATCGGCCACGAACTCTTGGGGCTTCCCGGGGAAAGCCATCATGGGAACGCCAATAACTGAAAGTCGTAGATTCATCATGGTGAAATCGAAACGCAACCCAACATACTCTCAAGAGTTGCGGCAGCAGCTTCCACGCCCTTCTCGTTGACGTCGATGAAGCTCTTCTGAAGCACCTCGTTGACCACAAGGTCGCCCTTATCGCCGGCGATCCCGCTGAGGTCGGCTTCGAAGTCGGTGAAGATAGTGGTGACTCCCAACTGGAATGCAATGTCAGAATGGAAAGCACAATAACGTCATTACCTTTTGTAAGATCTCCTTCAAGTTGACGTTGCTCTTGATCTTAAATTTGGGAATGGCTACGTCCACGCGTTGTCTGGTGACGTTGTGTGGAAGTAGAGCTCTATCGACTTGGCTCTCTAGAGCCGACAGACCTGTTCTTTCATTTGGTAAAATAAAAGTGATGGATGCTTCATTTCCTTGGAATGGCAGTTCCAAAAATTTTGCGTTCAAATGGTGGCACTCGAAGAACAGGAACCTGTCGCCGTACTGATTGTGCAGGGCGTCGACTTCAACACTCTTCGTTGCGGTCTTGTAAAAGTTTAACTTCTTGGTGTTGATTAGTTGGAACGGATGGGACCAATTCGCTTTGAAGTACAACGCGTTGACTAGAACCAACCTGGTTTCGTTGTTCAGAAGCTCCGGATCGAGCAAGTTTTGGATCCTGTTCTCCGTTTGCTTTTCCACCCAGGCGTTGATCACCCCCGCGGTTTCCCGCTTCTTCAAGAAGTCGACGTTCTCAACACCGGCAGAGTAGACTTCCGTCGCCACCTTCTGGAACTCTGGGTTTACCACAAAGTTGTCTTTAACATACAACTTGTTGGCAGAGTGCAAAGTGTACTTGTCGTTGCCCCTCAAAGATGGCAACAGCTCTTTCGCTCCGTCCTTTATGCTGGCGGTGTCTTCGGGCAAGTGCAAGGCAGTTCGGACTTGTTGTCCCGTTTCCCCTTTGGCCCCATCCTGGGTCAGTGCCAAGACTGTTGCGGCCGACAAAGGACTCACCAAGAAGTTGACATCCGCACCTTTGGAAATTTCCTACGAAAACAGTTTTGGCAAGAAAACAATTTCGGACTTACAGCATAGATGGCGGCCGCGAACTTGTTGTTTGCCGTCGTGAAGTCTTCGGAGCTGGTGGCTAGAGCGGCGATGGCGCAGGACAACAGCAGGAATGTCTTCATGATTGGCGATTCGGACAATGATTGTTGTAGTGCAAGAGACGTCTTTTTATATAAGGTAATGATTTCTGATAAGAGAGGTCAACGATAACTGTGGAGTCGATTTACAAAACAAGAATTTGGTGTTATGTAACAACAGGGATGAGTCGACTGGAATTCCAGGTTTCTTTTATTGCTTCCAATAATAGTTTTTCTGATTGCAGTGCGGTACTAAATTTTTTATTGTTCGGACAATCAACACGGTCGTTATTGTTTTCGCCAAACTCATGTCGTAAATCTAGATTCATTGTGCTCGAGTTTAGAAGGCAATCCATGTGTCCAATAACAGTTGGAAAGTCACTTTACAAAATTGGAACAAAATCGGAAAATGAAATAAAACATCTGTGCATAATTATTTATTCATCCTTGATTCCCACATCAATACACAGGATTGGTAACCTTACCGGCGAAAGCAATGACGCCTTTATATTTGATGTAAAAGATAAAAGGTCGATCTGCATTGAAATTTATCGGGGTACGGTCCAGAATCGCAGAAGCCACAGCACCTGAAACATTTCTTAAACAAAAGCAAACAGTCTCGAATCACTCACCAACGTAGGTGGCGGCGGCCGCCTCCACGCCGCCCTCGTTCAAATCGATGAACGCTTTCTGGACCACTTGGTCGACAATTAGGTCTCCGGGCTGTCCGGCAATCCCACTCAGGTCGGCTTGGCTCGGGTCAAAAATCTTCGTGGCTCCCAACTAAAACACGCGATGAACGGTGTTCAAACACTTTCCGAGCTTACATTTTGAAGGACTTTGCCGAAGTCGACTCTGTAATCAAATTTGAACTTGGGTATCGACACGTCGAGATAGGTGGACTTGAATTGAACGGAAGTGTTGAAGATAGAGGGGTGCTTCTCGAGAGCCGCGATCCCATTTACGTCTCTCGGGAGTACGAAGACCATGGAGGCGTCGTTGCCTCTGAACTTTAACTCCAGGAACTGGGCCCCCAAAGAGCCGCATTCGTAGTAATTGAAGAATTTTCTCGAAACGTGCAAAGTCTCCACTTGTGCCACATCCGTGGCCGTCCTGAAGAAGTTCGCCTTGGTTGTGTCCATAGCATTGAAGGGCGCAGACCAGTTTCCTTTAAAATGGAGGGCGTTGACCAGTATCAATTTAGTCGCAGCGGTCAAACTGCTGGGATCGATGAGATTCTTGATGGTACCAACGGTTTCCTTTTCCACCCATCCGTTGATGGTGCCTGCGGCTTGGACGCTTTGGGAGAAATCGACGTTCCTTACGTTGGCCTTAAAATCGTCGATTGCGACATTCCGGAAAGTGTTTTGAATTTGGAAGTTTTCTCCGAGAAAGACGCCGTTCGCGATGTTGAAACTCAACTGGTTGCTACTTTGGAGGTCAGTTAGGAGAGACTTTGCTTCGTTTTGCACCAGGTCTTTGTTGTTGGGCAGATGCAGCACTCGACCCAGTTGTTGCGCAGTTGGTCCTTTGGTGCCGGATTTCAGGAGGGCCAAAACTGTTTCCGCGGAAAGGGGGCTGAAGATGACGTTGCCCGCTTCGTTGGGGGCCACTTCCTAATTATTGTTTGTGTTAGTTGAATAAAATTTTATTTATAAAGTGTCAGAAAAAGGATTAATTCGATGAAAATGAATCAAAAACAGTGGAGTAATTCATGGAAATAGGGGAGGTGTTGTGTATAAAGACCTTGTAAACATCAGGGGCAAACCGGTTGTTGGCCAGTACCAAATCTTGATAACCAGCATCTTGCGCTAAAATTGGAACAACTAGGAAGAGCAGACAAAACATTGCTGGATACAACTTTTGTAATGGCACCGACATTTAACGCGATGAAATAATAAAAACTAATTTCCAGACTGCCTGAGGTGCTTTAAATACCAAACCGGTTTGTTATTCTTAGAAATTATCACAATTTATTCCATTTATGACGCAAATATTGCACATTCGTGTAAATGGCTGATAAAAGCGAGAAATAATAGCATACGGATAAGTACATTAGCAAACTTAATATTTTTTTTACAATTAGTGAAAAACAATGTCTGTACGTACTGAGTTTAATAAACAATAGATCTGAGTTTTATTATATGTATACGGAGTAGACCTTACAATTGGTAAAAATGTAACCAACGGATTTAAAAGCAATTATCTCCATGCATTGTGTATTCTTGGTTGCATATATTATCAATTCTTTGCCTTCTCTGCAGTTAGAAGGCGGCATTATTATTTAGGAATTACATATTCATAGCCAAATTTTAACATCTCCAAATATACAAGACGAAAACCAAAAAATATACCGGCTACTGATGCAAAAGCTTTGGAAAAGTATTAGAATACTTTGTATACCCCAACATTCCACCTGGGGCCCGTTTCATAAAAAACTTGTCACTTGTAATACAAGTGTGTAGTCAAGGAAGAGCTTCATTGATTGGTTGCTACTTAGCAACGAATTGGTTTTACAAGTGACAAGTTTTTTATGAAACGGGCCCCTGTTGTCTCTTTTTCTCTCACTCTTCAATCTTATTCATCCCCTTAACACTTTTCACTCTTGCATTCCTTAGTCGGCGTGCCCACGACGACGATCCTAGCACTGGTTTTCTGCGCTTTCCCAGTGCTGTCAGGATCACGTAAACAAACAAGTCGCAACAAGATCCTGGACTCCTCCACTGAACAGGCAGAAGCCTAAAGCAGTGCCGCCGTGATTCAGTTCTGGCTGAATCAATCAGAAGGGACTCGGAAAGGTAAATTCAAAGCAACTCCCTAACAATAAACATATATTTAACAAAATATATCCAAATAGCATACGATGAATCACAAAAATAATACTGAACTTCTGTGATCCAAAAATCCAATATCGTGTATCCCACAGTAAAAGTCACACCCCCGAGTTACGGGCAGTGCAATATACATATACATGCACCCATATCAAGAAAGACCCCAAGGCGGGCATCACGCCCGCCCGAGGGCGGCGCTCGCTACTTCAGCCCTATCGACCTAGACAACCGCTCGTAGACGGTCCAGGCCATGGCCGCCATCAGCGTGCGCCTCAGCATCCTGGGCACCATCCCCTTGAAGTACCCGCGCAGCCCGTACTTCCCGTGGACGTACACCACAACAGAGCGCAGCCCGTGGAACTTGTGCGGGTAGAGCTGCATTTTGGTCTTGAGGACGTCGGCCGGCTGCGTGACCACCGACGCCAGGATGCCGGCGGTCAGCCCGCAGGAAAAGTGCGCGGGGGAGGCGAGGGACGAGTCGAAGACCTCTCGCGGCAACAGCAGCTTGCTCTGCGTGTAGAACATGAGGTAGAGGCCGGAGAAGGGGGCATCGCGGAAGAGGGTGGGCACCAGGCCGCAGGTCATGCCGCGCAGGCCCTCGGTGCGGTAGATCTCCCGGAGGGCGGACAGCACCCCGTTGTAGCCGTAGACACCGCTGCAACGATGGAGGGGGTCAGTTAACGTTCAGCATTTGGGGGCGGTAGTTACCTTTCGAAGCGGGTCTTGACGACGGTGATGGGGATCAAGGCAACGCCGCTCATGCAGCGGGAGACCACGCCGAGCGCGACTGATTCGAGTGGGGACGGTGTTTTGTCGGCGAAGAACTGCGACTTTAGATAATCCAGGGAGCAAAAGTAAAGGCCAACGCCGGGGACACATCGGGTGATAGACTGCAAGAAAAATGTTATCTGGGTCTACCAGATAAGTGGGCGATAAACGTACCGGAGTCATGCCCCTCCATAGCCCACGGATGTGCTCCTGCTGGAGGATGGTGGCGAAGATGGTGACCATGCGGGTGTTGCCGTTGCTCCTATTTAAGACATTTACTCCCTGTTTTGACAGCGTCTAGAAACTACTTACTGCAACACGGCGCTAGGGGTGGGGTTCTGCAGGCGCGTCTTAACCAGGTCCAAGGGCTGGAACAGGACCGTCGAGAAGGTCCCCGAGAAGGAACCCGCCAAGAACGCTTTTACCAAAGGATACTGAAACAAACGTCAATTTTTAGCCCACAATCGTTTGGACGACCTGCTGCGCAGCGGACATCGACTTACGCTGCTTACGATATCCATTTTTGGACAAAGTACTGATAATAATTAGTCTTCAAGTGGGGTTTTCTCTTCAGAATACTCTTCAGGGATCAAGGACTATCTAAACAGCCCCTCAACACTCCATGGTCGTATCAGAGTAGTCAGAATAGTAGATGGGGTTAACGCGGAACTTGTCGACAATGGTCATTTTACCGCAAAAACTTGTTGGCTGCATTTATGACTATTTCACCGATACAATAAGTTAAACAATAACAATCCGAATATCACAGGACAGCCGCCGAGCCCCGGGCTTGACAAAATGAGACTATAATAGCGTAATATAACCCCCCAGGCACTCAACTGTCTCAACAACAGCACAGTGAAGACTACATCTTATCGCCGTCCGGCCGCATTTATACCCGCCGTAGAGGTCATCTCGGGACCCCCAGTGAACTCGCTTATCGGAGGAGCCTCTAACCCACATGCTACTTACTTCTTGTAAAAATTGTTTTGTTGCATTGGGGGCCAGGACGTGACCCCCGGGCGGCTGGAAAATAACGTCGACATCTTCCGTTTGCATTGCTTATCATTTTCGGCCGGTGATGATAAGGAGAAATTCCGCTGATTACGATCAGAGGTTTTGAGGTTATGTGGGGTCGGGTGTCGTAGGCGGAAGTGACAACACCTGTTTTGCGTTAAATTAGACGTGGAAAATGAGGTGAATAGAAATCTGGTGGTGGAAATGTTTCAAAATGCGAATTTTAATTACTAATTTTGTTCAAGGTCACGGGCGCCATGACGCCGAATGACGCTGCTGTCAGGATTGTGGGATAGCAGATGATTCGCATTAGTACTAACATTCGGGGGTGGGTCGAGCCTGTGGTTTCAGCCGTTATGTGTAGTTATTATTATTATTGATCGGTGTAATTTTATAGGTTGACATCAAGTTACAGCGGGCGTTAAATATAGTACTCGAGTTTTTTTTATTGTTTCCTATTGCGTTTCTTCGAAACTGCACAGGATATAATACAAGAGTATCTCCCAAAGAAAAACTAGACTTGTTTGTAAAATTCGTCGTGTGCAAAGTGCATACAAAGGACCTTCTACAGCAGCCTAATTTTTTCCTCTCGTAATTCTCCTCTGACACGTAAAAGGCACATGTTTATCTGCGGTCAAATGTCGACGTAGTTCTCCAGGGGGTCTGTTATCCGTCTCTAGGGGCTAAAGTTTAAACAAACACTCTCCGTTCAGATAAATATTATTCCAAGATTGTTAGTTACATGCTTTCCCTATCGCACAAGGAGTGTGTAAATCCTTGTCGTCAATGAAATGTAGAAAATATTTGCAACACCGAGTGGAAGAATTGGGTCCCATAAGAAGTGAGAGAAATTAATTAATGTGGCACAATTATTTGTCGCAAGCTGCTGAAGAATAAAAGTTACAATAAATTGACTTGGTTTTTGTACGCACACAATCCCTGTTTCCGAAGAAAAAACTCTGTACATTACCTGTGTGTAATCCGCCATTTCACTTCTTGGAACTCTCTGTACGAAATATGGCACCGAAGATAAGTAACTAATTATCTGCAAATGAAACAAAGATATTTATGGACGGAGGTGAAAAATAGGCGAGTCATGTGATCGGTTTGAACTGTTTCGAAAAAGTTATCGAAAAAATCGAGAATGAGAAAACAAGTGTCGTTGCTGGGGGTCTGCGTCGCAGGGGTCAGACGCTGTTGCTACGTCTATCTTATTTTTGTTTACTATTTCGGTTCTGAGAGATCAAATCGCGTGATTTTATCACAGCTAGTGTAAACACGATGTAGGAAGTGAGCCTCAATTGGTAGCAGAGTGCTAGATTTTTTTGGGGCAAAAGAAACACTTCTTTGTTTAGTTAACATATATTTTTGATCTTTTTATCAGAATAACATGGTACAGAAGGCGCCAAAGCAGTCGCTCCCAAACTGAAGCGAACATAATTGCAATTTTTAACAAATAAGTTTAGAATGTAGAGACTTGGACGGATATAAAAATATTGAAGGGACGATTTTTAGAATACATACAGTGCTTCGAAATTAGAGGCCAAAATATGTATGTAGGCATTGTAACTCATTTCCTTCTTAAGGTTGATCGACCCTAAATAAAGCGCCCCAGCTAGTGGTAGTACTGTGATACGAAAACACCGATGGTACAAAATTATCTCTTTCAACTTGCAATGGTTCTATTGGTACTTGGCTATAGTTACAAAGGTATTGTCGCTATTGGACTACAAGTGCTTCAGCATGGAGTGCACCCTGACGTTGAGTCTCTGCTCGAAATCGTACTCTTTGTAGTTGGAAATACTTTGAAGGAGCAACTTCCCTTCAGCTTTAGTCTGCAACGATATTTTTAGGCTGCAAAGACCCTAACGACCTTCTCAAGTACTAACATCGTTCGACTTGATCAACAGGGCCCCCAACTCGTACTGGGAGAACGCGGAGACGTGGGCGTCTAGCGCGTTGTTGGGGAGAGCCTTCCGCAGTTCCAGACACATCCTGAAACTGTCGATCCCTCGGGAGTGGTCCCTCTGGATGCAGTAACAGCAGCCGAGGATGAGTTTGGACAGACCGACCATCGGTTCGTCGCCGGCGACTACTCCCTCGCAATCTAGAAAGTAAGATGAATCGACAGTTTTGACACCATCAATCCGTACCCAGCCTTATGCGCTCGATATTTTCTGGCGAGCAACTAGGCAGCGCGTTCCACAGGTACAACATCTCGTACACCAGCAACTTCCAGAACACCGACGGCACGTCGTCGCTCGCACAACACTTGGACCTCCTCGCCAAGAACTCGTCCAGCTGGTTTCCTCGGCCGCTCGTCTGCGCCGTCTTGATTTCCTTGATGGCGGCGTGGGCGGTGGCGGCCTGACAGGAGCCGCTGCAGATGCCCGCCAAGTAGCTGTAGAAGCCCCTGCTCCAGCGACTCCACGACTTGAGGTACGTGAAAGTGCTCTCGGCACTGCAATAGTCGAGCTGGATCAGGTGGCACCAGCCCACCTCGTGCAGAGCCAACACTTTGATCTCCCGCTGGGCGGCGTTGTCCACGGAGGCCTGGAACGACCTGAGCGCCTCGGGGATGTCCGACTGCAACAACAACTGTTTCGGTCGTGTCCGGTCCGATCTACCGACGCACGTTTAACCTGTTGACGCGGCCCTTGAAGAAGAGGAAGAGCGAGGACTCGCCGTACTCTTTCTCGGACTCCTGAAGGAGCTGCGTGGCGGCGGTCACGCCCGCTTGGACGTTGCTGCCGTCGAGGGCGTAGAACGGGCGCACTATGGTGTGGTACCACAGCAGCGACAACCTGAAGTCATTGCCACTACTAGACCTAGTAATAGATAAGCTGGATCACGAGGAATTGAGAAACTGAGGAACTGAGAAGTTGAGAACAGACACTGAGAAACTGAGTACTTGACGAGTTGAGTAGTTGGAAAACTGAGACATTAAGAAATTGAGAAAGGAAAACACTGAGGAATTGAGCAGTTGAAGAGTTAAGAAGTTGGAAAACTGAGGCACTGAGAAATTGAGAAACAGAGACACTGATAAATTGAGGGATTGGGCAGTTAAGAAATTGGAAACTGAGACATTGAGAAATTGAAGAGTTGAAGAGTAGAAAAGCTGAGAAGTTGAAAAAATGAGACACTGGAAAATTGACAAACCGAGAAATTGAAGAGTTAAGAAATTGAAAAAGAGAGTCACTGCAAGCTTGAACACTTTACAAATTGAGGAGTTGAGAAGCTGAGAAGTTGAAAAATGAGACATTGAGAAATTGAGGGATTGAGGAATGAAAGAGTTGAAGAGTTGAGAAGTTTAAAAATGAGAAATTGAGGAGTTGAGAAATTGAAAAAGAGGGACATTGCGAAATTGAGCACTTAAGGAGTTGAGAAGTTGGAAAACTGAGCCATTGAGAAATTGAGAAATTGAGGTGTTGAGAAGCTGCGAAGTTGAAAAATCAGACATTGAGGAACTGAGGAGTTGAAGAGTTGAGAAGCTGAGAAGTTGAAAGGTCGAAGAAATGAGGGATTGAGAAACTGAGAAATTATTAAGAATTGAGGAGTTGAGAAATTAAGGAATTGAGGAGTTGAGAAGCTGAGAAGTCAAAAAGTTGAAAAAAATAAGACAATGGAAAAATGAGAAACTGAGAAATTGAGCAGTTAAGAAATTGAAAAAGAGAGACACTGCGAGAGTGAACACTTGAGAAGTTGGGAAGCTGGAAAACTAAGACATTGAGAAATTGGGAAGTTGGGGAGTTGAGAAGCTGGGAAGTTAAAAAATGAGACATTGAGGAGTTGAAGAGTTGAGAAGTTTCAAAATCTGAAATTGAGAAATTGAAAGAGAGATACATTGCGAAATTGAGCACTTAAGGAGTTGAGAAGTTGGAAAACTGAGCCATTGAGAAATTGAGAAGTTGAGAAGCTGGGAAGCTAAAAAATCAGACATTGAGAAATTGAGAAGTTTAGAAATTAAAAAACAGAGACATTTTTAGGAATTGAGAAGTTGGGAAGTTGAGAAATTAAGGAATTGAAGAGTTGAGAAACTGAGAACTCAAAAACTTGAAAAAATGAGACATTGGAAAAATGAGAAACTGAGAAATTGAGCAGTTAAGAAATTGAAAAAGAGAGACACTGCGAGAGTGAGCACTTGAGAAGTTGGGAAGCTGGAAAACTAAGACATCGAGAAATTGGGAAGTTGAGGAGTTGAGAAGCTGGAAAGTTGAAAAATGAGACATTGAGAAATTGAGGAATTGAGGAGCTGAAGAGTTGAGAAGCTGAAAAGTTGAAAGGTCAAAAAAATGAGGGATTGAGAAACTAAGAAACAGAAATTTTTAGAAATTGAGTAGTTGAAAAGTTGAGAAATTGAGAAATTGAGCAGTTGAGGATTTGAGAAGTTGAAAAGTCGAAACAATGAGATTGAGAAATTGAGAAACTGATACATTTTTAGAAACTGAGGAGTTGAGAAATTAAAAAATAGAGACACTGAGAAATTGAGGAATTGAGCAGTTGAGGCGTTGAGAAGTTAGAAACTTGTGACATTGAGAAATTGAGAAATTGAGTTGAGTTGAGGAGCTAATCGAGAAGTGGAAAAATTGAGAAACTAAGACATTGAAAAATTGAGGAGTTGAGGAATTGAGAAGCTGAGGAGTTTTTATATTTTGCATAGCTCGGCCTTCCGCGGTACAAGGAATTTCTTTACTTGATAATATAATCTAACACTAGTAAGGCCAAAGACCAGAACGTCAAACTCAAGAATACTAATTCCTCGACCTTCTTTGCTTCCAATGACTCACGTGGCGAGCGGCGCCCGCATGTCCACCCCCTGCCTGGCGTACATCAGACACGTCATCCCGTTCCGGCGGTCGCCTCCGAAGCCCAGGAAGTTGGTGAGCTTGAGGAGCGACGGCGGCAGCAGCGAGACGCCCAGCTGGAACAGACCGTAGCCGAAGGACACCGCCCCCATGAGCCGCTCGACGGTCGCTTTGTCCACCGGCGCCGTCCTCCTGCAACCCCCGTTTAGCCTGCGCGCCGCCCCCGGCCTGCGGGTGAGTACTCACTGTCTGTCCGCGGGCGAGAAGATGTGGAATGTCGAGGTGAAGTAGGCGAGCGAGAGGGAGCTGGCGAGGGAGCTCCACTCCGATTTGTTGTGGACGTGTTTGGATAAGGCGCTGTTCACGGAGAACGACTTTTTGAGGAAGGAGATCGCGGTGGCGTCGATGCTGCTGGCGCGGCTGCAGTTGTTTTTCATGGAGTTTGGTGTGGAGGAGCCGGAGGTGGTGTCGCGGGAGGTGTGCGAGAGGACGGCCGAGTGGGAGTAGGGGAGCTTTTTTATATACCCGTTGGAGGAGGAGTCGATGTCCGAGCTGGCGGGGCTCTCGCTCTCTGGGGTGGGGGGCGTCGTCTCCGCCACTGCTTCTGGAACGTAAAAACACTTGTAAAGTATCCCCATAAATCGCTACAGCACCTGGCAGCTGCTTGTCGGTTTCCCCGATGACTTCTTTATAGAGCTGCAGCACCTCGCGGTAAGCACTCTGGTACACTTTCCAGGCCTTGCGCAACACCCAACCTCCCTTGAAGTAGCCGGAGATGTCCTGTTGCAAGAACGTCAGAATAGCCAGGCACACCTGGGAATCGGCGAGGATTATCTGCGTCTCTAGTGTCTCCACCAAAGAGCCGTTATCGCTCGACACAAACGCCTTCTTCATGGACTTGAACCACCCACTTTCCGACGTACACTTCCTCTCGACTTCCTTCAGGACGGACGTGGCTAAATTGAGCTTGTCCTCTTCGAAGGTCATTAAGGCATCCTGCAACAACTTCCAGTTCCAGCAAACGGGGCGAATTAAGATTCCTTACCATGAAAGCGGCGAAGGAGTAGCCCGCGCACATGGGCAGGCTGTCCGGGTACTTGGCGAAGAGTTCCTGGGCCTCCTTGGCACTGTTGTTGATGAGCAGTTTGATCCCTCTCTTGGCGAGCACCCAGTCAGGCACTTCTTCGTTGGTTCCGATGGGATCCCGATCGGGGGCTGCTGAAGCCATATTGGCAGTACTAGTGGTGAAACATACCCGTTGGTTGAATGAATGAGATTGGGCGACTGAAATTTGGAGATGAAATGGGCAGTTGGTTTGACAGTAGTGTCAGTGTCATGCCGCGGAGGGGGTGGAGCGGCGGTATCGACCGGCCGTCTTGGGGGCGGGGCTACAGTGCGACTTCGTCGACGCGAATCTTTGAGAAATACGCCGTTCTTTCATGTTTTTTATTTAAATTAAGAATAATAATTTACAAATTTTACAAATTGATCGCGGCCACTCGGGAATGCTAAATGAACTCGAGTCCTTCGAATTTCAAGTCGGATATATGAAAATCGTCCAGCAGCACCTCTCCGTATATGGTGAACGAAGTGATGTATGTTGACGTCTTGCCCTCCAGCTCCTCGGTCCGCAAGGCCACGATGACTTGGTCCTCCGACGAAGGGATGAACTTGAAGCTGGAGAAACCTCTGGTGGGTTTGGCGTTCAAGATCTAAAACCACAAAATGTTTTTGTGATACAGGGTGATCTGGAACAATACCTGTGTCGTCTTGACGTCGTACAAGTCCTCATTTGCGCTAATCAAAACGGAGCACCCTCGATGCTCGTCCAAAGATTCGTTGTACTGCTCTTTGCTACATCTCCTGGGCAGGAAGAACCAGCGCCTGTGGACGTCGGACCAGACGCCGCTCTCGTGGATCATGTAGCCGGGCCAATAGATCCCGAGCACCTCCCTGAGTCTCTTGTACTGGTCCACCCAGTTCAGATGGGCGATCTAAAATCTGGGGTACAGTTTTTCTAAGTGGGGCCGAAACGGTTGACTTACTTGACCCTTTGGGGTCACCGTCTTGACGTATTGGGGGTTGTGGCTCTCGAACTGGCCGCCGGCGGTAGTCCACTCTTTGCCCATGGAACCCACGTAGAGGGTCTCGTCCTTCACTGTGGCCCATTCAGACTTGAACCCCTTTGACGTTCTGGGAAGCAGAAAGTGCTGTTTGTCACTTCGATGTCAAGTTTTCTTATTACTCTACCTGCCGTCTCCGTCCATGAGCAGCAGCCAGGGCACCGCTTGCTCGTTCACAACCTCAAACACCAGTCCCGTCCGATCATCGAACGTCAGCAGTCTCCCGTCAAACACCACCAGCTCAGACAGTTCCATCCCGCGCCCCTTATGCGCGAAATTTGTGGTGAGTGTCACCGGATTACCGCGGTCCCACGTGACCACCACAGTCCGCCTTTTGGGGCTGTAACTCAGATACCCCTTCATAAAGTACGAGAACCACACATTCTTCTCACTTTCACTCTTTGAATTAGTGTCTAAATCGGCGATGACACCTATCCGAAACGTGTGCATCGAATTGGTTTTGATGGGGGGCGTCAAGGGGTAGGTGTAGTTGTAGCCGCTGCTCCTCAGTACGCTGCCGGACGCCCCACCTTTGCGCGGCAACATGTAGAGCACGATGAGGATGAACAACCCCACGAGGGCCACCACCGAGATGAACTGGGTCTGGCCGCGGATGGTGCGGTTGACGATACGGTAGGCCGGCTGGGACCTGAGCGCCTTTCTCCAATCCTTTGAAGAGCCCATTTCTTCGTCCAGGAGCTGCATGCGTGCATTCGGGTCCATCAACTTGGCGCTGCATGGGGGGCTAGCAGGAGCAAAACGAGGGGGCGACGCGGACACGTGGCGGCATTATCACAGAGAGGGTTTTAAGTGGTTGAGATTTATTTGCGACATTGCGCCTAACCTAGATAACAGCTGTCGGCGTGACAGCTGTGAGCTGGCAGCGCAAGGAGCGCCAGTGTGAGGGAGCGAAAGTCTCTAGAATTTTTGAATGTAGATTCGGCTTTTGGATGGTATTAATTATGTATACAAGGAAAGCTGTAGTTTGTAGTGTTTCCTACTTGTAATAATTGTAGATTTAATGACTGACCTTTCCAAAATATAATTTTTCAATTATCCAGCAGTCCCAATTATATCTATCATAGGCAACCAGAAATACACAAATGTATTAATTTATGTTTTATGACATTGTTAGTATCTCGACCCCTTAAAATGACAATATTAAATAAAATATGAACCCCCAGAACCTCCTCACTATATACAGGATGTTTAAGAAATCCGACAGTCTGTCTCCTTGTTTTTATTGTTTCATTTGCAACAGAATAAAAACCAAATGACACAGTCCACACTCTCAACTTGAAAATCGATGATTTTTGCAAACCGTTAATTTCTATTATGGAAATTAATTTCGTTTAATTAAAAGAAGTTTTATAAAATTGAGTAGTTTATTTAACCAATAAATTACAATTACAAAAATCTGTTATAAAAAGGTAATGTTACAGTTCCGGGGTAAAACGAACCGCTATAGATGCACAAAGCCATATAAAATCTCTTATGTACATTTGTTATTTACATTACTCTGTATAACAACTATCTACATAAATACGCTACGTATCACAGAATCGCTGAGGCCGCATTCTCCCACTTTCCGGAGCGGCACAGTCCAAATCTTTGGTTTTGGTACGATTTTTGGCCTTTTCCCCCAACGCGGACGAAGATGAGATCAAAATTTTTGGTAACAGTGTGACTCAAACCGATTTCGCCAACACCACCAGAAAGAGTAGGAGCCCGTTAGCGACGATCCTCGCAGACCCGCTCACGTGCACCACGCTGGCCAACGTCAGGGAGCTCAAGCTCAACTCGCTGACTATTCTCGGACTCTGTATGTTGATCAAACTGGCGATCTTCTCCGCCTCTCTGACGCAGGCTTCCAGCTGCAACCCGCTGGGGAACTTCTCCGTGGTCTGCACCACGACGAAGATATCCATCTCCACCGTGAGGTATCCGCGGAGTACGCACTGCGCCACCTGGATCTGGCGCTCCAACGCCTTCAACATCGCCTTCAGGGTCAGCGATTGGGTGTCGGAGTCCTTCAGCGCGTACAGCGCTCGGTGGATCTGGTTCTTCGAGTACAGCAGTCTCAACGCGCCACCGCAGACGGGGCAGCAGGCTCCCGGGGGCGTGATGCCGAGACATCGGGGGTCCGGCAAGGGGGAGCACTTGACGTCGGTGCACTGAGGCGTCTTGGAGTCGGTGATGAGACCCACGACGCGACATTTGCCCTTGTAGTCCACCGAGACCATGTCGGCCCAAGCGGCGCACTCGGAGAGGTAGGTGCGGCCGTTGATGCCGCAGACCACTCCCTCGTGGCATTTGCGCAGACAGGGGCCGTAGTAGGCCACCTTGGCGTTGTGGTGGGCCAGCATGCAGGGGTTGTCGTACTGGGTGTTGTTGGTGCTGCAGACGGGTGACTTGGGGAGATGCTGGCAGTTGGTGGTGCCGTTGACTGGAAAGAAAACGTTTTGTTTATTCAAGTGTACTAAACTAAGAGAAGGTAGGAAGACTTACCGCATTCGTACTGCCTGCACACCTTGTGCTGCTCCATCAAAAAGAGGCAGATCTGGGGTCGGGGAACGCACTTGTGGCCGATGGGGCAGCTGTGGGAGCGGCAGGGGTCGTCGCACGGGGCGGGATCGATGTCGGAGTCCGTCAGGCCGGCACACCTAAACCGAACAATCACAATAAACGTTACAAACACCTTCCGTTCTTACTTGGCCAGGCACGCCGAAGGGTAGTTGTTGCCGTCTTTTCCGCAGACCGGAACGTGATGCGGACGACAGTTACAGGGCAGAGTGGTGTAGGCGGTGTTCTCACCGGTAAGGGCGTTGCTCTCGCACTGCTTCTTGCTGCAGATGACCTCTCCCGCGAAGCAGCTACACGTCTTGCAGTCCATGGGGAAGGAGGTCCCGTGTAGCGGGTGGTCGGCCGCCCCCAACAGACAGGGAGTCAAAGACACGCACAGTAATGGCTGGCATTCCTCGATCTTGCCCATGTTGCACTTGCAGATTTTTAGACATCCCTTGGGCTTGTTGTTGTTGTGGATGGGGATCCGCACGTAGGTCCCGTGTGGTACCATGTACTCGCTCACCTCCCCTAGTTTGCACCCCGGGACGCACCTGTACGGGGGGCAGTTGCCCCCGTGGATGCAATACTTGTTTAGCAGACAAATCTCGTTGGCTTGACAGGGGTTGCCCTTGCAAGGGGAGAACACCTGCTCGTTGATGCGCTGGTAGCTGTGCTCCGAGGGTTGGAGGAACCTTTGGAGATTAATGCAAGAGACGTTGGGATCCTCGGGGCTCAGGCCGGCGCAGATGGACTCGGCCGAATGTTCCGGAGAGATGCCTTCCCAGTCGACGCACCTGGAGAGAATGTTGAGGCACACGTCGCGGCAAATCTGGTTGGCGTGGGAGTGTCTGGAGCAGGGCTTGATCTGGAGGGTGCAGGCGACGGTCTTCCACACGTTGGGCGAGCACTGGGAGATGTTCTTGAGCGGGAGGATCAGCCCCGGGAGGGTGAGCTTGTTCTGGAACTGCCACACGGAGACGTCGTTCCTCGCCGCTTCGTCTGCGTTTACGTTGCAGGACCTAAAGAGCTCGGTGGGGCGGTTGTTGAAGTTTGTGCAGAAGCTAAGACCGTCGCAACCGAGTTCGCATGGCTCGTCCACTGAAATTACCATTATCATTAAGAGTAAATAGTGCGTCAAATAGTACCTTCGTCGATGCAGTTCCTCAAGCCCTCTTCGTACACATGCGACAAACACTTATTGCGGAACTCGTCCCAGCTGGTAGTCCAATACTTGGTAAACGTCTTCATGCACAACTTCTGACACGATTCACTAGAAGCTCTCTGACAACAATGCCACTTGGCCGAATCCATCCCTACCCTCTCGATCCTCGACACCTCCACCGCAGTGGTGGCCGCCTCGGCCGGCTTCAAAAAGCACGACCAAAAATACTCCTGCGGCAGGGGAATCCCGCATCCCCCCATCTGCAACCCGTCGATCGTCTCCTGCAGCGTGATGTTCTTGGTGGTCAACAACTTCTTGCACGTCTCCCGGCACTTGCTGTGATTGGACATGTCGCAGCAGTGCATCTTCTTGTGGAGGTTTTTGGCGGGGGTGACTTCGATGAAGCCCTTGACGCACTTCATCACTTCGGGACTGTCCTTCTCGCAGGTCTCTTGCACCTTGAGTCTGAGGGCCGAGGGCGGCGTCCACCGGCTGCGGAAGATGTCGACGCACACTCGGCGGCAGTGGTCGTTGGCGGCGGCACTGCAGCAGGCGTCGCCTCGCTGCTGCCGTTCCAAGCAGCTGAAGAAGTCGATCTCGTCGCTGCGGCGGCAGCCGTGCGCCAAGTCGGCGGGGGCGACGGCGGTGATGCACGCCTTGCGGCAGGCGCTGCTCTGAGGGATGGGGCAGCAGAAGCGGCCGGACCAGGATTCGCCCCTGGACATGTCTGGAAGAAGTCCAAGCAAATTAGACTTTTTAGAAGAGATAATTTATAAAATTTTGAAATTTTTGTTATGAACTCCCAGCAAGGACTCAAATAAAGATCCGAAGAGTTCCTACCACCCCGGGGGAGCTTCGTCCCTTTTTTCCCAAAAAACGGTCAATCCGAAAAACACACCTTCTAAAAGGCTGTTGTCAAAGCAAAAAGCGAAAAAGACACTCTTTAAGAGGACGTTGTCAACCAACAGTAAAAAAAGACACTTTCTCACGAAGTGTTGCAAAAACAAATAGGAGAATAGACACTTTCTAATTGGACATTGTCAAATTGAAATGTAAAAAAGTCAAAGAGTAACTTTCTAAGAAGATGTTGTCAAATCCGAAAATGAAAAGGACATTTTCTAGGTAGTGTTACCAAAGCAGAAGGGACGAATTATACTTTCTAAGTACACGTTGTCAAACTCAAGGGTAGTAAAAACACACGTTCTAAGAGAATGTTGTCAAAGCAAAAGGCGAAAAAGACACTTTAATTTAAGGGGACGTCAAACCCAACAGTAAAAAATACACTTTCTCGGGGAGTGTTGCCAATTCAAATAGAAGGATCACTTTTTAAAGGGATGTTGTCAAATCCTCCAGAAAAAAGACACTCTCTAAAGATGTGTTGTCAAAGCAAACAGGACGAAAGACACTTTCTAAGGGCACGTTGTCAAACTCAACAGTAAAAAGACAGTTTACGGAGGTGTAATTTCTAAAAGGGTGCGGTCAAACTGAAAGGTAAAAACACACTTTCTCAGAGGGTGTTGTCAAAGCGAGAGGCGAGAAAGACACTCCCTAAGGGTATGTCGTCAAACCCACCAGTAAAAAATACGCTTTCTAAAGGTGTGTCGTCAAAGCAAGCAGGAAGAAGGACACTCTCGAAAGAGAGGTTGTCAAATGCAAGTCAAGAAGACACTTGGTTGTCAAATCCACCATTGAAAGGACACTTTCGAGGGGGTGTTGTCAAAGCAAACGGGAACAAAGACACTTTCTAAGTTGTCAAACCCAATAGTAAAAAAGAGTCTATCTAGGGTGCCAAATCTTCAGCTAGCTCTAGACTCTGTTACGAACCAGATTTTTTCAACGAGTTGCATAATCTGCTTCTCGAACCGCCGATAACTTCTCTCGGGGACGCAATAATTGACCGGCAAAAAAACGAGCGAAAACAAGAGGTCGCGCATTTAATTCAGCATCATTAGCCCCGGCAGTGCAGGAATGCCAAAGTCCGCGTCTCGTGAGTCTGCATCTCCGTATCAATTAACTCCAATCCTAGCTCATTAACCAACCGAAGATCCCACTCGAGATGAGGAGACTTTAATTGTGGAACCTCGACTCTGAGTTATTGCTCCATAACTCTATCCAGATAAGCGTCGATGCTCATATTTGCACAACGCCATTTAATTAATTTTCTGCATACCTCGGACACCCGGGGTTCCTTTTGTAATCGTAAATAAATTACTTGGGTGTCCCTCGATTAGATAAGCAGAAGAACGTAACTGAGCAGTACCTGTTGTAAATTTAATTAGCGAGTGGTTCTGATTTTCACAACAGAAAATCAAACGGTGTCACCTTCTTATAGAGCTGTAAATACTTGTCACTCATAAAAGTCTAAGAACCAAGGTGTGATCATTAGACTGAACAAGCGGTTACTACACTAGATGTCTGCTTAATTAGCTGTTAAACACTTAATTATGCGCATACATTAAACCGCGTCCCAATCAGAGAAAGTCGAAAAAATACCGAATTCCGCAGAGAAAATCCGCTCAGATGGCAATGCTCTCGCGAACCGGTAATGTGGGAGTCGCTTCTATTCCCCATTGTTGCATAAATTGCAACGGACCGGCGATAAGAGACACAGATCTGTAGCAGACGGCGAATAAATTTCTCGATGATTGATGAGGGCTGGCAAAAGGTTGATAAATATGCGAGTTCCGCTTCGTGGAGCCTGTTAATCTCCAAGTCGAACGACGTCGCAATTTATGAAAATTAATTTCGCGTCCACACGACTTCCTTTAACGAGTCACTTGTTGCTTTAACGAGATGGCAGCCCGGTTCTTTGGCGTCATTATTCAATTTTCATTCCTTCATCCCTTTATTCCTTCGCCTCCATAACCCGTGTCTGAGCAGAGACCCCTCCGAGCATGATGGATGAACCCCCGGCACTTGTTGTGAATGCCCGGCATTCCTACGGAAATTTTGAGACGTAAAACATGCCGTTCGACATGTCGCAACCGCTCACGATCGCTTCTTTATTGCCTAGGCATTTATTGTTTGTGGCTGTGGCCTGCGCACGGACTTCGTGCCCCCGCGGGAGGTCACCGTCGTAAAAATGGTAAAGGTCATCGAGGGTGTTTTTATTTTTTGCGACGCACGATGTATGTCTATTACAGTGAATTGTTAAGAGTCTAAAAACAGACAGGTGTGCATAATAAATGGTGGATGCGCCAGGCTTCTAGATTTGCTGCAAAGCACGAGACCCGTCCGTGTACGCGCACCCTAACCCGTCGTGCCACTCCCCCGCCCCCCGGCCGCACCGTCGCGGTGGTTTCATGGTGGTTTATTTCCAGATGTGCGATACGAGGCTACTTGATTCTGCAGCGTGCTCGGACGTGTCCACCGGGTGGATTTATGGTCGCGGCGAGCGTCCGATGGATCCACGGGACCGCTCTTAACAAGGACCGATAATGATCGGGCGGATTCAATAACGCGACTCCGTTATTTGTCCGCGTCGATGGCCAGGCACCAACAAAGGCCGAGTTATGACATGTCGTCGAATATGGTAATCTCGTTTCGTTTCGTTTCGTTTCACGTACGCGAAGACAGAATTCCGGTCGCTGCCCACACGTCCGACGAGGAGGATGGAAGTCGGCAAGTGCGGCCGCGAGGAGTACCGCCGCCGGAGACTCACCTTTGAATGTCGCGTTGAGGCACTCCCAGAAGGTCCCCTGCAAAAGAAGATGCATGTCAATCACTTGGTTTCTTGTTCGAGTGAATTAATCAAACAACGGACGTTCGCGGCTATTTATATCTCCCACATTGTCATTCCCCCATTGTTTACTCTGTTCTTGCACGCAGCTATTCTGAGCCAATTTGTCCCAATTAGGGTCTGCATTGACCTTTAAGCGGCTCCGCCCACTCCGAGCTCAATTTGTCAATCATGGCCCACGACACAGACTAATCTCCGCGGTGTAAATGTAATTACGTATTAATATCAGAGCTGCGGTCGACGGCTGGAAACTGTTTTTTGTCCTACTTTTATCTCAGCTCGAGTAGTTGAGGAAGAAATGGATTTTTTTACTATTTAGCCGATATCAGCCTTATGACGTATGTGTTGGAAGAAGCAAACGTGCAAAGACTCGATAGGCCAGCAAGCTCGCCGGATATGAATCCAATCGAGAACGTGTGGTTAGTAAAGTCTTTGAATATCAACACTGGATTCTGAACTGACCTCCGTTTGGTACTAAGATGCAGGTTTGCCGTCATAGGGTAGCTGGGGCACCTAATAGGGTAATAAACGAAACCCTCGGCCATCGGCTGTTTCCGGTATTTCTCCAATGCAGAATTTCAGAGAGAACGAAAATAGAGCTTTTTAAAACACTTTTAAAACTTTTATAATCAGGAGAATTGCCAGGAAGTTTTTTAAATTATTTTTGAAAAATTAGAATATTTTACAATTTATTTCTTACTGACGATCACATTTCGTGAATTTTCAACAAACATTTCCTCCTCGGTTGAAGGACTTTTATGATGCTTCTTGAACCCCTGACAGTCGAAACAATCAAGAGCAAGCTTTATAGATTCCTTCTGTAAGATCAGAATGTCAAACGATTTTTTTTTTATGTCGATGATATTTCGCAAACTTTTAACAAACACTTCCTCATGTTCTGAGGAGCTTTATGATAGTTTTTGAACGTCATACAGTTAAGAGAAGAAAAATGGAGCTTTTTGTGACACTTTTAGAACATTTATCGTCAAGAGAATCACGAGGAAGTTTTTTAAATTATTTCTGAAAAATTAGAATATTTTACAATTTCTTACTGTCGATCACATTTCGTGAATTTTCAACAAACATTTCCTCCTCGGTTGAAGAACTCTTGTGATGCTTTTTGAACCCTTGACAGTCTAAACAATCAAGAGCAAGCTTTATAGATTATTTCTGTAAGATCAGAATGTCCAACGATTTTTTTATATCTATCATATTTCCCAAATTTAAAAAAAAAACACTTATTCATGTACTGAAGAGCTTTATGACAGCTTTTTGAACGTCATACAGTTAAGAGAACGAAAATAAAGCTTTTTATGACACTTTTAAAACTTTTATAGTCAGAAGAATCGCAAGGAAGTTTTTTAAATTATTACTGATTTCATTTTCGTTCCAGGTGCAGCGCTTTCATTTTCGCTTGACACTCCATCTTGCGGACATCCACAAACTACCGAAAAGTCACGTGACAGCGATCGTAAAATCCCGTATAGTTGAGCATTCTGTAAAGTAAACCCGCCCAAACCCTCCACCAGCAACTGCAAAGAATGCGATAATTTCCACAAGAAAAAAACTTGCCCCCGATCTAAATACCCTGATGGAAAAGTATGTTGTAAAACGTGATATGTGGGAGCACAAGCGAAGAACTCTGCTAACCGTCAATTCCTCGATCGACCCCCAGACCACTCGTCCTCAAGTGGTAAATTTATGCGTCTACCGCACAAGTGGTCGCCAAAGACACATCCCAGAAGCACCCCGTCCTAAATAATAACCCCGACATGTTTTACGCACACGCTTCCCCGTTATCTCCCATCTCGGCCGTAAAGCGAGAGTTCGGAAGACGTCCCGGTGTTAAGACTCTCAAAAACAGACGAGTCGCAGCTATTTCTAAAAAGCGTTATCTCGCGACATCAATCAAACGTTTAGCAGTGACAAGCTACAAGATGCCTTACCAGCTGAAGCGGACAGAATTTCTGTACTTCTTGTACGGTCTGGTTGCGTAAACGGCCATCGGCTGCCAGTTGAGCGAGGGAGATCTGCAACGAGAAAAAGAGAACGGCTTAATTGGGATTCATTAGCGGAGGCGTCTGGTGTATTTTAGAGGTATTGGTGAGGTCTTTAATATCCGTATCGATAACTTGTTTGCTTTGGGTGTTATGATGGGAGGTCGAAGGTGTTTATTCAGTTTGGGAGCGCTCATGAAGGATAATTTTAGACGGTTAGCACCTGGCCGGTGAAAGTGGCCCCGGGGTGTCAAAATAGCGACGAAGAAGTGAGGACGGAGGTTTTTGTGGTGTTCCAAATATAATTCACTTAAATTCTTTGACTCATTGTATTTATTGTAAATAAGGACGATATAATGTAATTATAAAATGGAACAGATTTTGAAAGATCTAAAAAATAAACGGAGGAAGGGACATAAAAATTAAAGGAAAACGTTCAGTTAAAAAAGAAGTTGAAACTAATTTCTAGAGAAATCACCGGTGTTCACTTTACTGTTGTCTAAAGAAAGCCTTAACGAACACCGAGCGATATACATATCATCTACGTGTTTCGACAACAACGTTGTCATTAAACGTACGGTAATACTATTCAATTTTTCCGTTTTTCCGGTTTGGCCAACTTCCTCCTCTTCTCCACCATTTCCTCCATCTTTTCTTTCTCTTCGTTCTCTTCTCCTTTTCCGTCTTTTTCTCCTACTTGTCTTTTCATTTCTTCCTCTCCTTTTCGTTATCCTTCTCTTTTTATCTCTTCCTATTTCTCCTCATTAAGCCCACACTTAAACGTTATTTACCTTTCTTCTCTGCTTATCATGAGAGGGTCTATTCCTTCTCCTTCTCCTTTACTACAACTTCTCCGTCTTTTACTGTTTCCTTATGTTTCTCCTCTTTCTCGTTTTCTCACATTCTTCTTCGTATCACCTTTTCGATTTCATTATCTTGGTTCTCGTTCTTTCTCCTACTAGTAGTACTTCTCCACCTTTCGTCCTCTTTATTCTCCTTGTCTTTATTTTTATCGATTTCGTTCTCTTGTTTCAATGACTCCATCTCCTCACCCTTTTTGTTTTTCACATTCTGTTGCTCCTTTTCCTTATCCTAATGCTGCTTCTATTTCTGTTTTTTCTCTCTCTGTTCCTATTGCTCCTCCTCTTTCTCATACTTCTTCTCCTCCTTCCCCTTATATATTCTCCTTGTATTTCCCGTTTTCCTTCTTCTTCTTCTCCTGTGTTAGAATAAAAGAAATATATGTGCTTTTAAATAGGTTTTGAGAATCAAGGATGTTGAAGAAAAAATGTCAGTTGTGTAGTTGACATACGAATTAAATTTTTCTCGTAAAGTGCTCAATCTTTTAAATAAAACTGGTAAATTGTAATATCCTGTACCACTATACTCCTTTTTCTCCCCCTCGTTCTCCTCCTTTCTATTACTGCAAATCCTCTCTCTATTTCTCTTTCTTCCCGCTTTCCTTTTCGTTCTCTTTCTCTTTCTCCTTCTTCTGACCGTTTTCCTTTTCCTTCTTCTTCCTGCTATCCTTTATCTTCTCTTTTGATTTAAATGCCTCCGTTACATTTCCTTTCATATAGTTGTAGTTTTTTCTATTTTTCCAACTCTTTTTCTCCTTCCCCCTATCATCCTTTCGTTTTTTGACTCTTTTCCTCCTGTTCTTCTATTTCCACTTTCTCCTTTTGGCCTCCTTCCTCCATCTTCCTATTTCTGCAACTCCTCTTTCTATCTCTTCTTCTTATCGCCTTTTTTATTTCCTTCTGTTTCTGTTTCAATCACTCTCTTGGTTTTCTTTCCACCTTTCCTCCTCCTACTTTTCAATCTTCTTTTTTTGCTCCTCCTTGTAATTACACCTTTTCGATTTCCTTCTCCTTCAATTACTCCTTCCCTTTCTGTTTTTTCTTCTGATCGATTTTGTTCTCTTCTTTCAATTACTAAATATCCTCGCTCTCGTTGGTTTTCTCTTTCTCCTTTTTCTTCTCGCATGATTTTGTTATGTAATCACTGATCACAAGTGGTCCCTCATCAATCAATCACAAAGTTTTGAATGGCCCTCTGTAAAGTCTGTTAGAAAGTTAATTTTGTCTAAAAAATTGTTTCTGTTGAACTATTACCTCAACCATGCCTAAACCAATTTGCATGGAGGAGTGGTCTGACGGTGGAGAATAAATAGTTCCAATATGATTCCTGTATTACCGAGCTGAAGGTAAACACGTGGTAGAGAAGTGGAGAAATAGAAGGTGATAAAAAGAAAAAATTAGAGAAGATATTGAGAAAAGCGAGAAGAGGTATTAGAGAAAGGTAGGAAGAAAGAATTGGGCAGGGAAGAGGAGATATAGTCAGGAAAAAGAATAAATCGGCGAAGCCGGAAGATAACGACATCTAGGAGGCGCCACAGGAAGCGGATGAACAAAGACGATAGAAACCGCTCGCTCAGTCAGGGAAGCCTGGACTCTTACCTGGAGGAAAGGAAAAGAAAGAGAAAAGGGGAGGGTAGAACAGAAAAACAAGAAGAGGAGGAAGATAATTTTTTTCAAAAAAGTAAAAAGACGGCGAGGTCTCTTGGAGTAAAGAAAACACAGAAGACATCAGAGAAAGAGAAGGAAACGGACACAGAGATGGATATGAAAGAAATAAGACGAGAAAACAAGGAACTCAAGAGAGAGATAGAGAGGCAGAGAGAAGAATTTAAAGAGAAGGAGAAGAGATGGGAAGGAGAGAGAGACTGGTGGAAGGAGAGAGTGGAAAAGCTGGAAGAGAGAATGGAAATCAAAGAGAGAAGAAAGAGGAAGAACAACATCGTGATAACAGGATGGGACGGGGAAAGAAAAAGTCATGTAAAAAAAGAGGATGTAGAGAAGTTTTTGAAGGAAAATGTAGAGGATAGTAAAGTAAAAGATTGTTACAGGATTAACAAGGATCAAGTATTGGTGGAGATGGAGGGATGGGGTGAGAAGGAAAGAATAATGAAGCACAAAGGAAAATTGAGGGAGAAAAGGGAAACAAGGGGGATATACATAGACAACGACCTCACAAAGAAAGAAAGAGATTTACAGAAGAAACTAAGAAGTATGGCGAAGGAAAAAAGGGAAGAAGGGAAAGAAGTAAGAGTGGGATACAGGAAATTAATAGTGGACGGGGAGCAATGGAGATGGAATGAAAAGAGAGAGAGACTAGAGGTTTTCCAATAAAAAGAAGAATGGGAGGAGGGAAAAAGGGGGACAACGGCAAAGTAAAAAGGACAATGAAACGGGAAAAAAGAAACAAAGAAGGAAGTAGGAGGGAAACTAAGGAAGGAAGGGGGAAATCAAAGAAGGTAACGAAAAAAACAGGGGTGAGGGCACTATTTTGGAATGTAGCGGGACTAGGGAAAAAAGAAGAAGATTTTTGGGACTATGTGAAGGAGTTCGATATTGTTGGATTAACAGAAACATGGTCAGAAAGCTGGGAAAAAATAGAAAAACTGTTACCAAAGGAGTTCAAGTGGGAATGGCAAGGGGCGAGAAGGGGAAAGAAAAAAGGAAGAGCAGCAGGGGGAATAATAACAGGGGTAAAAAAAGGAATAAAAGAGAATACTAAAAAGAAGGGAGAAGAGGAAGGTCACATGGTGAGAAACGTTAAAATAGACAGTAAATGGTGGAAAATAGTGACAGTGTACAGCAAAGAGATGAAAGAAACAATAAGCAAGATAGAAGAAACACTAAGAGACAACAGGCAAGAATGTCTGCTTCTGGGAGGGGATCTTAATGGGAGAATTGGGGAAAGAGGAGCCAGAGATTGGGAAGAAGAGAGAGGAGAGGGAAAAAGAAAATCCAAAGACAAGAAAGAAAACGCGGAAGGGAAGAAGTTGATGAAATGGATAGAAGAAAAAGGATGGGAAGTGCTGAATGGAAATAAACAAGGGGACGAAGAAGGAGAATGGACCTACATAGGCGGTAGAGGAGAGACGGTGATAGACTACGGAATAGTAAACGAAGAAGCATGGGAAGAAGTCGAAGAATTCAGAATAGGGGAAAGAGTAGAGTCAGACCATCTGCCTATAGAGATAAGTATAGGAAGGGGGAGAGAGAAGAGAGGAGAAGAAAAAATAGAGGAAATGCGGAAGGTGATAATTAAAGTATGGGACGAGCAAGGGGTGGAAGAGTATAAGAGAAGACTGGATTTAAAGATTTAAAGAACAAGAAGTAGAGAAAATGAAGAAAGAATTGGTAGAAATATTGGAAAAAGCAGCGACAAAAAGAGAAATAACAGTAAGAGGTGGAGGAACAAAAGAAAGAATAAATGGTGGGACAAAGAATGTGAGCAACGTAAAAAGGAAGCAATAAAAGAACTAAGAAAGTGGAGAAAAACTAAAGGGAACAGAAGATTTTTAGAAGCGAAAAGAAGATACAGAGAGGCATGCAGGGAGAAGAAGAGGCAGAAGAAGGAGAGAGAGGAGGAAGAGATAAAAGCAATAAGAACAGAGAAGGAGGTATGGAACTATATTAAGAGAGAGAGAAAGAAAAAAGAAAATGGGAGCGAGGAGATAACGATGAATGAGTGGGAGGAGTACTTCATGAGGCTGCTGGAGGGAGAAAAGAAAAAAAGAAAACGGAAATAGAGACGAAGAAAAACCGAGTAGAACCTGAAGGAAAAGAAATTACAATGGAACAGGTGGAGAGGCATGTGAAGAAACTGAGGAAAGGGAAGGCACCAGGGAGGGATAGAATACAGAATGAGTCGTGGATGTATGGGACGAGAAGAGTGCTAGAGAGGCTGGTGGAGATAATGAATGGGGTGTGGAGAGGAGAAGGATTCCCGGTGGGGTGGAGGGAGGTTGCAATTTACCCCATTTACATAAAAGGAGAGAAAAATAAAGTAGAAAATTACCGAGGGATAACTCTCCTAAACACAGGGTACAAGTTGTATGCATCAATTCTGAATGAAAGGATGAGCAGAGAGATAGAGAAAAAGGGAGCATTACCAGAGAGCCAAGCAGGATTTAGAGAGGGGAGGGGAACTATGGATAATGTATACATCCTGGACCATTTGACGAAGAGTGAGTTAAAGAAGAAAGCGGGGAGGGTGTATGCATTATTCGTAGACTTCAAGGCGGCTTTTGACAAGGTGGACAGAGAGAGGATGTTTGAGTGCCTGAGGGAGAAAGGGGTAAATGAAGAAAGGTGGAGGAGATATATGAGAAGACAAAAAGTAAAGTGAAAGTAGAGGAGAGGGAAAGTGAATGGTTTGTGACAACAAAGGGAGTGAGGCAAGGTTGCCCGCTCAGCCCCTTGTTGTTCACGATGTATGTGGCAGATATGGACGGAATGTTAGAGAGGTGTGTGGTAGGTAGAAAAAAAGTGTGGAGCCTGGCGTTTGCGGATGATGTGGTAATGGTGGCAAAGAGTGAAAGAGAAATGAAGGAAATGATAAAGAGTTTAGGAAAATATGTGAAGAAGAAAAGACTAGAAGTGAATGTAGAGAAAACAAAAATGCTGGTGTTCAATAAGAGAAAGAGGAAGAACGAAGAGAGTGATTGGAAGTGGGAGGGAGAAGTAATAGAACAAGTAAAAGAATTCAAATACTTGGGGTATGTGTTCAATGAAAGAGCCACAGATAAGGCACATATTAGAGAACTGGCAAGAAAAGCGAACAATGTATATGGGGAATAGGAGAGAGAAGGTGGGGAGGCGATTTTAAGAGGAGAATGATGATGTTTGAAAGTCTTATTGAAAGCGTGTTGTTGTACGGAGCGGAGGTCTGGGGATGGAAAGAACAAGAGGAGATAGAGAGGGTGCAAGAGAAATATCTGAGGTGGGTGCTAGGGGTGGAGAGAGAAACGCCAGGGTACATAGTGAGAGAAGAATGCAAGAGGAATAGGTTGAGAGTGAAAGCGGGAAAAAGAGCGGTCAAGTTCGAAGACAGGATGGAAGGGAGGAAAGAATGTAGGATACTAAAGGAGTGCTGGAGAGAAAAAAAGAAGAATTCAGAGGAGAATGATAGGGAGAATTACTACAGGAGGAATGGGTATGCAAGCAAAGAAATAGAGAGACTGAGAGAAAGAGGCGTGTGGATGAATGTAGAACTAATTGAAAGAGATAAGAATACGGATAAACAAGAGAGGAGAGAAAGAATTAGAGAATCCAGATACAACGGGAAGTACGGAAGATGCATGATCGAGGAAGTACCGAAGTATTTGGGGAGGGAGAGCGAGAAAGAAAGAAAGATGATGGCGAGGTTTAGGTGTGGAAATGAAGAGAGGGAAAATAGGTATTGGGCAGAAGATGGAGGAAGAATGTGTAGAATGTGCTATGAGGAAAGAGAGACGATTGAGCATACGTGGAACGAGTGCAGTGAGATGAAACAAAAAGAGAGAGGAAAGAAAGAGAGGAAATACTGAATGTAGATGGAAGGGAAATTAAATGGATGAAAGAGGTATGGAAGAGGAGGGATAAGGGAGAAGAAGAAAGGCGAGGGGAGAAGAAATAGAGAATTTTATTTCGTTTTTTTTATTATTATAATTGTTAAGTCTACTTGTATATGTATAGGAATCAGAAAGCCCGTAGGGCAAATAAAGATTTATAATATAAATAGTTCCAATATATTCCGCACTTTTCGTTCTCCACAACGGACTCGATATCGTTCGGAACAAAAAGGTGGCGTCAAATGAAAGTATAAGCCTTTCACTTTCACTTTCTACCACTTTATTATTATAATTGTTTATTCCCCATGCCCGGTCCCATCCATCGCACCACGTCCACAGCAATAATTAATCACGACGGATCACAAGAACACGTCGACGAATCAATCAGGACGCGACCCAAATAATTATTTGTTTGTGCGCCAACAAGCCGTCATTTGCGGCCGCAAGAAAAATGGCCTTTCGATTATATGAATTCGGATAATTTCGTTTCCACGCCGAGAGGAAATGTAGCTCATTTATCTTTCAGCGGGACCGAAATAGCCCGACCGTACATGTGCTGGGCGACTCCGCGTTACCGAGAACACTTGACAATCCTCTTGGGTCGAGTCGGATGGTTACAGAAGACGTTCGCCAGAAGAAGAAGGAAGTGGACACGAGTCGCCCCTGAGCCGGAGATAATCGGGCCCATAAATTCGTCCGGGCACCATAAAACTGCCCATAACTCATCCCATCCGTTTCGATAAAAGACGACATTTCGCAATGTCGGCTGGATGTAGCTGGAGATCCGTATGTGCGCGATGGTCGTTTTTTTGGACGCTGCGATCACATGTGGAGCCCAGCGTGAGAAATACCATATATATTTACATCTACTCGCGAGTCACGGGCCTATTTATGACGGTCGTGTTTATGGAGATTCGAGATTTTACTTCGCGGCCCACGGATTGTCCGGTTTTTCACGCCAGGAAGTGGGTGACGATGGCCGAAACTTCGTCTTCGAACTCTCATCTTCCAGATTGGCGAGCGACGCGATAAAGAAGCGAAATGAAACCAATCTAATCCCAGCACTCCTTCACGGTACGTATCCTTCCGTCGCAGCCGATAATTTACCAACCGAACGCAACAATAAAATGAGCACTGATTTAAGGCAGGTCGTTGGCGCCTCCAGCTTGTGCAATTCCGATGGGAACGCCCCCCACGCATCGCCAACCGCGATAAATAAAATTGATATGTTTATGTAAAGAAGTGGACACCGAGACGTGTTCGGATAATTAATTGAATTATTCAATAGCAGGTAGGGACGGGTGTCTTTGGAGGAAACAAAAGGAGAGAGGCGAAGGTCGGCGATGGGAGTGCGTTCGACGTGTAGCCTGCCTCTCGTCGGGGTGTCGTACCTGCTGGGACCGCGGAGGATTTATCAGTGTCTTTGATCGGAACGTCGGTTTTAATCATATTCCGGCCTCGAGAAGAGGAAGAGCCGCATCGGAATAAGTGATCGGCGCGTCGATCATGTGGGGAATCCGGCTCGACGGACCATTTGGCTTGCTATAGCCGTTGAATATCAATACTCAACAGAATCCTCAACTGTACGGGATTTTGAGACTTTTTTCTCATCGAAATGCTATAAGCTATTTTGGTAATAGATGGTGCTGCACCTGGAACGAAAATGAAATCGGTTTTCGTCTCGGCTATAGAACGCAATTGATATTTTAGGTGGACATCGGATGAAATTAGGGAGCATCAGGAGAACTAAGAAATGGGAAAATGAACTAAAGAAACAAAAAGAAACTAAGAAATAAAGAAACCGAGGTCAGTTCAGAATTAAACCCAAACTACACCAGGTCCAGCAAAACACAGGTGCCCTCTAGTTCCAAGGAGCGCAAAATCAGTGGCGTCAGCTGGACTGAAACTGCCTTTGGGCATTCTGTTGTGTTGACATTCAAAGCTATAGCGGATCGACGCACATCCAGCGAGCCCCGAAGATCTCACCGACCCGACACATGTCCTCCGATTTTTTCCTGATTAATGCCGTATCCAGTTTCGGTTCCACATGTTCGCTCCTCGGTTATGATTGGTGTAGCGATATAAACGAAAATAAATCCATCGCACTTGATAAAGCAGCGCCCGAAATAAACGCACCGACTCTACAAATTACACGGTTAAACAAACACGTCGATTTATTAGCTTACGAACTTAAACGACTTTCCAGATTTCTGTGGAAACATCCGATAAAGCTGCTTTGAAGATCAAAGGCGGCGAACTCGGTGAAGTACAGAAGGTTTCGGCGGAAGGAACACGCGAGGCAGTAAAGAGATGGGGATTTATGGGCCGGCGGGTTGGCGACGGTGCGGTAATGGACGGGGGTTGGCGATCGTGGCTCATGGCTTCCTCTTTCCCAACTAAATTTTTTTCTACGACAGGTGTGTTCATAATTGCAATAATTGCATATTACATTCTACCATTTTTCATCGGCTCTTCACGTAACAACCCCATTAACTCCGACCTCACCGAGTGTTTACAGACTATCTCTTCAGTCTAAACAGAATCAGCGGCTTTCAACACCATCGCACACATTTTCCGTTGTGAATACTCTATATTGTTCCCAAGAATCGACAGAAGCTGAGAACTCCCATGTGGGCGCTATCCCGACTTAAATAATTGAGCTAATGGGTGGTTATTAGGTCAAAGACCCACGTCAAGTGAACTACACAATCCAATAACGCACCGAAAATCGTGGAATCCTTGATGAGCCATTGTCGATCGACTGCAGCCGGTAATAAAGATCCCATTAATTCCAGCCGAAGAGGGTGCGTGCACAATTAAATATTAAAATTGCGAATCGTCATTACCTACGCTCGTGCATTGTTAAACGATTACCACCCACGCGACAGACGTGACCGGACGCCACAGTTCCGGCTCCATGGACCAAAATTTCCGCCGCTTCGTATTGTTTTAGCGACTCGAACTGTTTCCAAAATAGTGTCAACATCAAAGGAACGAAAATACCGGCCGTTTATCAAAGAATTCTAGTTTCGCGGGGCCTTTGTTGTTTTAGGTGTGATAAATGCTTTGGCCATCAATTTCGTCCTTTTCATGGCACGATCTGCGTCGTGAATTAAAAAACGCGTGCGAGGGACAGAGAGGGAGGTAGGGAACGGTGCAGGCCAAAGACTTTGTGTACAGAAATACATTTGGGGTTTTGCCAAGTCGCGACCGGTCGCCAAATCTAAATCATCGCTCTCGTTCGTTTTTCATTCTTGGACGAGTGCTACCGACGCTGCTGCACCTGGCGGTGGTCGCGAAAGTCGCTCACGAGGGACTCGATCCTTTAGTGTTAAACCCTTTTTAAAATCAAACTTCTTTTCGAAATCCCAAACAGTTCATTTCAAATGATTCTAAGGTTTTAAAGCCCTCAGATTTTCAAGATCTTAGCTTAGACCCAATGTCTTGGTACCAGTTTTTTGTAAATTTTCAGAGGTTCTCAGGTTCTCAAGTTTTCAGGTTCTTAAACGTGCGACCCTGAAAACATGGAAACCTCGAAATCTGAAAAACTGACAACCTTAGAAATTGAAAATCAAAAATTAAATTCGAAAATCTGAAATGCTGAAAAGCAGGAAACATAGAAACCTGGAAAACCAAAACTTAACTTATGCAGCACTCACGAAGTTTGGTAAAAAACAATTCAGAAATTAGGAGCGCAGAAAAAAAAATAGGGGCATCATAAGGAATCCGCAGCACTCATAAAGTTTAGTAAAAAAAATATTCAGAAATCAGGTGTGAAGAAAAAAAATTGAGCCAAGGGACTAAGCAATGGAAAATTCACTGCGAAAATGACATGGAATTGAAAAAGGAGAACAGAGAATAAGAACAAGGAACTAGAAAAAATTACAATCAGGAGCGCAGAAAAAAGAACAGGGGCATCATAGGGAGTCCGCAGTACTCATGAAGTTTGGTAGAAAAAAAATCAGAAATCAGGAGCGCAGAAAAAAAATAAGACCATCATAAGGAATCCGCAGCAGTCATGAAGTTTAGTAAAAAAATTATAACTATTCAGAAATCAGGTGTGCAGAAAAAAAATTAAGCCAAGGGCATCCGTCGGATTTAGGAAGAATCAAGAGGACTAAGCAATGGAAAATTCAATGCCCAAACGACACATGGAATTGAAAAAGGAGAACAGAAAATAAGAACAAGGAACTAAAAAAAAATACAATCAGGAGCGCAGAAAAAAGAACAGGGGCATCATAAGGAGTCCGCAGCACTCATGGAGTTTGGTAAAAAAATCTGAAATCAGGAGCGCAGAAAAAAAATAAGGCCATCATAAGGAACCCAGAAACTCATGAAGTTTAGTAAAAAAAATTATAATTCAGAAATCAGCTGTGCAGAAAAAAAAATGAACCAAGGGCATCGGTTGGATTTAGGAAGCATCAAGAGGACTAAGCAATGGAAAATTCAATGCGAAAATGACAAATGGAATTGAAAAAGGAGAACAGAAAATAAGAACAAGGAACTAAAAAAAATTACAATCAGGAGCGCAAAAAAAAGAACAGGGGCATCATAAGGAGTCCGCAGCACTCATGAAGTTTGGTAAAAAAATTCAGAAATCAGGAGCGCAGAAAAAAATAAGGCCATCATAAGGAATCCAGAAACTCATGAAGTTATAATTCAGAAATCAGCTGTGCAGAAAAAAATGAACCAAGGGCATCGGTTGGATTTAGGAAGCATCAAGAGGACTAAGCAATGGAAAATTCAATGGGAAAATGACAAATGGAATTGAAAAAGGAGAACAGAAAATAAGAACAAGGAACTAAAAAAAATTACAATCAGGAGCGCAAAAAAAGAACAGGGGCATCATAAGGAGTCCGCAGCACTCATGAAGTTTGGTAAAAAAATTATAATTATTCAGAAATCAGGTGTGCAGAAAAAAAATTGAGCCAAGGGCATCCGTCGGATTTAGGAAGAATCAAGAGGACTAAGCAATGGAAAATTCAATGCGAAAACGACAAATGGAATTGAAAAAGGAGAACAGAAAATAAGAACAAGGAACTAAAAAAAATTACAATCAGGAGCGCAAAAAAAAGAACAGGGGCATCATAAGGAGTCCGCAGCACTCATGAAGTTTGGTAAAAAAAAAATCAGAAATCAGGAGCGCAGAAAAAAAATAAGGCCATCATAAGGAATCCAGAAACTCATGAAGTTATAATTCAGAAATCAGCTGTGCAGAAAAAAAATTGAACCAAGGGCATCGGTTGGATTTAGGAAGCATCAAGAGGACTAAGCAATGGAAAATTCAATGCGAAAATGACAAATGGATTTAAAAAGGGAGAACAGAAAATAAGAACAAGGAACTAAAAAAAAATACAATCAGGAGCGCAAAAACAGAACAGGGGCATCATAAGGAGTCCGCAGCACTCATGAAGTTTAGTAAAAAAATTATAATTATTCAGAAATCAGGTGTGCAGAAAAAAAATTGAGCCAAGCGCATCCGTCGGATTTAGGAAGAATCAAGAGGACTAAGCAATGGAAAATTCAATGCGAAAATGACAAATGGAATTGAAAAAGGAGAACAGAAAATAAGAACAAGGAACTAAAAAAAAATACAATCAGGAGCGCAAAAAAAAGAACAGGGGCATCATAAGGAGTCCGCAGCACTCATGAAGTTTGGTAAAAAAAAATCAGAAATCAGGAGCGCAGAAAAAAAAAAATAAGTCCATCATAAGGAATCCAGAAACTCATGAAGTTATAATTCAGAAATCAGCTGTGCAGAAAAAAAATTGAACCAAGGGCATCGGTTGGATTTAGGAAGCATCAAGAGGACTAAGCAATGGAAAATTCAATGCGAAAATGACAAATGGATTTAAAAAGGGAGAACAGAAAATAAGAACAAGGAACTAAAAAAAAATACAATCAGGAGCGCAAAAAAAAGAACAGGGACATCATAAGGAGTCCGCAGCACTCATGAAGTTTGGTAAAAAAAATCAGAAATCAGGAGCGCAGAAAAAAATAAGGCCATCATAAGGAATCCGCAGCACTCATGAAGTTTAGTAAAAAAAATATAATTCAGAAATCAGCTGTGCAGAACAAAAATTTAGCCAAGGGCATCGGTCGGATTTAGGAAGAATCAAGAGTACTAAGCAATGGAAAATCCAATGCGAAAATGACAAATGGAATTGAAAAATGAGAACAGAAAATAAGAGGAAGAAACAAAATCTGGAATCAAGAGCGCAGAAAAGTAAACTCATGAAGTTTAGTAAAAAAAATATTCAGACATAAGGTATGAAATTGAATTGAAAGAACTGAAAACAAGAAACCAAAAAAAAAAAATGTATAAATCAGGAGAGAAGAGAAAGGAAGAGTGGAATCAGAAGGAATCCGCAGCACTCATGAAGTAACAATAAAAATTTACGTGAAGAAAAAATATTTGAACCAAGGGCATCGGTTGGATTTAGAAAATTGAATGCGGAAATGGCAAATGGAACGAATTAAAAAAGGAGAATAGAAAATAAGAATATGGAACAAGAAAAAAAGTTTCAGAGATCAGGAGCGCAGAAAAAAGAACAGGGGGATCGCAGAAATCAGGAATGCAGGAATGAGAAGGAATTAGGAGAACTAAAAAATGAGAAAATGACAAATGAGGAAAGAGAACCAACAGGAAACAAAAAGAAACTAAGAAATAAAAATATGAAAGTTATATTATATAAATTGAGAAAGGTAAAAAACGAGAAAATTACAAATAGAGAGTGAGGAAGAGTAACTAACAGAAAACATGAAGAAGGAACCACAAAAAATCACAGAAATCAGGAGTGCAGAAGAGAGAAATCGAAAGGAATCAGGAAAACTAAGAAATGAGAAAAAAAAACGAGAAAATTACAAATAGAGAGTGACGAAGGAGAATTAACAGAAAGCAAGAAGAAGGGACCCCAAAAAAAAACGAAAAAATCTGGACTGCAGAACAGAGGAATCAGAAAAAATCAGGAGAACTAAGAAATGAGAAAAAGACAAATGGGAGTGAGAAAGGAGAACTAACAGAAAACAAAAATATACTAAGAAAAAAACGAAAATAGCAAATGGAATTGATAAAGGTGGATTAACAAAAAACAACAAGGAATTACAAAAAAAAAATCCGGAGCGCAGAAAAAAAGAACTTTGAAGAATTAGAAGGCATCAGGAGAACTAAGAAATTAGAAAAAAAACTAGCAAATGACAAATACGAGCGAGGAAGGAGGAGTAACAAAAAACAAGAAGAAGGAACCATAAAAAAAATCTCAGAAATCAGGAGTGCAGAACAGAGGAATCAGAAGGGATTAGGAGAACTAAAAAATGAGAAAATGACAAAAAGGGAGTGAGGAAGGAGCACTAACAGAAAACAAGAAGGAACCATAAAAAATCGCAGAAATCAGGAGTCCAGAACAAAGGAATCAGAAGGAATCAGGAGAACTAAGAATTGAGCAAATGCGAAATGGAAGTGAGGGAGGAGAATAAACAGAAAACAAGATAGCAAAAAAAAATCGCATAAATCATTGAATTCATTGAACTAGCTATTAAGAATAATATTCCTCTTTTAAACTTACCTCCCACATTTTACAACCCCTGGACTTCTTGGCTTTCGGAATATTCAAGAAACGGTGTGACGAACATCTACAAGCATTTAATTGGCCAGTATTGCACGACAAGGGTGCCAAATGTGTCGGAAGAAGCAAACGTGCCAACACTGGATACGCCAGCAGTCTTGCCGGACACGAATCCGATCGAGTACGCGTGGGACAATTTCCACAAAAAAAGTGAACCAGTAAACGAACTCCAAGGATAGTTAAATCCCGAGCACGACACCAACGGCAGCCATGGAAGCTGGTTTCGTTTCACAGAGGCGTAAACGTCACCGTAAATAACTCGGAATAAAATTCCAGACGACCGTAAAATAAACAAAGAGCGTTAAGATCATGCGAAATTTTTAACACTTTGGCACTCGTTAACCTCGTGCTCCATAAACGTTGCGTTTATTTCATGTTTATTTATCGCCGCGGTGCCCGGTGGCAGGGCGGAAAATTAAATCTTTTACGGCCGAGAAAGAGGAGAGGGTCGCGATCGGAGCCGTGCGGAACGCTCGAGGTCCTCGAACGCACCGACTCATATATTATTCGAAATAGGTATTTATTCAGTTATACCATTCTCACAACGCGACATGTTCTTCATATTGATAGTCGCATAATGGCCGCATTTACCCATTAATATTAATGAGGTGAGCGCAAGACGCCGTCCATAAAGCAGTTTTATGGTTCCGAAGAGAACAATACAAATGAGAATTGGATTAGACGGGTGGTGAGGCGTTTGTGCGTCAAGGGTGTAAAAAGCCAGAAGCCCTTCCACCAATTAGACGAAATTAGTTCCTCGATGCGTTTCTCACGTTCCTTAATAAAGCCATTTGTTCGGAACCAGTTTCGCGTGCCTGAAAAAGCGCAACTGTTTTAATTGTGCGCTTTATTACATTCTTTGTCGCTTCCACTGCCGGTTAATTAATTTAATGTGCCAACATATACGGGTCATAAAAATTGATACATGCCCGTGGTCACCGCTCCGTTTTGGGATTAATTACAACAGCTCATTCATCAACTTCTGCCGTCTTATCTAAATTAGCTCCACTTCAATTTTCGAAAACTGGGCTCGAGTCTTAGAGGAGCTGCCGGAAACGTAACGGTTATTGTCGATTACATCGACAATAAAAAGTGGGTATTCGAGTCGCGATGGGGATTTTTTTGGCCGCGGTCCAAAGTGAAAATTGAGACATCTTAACTAATCGCCGTCTGGGGTCTATTTTCGGGGGGAATTCTATACGACAACGATCCATATTGTCTCGGCTCTTGGAAATTTGCTATATTCAATTAAGGCTTTTTTCATTTTGTTTTAAACTATTAGCTTAGAAAATGTTGTGTTGCAACAGACTGTTCCATTATTCAGTGCTTGCATTTCCTGCGATGTCTCGAGGACTCACACACAACCTTTAAAATGGTCAGAAATTATTAATTACGAAACAACTAATTGCGGCTAACGACCGTTTGACGAACCTGTCACAACCCCAGAAACCTAATGCCATACAGACTCCCCCTCGCCCTTCCGTGATCGACAGCTGCCTCCTCCATAAATCCGCTGATGGCATTAAAGAGATCCCGAATTCGCCCGTTTGTACACACTTCCGTCTTGAGTGACAGATCTAGCCGTGCCTAAAGACCCCATGCCGGCATTATTTGTGCCACCAGAAAGAGCCCCCGTAATCCAACACTAAACACCCTACAATCGTTCTTTTGTCGAGCGTGAAATGCCTCCATTCAGCGATTTTTCATTGTCGGGGTGTTAATTGTCGACGATCCGAAAAAGAAAACGTGATGGTGCCGCGTTTAGTATTCGAGAGGGCGCAGGGACTTCTCGGAACGTCTCCAAGGCGGAGATCGTTTCCTGCAATAACATTTAATTCGAATGTTTTTATGCGGTTGTTGGTTTCGGTCAGTTTGGAATTATTCATCAGGTTAAATTTAGTGCGCTCGGGCGGATGTCATCATGGCGTGACACTTGAGCTTGTGATTGAGTTTTCTCCATACTGGGTCCTTTGAATGTTTCCAAGTACGATCTAAATTCCAGACTTGCTTATAAATACATATGTAGTTCCTTTCGTTCTTCGATAAGAGGTTATCGCACATCCCGGTTCAACCGACACGATAATTCGACCCGAGAGCAACAGCTCTTAGCAGCGTCGTTCTAAACGAAAGAACAAACACCAGTGATGAGCTCTAAATAGAGACGTTGGTGAACACCCAATCGTACTCACGGCTTCTCGGTGGGAATCAGAATGGCCTTCCGTCGCGAAATACCAACGCTCCCAATTAAAAAACCGTCCCCAACGTTAAACACCTGTATGTCTCCTCTAATGGTTGTAGCATCGCCCATCGTAAATTTTTATTCCCATGATGCGAGAGCTGCATCCGATAAAACCGAAACCCGTCCCATTCAATTTACATAGTCCATTTGCAAATGAAAATAAAACTTCACTCACCTTCTCGCACACGCTTCGACAGGAGCCAGTGGTATGCGAGCAGCACGTTAAATCTGCAAGAAGAAAAACGTTAAGAGGGAGTTGGCTGTGGCGGAATAAATCATCCTCGCCCGAGGAAGAAGAAGAAAAAAGCAGAGATGAGAACCTCCGCGATAAATCGATGTTATTAATACAAAATGCGATTTGCATAAGGTTGAGCGACGGGTTGCGGAGCGCCTCCGGCTGTTTGTGGCCGTAATGGGCTGTCAATCAGCAGGGGCGACTCGTGGAGGACGGTGTCCAAATTATAGCATAACTGATCTGAATATTTTACGGTGGTCTTAAATTGGAAAATATTGGAGTATAATTTACACCAGCGGTTCAACCTTGTTGAGTGAACTGTTCAACATAGGGACTTGACGCCACCATCACCAGGAGAAGTAAATAAGAGTCTTCTCCACAAGTGTTTAAAATCTCAAACTCATATCATTGTGAGTTTTGGAAATATATGCCGCGTGTAGAGCACGATATGAGTTTCGGTCGTAAATTTGAGTTTCCAA